>CAOKZL010001537.1:0-725000 GCA_948472985.1 Iguana delicatissima | reverse complement strand
AAACCATTTATGGGCTTTTTCAGCAATAAGAAATCCAATGATGCAACTCTCTGTTGATATGGTTAGTAGCCCTGTAATTCTAACAAGACGGCTTAGTTGAATCTGTAATGGCAGAATTTGTTTTCCTCTACTTATCTTCTCTTTCTTTTCATTACAGTTTGCTTCAGTGGGTCAGAGTCCTTTTGGGTTTTCACCAAGTTAGCATTTAGTTAATTAGTAAGTTACTATTTTAGTGTGTTAGTGTTTAGTGTTTTTAGTTTGCTGTTTTAGTATGGCGTTTTAATTTTAGTTCATTTTTAAAATGTCAGTTTGTGTCTGGTGTGTGTGTGTGTGTGTGTGTGTGTGTTAAAACTGAGCAATAAATACGTATGTAAAAATGGGCACAGGACCACCTTGAGGCGTGAGCATGGCTTCCCTGCAAAGATCAGTCCCGGAGTCTGCATCCCCCCAGGAACACTCGGAGGGAAGGCCCGTGGGCCGTGGGCCGGCCAGTCCTTGCACACTGGGCAGGGTGGAGACCCCCTCCGGTCCCTGGAAGACCCTCTCCGAGGTGCTTCTCTTCTCTCTACCTTCCCCGCTCTTCGGTGCCTCTTCCTTTCCAGGGCCCCCCTGTTTACCTGCCAGCCATTTCGTCCTCCCCAGCCAGCCCCATCTCTCTCTTTCCCTCACTCGCTGGCTGGCTCCCTCCTCCTCCCTGGACCCTCGTCAATCATTAATGTGCCGGAGGGCGAGGAAGGGAGGGTCCCTGGGTCGGGGAGGGAGGCCCCTGGGTCATCTTCACAGCTGGGAAGTGAAGGGAGAATTCATTTTATGGTGATGGATGGGAGCCAAGGGAGCGGGCACCACAATGCCAGGCCATTAAACCCGGAAGACAAGGCAGAGGCTCATTAATGTCACCGGGGTCACCAGTCAACACAAGGGTTGCCCAACGCAGCATGGCAGGGGGACGGCAGGGGCTGGGCTCGGTGAGCCTGCAGTCACAGAAGAGGCTCCCGTGGTCCCTGGAAATCTTCAAGGCTGCACGTGGGGGATGCTGCCCCATCGTGGCCCAGACGGCGTGGGAAGGCTGCCTTGAGGCCAAGCCAAGGGGAAGTTTGCCCTCCGAGGAACGTCTTAAGGAGCTGGGTATATTTGCCCTGGAAAAGAGGAGCTTAAAGGGGGACAGGATAGCCATGTTTAAATATTGGAAGGGATGCCGTATGGCGGGTGAAGCAAGCTTGTGTTCTGCTGCTCCAGAAACTAGGACACTGAGGATCACTGGCTTCAAATTTCAGGAAAAGAGATTCCACTTAAACCTTAGGAAGAACCTTCTGAGGGTGAGAGTGGAGGAATCTGCTGCTGCCTCCGTGGAGTGCGGTGGAGTCTTCTCCTTCTTTGGAGGGTTTTAAACAGAGACTGGGTGGCCGTTTGTTGGAAGCGCTTTGATGGTGTCTTCCTGCGTGGCAGAAAGGGGGCTGGCCCGGACGGCCCCTGGGGTCTCTTCCGACCCTGATTCTGTGATTCTACGCAGTAGGTTTCCAGGGCTGGCCTCAGCCCTGGCCTCCCACAGTCTTAATCCAGCAGGAGGAGAAAAGAGATTCCACCTCAACATTAGGAGGAATTTCGTGATGGTAAGAGCAGTTCAACAGTGGAATACGCTGCTGCCTTCTTCGAGCGTGGTGGGGTTTCCTCCTTTTGATGTTTTTAAAGAGAGGCTCAGTGGCCGCCTGGCTGCTTTGATCACGTCTTCCTGCATGGCAGAAGGGAGTGGGACTGGATGGCCTTTGGGGTCTCTTCAGCTCTGGCATTCTAGGATTCTAAGTACCTCCAGGCCAGCAGCACGGGCAGGAGACCTTGGGACGAGGGTTGCCAGTTGAGGATCTCCTCAGGTCCTGAGGTTTCCAAATCCAAACCTGAGACCTAGGAAGGGTCCTTGTGATGTCACAAAGCATTGTGCATTAAGAACCAACCACAGTGGTTCACAGCTTGTCATTCAAACACACACAGAAAGAACATATTTTTCTGTCTGGAAATTGAAAGAGAAATCCTAACAAAGGTGAAATGAGGACACTTTTCCTCCTCACTCACTGGTGGAGATGGGATAAGGAACCCTTTATCCATCCTACTTGCTTCTGGGCAGACAGTGAGGGCAGGGAGGAGTGGAGGGTGAGGACTGGAGCTCCAACAACCGCGAAGGAGGGGGGACCCCCCACAAGGAGTCTTTGCAAATTGCAGCAACAAATCAATTAATCCTTGGAAATTGCAGCCAGCTGGTGCTATATTGGCTGAGCTGGAGATTTGCACATACCTCTTTCCTCTTGCCTGGATCTGAGCACCCCCCCAAAAAAAAACCCCTTGAGAATCGTCTGAATGAAGTAAGTAAGCGTAGCCTCAAAACATACCCAGAATGCCGGCACAGAACCAGGGAGTCCGGGCAGATCTCTCTGAGTTGCACAAGACTCCGCCAACGGTTCCAGTGAAAATGTTTCAAGCGTGCTGAGAACCAGAGTGGTTGGAGTGCTGGAGAACCACTCTAAAGGCCAGCGTTCAGGCCCTCACTTGGCCAGGAAACCCCCCAGGTGACCTTGGGAAAGTCACACTCCCCAGCCTCGGAAGAAAGCAAAAGCAACACCACCACCCCCCGAAGAAATCTTGCCAAGAAAACTTTGGGATAAGGTCACTATACAGTTGCTGTAAGTTGGAAATGACTTGAAGGAACCATGAAGAAACTGGAATTTCTAGCAGAGTGGGGAGAGTTACAATCAGGAAGCGGGAAAGCGAGTTTGGGGGAGTCTATGTAAGAGGGCTTTCTCTGCAGCAGTCCCTCAACTGTGGAACTCCCTGCCCAAGTAAGTTCGGCTGGCCCCATTTCTTTTAAGCTTCTGGAGCTCAGCCCAAACAATGTTGGTCTGCATGGCATCCAAAGTTTGAAACTGCTGTTTTGTTGGCAAACAGGATTATGGGATTATTTTTTAGGAGTTTTAAATAGTATCTTAGTGTGTTTTAAAAATGTTTTTATCTTTCTATTGTTTGTTGTTGTTGTGTGCCTTCAAGTAGTTTCCAACTTCTGGTGACCCTAACATGGGGTTTTCTGGAGGCTGAGAGAGTGTGACGCGGTGGGTATCCATGGCTGATCAGGGAACTGAACTCTAGTCTCCAGGGTCCCAGTCTGATGCTCAAATCACTACACCACTCTGGCCCCCCACTCGTACAGTAGTTCCCCCCGTCTGCAGTTTTGTTTTCCATGGTTTCAGTGACTCATAGTCAGCTCTGATCTGAAAATATTAAACGGAAAATTTCTAAAATAAACAATAAGATTTAAATTGTGCTCCATTCTGAGTAGCACGATGAAATCTTGTGTGTCCCACCCCATCCGGCCTGGGATGTGAATCATCCCTTTGTCCAGCGTATCCAAATGTCCACACTACCCACCCGTTAGTCACTGAGGCCATTTCCGCACTAGACTGTTATGGTGCTATTATTCCACTTTCAACATCCTATGGAACCCTGGGGTTCGCAGTTTAGGGAGGGGCTCAAAGGCCTAACCCTCAAAGGCCCCTCCCTAAGCTACAAACCCCAGGATTCCATAGGATGTTGAAAGTAGAATAATAGCACTATAACTGTCTAGTGTGGAAATGGCCTCAGAAGCCATCTCATTTACCAGGTAGACTGCCGTAGTAACAGAGAGCTGGTGTTCAAGTAACTCTTATTTTACTTGTATATGTTTCACTTATAGGTAGGTATGTACAGGAAAAAAACATGACATATGTAGGGTTGGGTACTATTCTGTAGTTCCAGGCACCCACTGGGGTTTTGGACGGTGTCCCCCACAGATAAGGGGAGACTAATGTATTCTGAAGGACAATGTTGTGCCATTGCACGAAGACACTAAATGTGCAGCTGACTGTGCAAACTAAGTGCATATCTGCACCCAGTGCATGATGCACACCCATGTACAAAGCACACCCTCACGCACGAGGACATTGCGTGCCCGACTTCATTCCAACCATCTTGAGCTGAACGTGGACGTTCTGCATCAGAGAAAAATGTCCAACCGCTTCTCTATGGGAAACTACATCTGGGTGAGACACCAAGTGGATTCCAGCCAAGAAGAATACGGAAGCTAATTTTTGCAGAGAGCCCTGGGACACCTTTTGGGCTCTTAGCAGGGGGATACAGAGAAGGGAAAGAGGGGGCTTCATTTTAGTGACAGGCTGGCAGATCTTGTCCTTGCCTGCCAGTGGTGGAAGACCACATCCCTGTGCCTACAAGTGGACCCCCCTGAGCCACAGCGTCGGGGTCACGCCACAAGTCCTGCCAAAGGTTGCCCCTTCAGCTGGGGGGAGCCCTTGACAGTGACCTCCGACCCCCTGTGTCAGAAGGCATTAGTCAGCCACCTTGTTTCCCGCTTCCCCCCCTTGAAAACCCAATGGGAAACGCCGGCCTTGCAGAAGGCAGCAGATTGACAGGAAAAGCTTACACCTCAGAAGGAAGAGGCCTAGAGCATGCATGCAATCAGGCAGAGCATGACTCTCCACACACGCAATTCCACGTTCGCCCCCACTCCTGGCGGTTGTCAAGTCTTTGGAGGGGCTGCTGCACCAGTAGGGAGGGTAGGAAGGGGAGAACCAACGTGGACGATCAAGGTGCGGGTGTTCCGGGCTCCACGGGGAAGGAAAAGGTCGGTGCACTCCCTCCATGAGAGCACCCTTGTTTCCGTCCCTTCCAAGTCCAGAGCAGCTGCTTCGCCATTGTCTGAACCGCCTCCTCCCTTCGCTACTGGTAAGGAGCGGCGGCGGCGGCCCCTTCCGGACCCCGACAGATGACCGGGTGGGGGGTGGGGGGGTGAGGCCTTAGACCAGGCACAGAGGGACACAGGAGGTCTCCATCCAAAAGGAGACGCATGCAGTTTGGTTTGAATAGACATGTGTCAAATGGATACTTTAACCACCTACTTGGGTAACGATCAGAGCATAGATAAATTAAATCAGGACTGGGAAATAATCAAAAATCTGTGGAAAGAGATATGGGGAGTATAAGTGGTATAAGTAGAGACTAGTTTAAGGAATATTAAGTAGAACACAAGTAATTGGAACACAAAGGTCCACGAAAAGATTTCATTCATTTAAGTTTATTGTCTTTGTTATAGCCCTTTCCATATTTAATTATAGATTATAGATAGCAGATACTAAGGAAGTAATTTGTCCACTTTAATTTTTTTTCTCTTTATATAAATTACAGTTTATAACCTAATTGTTGCCAGAGTTTTCTTTCTATGTATAAATGACAAAAGGCTAATATCGATGCATCCATCTATAATATTTATTTAGGTATGGTTGACTGTAAGGAGTTTAACGTGAATGTATGCATGTTGGACTTGTTTTTTTTCCATGGTGTCATTTCAATAAAATATTTTTTTTAAAAAGAGACACATGTGCCTACAAGCCACATTTACACATCCATGTGTTACTAAAAGGATCCTGCCCGGAATCAGGATTCAAGTCATCCTTAATGTACTGAAGAAGTGGCCCAGAACTAAGACAATGAATTTCAGGATATACTGAGATAAGGAAAATAAGATGCACAAATACAGGATGGGTGATGCTCGGCTTGCAGGTGGTACATGTGGGAAGAATCTGGGGGTGTTCGTAGACCACAAGTTAAACGTGATGCAGCAGCCAAAAAAGCCAATGCCATTCTGGGCTGTAGTGTCCAGATCGAGGGAAGTCGTAGCACCTCGCCATTCCCCCTTGGTCAGACCCCACTGGGAGGGATCCTGTGCCCAAGGAAGATACTGAAGTCTAGCACAGTGCGTTCCAGCTGGTGTCATGCCCGGCTGTGTCGCCGGTGCCACAGAAGAAGCAGATGCCCTGGCAGCGTGGGGCCACGCAGGCATTCCCGGCTGCCCAGAAGCAGGCGATGCTAACCAGGGTCATGGCGCCCTGGGCCCAAGGGAGAGCTGCCCACAAACCCTGCTGCTCTAGCGCTGGCCTCGCCCTCCACCGGCTGCCTCGCAAATGGCTCCCAGGAACGTGGAGCTCTGTGGGCGTCTTGCGCACGCGCAAGTTCTCCTCTGGAAGCAAGGGAGGTTTTTGTCTTGTGTGCCACATCCGTGTTCACTTCCAGGCCTCAGGGGCTCAGCAGTGCACCTACAGAGAGAGCAGAATTCCACCACCTCACATGATCCCCCCCCCATCTCCAAATTTCCAGAGTTTCAGGGAGCGAGGCATGAAAACCGTGTCCTATGGGGAGCAGCTTTTACCCTTTTGGCCGCCCTCCTCTGGACACATTCCAGCTGGTCAATCTCTTTCTTGAATTGAGGTGCCCAGAACTGGACACAGGATTATTCCAGGTGAGGTGTGGCCAAAGCAGAATAGAATCGTCTTCCTCTTCTTCTTCTTCTTCTTCATCATCATCATCACCATTTTTTTGCCCAACAGAAGAATGATCTTGGGAGCTCAGTGGGTGTTGGGGGCTTTAAACACCAAACTAAGGAGGTGGGAGAGCACATTACCGCACCCAGAATAAACAGAGGGAGATGGAAAGGGGCGTGCATGAGGTTGGGGAGTTTGGGGACCAGAAAACTGGTGGAAGAGGAATGGCAGTGTGCAGAGGTCTTGCTCGTTTTTTGCATTTTGTGTTTTAGAGAATTTCAAATGGTTTAACTCTATAGCATGTCTGGTTTTTAAATAACAGACACACACATTGTTGTTGTCATGAGGCTTCAAGTCACTTCCAACCTATGGCAACCTTAGGGTGAAGCTACCATAGGGTCTTCTTGGCAAGATTTGCCTTTGACTCTTTCTGAGGCTGAGAGAGTGAGACCTGCCCAAGGTTTCCATGTGGGTTTCCATGGCCAAGCAGGAATTTGAACCCTGGCCCCCAGAATCCTAGTCCAATGCTCAAACCACGAGACTTCGGAACTCAACCAACAAGGTGGTCTCCAGCAATCTCTGATCCTGTTGAAAGTCCCACCAGGTCCAGCCATGAGTTTTTGGTGCTTTGTTCTGTGTTGTTTGCCCCCTGGGTCCTGCGTCTGACACTTCTCAAATGTTCTTCCCCTTCTTGTTGTGGTTCCTAAAAGCAGAGGTTCTTTTGCGCATGGACCACTGGCTGGACTCAGAAGCAGCCCAGCAGAGACCCTGGGTTTTCTCAACAGTGGCTAAGCCTTTGTGGTCCTGCATTCCCCGCACACCCTCCGGGCCTGACAGGTTGTCTGGAATCCTGTTGGTGCCTTATATGCATGTAAGTCTGGTTAAGGAAGTATTTGGATATTTGTGCACAACATGGCAAGCCCACATTCAGTGCAAGGTTCCAGAAGCCAAGTGGTACCTACAGTGCCACGGTGCATGCGCAATGCACCCAGGAGGGCAGGTGTGCACCCTCGGGGGTGCATTCAGTGTTGCAACCTTTCCATTCAAAACTGAGGCTTGCGCAGCACAATCAAAGTGTCACTCCACGTTGGGGGAGTTTTGCTACACAACCCTAATTTAGGATCTCAGCTGTTGTCTTCTGTCACCCATGGATTATCCATCTGTGATCTTTCAGAATTACTGTTTTCATCTGTGTTTTGCTCAGAGTAATAACACTTATTCCCAAAAATAGTATTCCAAAATTTGGTTCACTATCTTTTAGTTTTAGAGTTACCATAGCAGTAAAATTTATATGCAGCAGCGTCATTAAAAATTTTCAGCTACTAATAGAATTGCTATTTTGGTTTCTGTCTGTCCTTAAAAATCCTCCTGCAATTTAAAAAAGCATATGTCCTCGTGACTTACTGTAAACGATACCTGTAATCACAGAATGCCTGCAAATGCACAAATGTTTGTCTTGGTTAAAAAAGGTGGGCCTTCCATTCCGATCCCCTCATAGTGGGACTTGGTTCGTTTGACGGAGCTGCCGGTGGGGTGCCGTTGTGAGCTGCAAGTGCCATGTGGGAATGCTTGCTTTCTTTATATTTTCTGCGCTGCACCTCTTCCCCATCTATTTGTCATCAATACAGCAACAATTTGCACTCTTATTGGTTTGATTTTACTTTAGTCTATCTTTGCATAGCCGCTGAACCTGAGCGCCAGCGTGGCATAGTGACTGTTGAGACCAAGATCTGAATCCTTCTTTGGCCGTGGAAATCCCATGGGTGGCCTTGGGCAAGGCACACTCTCTCTCAGCCCGAGAGAAAGGCAGTGGCAACTCCCCTTGCACAACTCTTGCCAAGAAAACCCCATGATAGGTTCGCCTGAAGGTCGCTTTAGATTGGAAATAACTTCAAGGGATGAGAGGTTGAATAGAACCTTTGTGAATCAGTTCCTCCAGATCATTACATATGCATGAGACAAAAGAGTAAAAGCCACTGTTCTAACACTCACAACTATCTGTATAGAATCCCAGGAGCACAGAGTTGGAAGAGACCCCAAGAGGCCCCCAGTCCAACCCCTTCAGCCAGGCAGGGAGACACGATCAAGGCGGCCATCCAGCCTCTGCTTTAAAAACCTCCAAAGTGTTTCAGGTGACGTCTGATCAAAGCAGAAAAGAGCGGTATTTTTACCTCCAATTAAAGCACTCCAGACCAAAAAAGCCCTTCTTATTGTTTTTAACCTGTCTATCTAGCAAGCCTGAGCTCATTCTGCGCTTTAGCTTTTCTGACTTTCTCTTTATATTTGCTGGCTATTTTTTGAATTCCTCTTTGGTGATTTCCCCCTTTTTCCATTTCTTGTACGTGTCCCTTTTAAATCTCAGCTCCACTGAAAGTTCTTTAGACATCCATCCCGGATTCTTTAGACACCTCCCAATTTTCCTCCTCATTGGATTTGTTAGAAATTTTCCTTCAATATTTCACTTTAATGAAACTCCTATCCATCATGAACTCCCTTCTCTTTTAATATTCTTGACCACAAGATCATACCCAGTATTTCCCTAACTTTACTGAAATCAGCTTTCTTAAAGTCTAGAATGTGTACCTGACTACGATAAAGGTAGAGGGGCCTTGTCTCTTATTTCACCCGGCAGCTCGAGTTGGAAAGCTGCCTCTCAGTAGTTCTCCCTTCCGGAATTATGTTTCACCACATCGCAGGGGGCTGGTCTCGGGGGTCTTACCATTCCTACCCAACTCTTAGATCCTATGATAAGCAACTTTCCAAAAGCGTGTGGTCTTGAACACCCCCTACAGATCTCTTAGCCTCTGGCAGCCCAGCTGGGGGACAAGCACAAGCAAATCCCAAGTTCTTTGGCGCCAAGAAATTCTGGAATCGAATTCATATTATCTAATATATACAAGTAAAAGTTTGTTCGTCTGTGTCAGGCAAAGACCTCATACGATTGGCTGCCTGAGAAGATTTTATGGAATCCTGGGGTTTGCAGTTTAGGGAGGAGCCTTTAGACTTCTCAGCCAGAGAACTCTTGTGTCTGTCTTGAATAGGCTGACTGCTATGGAGACGAGGCCTAGCAGCAAGGAGGAGAGCAGTGTATTCCCTCAAGAACCCAACCTCTGTATGTTAATAACTCTGAATGCAGATTAGATCAAGGGATATGGGGAAAAGTTACAGGTACTGGACAAGACAGTTTGGGGAATTAGGGACACAGGATCTCAAATCTTTCTAACAAGAATTACCTATGAGAAAAATAAAATCCCAGGCGATGCCAGGCATATATGCTAGTGATGTATCAAATTTTGAAAGTCAAAGTTTAATTAAAACCTGAATCGTACTTACTGGGACTGGTAGAAGATCAGCTGGAGAAGCAGCGAGGCAAAATATTACGATACATGACCACGGCAGCACATCTGTTCTACGGAGAGAAATGGAAGAACGCAGAGACCCCACTGAAGGAGAGACTGGCTGATAAAAGAAAAAAGTCAGTGGAGATTTTTGTGAAAGACTGGGAACCTTTAATATGCTTTTTGCAAGAAAAAGAGTTTAATGTGCTGACTGTAGGATTCGGCAATTAGTATCTTTTGGAAAAGTAGCTGCTGAAGCTTTTAATTGGGATTCGTAGTTAGAGAAGTCTCTCTTACATAGAATTATCTATAATTTGCATTAGGAAAGCTGGAAACCACTTTTTAAATATATTTATGGTTTTGTAGTTAGTTTTGTACACTTAGCATGTTCTATTAGCTATGTCTTTTTGTGTATATGTTTTGTTGTCGTGATTTGTTATTTTTGCCTTGTTTTGTTTGTACTGTTTTTTAAATTTCCCAGAGCCTGGCTGAGGCCCCCCAGAAGGAAGCGTCTCCCACCACCATCTGGCTGTCCTTTGGGGCCTCCTGGAGGCCGGGGCCTCCGGCGGACCACCGACAGGCGCAGGATGCCGGCTTCACTCTGGGAGATCGGGGCCACTGGCCCATCGAGGGCACGCCGATCTCCGCCGGGGTGGGGAGGGGCGGCTGCATCCTAGCTTGGCGTCTGTGTTGCTCCCTGTTGAAAAGGGGGCTTCTTGTGAGCCCAGAATGGCCCAGAGAGAGGCCAAAACACGGCGAAATTGTTGTCTGTGGAAGAGCATTTGGGGGCAGAGTAGTTTTCCCCCTCACGTTCCCCAAGGAATGGGGGCAAGGCCCTCTAAAGTCCCCTGGTGGGCCACTGCGGCCCCTAACTCCAACAGTTACCCACTTCAGTCTATGCTGAGCCTTCCGAGATTTCAGGAAGGGAAGGGCCTTTCCCAGCGTCAGCCAGAGGGGGTGTTGGGGGGTAATCTCGTGCAAGGGGGGCTGGCTGTGCTCCTGAGTGGCAGCCCCCCTCCCAACCGAGATGGAGGGCAAGGAAATCCCAGGCAGAGAGGCGGGCACCCGCCCCAGGTCTGTTTGGCACCACGCAGAGCCAACCTTTGACCCCTGAGCAGCAGCAAAATCCTCAAAGATTAGCACCATGTTACCCTTTGACCTCCGCATTTGCCGGCATGCCCGACGCCTGCTGTTCCCGTCGGCCCGTCCGGCCTTCGCCTGCTTCCCAGGGCTGTTGCAAATTGTGGCTCAGCCGCCTCAACACACGGCCACCGGGCTTCTCTCAGCAGCAAGAGTGGCCCCAGGCCGTGGCTAGGCGGGGAGAAGGCGGCAAAGCCTTGAGCCATCTGCCCTCCTCCTTTGAGGTATAGGGCTCCTGGGCGCCCCGCGCAAAAGAAAGGCCTTCACCAATGAGTCTCCAGGCTGACTGTGGAGGCTTCCTCAGCTGCAATCTTCATGCCATGCCCAGGCCATAATTTTATTTCACTCTGGTGGAGAGTTTACACAAAGCTCCGCCCGAGCATTTAATCGGGGAGTTTCAGGAAGGTAAAAGCTCCCCCTTCCACACCCAGCCATGCAACGTCAGCCAGAGAGTGCCCACAGACACTCCTGATGCCAACGGGTGCCCACTTTGGTCAGTGCCGAGCTGTATCTGGACACCATCTGGCTGCCAGAGTGAAAAGTGCTGGAGAAGGTATTGGGTACCTCCTTCCGCAATGTCAGTAGCAGTAGTTATACTGGTGCAACATCCCTGCCCTGGGTTGTCATTACTCTGGGCCATCAAGCCAGCTTCGATTGCTGGTGGCACTCCGAAAGAGATCCCCAAGAGACTTGGTGATGGATGGCTGTGCTCGGGTCGTGCAGACGCAAGGTGATGGTGGCTCCCTTGATGGAGCGTGTCCACCTGTAATGCAGCCTTCCTCTTTTCCCACTGCAAGCGTCGCCTTTGTCTAACAAAGAGCACACAGTTTTTCTTGTTAGCCAAGTTCCATTTCTACCAATTGTTGTTCTGATGTGCTGTCAAGTTGGTTTCAGTTCATGGTGATTCTCAGAATGAGAGCCCCCCACCCTCAAGAGACCCCCCTGGTTATGGACAGTCCTGCTGATTCGGAGCAACTGCCATTCTCTTGATGGAGTCAGTTGACTCGTAATGTGGCCTTTCTCTTCCTCACGCTGAGCGTTGCAATTGTGCAGTTGTGTGCCAGCTATGTGCATTCAGGAAGTTAAGAGAAGATGAACAGGTGACATGATAGCTGTGTTTGAACATTTGGAGGGATGTCATCTGGAAGATGGAGAAAGCTTGCTTTCTGCTGCTCCAGAGACTAGGACGAGGAGCAATGGTTTCAAACTACAGGAAAAGAGATTCCTTCTAAACATGAGGAGGAGCTTGCTGAGAGTAAGAGCAGTTTGACAGTGGAATCTGCTGCTGCCTCAATGGAGGGTGGCGGAGTCTCCTCCTTCTTTGGAGATTGTTTTTAAAGAGAGGGTGGATGGCCCTCTGTGGGGATTATGTTGATGGTATCTTCCTGCTTGGTAGCATGGGGTTGGACTGGATGGCCCTTGGGGTCTCTTTCAGCTCTGTGAGTCAATGAGAAAGGGATATCTAGAATATGGATGGTGTGATGCAAGTGGAGTGTAACTCTTGATAGTGGTTGTTTATGTTGTGCAGTGGTGGTGTGAGATCTTGGACAACATACTCAAAGCACCCAAGAGAATTCCGGCCCCAACCTGGATCCTCTGGGGGCCCGTGGGAAGGGGCTCAAGACCCCTTGGCATGCAGCCACCTTGGACCCTGCCCAGGGAGACCAGCCGGATAGAGAATAAATTCACATAAATACTAGAAGTTGTGCTTGGCACACAGAGGTTCAGCTGCCATCTCCACAGTTAAAAGGAGGGTTTTGGCTCACAAGGCCAGCAAATTCTTGGTGCTCCCCAGGATCCCAGAACAGGGTTGCCCCCAGTCCAAGCCTGTGTGGGAGAGAAGGGGAGATGGAAGCTGGCACGTGTGTGGCATTTCTGTTTTTGTTTTTTTGGTGCGAAGTTGTACTGGCCACAGAGGCTGAGCAGGATTGTCCCTGCACACCTGCCAATGGGGGCCAGTCTCCAAGGGAGGGTTTTATCATCCTGGGGAGATGCCCTGGCAGGTCTGGCGGCCCCCCCACTCCATCCCTCAGCCAGCTGTGGGGCAGGGACTGAGGAGCCCACAGCCGGAGAGACTGGTTGCAAAAGAGCCATCCTCCAATCCCCCCCTTTTTGTTGTTCCTCTTCAGCACCCCCAGAAAGGACTCTGGGAATCCACTCCCCCCATCCTTCCAGTACCCACCTCACCATCAGTGTGACTCTTCTCCCCGCCCCCCCGCCACTGCTGACCTCCTCCTTGCCCTGGCTGGACATTGCTCCCTGGCCCCTCCGTGGCTCCCTCCTCATTAGGGGCCGCCACGAGCTCAGAGACACCACAGAGCAGGGGATAGCTTTGTCCCTTTCCCTAATTATCCAGAGAGGCCCAGGGAGGCTGGGAGTCGGAGCCCAGCTGGAGCCCAAAAGAGCCCAGCGGGAGGAGCAGCCGGGCCGGGCGGCACCGCCGGCCACCGACCGGCACAGCCACTGGCAGGCTTCAATGGCCACTCTTGACGAAGAAGGGTGAAACGGGGGGGGGGTGCCCTGCTGGGGGCTTCCAAATGCTCGGGTGTGGGGCTCAGAGCCAGCCCAACCCCCTGAAGGCTTCAGCAGCAGCAGCAGCGCCCCACCCTCTGCCCCTCGAGAAGGCGAACTGGCCTGAAAGGCCACTCTGGGCCCAGCACGGCAGCCACCTGCAAATGGTGCGCAGACTTTGGCTGGTTTTGAAGGAGGGTCATGAAGGATGGAGGAGGGCGTGAAGAAAGAAATCTCGCTTCTGCTGCCTTTGGAGCCCGGTCAGCTCTCACATTAATTGCAACAGCAGACGTTATGCGGCATCAGAAGCGAGATGCTGCGTTGGGTCCCACTCTGGGAGAAAGGTGGCATAGAAATAGACAAGCAAGCAAGCAAGCAAGCAAGCAACCTTCAGAGGGGGCTTGGGAATGCACCTGGAGCCCCCTTTTGTGGTGCCCCCTGCTTCGCCCCCAAGACCCTCAGAAATGGCAGCATCATCCACGAAGACAGCCATGAAGAGTGGCCGTTGGGCAAACAGATATTAGGCTCTGCTGTGCTCTCCCTTCGTTTGTTTGTTCATTTGTTCTTTCCTTCCTTCCATCCTTCCAGGAGGGAAGCAAGAGCCCCGTCTGTGAATGGTGGGCTCTGACCCAATGAAAGGGGAACTGAGGGCAGGGAAAGGCGCCTCTTCTACTGATTCTGGACTTCAGGCTCTTTCCAATATCTGCTTCAGGGGACTGGGCTTTACTCCCAGCGTAAGACAAACACACACATTTGCATCTGTGACTGTAGCTGACGTGGAAAGTGTCATTCTTCCAGGCTTTTCCAGGACGGAGACTGAAGCAGCCCGTGGGAGGCCCGTTCGTGCCTTCCATTGGCCAGCAGGGCCAGGGGTTTGGCTGATGACTTGAGTAAAGATGCAGTCCTTCACTCACTTTTTCCCCAAAGGAAGCAACAAGTAATTTTAGCAATGTCTTCCCAGTGCAAGTTTGCAGTTGTGGACTTACTTCACTCAACATTTGCACATGGTGTTTTCATGCCAAAAAACAGGATTTTTTTTTTTTTTTTGGGGCAAGCAAAAGCATTTTCTATGCAGAAAATAACATTTCTGGGCAGAAATATGGCTCCTTTGCTTCAGATGACCAGTGAACAGGGTGGGATTCAGAGGAGAGATCGGGTTGGCCTGTACCTGCAATGGGTCTCTCAGTTTTTCTGCCTCCAGTTCCTGAATTTTCAAAGGCCATTTCCGCACTAGACTGTCATAGCGCTATGATCCCACTTTTAACCTCCCACGGATCCTGGGGTTTGCAGTTTAGGGAGGGGCTGGTGGGCCCCTCCTTAAACTGCAAACCCCAGGATTCCATAGGAGGTTGAAAGTGGAATCATAGTGCTATGACAGCCTAGTGTGGAAATGGCCAAAGAAGTAGCTCTGTTAGCCTCTTGCAGCACAGAAAGGAAGGAAGGACTAGGGAAGGGGATTGGGAAAAGAAAAGAAAAAAAGGAATGTGGAAGCATCATTAACTGGTTTTAATTTAGCCTGAGCTTTTGTGGTGCAAACCCACTGCACCTGAAGAAATGGGTTTGTAGCCACAAAAGCTCCGGCTAAGATAAAAAACCATTTACAGGCATCCCCTACTTTCTGACAACTTGCTTTTCAACACTGCTCTTGTTGACTGTTGTAAATTACAGACACGTACCCCTCTTTCAGTGCGGGGTCACTCTTTTGTCAGTTCTTCTCCTCTTGTCTTCTTCCTGGAGGGAAAGTGAGGGAATTACGGAGGCCCACTTGGCGAGCCTCCGTAATTCCCTCACGTTCCTCCAGGAGGAAGGCAAGGGGAGAAGACCGACAAAAGACTGGGCTGCCGCTTTCCAACCAATTCCACTTTCCGGCCGTACTCTAGTCCCCGACCTGCCAGATCAGTGCAGGACACCTGTAGTCTCAGAGGTGCCACTGTGTCGTCCTCTCCTCCATTTTATGCAGTTCCCAAATTGAGATCAATTGCTCCAACCACCACCACCTTGCCAACCCACCTGCCTCCTCTCTCTGCAGGGGTTGTGGCTACTGCTGTGCTGCGCGCATTGCACGTCCAGCTGCACATGGAACAGCACCAGGGGCCAGGGCAGCCGGGGATGGGCCATGGCCTCTGGTATCCTCAAGAGCAGCAGAGGTCTGGAAGGTGGAGGAAGAGAAGCACCAGCGGGAAGGGACAGCCAGGCCTTCCCCCCACCTCCAAGCCAGGAAGTTGTTGTTCTGTGCTGTCTGGTCAGCAGTGACTTTTGGGAACCCCTCCAACCCTGAAATGAAAGACTCCCCCATTGTCCATACTTTGCTTGGGCTGTTCTGCTATTGCTTAAGCCCATTCTTGGGAAGTAGCAGCTATGTGACTTTCCCCCTTTGTGTCTGTTGTGGGGGGGGGGTAGGAACTGTAAAGTTTGTTGGGAAAGATCTGGAGGCCAATACTCTGCCCCTGGGACCCTCCAAACCCCAAACAAAAGTCATCTCAAACCCCAAACAAAAGGATTGCCAAACCCCAAACAAAAGTCATCTCAAAGTGTCTGGAAACCCACTTCAGGTTTTGAGACTTTTTTAAAAAGTGTTCTGCAAGCTATTTAAAAGTTGAATTGCTGCTCCTGCAACCTTTTGGAGGTCTTAGTCTGTAAGGGTCCCCACACCATAGCTCCCCCATACCAGAAAGGCAGAAGGATCCTCTCCCACACACACACACTAAGGCTGCCACATCTTGGGCTGTTATGGGAAGCCTTGGCTTTTTGGAATACTCTGCCGGATATGCACCCCACACACGTCCAGATGGATGGGACTCATTTATTAAATATTTGGCAGATGAGAGAACATGGCTTCTAGTTTACATGGTTCTCTGTCAGACGTCTTCCCAACATGTACAGAATCTCCCAGATGTTTAGACAATTTCTGACTGAAAACATCTGCACTCACACCCCTCCCCTTCCTGTGGTTCACATTCGTACGTACAGGTGCGTGTGCAGGGGCGTGCGTGTGCGGACGTACGAGGGGAAGCCGTGGTAACCTGGCATGACGACAAAGACCCTCGTGTTCCCCTTCAGCCCGTACCGAGCGATGAGCTCTGGGTCTGTGGCTACTCAGCAGATGACCGTCCCTTGGGGGTTGCTGGGCTCGTGGTCACTCAAGGATCCAAAACGGGCGGCTGGCCACCATGAGCTCTCTCTCTTTCTCTCAATCTCTCTCACACTCACACACACACACAGGGAGTATGCAGTCCCCTGCTCCGGGGGGACCCAATCCCCCTTCCCCTCTCAACTCCTGCCCCCTTGCTCAACAGCAAAGCCTGGGCTTCTGTGACCTTGGGAGGGCTTCCCATTTCTGATGATGCCATGCATGGGCACACGCAGACCCCGCACAACAGCACAACCGAGGCCCCAGCAGCTGTGATCAGCCAAGGTCAGGGTACTGACAGAGGGGGCTCACTTGCCCCCATGACCCCCCAGTCTGCTCAACAGCCCCTGCTCCGGACAACGTCTCAGCCTTGCTTTGCCTTCCCACTGGGGAATGCCCTGTGCCGCTGGACACCCATCTTGCCTTTGGGGGACACCACAGAAAGGCCCAACCGTGTTCTCTCCTCTCAGCCCCCTGGGGTGGGCGCCCAAAGGCCTGCCAATGGCCCCTGTCCAAAGTCCCCCCTTCTTCCTTGACTCCATTTGCAGAATTTCCTGCAGAACTAAATGAGGCTTTTATCCTAGCCCACGACACTCTGTTTTTACTACTACTTTTAATCCTACCAAAATGCATGACTCTCCAACATGGACCCCGCAATTAAGCATCGTTTCCTCCGACTTGTCCAACCTCCTTGGATTGAGGGCTGGGGTTCTGAACCAGCTCAGCTGGAGATGAAACTTCCTACGGCCACCACCTGCTAGGCAGCCACAAAGCAGGGTACCCGAGGGACAGCAGAAGCCCCCCCCCACTGCTGCTGGCACAGCGGCTGCCCCCTGGTTCTCACAGGCTCTGCAGAACCATTCTCGGCAACTTTCCCATACCTGTTCACACTTCAATGCGACCCCTCTCTACACTGCCCCCCACCCCAATTTCCTGGGACACAGGCAAACGTCTGAGGAAGGGCAAGTTGTCATCGAGAGCTCTTGGCTGGCATGGGCACCCACTCTGCCTGCCAAGGGCTCCTGCCTGGCCCCTTGGTGACTTTGACAGAGGAGGAGAAGGTTGGTCTGTTCAATTCTAACGTACATAAATAAGCTGCTTTCACCCCACACAGCCCTTTCTTTGCATTGGGGGTGCCCACAGCAGCAATTTCAGAAGGAATGGAGATATGGGGGAATGGGTAGGATCAGCATCTGCTCAGATGGATCACAGAAATAGTCCAAACATAATTTTGCACACCAATGTCTCTTGGGATACCAAAACACCCGGTCGCAGTCCAGAGCGGGTGGTGGTGGTCTTGCCAGGTTCTGAGCACCCTGGGAACTCTTGCCAGGGCTTCTCCCCTCCCCTGCCCCACGCACTTTTGCAGAAGCTCTGCTGCTGAACCCAGAAGCAAAGAGGGTTGGGAGGTGACTCACTCGCCCCAGTGAACTGTGGATGGGGACAAAGTCTGGCTGTTTGCCAGTTCTGCTTGCTTTTGTGTAAATTACCAGGAGAAGTTGCAGGTGAGAAAAGGCTGCTTGTCCTCCAGCTTTGCCCCCGGGCTCCATCCCTGTAGTGGCCAGAAGCCATCGGCAACTCCACCCCTGCTGGGCTGGCCAGCCGACCAGCCAGCCTGTCCACCACTCCCAGGGATCAAGGCTGGTTTTAGTTGTTGAATTTATACCCTGCCTTTCTCCTGGGACTGGTTATTCTTTCAATAGGTGGCAAGGATGCTCAAAGCCGAAAGGGATGGGAGACTGCTGCTCCCTGACCCCTCCGGTCTTTGCTCCAGTTCACCCCATTCTCTCTCTCCCTCCACCCCAGACTTCTTTGGATCTTGTAGCATCTCCGAAACCCCACTACCACTGGCCTGATGTTTGCTTCCACACGTCTGTGGTAGCCTGCTGGGGCTGAGAGACTATAGCCTTCCTCCTCACCGTGACAGAGAACAAAGGGAAAGGCCTACAGTGGCCACTGGCCTCCAGCCACAGATGAAAGGACCACTGGAGGAGACCAAAGGCCTCCCAAGTTCAATGACGTATGCACACGGTGGGCAACCAGGTGCCTCAGGGCAAAACCTGGCAAGACCAGCACGACCTGAGACCCTCCCTCTCCGACCCCTTGAGAACTGAGACACAGAGGAGCACCCTGACCCTGCCAACAGGGCTGATGGGCAGCCATCCTGACAAACAACCAGGGGCAGCCTTTTCCTGCTGCCCTCCGACGCATCTGAACAGCATCTGCTTTGCCCAGTTCCAGTCTCACCATCCTGCCTGGCTGAAACAAAGCTTTGTTCACCTGCTGGGAGACACACTTCACATCACAGCAGGAAGGGATTTTTCTAATGCAGGTACTGGAAGATCTGCAGCCCGGCTGGCACACAGACACCATCAGGGGAGGAGAAGAAAGGCTCCGGGATTCCTTCAGGAGCTTCTTCAGATGGGAACATAATCGAGGGAAAGTCAGCAGGTGACGCACGCATTTGGAAAAGAGGACAAACAGCTCCCAAGATGCCCCAGTTAGGAATGCAACTCTTCGCTAATTTCCTTTTCAGAAGAAGCAACAAATATTATTTTTGGCAGTATGCTCTCCAAGAAGGTCTTTGAAAACTGTATAGTTCTCACAGACTGTCGGCATTTTGGGGTTTATTCTGTGCAAGAGTCACATGTGGCATTTTTGCATAGCAACCATTTCTGCACAAGAACAAATATTTCTGTGCAGAAATACTACAAACCAGCACAGAAAATCCTGTTGCACACAAAATTCTGCATGGGGTGAGTTTTGCACAGACTAAGTCCCTAGCTACAGAATTTTCTGCTCAGAAAACACTATGTGGAGGGAAAAAATGCTGCTTTCTATACAAACCATCCCTGTGTGGATTTTGCATAGAAGAAATCCCAAATTGCAAAGGTTTTCCTCAGCCCAGAATTCTTCTCCTCAGGGCTTCCCATAACCCAAGAAACATGTCCTTTGACCTTTTTTGTGGGGACAGGTAATATGCTTTCCATCCTGGCTGAAAGAGGACAGCAGTCTCAGCACGTCGGCCATGGGAGCAAATCTCTGCCCCTGGAACTGGAACTTCTCCTTACCTGCTGGTGTTTATAAGCACATGAGCAGCAAAACAAAGTCTTGCCATCCAAAACAAATCCCCCTCTTAGAGTTGAATCAGATGTGCCTGAATTAGAGCAGGTGATTCCCTGCACCTGCATGGGGGAAAAAAGGAAGCCAGAGGTGCTGAGCAGCCCGGGCTGCCCCCCAGGGCTGGACCACAGACAGCATTTCTTTGAGCTGGGACTTCCCAGGTATGCAGGACAAAGCACTTGGCACCCCCTTTCGCTTGCCAAACCTAGTTTTCTTGTGATGCCTCCGCTGTGGGAAAGAGGCCAGTGACACAGGTTGCCAGAGGCTCAGGTCCACATGGAAACCTAGCAAGTGAGCTCTACCTGTGCTTGCCCCTTCCTTTGGGATCTCTCCTAGAAGGGGAGGCAAAAATGGTGTCGCCAACATCTGTGAGATGCGAGGCAGCAAGAGGCCTCTGGACGTTCAAGAGAGGCTGTCTCTATGGAACTATAACATCCACACTGAGCGGGGAAACGGTGCCACTCTCTTCTGCTTCGGTCGGATCTCTCCCAGAGTAATCCTGCATCCAGTTCTGGCCACCACTGTTCAACACGGATATTGAGGAGCTGGAATGCATCCCGAGAAGGGCAAGCAAGATGATCACAGGTGAGGAATGAGTGAGAACTTGGGTATCGTTACCTTGGAGAAAACTGAGAAGGGACATGGCATCCATCTTTAAATATCGACAGAGATGTCATCTAGAAGATGGAAGGAGCTTGTTTTCTGCTGCTCTGGAGACTAGGACAGGAACCAATGGGTTCAAATGACAAGAAAGAAAAATCTACCTAAACATCAAGAAGAACTTCTCGACCATAAGAGCTTTTCTGTAGTGGAACAGAGAGAGGTGGACTTGCCATCTTTGGAGGTCTTTGACCAGGGGCTGCATGGGAATCTCTCTGGAACGCTTTGGCTCTGCATTCTGACAGGGCAGAGGGTGGTCCAGATGGCCCGAGGACTCTCTCCAACTCTATGAATCAACAATTCTCTGTGTACCTCCAGGGAGCACCACTGCATCCGAGAGGGGTGCTCTCTGAGGAAAGGCCTCGGTAGCTTCACCTAGCCAAGGTCTCCAATCCTTCCGAAATGGCCGACCATGACCTTGGAGTAGCTGGCCAAGAATCTGGCAGAACACCTGTCTCCCACACCCCCCGACCCATGAGGGGCAGTTGTTGAAGGACAGAGTCATTCCTCAACTTCTCCGGGAGGATGGGATAAGCCCCCGGCTGCCTCTCTGATCTTTCGCCCTTTCAGGAAGGCTGAGAAGGCCCCCAGCCCTTCTTCGCTCTGGTAATAGGAAGCATCTGCTGGACTGCTTTGTAGGCAAAAATAAATGGGGCTGCAGGTGAAGCAATCCAGGAGCATGGCCTGGGGGTCACAGTGCACAAATCCAAGCTGCAAACTTCCTTGTCTGTCTTGTCAGCGCTTGAACGAAGAACAGACAACCGGAGCAGCCTCCTGAAGGAAGGGGATCCTCAGCAGTACGTCGCACCCACTTAAGGGTTCCATCACTGCAGGCCGGGGAGGCTTAACAGGGTTGGCTGCAGGGCAGGAAGCCCCCCCCCCAATGAACATGGCATGGTGTGTGCAGCCACAACAGAGAGGTAGCAACCGGCAGCTTGGAACCTGTAGCAGGAGCTGCCGCTGTTCTCAGTCCACTAGGCCCAATGCAACTGTCCGCTGAGGCCAACTTGACCATTACAACTTGACCTCATCCAATGGGAACCACACATAAACACACCGTGATTCTCCAGAGACACCCTTCCCTGGCTTACCGAAGACTCCAACCTGCTTTGGCCCCCAATTGCGGAGACCAATTTCCCTTGGATGCCCAATGGCTGCAGGGCTCTCAGTGGGAGGATGGAGTAAGCTTGCTTTCCGTGGCTCTAGAGGCAGGGCCCAGAGCAACCAATTTGCATGACTGGGAGGACAAGTTAAATATTGCAAATCTGTCAGAGCTATTTGACAGGGGAATGGACTCTTTCAGAAGGCAGTGGACTGTTCTTTGCTGGGGTTCATTAAGAGGAGGTTGAGCAGCCGTCTCTCGCGGTGCTGCAGCCATGGGCTTCTTGTACTGGCAAAGATCTGGGCTAGGTGGTCCCCAGGATCCCTTCTGGCTCTGCGATCCCACAATTCTGCTTTCCTTCCTGAAGTAGTGTGGTCGAGCCCTGAAGCCTCTCCTCATCCCACCCAGCCCGGTCCACTCTCCATGGGCACAGGCACACTGCCCAGCTGGCTGTGAACTGGGAGGGGGAATGATGCCACATTGCCAGAGAGAAGCTGGTGGCTTTCAGGAAAATAAAAGGAGAAAGCAGCAAATAGAAAGAGATGGCATCTTTTTTGCTTCCTTTACTTGGGCGGAAGGAAGACAGGAAGAAGAAGGATGGGTATCCTAAACCAGCCGTCTCCTGACTCCCCAGTGCTCTTCAGCTGTGTTGGACTACAAGACCCATCACCTCCAGGCAATATGTCCAGAGATGCTAGGATTTACAGTCCCAGCCAGCTGGAGGGCCCAGGGTTCAGGAAGCCTGAATTGCAACTGCAGGAATTTAAAGAAGTAGGACAGAAGTGTCTGCCAGGGCCACGTGCACTGAATTTTTCAAAAGCTGGAACAGAGACAAAAGTTTTTCCTGGGGGCTTCTCCTCCTCCTCGTCAAGTTATATGGTGGTGAGTGTGTGTGGGGGGGAACCAGGCAGGAGGCGACTTCTTTGGCCTGTGGCCGGTCTTACAAGTGGAAGAGCATCTGGCTGCAGCTGTCATGCAGGCTCGCTTGCCAAAATAAACGTGATAAAAATCCTAATCTTGGGGTTGTGTTGCCCCCGATAACAAGTGGCTTGAAAAGGAAGGAGGCCAGTTGTCGGAGGAGCTGCCAGCTGGGAGACCTTCCTGATGGCATGAACAAACCAGGCCCCCTCGGCTGTCTGCCGGTGGGCTCCCCTTTAGTGGAGGCTTTCACACACAGCCTGGACGGCCCCTCTGTCTCATGCCCCAGAGAGGCTGGGCTGGGTGGACGTTGGGAGCCCTCCCAGCTGTGTGATCCAGTGAGTCCAAGGCCCTGGCTGCTTCCTCAGACCCGTCCCGCTGGTCCAGGGCATTCCCTTCTGAAGACAAATTCAGGAGGGAGGGAGGGAGGGAGGGAAAACACACACAATTCGACTAAAATGGCAGTGGCAGTGGGAGCCAGGAGGGGAGTTTTCAGAATTTCATGCAGGCCCCCCCTTTTCTGCTTCTAATTCAAAAGCCGGTGTGGCTGCTCTGTCAGGCCCTGTGCTTGCCAGTTCCTTCCCCCACCTGCTCAAATGGCATGGCAGCCCAGCTCCCTCCAGTTGCTGAACTCAGATTTTTCTGTGTTTTGCGCAGGAACTGGCTTGGAGAGGGTGGGGGCCCATTGCTTCAGGCAGCGGAGACCATTCCTCATGCTTAGGATCATGAGGGAGGGCGGCAGAACACCCCCCCAGAAGGTGGTGGTGGGTGGGTGGGTGGGGGATAAAGGGCTCCGTTGGCAAGCCAACCTGTGGCTCAGCGGTCCAGGGCTTCAGGCCCTCACAGTTGCTCGGCTGAACGCCGGAGCTTCCTTGAAATCTTTGGCCTTCATAAAAGGGAAACTATATCTCCACTTCCTGGGTCCAGCGTGCCACACCAGACCAACACCCCAAAGATCCTTCCAGTTCATGGGTGGGCTTGACAGGCTGCCTGCCAGCTGGTGCTCCTGAAAGCAGGGGGCTCACGCACAATATCTAGGTTGGGCCCAGCCCCCAGCCGCAGTTCCGGCCCAGATGCCCACCCACTTTCTCCTCCACCCCCAAAGGGGAACACGGCCAACCTTCTCCTCTCTCCTCAGCACAATCACCCCTTTCCTGCAGGGTGAGTTCAGCAAGCAGGTTTACCACCTGCTCCACCCTCTCGCTGCAGGTAAAGAGACGTCCTTGGCACATCCACTCAGAGTGGCCTCCCCATAAACCAGGCCACAAAGGACCTCTGGGGCCAGGATCCCCTGGGTAACTAAAGATGGCAGGTGAGAGCCACCCACATGTGGGTGCCAGGCTCAAAAATGGCTCACGTGCCAAGAAATAACAGCTGCAACAACAAAGCCAACAAAGGCGTATAATTCCTACCATCTGAAGACTCTCAACTCCGGGTCTTTCTCTTGCGTGCCTCATCCTGGCATCAGGGCTGGCGTGAGATAGCTGCGTGCCCACCACGGAAAATCTAAATGGGAGCCCATCCTGTTAAACAAACACGGGGCACAGTTCACTAGCCCTGCATAATCTCTCTTCCAGTGAACCAGTGCTGGGCCAGGGTCTGGTACTACTGTAGGGTGGCTTCAAGCATCCCAAGGGGGGGTTTACACAGTGGAAGGTCTTTGGGATTGTGTCCCTGTCTCCTCCCACCCACAGGCCGTAACTTTTGTGGCATCTGTTCCAGCTGCCACAGGGCGCAGGGGCACTTTGCTCACCACACCCACTCCGTACCTGCACTATGTGACACACACATACAGCAACACACACACACACACACACAGAGCAGCAAGTGTGCCAGGCACCCAACATTCACCAGCACGAGAGAAGGAGAGTGGCCACCACTGCATGAGGAGTCCCCGGCTGGTGTTCCACTCCGTGCCACGGGCATGAGGAAATGCCTCCGACGTGCAAGCGAGGGGTGCGAGGTCATGGGTGAAGCTGCCGGATGAAGATGGCGGCGGTCAGGTTGGGCACAGGGGGGATGATATTCACAGGAGGGCGGCCTGGCGTTTGGAAGCCGCTCTTGGAAAGGTTTCCTTGCCGAAAAAGAGGTGAGTCTCTGTCCAATTACTAGCACTGGAACACCTATGGAAACAGCACATGCAAACCTAAGGAGATGGCCCCCACCCGCCCACCCGCCCGTCCCCCAGGAAAGCGGCTTTCTCCGCCAGAAGGACGGCTGCTTCGCTGCTGCTGCAGTTGTGATCGTCACGGCTTCACAATGGTGGGATGGGTCGGCTGGCGCATGCCTCGTCAGAAGGATGCGGAGGTGGCTTGAGAACAGGAGGTCGCCCCTCGGTACCTGCAAGGAGGGACAGAGTTGCTGGTCAGACCCCCCTGCTCTCCTGCAAGGAGACACCAGCCATGTGGGCCCCTTCTCATCTGGATGGCACCGGTTTAGGGCTTTGTCACACAAAGAAAGCAAACTGCAACTGCGGCAGGATAATAGTGTCTTTGGCTGGGACTTACCATGTGACATCATTCCTCTTCTGTTGTTCTCCAGGTGGCAGGCAATTTGGAGAGTGCTTCTTTTACAAAGGAGATTGACCATTTCTTTTTTTGCGTGTGATTGTAAAGGAAATGTTTTCCAAATGGTTTCTCGCTGGGAGAACAACAGAATGACGTCACGTGATAAATCCCAGCCAAAGATGTTCTTCTCCTGCTGCAATTGCGGTTTACCTGCCTCGTGTGATAAAGCCCTCAGTGGCCAAACCACAGGAGCTAAGAAGTCCATAAGCCCAAATGTAACCTTTACTGACACTAAACAAACCAGAAACCTGGACCAAACACTGGTGGCCTGCCACTCATGTGAGATGGAAACAGAGGCTATTTCTTATCGGCTTGTTTGTTTGATTTCTTCCTGTGCAGGACCCAAGGTGGCCACAGCATTTAAGAAACAGAGTACAGTTAAAACATTACTTGCAATTTTTAAAAAAGATTAATTATTTGAGAAAAACAAGACTCAGGTAAAAAGTATTTCTTACATACCATTCTTCAGTTTCCGCAGTAGAAGAAAAAAGCTGAATTTGGAGAATCATAATAACTGAACAGGTTTTATTGTAGTCTGATGCTTTCTACATGATCTGTTTTCCTGTTTAAAAATGTAGCTTCCCTTTGTTATAAATCTAACATAATTCTATCTGTCTATGAATGAAGCTCTCACATTATATCATATACTGTGTGCCACCCAGGTGAAGCTGGTTTCTGTTCATTTCAATATTTATGAGAGCACATTTGTGGTTAAAGGTTTTTTTAGCTCCTGTGATTTGGTCATTACACTGGTTTCCAGCTGATGGGATTTTGTGATTTTATTCACACAGACAATCCTGTCCTCGCTGATCCCTACTGGTGTAATGACCAAACAGTTGCCTGGAGAGACCCCTGGAAAAAGACTAAGCTGTTTGCTTCTTTTGGGGTGCCAAGAATTCTCTCAGACTTTATGCCACGACTTCTCCCAAGGTTCCCCAGAGGAGAGTCATGGACTGGAAAACAGGCTTCAAAACAGCTTATGCTTGCAGGGCACACATGGCAAGGAAGCTTTCAAACTCTGCACGACCCAGATGCTCACAACAGAAGCGCGCGATCTTCCAATATGAGCCCACCCAGGCCCTAACATCTCGGGGGCGGGGGCTCCTCTCAGGCCCAAGCATCTCTGATGGGAAGAAGGGAGAAGGGTCTTCTTGGTGCTTGCTTCCAGATTTTAGAACGTCCCCCGCTAAGGAGGCCAGAATGGCTGGCTCCCTCCTTCCTGTCCTTGCAAGCAAATCTGTCCACCTCAGTTTTAGTCCACAAGCCTGGAACAAGAATTCCTATTAGGTTCTCAAGTCTTGTAGAGAGGGGCTGAGCAAGGAAAGATGGGTTTTGGTTTCATCCCTATTGGACAAGTCTTGACCAAGTTTGTGAGAACGTCTATGAATGGATATTTTGGACAGAACAGATCCATGCAGAGTCTTGTGCAAATGCTTGATTACCAGACTTCCTTCCCCCTGCTCTTTGCCAAATGAAAGAAACTCTTCTCAGGAATGATTTAACTCAGTTACCAGGAGTGACATCATCTATTGCGCAGAGGGAGCCTGTGACATAAACGGAAACCTAGAATTCTAGTTGATGTTTGTCCATAAAATAGGACACTTAAAGTACCCACAAATCAATTTATGTCCCATACGTTAGAAATCTGCACAACAAAACCAAGCAGTTTTCATTTTTACTTTTGGCTTTCCTAATGCTTGATGGTAAGATTGGCTTCAGAGTTGGGATCAGAAATAATTTTTCAGAGACAATTAACCTGCATGGTTTAACAATGTTCCCCCACCTCCACTGTTCCACAAGTATTTGTCAGATCTGCAGGTATATTTAATCAAGCAGAGGTCCCAGGATTTAATTATTACGCTGTAAATATGTATGCCTCTTCATGTTTTGTATATTTGTTTACAAGCA
This sequence comes from Iguana delicatissima, assembly GCA_948472985.1. Taxonomy (NCBI): domain Eukaryota; kingdom Metazoa; phylum Chordata; class Lepidosauria; order Squamata; family Iguanidae; genus Iguana; species Iguana delicatissima. Next base: position 698,250 of record CAOKZL010001537.1, on the reverse strand, counting down.
AAAAACACGGACATGCGAACTCTCTGATTTCAAAACAGCTGTGGGTGTGAAGGGAGATCTATATCAGGAAATGCATTAACGCTGTGTTACCGTCATGGCAACTGGATGCTTTTAACCCCCCAAATCCTGGCTTATATCCTCCCGTAATTTTGGCAAACATAGCACATGAGGCCAGGAGAGGCAGCCTGGCCGTTTGCTTTTGGCTCAGTCATGGCTACGACACTGGCTGTCCTCTGCCCAGAAAAACAGGAAGGGCTCCATGCTTACTTGGATCACTGGCCAGTCCGGATCCTTCCATCTAACCTGCGAAGCAACAGAAAGAAGAAACGACCAGGCTGAAAATGCCAGCAGCAAGAGACCCCGTGGCATCAACCACCAAACCCCACTCCGGCCTAGCTTCCTTTGTTCATTTCCATTGTTTGACACCACGCCTCTGAAGCATTGCAGATGGTGTAAAATATGCAGCCAGCACAGAAGGGAGCAGCCAGACTGATCAGGGGCCCAAAGAAGTCTGAACACACGACACAGAATCTGCCATGGCTGCACCAGCTGCTGGAAACATTTCTGGGTCTAACTAAAACTGCTGGTTTTTACCAATAAAGCTTTATAACGCACTGGAACGCCAACCTTTCCCTGGTCAGCCTCTCCCCCCATGAATCTGACCCTACTCTGTGATCAACATTATAGGTCTTCCTCCTAGCACCTCCCCATCAGACAAAGAACAGGGCCTTTTCGGTGGTATCCCCACCACCCCAAATATAGAATGCTTGCTTCAGGAAAGCCCGTCTGGCCTCAGCGTCATCATCTTTTCAGCACGAGGTTAAGACCTTTCTCTACCACTCCCACCCAAGGGGCCTGCTCAAATCTTACACATCTCTGCCTTCAACCACCCCATTATCCCTATACTTTCTTCTCACAGTGAGCTACTGTTTTATATCAGGGCGGGAGCCAGGTGACCCTCCAGGCCATGCTGGACTGCAGTTCCCATCAGTGTGCTGCTCATACAGCATTGCCAATATGGGATGGAATGCTAAGAGTCACAGCCCAGCAACAAAGGAAGGGTTGCATGATTCCTACTCATTTTACACTATCTGTTGTTCTTACTGTTTTAAACTTTTGTACATTTTATCTGTACGACGCCTGGAGGCCTTTTTTTCAAAAAAAAAAAGAAAAAAGAAAAAGGTCTTCAAGAAACGGAAATGAAGGTGATGATAAGAGTGATCACAGTGGCAGCACTGTCACTTGGTCCTCACAGCCTGTTTACACTCTGGTGCAAAGTCCGGTTCCGCCTGACCCTTGGTCCAGGCGGGCCGGCTGCAGCTGGGTGCAAGGCAACCAGATCATGCCCTATGAAGAACGCCTTAGGGATCTGGGGATGTTTAGTCTGCAGAAGAGAAGCTTAAGAGGGGACATGATAGCCATGTTTAAATATTTGAAGGGATGTCATGTTGAGGAGGGAGCAGGTTTGTTTTTGGCTGCTCTAGAGACTAGGACAAGGAGCAATGGATTCAAGCTGCAGGAAAGGAAACTCCACTTGAACCTCAGGAAGAACTTCCTGACGGTCAGGGCTGTCTGGCAGCGGAATCTGCTGCTGCCTCCATGGAGTGTGGTGGAGTCTCCTCCTTCTTTGGAGGTTTTAAGCAGAGGCTGGATGGCCATCCGTTGGGAATGCTTTGATGGGTGTTCCTGCATGGCAGGAGGTTGGACTCAATGGCCCCTGGAGTCTCTTCCAACTCTATGATCCTATGATTCTATGATTCTATGTTGCTTGTGTCCTGGTGAAACACTGACTAGGGTGGTCAGTCTGCTCAGGGAAAACAGTTCCATAAGCTACAGATTCAATTAATCGCTTCCACAAATACGCCCCAGATAAAGTACACACATTTTCCTTTCCCCTTACTGATGTACATGTTACCAAAGGAGCCATCTTGAAAGAAGCAGTCCTTCCCAGGTTGTGTGTGTGTGTGTGTGTGTGTGTGTCCATCCATCTGCATTCACCTGGGTAATCCTCTCTTAAAACAGCGGGGTCTGCCTCTTACAGTTTTGCTAAAAATTGCTTTGCTTAAAAATTGGACTGGAAGGGTGTGGATGGAATTTTAGGGTAAACAGGTCTTCTATAACATGCTGGAATTTTGTTATTTTCTTTTTTATAATGGTTTTGTGTTTTTAACTGGTTTTAATGTAGTGATTTAATTTAATTGCTTTTTAACTTTTGTATGCAGTGGATTTTTAACTATGTTTGTTCCAACTGTTGTAAGCTGACTTGGATCCCATACCATTTCCGCACTAGATTGTTAAAGCGCTATTATTCCACTTGCAACATCCTATGGAATCCAGTGCAGAAATGGCCCCAAACTGATAAAAAGGAATGACAGAAGTGGTGGTAGCAATAATAATAATAATAATAGTATAGTTGGCCAGGTCAGTCACTACCCTGGCATTGAAATTTCAGGGACAAACCCAGAGACCTGCGGATGATACAGGAAGGAAGCCCAGGTGATGCCACGAGGAGCAGCCCCGGTCACGCCATTAAGCTTGAGCTGGGAAGCACCAGCCATAGCCGAGGAAAAGATGCCATTCAAATAAAGCTAAGAAGGAGGGATGCCATGTAGTTTGAAGGGATGTCGTGTAGAGGAGGGAGAAGGCTTGTTTTCTGCTGCTCCAGAGACCAGGACAAGGAGCAATGGATTCAAGCTGCAGGAAAGGAGATTCCACCTGAACCTCAGGAAGAACTTCCTGTCCAGCAGTGGAATCTGCTGCCTCGGAGTGTAGTGGAGTCTCCTTCCTTGGAGGTTTTTAAGCAGAGGCTGGATGGCCATCTGTTGGGAGCGCTTTGAGGGTGTTCTTGCATGGCAGGAGTTTGGACTGGATGGCCCGAGTGTTCTCTTCCAACTCTATATTTCTATGATCCTATGATTCTATGAGAACAGGTATAACAGATGAGGAACTCCCGACTCAAAGCGGCTTCTGTTGCTGTGTGCCTCCAAGCTGCTTCCAACTTATGGCAATGCTAAGGCAAACCTGTCACAGGACTTTCTTGGCAAGATTTTTCACCGGAAGGTTGCCTTTGCTTCCCCTGAGGCTGAGAGTGCGACTTGCCCAGTGTCACAATGTGGGCTTCTGTGGCCAAGTGGACATTCAAACCCCAGTCTCCAAATCTGTAGTCCAATGTTAAAAGACCACACTGAGCTGGTTCTCCAATGCAGCTTACAACAGTTGAAGAAACACACAGTTAAAAATGTGTAAATTACAAAAGTGAAAAAGAGATTAAACGATTGAACAAATTAAAGCCAATTAAAAGATAAACTGTTAAACACACCACCCAGCACAACAATTAGAAAAATCTCACACATTCTTTAGGCAGGACGGCCTTTCATATATGTGCACCACTTTCTGCCCACCGTCTTCTCACCCTGAGATCCCTCCCTCCCCCTGAGGTCTAGAGAAGGGAGACCAAGCCCTGAGATGGAAGACCCCCACCATTATCGCAGAAGCCCCATGGAAGCCAGCTCAAAAAACACCATGGCTGGGCCACAGACTTGATGACGGAGACACCAGCTGTGTTTTTACCTCGGTCCTTCCCGTTCTGCATTTTGTCCTCCTCTTCCTCACCTCCTTCCTCTCCTCCTTTAAAACAAGAAGCGCAGAGCAATGAGTGTGGGTGTGCTTTTGGGGGGGCAGGTAGATGAGGAGTCTCCTGGTAACAGGGACACCCCTGAGGTCATTGCCATGGGCACAGGAGGACCCTCCTCCCTCAGGACAGCAGGGCATTGTACTTCCTCCTCTCCCCCTGCTGCCCCCAGACCCTGGCCTGGCCCATGTGCCCAAACTCTGGTGGGCAAGGAGAACAGAAGAGCCTTGGAACAGCAGGGACAACTCTCAGCCTCTGGTGTGGTTAAGGCCAAAATCAAGCCAACACGGCACTAACGCTCTGAGTATTGCACTAGGACTCCAGAAGCCTTGGGTCCATCAAAAGCCCTTGGGTGACCTAGGACAAGTCACACCCTCTCAGCCTCAGAGGAAGGCAATGGGGACAAACCTTCTCTGAAGAAGCCCAGCCACGAACACTCTAGCAGAAGGTCACCCCTGCTTGGTTTGAGATTGCCAGTGTGGTGCGGTGGTTTGAACGGGGGCAAAGGACTTCAGGAGAGCAGGGTTCAACACTTCCCTGTTCAGGCACGGAAACCCCCTGAATGACCTTGAGCAAGTCCTACCCTCTCTCTTTCAGCCTGAGAGGAAAAGGGGACACTGACTTGGTGTGGAGCCCACCCGCACAGGCAACCAAGGAAGGGCAAGGGGACAGGTGGGGCCCCGAATCTGCCCCCTTGGCTTCCGACAGGGATTCTGGGCAAGCAGAGAGTGAGGAAGGTCAGGTCTCCCATCAGCAACCACCCCAAATCTACCACGTTTGGATTATTGCAACATGCTCCACGTGGGACTGAGTTTGAAAAGAATTCAGAAAGTTCAGTTGCTCCAAAGGCTGGCAGCCAGGCTGCTAACCGGGGCCGGCTACAGGGAGCACACGAGTCCCCTCGGTGCAGCGGCCTCACAGGCTGCCGGTCCCTTTCTGGGCACAATTCAAAGCGCTGGCTATCACCTCCAACGCCCTAAACTGCTGACGCCCAGGCTCTGTGGCAGACTGTGCATCTCCCTGAATGAGCCCACCGGGGCCCTGAGGTCCTCCAGAGATGCCCCCCTCTCCATCCCACCACCCTCACAGGGCACAGCTGGTGGAAAGGCAAGAGAGGGCGTTCTTGGGGGCTGCCCCCGGGCTCTGGAGCACTTTTCCCAGAGTGGCCAGACCCCCTTACTCTTTCCACAAGTGGATAAAACCCTTTTTTATTCCAGCAGGCCTTTGAGAATGGATTTTTCAGGGGAAGCAGGCCTTGTATAATGCTCTGGACTTTTATTTGTTCTTTTCATAGTTTGGTTTAACTGGTTTAAAATTTTATGACAGTTTAATTGCTTTTCAACTTTTGTAAGCTGTTAATTTTTAACATTTAACTGTTGTAAACTGTCTTGAGTCCCAAACTGAGAAGCATGGTAGGATTATTAATAGAGCAGCAGCAACACTCACAACAACGACAACAACAACAATTATAATAACACATGGGCCATTTCCGCATGAATCTGTTATAGCACAATGATTCCACTTTCAACCCCCTATGGAATCCTGGGGTTTGCAGTTTCGGGAGGGGCTGGCTGGCCCCGCCCGAAACTGCGAACCCCAAGATTCCATAGAAGGTTGAAAGTGGAATCATCGCGCTATAACAGACTCGTGCAGAAATGGCCATAGTCATGGGCCCACCGATGGCTGCCATCCTGTTAGTGTAAGCGTAAACCCACCTTACAGTTGCCTTGTCTTTTTTGGGTTGTTGCAGAGGTGGGGAGTCCTGCTCTTCCACCACAAGAATCTAAGCCTCTCCCCGCAGCCTGACACACTGTCACTGCAAGAGCGGCACCCAAACAGCCATTCTGCTGCGTGCGGAGGTGCTGACTGACCGCATCATTTGCTGGGACCCCAGTGGGTCTCGAATGCCCAGCTGAAGATGTCCTTGGCCTGCTTCCGGCTACAGGGTCATCGCCAATTGCTTCCCCAATCTCCTCTGCGCTCCACTAGCGATGGAATGGCCTGTGGGGGCAGCCACAGCCGTGACACGGAGGTGGGGAGGCAGAAGTCGTAGCAGAGTCCTGCGTGCAAAACTCTTACACTATGCTTGACGGCGCAGGCTCTTGGCCACTGTTTCCTCCGCCCAAAGCTCTTGGAGTAAGTGTGCAACCAGGCAGCTTTTTGGAGTGGAGGAGGAGGAGGAGCAAGGCTTCCACTGGCTTCTCAGGCTGGATCCAAGGCTGCCTCTTTTTTAAAAATCTTGCATGGCACACATGCCATGTGGGGGGGGCAAGGAACTGGAGGCTCTTGTGTCAGGCCCAGAAGCACCAGGAGCAGAAGTCAGGCCTGAGGGGGCAGGGGAGGAGGGGCAGGGGAGGGGCAGGGGGCTGCCCCTCAGTGCCTGGCTGAGGCCCGGCTGCTTGCCTGCTGCGGGGCCTGGGCTCCAGCTGCTTCCTGTGATTTACACAAATGAGAAGATGTCAGACGCTTCCCAGGGTCCCCCGCCTGCAACTTGTCAACGTGGGAGCCTGCACTTTGTTTCATCTGTCATCGTCTCCCCCGTGTGCGGCTACGGCCAACACAACACACTTACACATACACACACAGCCTCAGGGGCTGCCAGAAGGACGGGCCTCACTTTGTTACCAACGGCCCGAGATCTCTGGGCTTCTTCCTCGGGCAAGTAGGGCACAACTTTTGCCAAGTCCCCCCGTCCCCACATTCCTGACTACAGGAAACCAGAGCTGTGGGCTGGGGGTGGGGAGTCCATCTTGCCGGAACCGATGCCAGCAGCCACTCTCCAGCTCTGGCCCGCCCAGTGCACATGAGGACTCTTCCGCCCGTGGCACGTTCCCAGGCTGCGGGCAGCTGTGGAGGAATCAGTCTGGCTTTTCTGCAGGTTGAGAGACCACAAAGCCAGCCTACCCGCAAACCCCAGCCCTCCCGCCTCTGCCCCAGGCCGTGGAGCACCTCCCTTCTTCCTCAGAGCCCCCAGAGGTGTCTTGAAAAGGCCTGGCCAGCCTGCAGAGAGGGCAGTGGGTGTGCTGCCGTCCTTATTTTAGCTGTGCACCTGACCAGAGCCAGAGGGGCCAAGGCAGGCTCAGGCGGCTTTCTAGGAATCACAGAAATAGAATGAGAAATGGAGAGGTCTGGGTGCGTGCCTTTGGACGTGTGAGCATGTATCAATGCCTGCAGATCTCACATTCCAGCCTCCGGGCAGAATCCTACCCCAGTGGCCCCTGCCACTGCACTCAGGAGACGGATACCCGTGAATACTGGAAGGAACACCGGAGGGTCCTGGATGATCCTCTTGACTCCTTAATTTCTTTAAGTTACGTCCTGCTTTTCTCCTGACCCGAGACCCAAGGCAGCTTACAGCGGAGAGTAAAATAAACTACACTTAAAGACCTGGTAATTTTTAAAAAAACCCACACAAATAAATAAACTATCATATTAAAATGCCATTGAATGGTATAAAAGCATCCTTCAGGGTCTCATTTCACCTAAGCTAACCTGACTGAATGTGCATCCTGCCTGCTCAGAGGGAGACGTGCAGTTCCAACGAGGCAGCCTCTTCCAGTGGTCGCCCACTGCAGAGGAGAGAAGCCCACCCCCTGTGCTGATCTTTCATACCCAGATCCTGCCCAGCAAGCCCCCATTCCCCGTGCAACACTGGAGCCAAACAGAGGAAAAGCCCTTCTGCCCAGCCCTTGGTGTGTGTGTGTGTGTGTGTGTGTGTGTGTGTGTGTGTGTACGCAGGGTGGCAATAAAATGGCTGGTACAGCCTGAGAGGCAGCCTTGGGCCTCCAGCCAGCCCTTGCCCTCAGTGACCGTTTTCTGCAAGCAGATCTGCTCGGCTACAGGGTTCCAGCAATGCCAGTGGTTTTAACAACACAAATCCCAACTGGATGGAATCACGCATTGGGCCAAAACTAACAAAATGTATCTAACAGGGAGAAGGGTGAGGTGCTACACTTGGCCAGAAAAAATGAAATGCACAGATATAAGATAGGTGAAACCTGGCTTGTCCACAGCACATGGGAAAGGGACCTAGGAATCTCAGTAGACCGCAGGCTGTACCTGAGTCAGCAGTGAGATGAGGCAGCTAAAAAAAAAAGTGATTCTGGACTGCATCTATAGGAGTGGTGCTGCCGAGCGCCTCTTCCTTAAACCACTCCCCTCCCAGGTGTTGGGTCTCCCTCAGAGACCCTGGCAGGACTGGAGAACTGTGGAGGTGCTTTGCACACCCACAGCTCATTTGGAGGAGCCCTGTTTGCACTGAACAATCAGCCTCCCCAGACAAGAAAGGCAGCAAACCCTCTACGGCGTCTGGAAGCGACGTCAACGGCCCACTCCACGAGAGACATCCAAGCCAGCTCAGTGACTCAGACCTTTTTCGGAATCCAGACCACGCTTCTGCGTGCCCCTCTGTCGGTTTTGTTTCCCCAGCATCTGACACCCTGGCTCTCGAGCTACAGACTGCTAACTGAACACCTGGCTTCTCATTTCCCCAGGTGAACTGCAATGCACCCCCAGGTGCACATCCAACCCCCATGAATTCTTGGTTTGGATCAGTGGGTGGCGAAACTCTAGGGAAGGGGCTGGACTTGCTGGCTGAGCTCAGAAGGAGGCGAAGAGCTGGACAGGAACTGCAGTTGCTGGGGCAAAGAATTGGGCCCTTTTTCCCATTGAGTATTTGAGGATGAATTCTTTGTGGTGTAATTTCTATATCACACTAGCATCTATTTTGTATTCTTTATTTAAGGCTTTAAGGCTGCATCTAAATGCTGAAATTCTGCTGAGCAGCACAGACCGGTCATCACTTCCCACTTGGGCACCTCATTGGACGCATGGAGCTTTTGGGACCGCACACAGGTGCCAAATTTAATATACAGTTTGTTGTACTGATATTCAAAAGCATATACTGGGACTTAAACTGGGACTGTGTTTGCAGTAGTCAAATATAGTTGGCCCTACAGAACCCAGAAAGAGGTACCCGCATGCCCTCACTTTCTGGCCTACCTGAATGAAGCTCCTTCACCAAAGATGACATGGTGTTGGTGATGGAATCGGCCGCTACCAGCAAATCATTTCGGAGGTTCCGTCGAGTTCCTGGAAAAGAAAAGGGGACGAAAGGACATGGTGAAAGCCCAATGTCCCAAGAAACACACACAGCCTTTCATACCACAGATACATTGCCCCCTCCCCCAAATGATTTGGAGATTAAGCTGAACTGGAAATCCCACGGCCCCTAAAGTTGCTTCCCCCTTGGACAAGGTGGACTCGTTTCTTGACATTCCTCCAAAGTGCTCCATCTGTTCCACCATGGGGATCTTGTGCAGCTATGCAGCTGCCAGCCAGGTCTCCTCATGAGAAAGGTTGGGGGATCCCCTCGGGAACCCAGAACTGGCTAAATGTTTTGTTCCCAAAGACTGACTTCACACACAGAGACACATGGTTGTCAAAACCATTCCCACACAGTGAGATCCATGCTGAAGCGGTGGCACGGGGCTCCGGATGCACCTGGTTCCCAGAAAGAAGAGGGGAAAATTGGGATTTGTGGCCAGTTCTGAGCCCCCAGGTGTGTGGATGGCGGTCTTTGCCCCAGCTTAAGATTCTTCTTTCCCTGGAAGGAGAAAGCTCCCGCCCCACTTGCTGGCCCTTGGCTGCCAGGAATAAGTCACTTAATTAACAGAAAATCACCAGCCTGCTTTAAAAGAGAATGATTAGCCATGGTAGAAAAAGAAGGAGCGTGTCAGGAGAGATTGGCTCCTTCTTGTACATCTTGTACAAGAGAGAGGGACATCATGGGTGACGTGTGAGATGGGCAGGAGTCGGTGCCAAGGGATAATGGGTTCTTCCCTGCCCCAGCACTCACCAGCCACAAACTTTATATCTGCAGCAACATCTTCAGGGTGGAACGACTGTGGGACACGGCTACAGCTGGGGGGCAGCAGCTGGGGGTGTGTGGAATGAGGGTACTGCCCTGCCAGTTAGGAATTCTCTTTCATTCCCTAAGTTTTCAGCCCTGCAGGCGGAGAGATGCTGAAAACTGCTCACATCCAGGACTCCTCCATCTGCCCTGCTCGCATTCCTTTGGGATCTCTGCTTGCTCCTTTTCTTTGGACACCTGAACTGTATTTTAGAATCACAGAATGACAGAGTTGGGAGGGGCCCTGTGGCCAGCAGGTCCAAACCCCATGCTCAGGGGAGGATCTCCAGCTGGAGCACCCCAGAAGCAGGGAGCTGTCTAGCCTCTTTTTAAAGACAGCCAGAGAAAAGAGACCCTGCTTCCTCTCTAGGCAAGTGGTTCCACTAATGAATTGCTCTTATTACCCACCAAGATATTCCTTCTCATGTTCAGTTGAAATCTAACCTCCTGTAACTTAAAACCAGTAGACCCAGTTCTACCCTCTGAGGCAGCAGGGAACAACACAGAATCCTAGAATCCAAGAGCTGGAATGGGCTCTCAGAAGTCATCAGGTCTAGCCCTCCGCTCAGTGCAGAACTCCAGCTAAAGCATCCCCAGCAGGCAGCTGTTCAGCCTCTTCTCTAAAGACATCCAGAGAAAGGAGGGGACTCCCACCACCACCTCTCTGGGCAGCTGGTTCCATTGCCAAACCACTCAACTCTAAACGCTCAACTGAAGTTTTAAGTTACTGCCATGCCTGCAATTGGAGAATGAAGGGAAGTGTAACTGGAGGACTGGAGACTTCTTATTTTGGGGGAGGGGCAATACCTTCATTTTGCCCCCTCCAAAGTAAAGTTTTGCTCTGCTTCAGGAAATGGGGGGCGCTCCAAAGCCCTGTGCCCAAAGGTAGTGACAGCCATGGATGCAGGGCTGCAGAGGGTGAAGCAGGCAGTAAGTATGCCCCTGATCCCTCTGCCTCCAGACCTCTGGCCTTCCAGTCTCCTTGAGGGAAGACCACCTCGCAATGGCTTCCTGTGTCCTCTTGCCCTACGAGACCCCTGATTTACCCCATCCCCTCTGCAGGCCACCTTCAGCTCCCCCATGGAGATGCTCCAGGCAGGGGAAAGTGGTGGGGTGGAGGAATATGCAGCTTGTGGACCATAAGTGACCCTCTCACTTCCATCTCTCTGGCTGCCTGAACACCTCAATTATTTTTCAAAAAACATTTCAGCATGATTTTCAGCATCTCCCAAACACCTCCAAATACACACTCCAAACACACAATGCTCCCTCTGCAGCCCCCTGAAGCCCACTTGAGACCCTAGGCCCCTCTCAGACACCTTCTCCCCCCTCGGTCTCCCCTTGCAAATAGCATCAGGAAATGAGGCAATGCCATTTATGGTCGACACTCAGGATGGGAAACAGAGGGAAAAGAAGGTATTTTGGTACTCTTGGAGGGTGCATTCCACTATGGGTGGGTGCAGAATTGCCCCCAGGCCCCTGTATGGTCACCCACCCCCAGTTTAAAGAGTGTGTGCAATGAAAACAAGAGGGGGAGATTACACTTAAGACCTGGACACTGGAACTGCTGGACAGCCAGCCCCCATTCAGTGCCTACAAGGGGTTAAGACCACAGATGCAGGCCTAGAGAGGAGGAAATGGGACAGGGCCCCCAGCTGGTTCCAGAGGAATTGGCCCTGAGAACTTCCTTCCTTCCCCTTTGGCAGAGCTCTGGTGCCACCCACATGGGCAGCCAAGGGAATCCAATGCCATCCTTGTTTGCCAAAGGGCTGAGAGCTAAACTCTACAACTGTGGGCACAGCTGACAATGCTTTGCTAGATGGGATTGGGGCATTCTACTTATTTGGAAAGGCCTCCAGCCAGAAGATGCACGTTCATTTTCTGTGACCCTAAGAGGGCGCCCAAGGAAGAGAGCCCTTGGCTGGCATCTTGGTCACTGTTTACAAGATTGTAAGCCAGACTTACCATCTTGTAACTGTTGGGATTCACGTTTATTGTCGTTAATGACTGATCATGACACACAAGCACTTACCTTTTCAGCCAGGCAGCGCTCCAATCGGAGGGCTTCTGGATGGCATCGACTGGGGCACTGGAAATGGCAACTGCAACTCTGCCATGGTTGCTCAGTGCGTGGAGAGAAGCAGGTGTGGCAGGATCCTGAGGGGTCTCTCCCCTTGTACCTTCGCTGAGACTGGGAGAGGTCATCATTTGCCAGTGTCCCAATCTGCAGTATCTCAGAAACACTTCCACTGGGGCACTGCCTGGCTCAACAGGAAAGTTTTTTGGGGTGGCACTGGCAGAAGTAGCTACGACGATGGAGCTTCATTATTGCAGCTGAAGTTTGGTCCAGCGTAGGAACTCAGCTCTTGTGTTCTCACAATGTTTAGCTGCTTGCAAATGGGTCCAAGAGCAAGTGAAGCCTGAACTCTTCTTGGAAGCCAAAATGACTCAACTGAGGCTACTGCACTTTGGACACATCATGATTCACTATCATGACTAAGGCAGTAGGAAAGGAGGAAGACCGCATTACAAGTGGATTGGTTCAATAAAAGAAGCCACGGCTGCCACCCTATGTTTGCAAGAGCAAACCCCAACCCTAATCCCAACTGTAGCCCTAACCAATCAAGCCTAAACCTAACTTGAACCCTCAGCAAGGCTGTGGACGACCAGCTATCCTGGAAGTCCCTCATTCAGATGGGCATGACCCTTCAAAGCCCACTTGACAGCAAGTAACAGCAAAGTTGCCAACGGAATGTGAACACAACAAAGTTTGTTGCAACGAAACATCTTCTTTTAAGGCTGGATTTTTTAATTTTTCTGAAGAAGAAGGTCTGTGTGTGTGTATGTGTGTTCCAAATCTGCAAAGTCAGCTACCTCAGGCACCCGAGTGGGGTGGGGGAGCAGGCAACACCTTGGAAATCCCGTCTCCCTGTCACTGAGTAGTGGATAGAGTTTGTGAGCCACCTCCCAGGGAGAGCGGCTCTTAGGGCCTCTCTCTCAGTGCTGGGGTGTAATCCATTGGGACTGGTGGCAGAAAACAAGCAAACAGAAGGCAGGGCATTAAAACCGCACATGATTTAAACAGAACTTAAGCATCAAACTCATAAAATTATCACTAAAACACGCAGTAGAATAATAATTTTAAAAAATCCTAAAGGTCCAACATAAAGAAGCCACAGAAGTAGTATGTCTGCCTCTTGCAGAAGGATATGTGGCAACTCAGGGACCAGTACAAAAAAGGCCCTGGTCCTGCTGCCCACCCACCTGGCTGGTTTCCATGGCCAGCCAAAGAGCAGGGTCTTCACAACAGAAGCAGAGTGCGGGGAGATTGATCTGGGTGTGGGTGGGAGTTCACATGATCTGGACCCAAACCGTCTCAACTTAAAAGACCAACACTTTAAATTTGCTCAGAAACAAACAGGCAGAGAATGCAATGGACACAGAATGAGTTTGATCTGAGCCTTTAGCATCTCCCAGATGTTGCATCCTGCACCCATAGCAGTTCCTGGCCTTTTTTAAAATAAAGGCAGCCCTCTGGAGAAGGTATTGCAGTAGCTTCGTCATGTAATCAGCACGGTGTGAGGAAGACAGGACTTCAGAAGTAACAGCATTAGTTATGTATTATGCACAAAGAAAGTAGAGAAACCGAAGGCTGGTCATGGAACGCTCTAGAAAAAGTGCTCTTGAAGAAGAAACCTGTTCTAAAACATACTGGACTCCCATGAGGGTATCATTCTCACCCTGCTTGATACACACAACAAAAGGGAACTCTCACAGCTCTGACGCTGCGGGGTTTGTGATGACTCACCTTGTGCAAATGCTTCTTGAACATCTCCGCCGACACCAGCCAGGGAGTCTTGTGGCCCGTGAGTCGGAGTGGAGCCCGCAGAGGTGGATCTGACTGGCATGGGCATCGAGCGTCCGGTCCCGTGGGTAGGGGAAGTGTGCGGAGAGCCCGCAGCCTGAGCCTGCAATAGACAGGGAGAGACCATGTTGAGCCACCGCCTTTCCTTCTGGAGCAGCACCCCCAAAACAGAAAAATGCCAACTGTCAGAAGCCCCCCAAAACCTATTCTCCATGTGCCGTGTTCACTCACATCAAAGCAGTCCTTGAGGCCAGTCTGGGCCCTTTGTGAGCAGTTAAACAAGAGATCCCTGAAAACCTCTGGAGAAGAGGTTGCCGTAAGTTAGGCCAGGCTCTCTTGCTCTCCTGCCCCATGACTGCTCACTTGGACTAGCAGCAGCTAGAGGAGGAGGAAGAGCTCTTTCCTATCAACCAACACCTAAGATGCTTTTAGCACACAGGCAGGCATACTCTGGAGGGCTGCACCTGTTCATTTTCAGCACCTCCATCCATAATGGCAGAATGCTGCAGCCTCACATGATGAGATGCATTGCTCCCAGATGTACCTCTCGAGAGCATTTTAGTCCTGTCTTCCTGCACAGCAGGTTGTCGCATTAGATGGCCCTTGCCACCCCTTCCAACTGTATGATTCCGTCTCATTTTCTAAAGCTATTTACAGGTTCTGGGGGACTCCCTGCATTGGGAGTATCTGAGGGTTCATGATTTGCACCACCTTTGTGTCATGCCAGAAAAAGAGCCTGCAAGATTCCCACCACTTGCAAAGCTGGGGGTGACAGTCTAGCAGGAGAGTCGGATGGTAAGAGCATGTTGAGGGAAGCAGAGAAGTTGCTCAGCTCTAGAAAAGGCGGCTGGACACATCTCTTTGCTCAGCCAGGAAATCACTACGCAGAGTAAGCCCCAGCCCCGGGGTTTGCCAAATCAACGTGGCTTCCAAACCAAGGGTTGGGCACACATTGGCCATTTCCACACTAGACTGTAATAGCGCTATTATTCCACTTGCAACATCCTACGGAATCCTGGGGTTTGCAGTTTCGGGAGGGCCCATCTGCTGGAATCAGCCCACTTTTGGACACTCAACTGTGGCGGGTTAACTGCCTTTGTAGACCCACACTGGCCCTTCACAACACATCTTCCATGCTAAATTTCTAGTTCTTTCCACTAATCAAGAACTATGCAGTGTCCTGGTGGTGCTTGTTTCTTACAGTTTTATTACTACAGTTGCTGTACCTTAAATTTGTTTGTATGTATGTGAGCTATCCAGGCAACATTTTCCAATGGGGGTAGCTTATATATCTAGCAAATTCATAAACAGTAAAAACAGTATATGCTGAGTTTTTGTTTTTTTAAGGGAAAACAGCTTAGGTAAGTACCAAATTATGTAAGAATTGTTGGAATGTCAGCATTCTCTCTCCCCCGCCATCTTGTTGTTAGAACAGATGGGCAATAGCCAGATAGGGCCTCCCTTTCTGTTGCATGCCAGATCTTCTCCATTTGCCTTTCTCTGTCTTTTATTGCATGATCATAAATACCTTTGGTGCTCAGATCATGTGACCCAGGACAGTGGCTTGGGTCATCAGTCTTATAAAAGTTAAGACCCCTCTCTCTCTCTCTTTGTTCTCAATGGCTGCTTTCCCTGAACTCTTCGCATGCTCCGAGTTTGAGTCCCATCAAGGAGGATGGTGAGTTAAACTGAAGAATCTCCTATTCACTAGATTAGACAGGTAGCAGGCTCTCTCAATACAGATGTAAATGAAGAGTCATTAGTAAAGTATTTAGTCTTTTATTCAAAGCTACCTGCGTCTGTGTTTATTCCAAGTACCAGTCTGAAGCCACAAGTCATTAGATAAAACTTCTACCGCTTCTCTGTGTGACTTTGCTAAATGAAGATTGGATCCTGACAGTTTCAGTCTCATTTTTTCCCACAGGAATGAGGGCATGGAATTTCACCTCTGGATTCAGCGTACATGTGACTGGCATTTAACTATATGCAGACAAAGCTCACAATGCATCCTCATATGACTGATGGGTGAGGGAGGAGGGGGGAGTTCTCTCAAAGGATCCTAGGGAATAAAACCTCCAGCTGGGTTAAAACTGATGCTGGAAAAACGGCAGGGGAGAATCTCGAAAGACTAACGGGGGCACCACCATCCCAGAGGGGCTTAGGGAATGGTTTGGGCCCAGTCAAACACTTCTCAAAGGTACTGCTGAGCCCTGTTTGTACCTCCAGTGTCATCCAAGCCAACAGGAAGAATACGGGTCTAATTCATAGAATCATAGAAATGAAGAGTTGGAAGAGACCCCAGGGGCCATCCAGTCCAACCCCCTGCCATGCAGGAACACCCTCAAAGCACTCCCGACAGATGGCCACCCAGCCTCTGCTTAAAAACCTCCACAGAAGGAGACTCCACCACACTCCGTGGAGGCAGCAGCAGATTCCACTGCCGGACAGCCCTGACCGTCAGGAAGTTCTTCCTGAGGTTCAGCTGGAATCTCCTTTCCTGCAGCTTGAATCCATTGCTCCTTGTCCTGGTCTCTGGAGCAGCAGAAAACAAGCCCACTCCCTCCTCTACATGGCATCCCTTCAAATATTTAAACATGGCTATCATGTCCCCTCTTAACCTTCTCTTCTGCAGACTAAACATACCCAGCTCTCTAAGTCTATCCTCATAGGGCATGGTTTCCAACCCCTCACCATTTTGGTCGCCCTCCTCTGGACTTGCTCCAGCTTGACCATGTCCTTCTTGAATTGGGGTGCCCAGAACTGGACACAGGATTCAAGATGAGGTCTAACCAAAGCAGAGTAGAGTGGTACCAGTACCTCCCTCGATCTAGACACTATACTCCTATTGATGCAGCCAAGAACTGCATTGGCTTTCTTGGCTGCCGCATCACACTGCTGACTCACGTTCAGCATGTGGTCTATGAAGACTCCTAGATCCCTTTCACACGTACTGCTATCCAGCCACGTGTCCCCCATCCTATATTTCTGTATCCCATTTTTTCTACCTAAGTGTAGGACCTTACACTTCCCTCTATTGAATTTCATTTTGTTAGCCTTGGCCCAGCTTTCCAATCTATCCAGGTCATTTTGAATTTTGATCCTGTCCTCTGGCGTATTAGCAATCAATTGGGGGTTTAATCCAAAGCAACAGGTTAAAACTGCCATGTGGGTCCTAAAAAAAGGGCACAATTTTAACCCCAAATACCTTTGCACTCTGACATGGCCATTAGGCTTCACAGCTGCAGAAGCAGCAGGAAGGGGGACCACAGTTTCCCCTATCAGCCATTGGCTAATAGATTTCCTGGCCAAAAACATACTCATAAGTTTGTCTTTGCTGTCAAGCGGCCATCACATTTTCCATGCCACTCACAGCCCACGCCTGGGGGATCAGGAAGTTACTACTGTGCAAGGCTGGGGAGGGTGGAGCTTGTATGAATAGGGCCTTTCCCCACAGGACCCAATCCTTGTGCACTCCCTTTCTGTGACCTCAAGTGCCCAGAAGGGCTAGATAAATGATAGAATCCCAGGCCATTTCTGCACGACACTCTATAGCGCGATGAGTCCACTTTCAACCTCCTATGGAACCCTGGGGTTTGCAGTTTCGGGAGGGGCCGAGTGGCCCCTCCCGAAACTGCAAACCCCAGGATTCCATAGGAGGTTGAAAGTGGACTCATCGCACTATAAGAGTGTTGTGCGGAAATGGTGCTAGAGTTGGAAGACACCCCAAGGGCCACCCAGTCCAGCCCCCTTCTGCCATGCAAGAAGACACAATCCAAGCCCTCCCTTGGACAGAGGGCCACCCAGCCTCTCCTTAAAAATCTACAAAGAAGGAAGAGACTCCACCACACTCCACTGAGGCAGCTGCATATTCCTCTGTCAAACTGCTCTTGCCTAAAGTTCTGCCTAACATTTAGGTGGAATCTCTTTTCTTGGACTTTGAAGCCATTGCTCTACAGTGTCCTAGTCTCTGGAGCAGCAGGAAACAATCTTGCCCCATCTTCCACATGACATCCTTTCAAATATTTAGACATGGTTATCATGTCACCTCTTCACCTGCTCTCTTCCAAGCTAAACCCACCCAGCTCCCTCAGCCGTTCCACACAGGGCTTCGTGGTCTCTGGGCCTTTGTCCATTTTGGCCACCCTCCTCCAGACACCTCCCAGGCCGTGAACCTCCTTCTCCCCGGCGTGCAAGGACGGCTCCTTTTAATAGTACAATTTTTCATGGACTTCTAAGGGTATTCAATAGATTTGTTTTAATGCTCCCAGTTCTATGGAGATTTTAAATGAATTTTGTTTTTACTTATATTTCTGCAAGTGTTTTTATCTGTATTTAAGTTCTGTAAGCTGCCCCGAGTCCCAGTTTTGGGAGAAAGAGAGGATGGAAATGAATGAAAAGGGAGGCGGCGGCTGAGGAGGGCTACGACACTTCTGGCTTTGGCCACCACGATCCCTCTGGAGTCTGCCACCTCTGCTGAGCCTGGGCTGCTGGGACGCCTCCCTCACGTCAGCATCAGGGGGACGGCACTTCCAGCCCCCCCTTCCCTCCGCTGCCCCACATCTGCCCAGTGACGGCAGGCTTTGCTTGGGCTGCGCCCCTCTTCTGTGCGGCATTACGCAGGCAGGCGCTGGAGAAGAGAAGCGCTCCCGGCTGCCTGTGGCTGGATGCTTGTGACTAATACCATAATTACCCCATTAAACATTTACAGCCCCGGCACGTCCCCCCCTTTTCAGCTGGTGTCGTTTCATCTGGCCTTTATCCTTAGTTTTACATTTTAGACACGGCCACCCCCCCCCTTGAACCATGCTCGCTACTATGGAAACCATGCCGTCACTGGCACGAGAAGAGGGGGGCGATGCCACGGAGGTGAGGGGGCGCCAGCTGTCACAGAGCTTTGGTGCCAAGAAGGCGGGAGGACACCAGGCGGCCCTTGGCAGGGGGTCTTCTGGGGAGCGCCTCTTCTCCACACCCTCTCTTTATAACTTAATACCATGGAGAGGGGGGCTTGCTCCCTTTCCCCCACCTTAGCCTGCTCCCCCAAGGGAGACTTGGGCTGGCATCTGGACCCAAGTCCATCACAGGGCAATCCGTGCCAATGCCAGCAGAAAAACTGGCCGTTTGTCTGGGCAAGGAATGCGCCTGCCTCGCCATTTGGCTGCCCTGGTGCAGAGGGGGGCCTTCAGGTCAGATCAGAAGTGGGTGCCCAGCACTCTGTGGCCGCTGCTGGTGCCACCACCTTCCTCCTCCACACCCCATTCAAATGCTTTGGCCTCCCTCCGATCTGACCCACTGGGGTGGCCTCTCGTTTGCAGATTCACGGGTACACCAAGGAGGGTCTCCCATGGATAGCCAGAGGACCCCCCACCATCACAGTCATGCTGGCATCTTCTGTTCTCTCTCTCTCAGTGCTGCTGGATGTCCTGACAAGAGGCAGTCTCCTTCCACACATCACCTTATCCCCGGGGCCTTTGGGGTGTGCCCAGCGGAGATTTTGACACGTGCCCCACAGGTGGGATAAGGCGGTGTGTGGAAGGGGACTGCCTCCTCACCTTGCAGTAAATCTGCTTCTGATCACTGCTTCCAAATCTTTACAGACCTCCAGGCGCCCCTTCTGTTTTCCTTGAATCTCTCCCTGCAGCCAGAGCTTTCTCTCCAAGGCAGTAACAAAAACATCAGAAGACCAAGAGGTGTGGAAGGGGCTTCCATTTTGTAGCTTCACTCCAGGCTGCCGAAAACCACCTTCCCAGGACTAACACGCAGGTGAGAAGGACCAAATTCCTTGCCTAGTGGTGCTGAGGTTAAATCTCTTCATTCTCCCAGTTTTTTTGTTCATTTAAAATACATACTCCTGAATTTCCCCTCCACTCAATAAGTGCTTGAGGTGATTCACAATCGGGCGTTGAATACAACAGCTGAGATTGCACGGTGGGGCTGCAAGGCATAAATCCCACAGGTGGAGCTGCACGTTCCTCGTGCTACGTACCGCTTGGATTGAGAGGTGACATCATGCTAAGACACCAAAGAGAACCATCCCAATCCACAACCAAATGTGCATGCAACTCTGCTTCCTCAGCCCTAAACTGAACACAGTGGTTCTGCTTTGGACAAAATGTCTAACGGCTTCCCTAGGGGAATTTACGCATGCAGAAGACAGCTGGAGGATTCTGGACAGAATTCACAGGCATTCCAAAAGACAAAGTGAAAGCAAAAGCAGCCAGATCCATGAATGCAGGATAAAGGCACAGAATTTTCCAGAACCAAAGGAGGGCCTGAGTTGGAAAAACGCCCAGAGGAAGAGTTTTGTTTTTAACCTTCTTTCTGCTGGGCCATAATTAAAGAGCCAGGCTCACCTCTCTGGAAAGAGGGCAGAGAGGAGCTGGAAGGTGTCCTATGACCAAGGTCCTGCTGCTCCTTAACTGGAAAGCCCAAGACGGAGAGAGCTTGTTTTCCACTGCTCCAGAGAGGAGTACACAAACCAGTAGATTCAATTACAAGAAAAAGGATTCCATTTAAACATTAGGAAGAACTTCTTGACGTAAGAGCTGTTTGTGCTGTGAAGGGTGGTGGACCAGCAGTGTATCGGTGGGGCAAGTAGGGAACGTATCCTGGGTGCCAATCCTGGGCGGGGGGGGGGGCGTGCAAAAACGTCCAGCGTGCTCATCTTCATTTTGATCTTACAGGGGAGGAGAGCCCCAGATTAATTGGCAGCTGCTCTCAGGGCGGATCGGGCAGGGTGGAGATTAAAGTCTTATCGCAGAAGTGAATTTCCTCCTTTGTCAGCCAATGTAATGTGTGTGGGAACCGGGGTTTATGTGTGTGTGTGTGCACATAGGTGTGTATGTCTTCTGGGAAGAGGGGCAAGAGCACCTGAATTGCAGTCGAAAAGCAACTCCAGAGGTTATTCCGTTTCTTTAAAGCATTTGTCTCTCACCTCTTCTTCATCTGTCTCTAGGGCCCTCCACCCAAGGTGATGCACAATGGATAAAAACACTTAAAATATGGTACGTGCAACTAAAAACCAATGAAAAAAATGGTCCTTTTTATTAAAACAGGGCTGGAGCCAGACAATTAAAAACAGCCAGAGCAGACACTCCTTCTTTTAAGAAGCAAAGGCCAGGTGAAATAGCACAGTCTTCTTAGCTGCCCACCAGAAGCAAAGAAGCCATTTGATAAGCCTTCCTTTCCCTCTCTGGAGTTCCACCTCCCACTCCTATGCATTTTGTCCCATCCCAGAGAACTTATGTGAGGCTTTGCCCCCCTTCTTTTTCACTTTGCCTCTGCACAAGTTCTCTGTGCCAGGCCAAAATGCATAGGAAAGGGAGGGGGAGCTCCAGGGCGAGAAAGGAGGGTTTGTGCAAGGCTTCCTCCACCCCCTTCCATTTTGCGGCAGAGGGGGATGCACTCAGCTCTGATGTTTAGGGTGGGGGCGTAAGAGGTAGGGGCGCAACTTCCGCGCTTGTCCTAGGCGCTGTTTACGCTAAATATGCCACTGTGGTGGAGTCTCCATCATTGGGAGGTTTTAAGGAGATGTTGGATGGACATCCCTTGGGAAAGCTTTAGGTGCGTGTTCCTGCATGGGGTGGCTGGACTAGACACCCTTTGGGATCTCTTCCAACTCTAGGGCCATGTCCACACTAGACTGTTCTAGCGCTGTTTTTCCACTTGCAACATCCAATGGAAACTTGGGGTTTGCAGTTTCAGGAGGGGCTGGCTGGCCCCTCCCGAAACTGCAAACCCCAGGATTCCACAGGATGTTGAAAAGGGAATCATAGTGCTATTAACAGTCTAGTGCAGAAATGGCCTAAGATTCTATGATTTCAGGCAGCTGTTCCTCACCCTGTGGAGACCCCCACTCCCTCCTACATCCCTCCAGGGGACGGGACATGTTCAGGGGCTCTGCACAGGTTCCTGCAGAAGGAAGAGGAAGAAGGGGGGTCTTTCGGATACCCTGGCCCTAAGCCACAGAGTCTGATGGAATTAAACCATTTTTGCTTGTTTTAACTTGTCACAGTGTTTAACAGGCTTTTAGACTCTCTAAAGGACTCTTGACTGTTCTCATAATTTCAGATAGTTCTGAGTAGATTTTATTGTTACGCTGCCCTGAGAGGGTAAGATAGAGGGTGGGGTAGAAATACTTTAATGACTCCAGAAAGAAAAGCCTCAGGGCCTCCAGCTGTCTGGTAGGAGCCATTGTTACCCCGGTGGCCGGGAACCCCAGTCTCGGATCATCCGGCGTGGGGGGCAGGATTGCTGTTTTGAACTCCCAGAAAAGAGATGAAAGGTTGCTAGTAAACTGGCATTCCAGAGGACCGACTGGACCTGGAAATTTGGGGGGAGGGTTGTTGGCAAAATTTTGATTTCCAGAGAAACAACGCCCCACCCATGCTCTCTGCTTTGGCTCTTCCCAAAAGCTATTTCAGTTCCTTTGCTTCCATCACACTCTGGGGCAGCCAGTGGCTCCCATTCCTCAGGGAACAGTTTTCAGGTTTCAGTCCAAACTTCAAAGCAGCCGTTCAAGGTCCTGAGTCTTTTAGGGAACAGGGCCCTGCATCACAGACAGAGCCTTTAACATCTGGAGTAAAAGCCAGAATGCATTCAGTGTGTCACTAGCAGGGAAGTGACTGCTGCTCACTGCTCACTTGGGACGGCGCCGCTGAGACTGTGGAGGTCATAGGGCCCCCAAAGGACACAAAGGCATCCAAGACACTTTCCCAGAGTTGATCAGATGATCATTTGATCATCTGATTATCAGAGCTGATCATTTGCTTCTCAGCTCAACTCTTGACCAACAAGGATACTGGCAAGCTGGAATGCGTCTAGAGAAGAATGACCAAAATGGTCAAAGGACTGGAAACCATGAAGCCTTTTGAGGAGCAGCTTAGGGAGCTGGGGGTGCTTAGCCTAGAGAAGAGAAGGTTACACGGGGATGTGATAGCCAGGTTTAAATACCTGAAGGGATGTCTTAGGGAAGATTGGGCAAGCTTGTTTTCTGCTGCTCCAGAGACTATACATAGAGTGATGGCTTCATACTACAGAAAAGCTTCCACCTAAACATTAGCAAGAACTTCCTGACAGTAAGAGCAGTTCAACAGTGGAATAAGCGGCCGCCTCGATGGAGTCTGCTTGGACTGTGTCTTCCTGCATGGCAGAATGGGGTTGGACTGGAGGGCCTTTGGGGTGTCTTCCAACTCTAGGATTCTATGACTCAATGACAAAGCCCAGGATGGTTTGGGGCCAGGACATTTGAAGGACCACCTCTCCCTATATGATCCCCCTTTAAGATCCTCAGTGGAGTTCTTCTTATTTGTTCCACCACCTTGTGAGGCCAAGCTGAGGGTATACACAAAAGGATCTTCGGTGCAGTAACACCCTGACTGTGGAACTCCTTGACACAGGAGGTCAGGCTGTCTCCGTTGCTTCTTTGCTTCTGGTGGGCAGCTAAGAAGACTGTGTTATTTCACCTGACCTTTGCTTCTTAAAAGAAGCAGTGTCTGCTCTGGCTGTTTTTAATTGTCTGGCTCCAGTCCTGTTTTAACAAAAAGGACCATTTTTTTCATTGGTTTTTAGTTGCACGTGCCATATTTTAAGTGTTTTTATCCACTGTGCATCACCTTGGGTGGAGGGCCCTAGAGACAGATGAAGAAGAGGTGAGAGACAAATGCTTTAAAGAAACGGAATAACCTCTGGAGTTGCTTTTCGACTGCGATTCAGGTGCTCTTGTTCCTCTTCCCAGAAGACATACACACCTATGTGCACACACACACATAACCCCCGTTCCCACACACATTACATTGGCTGACAAAGGAGGAAATTCACTTCTGCGATAAGACTTTAATCTCCACCCTGCCCGATCCGCCCTGAGAGCAGCTGCCAATTAATCTGGGACTCCCCTCCCCTGTAAGATCAAAATGAAGATGAGCACATTGGACTTGGAAAGGAAAGGCTGCCAGCGGCCACGACTGGTTCCATCTCCAGCCTGGGGAGTGGGGCAGGATGAAGGGAAACGACGAGACACCTCTGGGCGCTCTTTGGACAATGGGCAGAAGGGGCTGCTTTCTGACATGAAGGAGAGGGGAGGAATCACACAGCCCATTTGCAGAAGAGGATGGACTGCAGCTCCCACCATCTCGACCCAGCACAGCCAATGTTGAAGACTGCTGGGATATGCAGTCCAACAGCACCTGCAGCGCTGTCCTGCCTAGCATCCCATGCTACAGCCTTCCTGCCCCTTGTTTTATGGACATGGCTGTACTGTCATCACACTTGCCACCCTAACAGAAATGCCAAGCCCTCGAACAAAAGAGAGGATCTGAGTTCAGATTCTGCTAGTTGAGAGAGAGTCCCTCCCTACATATGAGGCTATTCTGGGCCAGCCATTTCTCCTTTGTCTCTTCAGTGCAGTGGGGTGGGGACAACCACCCTGGGTTACAAGCAGCCTTCTGCCATAGCAGGGTGTCCATAGGCACGAAGTTGGCCTGCAAGAGCCATGAGCCTGAGCTGGTCTCCCTGGAGAAGGGCGGGTCAAGGCCACTGCAGGGTGGCACCCTGGGCATCCGAGCTGGGCAAGGTGAACCTCATTCCAGCTCTGCTGCTGAAGACAACAGGGCAGAGAAACCAACCAGCGAGTGGCTGCACTGCTGCTGTGTGCCTTCAAGCTGTGTCATTATGATGCTATCCTAATTTTTCTTGGCAAGCTTTATTCCGAAAATGTTTTCCACTGCCTTCCTCTAAGGCCCAGAGATTGTGCCCAATGGGCTTCCAAGGCTGAGCAGGGGGGATCTGAACCCTGGTCCCAGCCCGACACTCATAATCATGACCCCACGCCAGCTCTCCTTGGCAAGATTTCTTCAGAAGAGGTTCCACCACCTCCCTCTGAGACTGAGGCCATTTCCGGCCGGCCCCTTCCTAAACTGCAAACCTCAGGATGTTGAAAGTGGAATAATAGCACCATAACAGGCTAGTGCGGAAATGGCCTGAGAGAAGAACGTGACTTTTGCCAGCAGGCCACCTGGTGGGTTTCTGTGGCCAAGCTGGGATTTGAACAGAGCCACAGTCCAACACTCCTACTGCTACTCCAGGCCTTTCCTGCCCTGTGGCCAGCTGCCCTGTGAAGAACGGCAAGAGAACGTGGCTTCACAGACGCGTCCCAGACCAAGCGGGGCCCACAAAGCTTGGTGAAGAAAGTGGCTAGCAAGCTGTTGGTAGCCAAGGGCAAACAGACTCCCTGGGAAAGCAAAGAGGCCCAGCCCGCTCGCTTCAGAATGAGGGGCTCAGTTTTCACCGAGACATGCTGCCTGCAGAGGAAACAAAAAGGGTTCTGCAGAGCGTGTGCCAGCCAGTGACTTTGCTCCTGACTCCAGGCCAGCTAAGCTCAACTCCTTTGCTGTCAGATGGAGCTGGAAAAGAAGTTCCATTACTCCAGAGCAGTTCCCATGAGACGCCGGAGGAGAAAAGCCAGAGCAGGCAGTCCAGCTGGAGTGGTCTTCATGGGCCGCTCCCCTCCCTGCACTCTCTGCATCCCGTCTGTTGTCCTTCCTGTGGATGCAGGATTAGCTCAAGGCACTCTGACCTCCCCCATTCAGAAGCAGGGGTACGATCCGCCAGGAGGACCCCCTGGGGAGGTGTGGTTGTGTGTGCACCTTGAAGTCATTGCTAACTTAGGGCAACCCTAAGACAAACCTACTACGGGGTTATCTTTGCAAGATTTATTCAGAGGAGCTTTGTCCTTACCTTCCTCCGATGCTCAGAAGCATGACATGCCCAAGGTCACCCAGTGAGTTTCCACGGCCAAGCTAGGATTCAAACCTGGGTCTTTTGATTCCTGACCCGACAACCCAATCACTATGCCATGCTGGCACTCTCTTACTCTCCTCTGTAGAATCCTCAAATTTCTAGTTGTTTGACTTAGAGTTGTGCAGGAGAACTTCCCAGTGGCTGGTACCTGACCTCCGACCTTACAACGGGTCCATGCTCTGTCTCATGTCCTAGAACCACAGAATCATAAAGCTGGAAGACAACCCAAGGCTCATCCAGTCCAACCCCATTCTGATATGCAGGAAGTCACAATTAAAACCATGCAGCCTTCGTTC
This sequence comes from Iguana delicatissima, assembly GCA_948472985.1. Lineage (NCBI taxonomy): Eukaryota > Metazoa > Chordata > Lepidosauria > Squamata > Iguanidae > Iguana > Iguana delicatissima. The sequence continues at coordinate 672,754 of CAOKZL010001537.1, read as the reverse complement.
ACAATCCTCCAAAGAAGGAGACTCCACCATACTCTGAGGCAGCGTATTCCACTGCCAAACTGCTCTTATCCTCAGGAAGTTCTTCCTCATGTTTAGGTGGAATCTCTTTTCCTGTAGTTCAAACCCATTGTTCCATGTCTTAGTCTCTGGAGCAGCAGAAAAAAGCTCGCTCCATTCTCCATATGACATTCCTTCAGATATTTAAACATGGCTCCCATGTGCCCTCTTCACCTTCTCTTCTCCAGGTTAAATGTCCACAGCTCCCTAAGCTGTTCCTCCAAGGGCTTCATGGTTTCCAGGCCTTTGACCATTTGGTCACCCTCCTCTGGACACATTCCAGCTTGTCAACAGCCTCTTTGAATTTTAGGGCCCAGAACTGCTGCCCTGACAGGAGGGAACTCCAGATCTAATATTCTAGGATGTCCCTCTGCTCTCGGTGGTCCTTGGGATCTGGTGATCCGTCCCGGAAAGCAGCATCAGTTCTCAAACAGCAACAGAAATCACCAAGGGTCTCTTCCAGGCGTGTTGGGGAAAGGGCTGCTACCTTTGCTTCAAACACTGAATCTTCTTCTTCTTCCTCCCCCTTCTCCTCCTCACAGTCCTTCCACTTATCCTGGTAATCTGGACTCTGGATGCCAAGGAGTCCTGGAATCACAGAATCCTAGAATTGGAAGAGACCCCAGGGGCCATCCAGTCCAACCCCCTTCTGCCAAGCAGGAACACACATCAAAGCCATCCCTTCGACAGATGGCCACTCAGCCTCTGCTTAAAAACCTCCAAAGAAGGAGGAGACTCCACCACACTCCATGGAGGCAGCATATTCTACTGCCGGACAGCTCTGACCATCAGGAAGTTCCTCCTGAGGTTCAGCTGGAATCTCCTTTTTCTGAGGCTTGAATCCATTGCTCCTTGTCCTAGTCTCTGGAGCAGCGGAAAACAAGCCTGCTCCCTCCTCCTGGAAGCAGCTCCCACCACTCATATAAGGCTATATACACTGTATTTCTATCTTTATTGTTATGCTTCTAAATTATTTCATTCTTGGCGTTTTAACTTGATGGCTTGTTTACCCCTGCTTTGACTTCTTTTTTCACCAGGTTTTTAGCTCCATCTTGTTTTGACGCTATTGGAAACCACCTTGGTTCCCATGTCAGGAGGAAGGCAGGTTAATAAGTAAGCAAGCAAGTAAGCAAATAAATGGCTATCTGCCTATAGGAGGCAGGGCTCCAGCCCAAAAGGATGTTTGGGGAGGAGGACATCCCCACCACAAAGAAAGAGGCCCTGGAGTGAGAGGAAGTGAATTCTGGTTGGCTGGAAAATCACTTCTGGCAGGTGCCGCCGCAGCCCACCAAAGTGCAGCCAAAACTGGCCCCTTGGCCCTCGGTCGAGGGTCTGTGGCTGCAATGTGCCTTCAGCTGGGAAACCAAGGAACAAGGGGGCCACACTGCTATAAGCCAACTACAGCCTATGGCCCTACTATAGGGCTTTCTTAGTCTTCTTCTGAGGAGGTTTGCCACCACAGCCTTCCCCTAAGGAGCTGAGAGAATGGGTGTGCCCCTCAGTCACCCACGGGGTGTCTGCGGCTGGGGAGGAGATTCAACCCCTTGTATCCTAGAGTCCTCCAGGATACCACACCGGCTTTAAAAATACTGTCAACCCTCTTGTAGGGTTTTCCTGGCAAGATTAATTCCAAGGACATTTGCCACTATTGCCTCCCTCTGAGGCTGAGAAAGTGTGACTTGCCCATGGTCAACGACTGGGGTTTCCATGGTAGAATGGGGATTCGAACCCCAGATTTTCCTGGAGCTCTAGTCCAACGCTCAGGCCATTTCCACACTAGACTGTTATAGTGCTATGATTCTCCTTTCAACATCCTATGGAATCCTGGGGTTTGCAGTTTAGGGAGGGGCCTCAAAGGCCACCCTCGAAGGTCCCTCCCTAAACTGCAAACCCCAGGATTCCATAGGATGTTGAAAGGGGAATAATAGCACTATAACAGTCTATTGTGGAAAACTCCTCAGTCCACGCCAGCTCAGACCTCAAACTTCACCCTGATATAGCCAGGCACAGATACGAACGCGTGCATTTGGAAAGAGAGAATCCATACGCCGTGCCCTGTGAGAAGCAGAACGGGCCACAGCCTTTTGCTTTCATTTAGGTGTGGCAGAATTGGAGCAGCTGTTTTTTAAAATTCTTTTCCACTTCTGAAAGATAAATACTGAAGAGGCACCAACCTCCAAAGGCATATTTCTGTTTACAGAGGGCAGGGCAAAGCTTTGATGGCAAAGAGAGAAGAAAAAGACCCTCTTGGAAAACGGCTCCAGAACTACCGGCATCTTAAGGTGACTGCAAGAGGCAACGTCCTCTGTTTGCCGGATCACACAGAGCTTTTAGGCTGCTCTGCAAGGGTTGGAACTGTGTTTCTATGCAGGATCTAAGTGTTCTTGTTCTCTAGTGGCCTTTTTTCCTCTGTGAAGCTGTGGCTCCTAAGGAACATGGATCACAGCCCAGTCTCTCTGCATGCAAATTCACAGCCATGGGGGGGGGAGAATTAGAGGAGCCATTTTGCAAGCCCACAGCCATTGCTAAAGAGGAATGGAGCAATTGCTAGGCAGATCTGACTTTCAGGAAGTGTCCAGGCGGTGAATTCTTTCATTTCCCAGAGAAATGGGGGTTCTTTTTCTGGGCCCGAGTGCAGATGGCTTTGTCTACATTCCTCTAAGTCTACTTGTATCCCAACATTACAAACATGTTCACCAGAGTTCAGTCCAAAGCAAAAAAGATGCGCTGTGGAAGCTGTCGGATATTTCTCATCCCACGTGGAATGGTTTTGTTCAGTTTGAAGTTGCAGAAGCAGAGTGGAGCATGAGGTGCTATTGCACATGGAGGTATGATGTGCAACTAACATGGAGGAACACACACTTTCTGTGGTGCATTTGGTGCCTTGGCTAAGTTGTGTGACACTGCCCTTCAACGTGAGTGTTATGTAGCCCCATCACTTCATGGTTCTCCAAGCCAACATGGAAGGCGAGAGAGGGAGGCATTCCAAAGGAGGCCTGAGGCTGAGGACACAGCCTGACCTGCCCATCCTTGAAGAAGCCGGAAGGCCACATGCCCCCCTCCCCACTTCTGGCACAACTGCAGGGAAGATTTGGGGCAGGCAGATAATCCCGGGGCTGGACAGGGAGAGCAACAAAAGCAGCCTGCAGCCTCTGCTCCTCTTCCAGGCTCCACCAACGTCCAGAGCAGGGCAAGGAAGCCCCACTGATGAGACCCAAAACATACTAGGAGGGATGATCTGGCAGCACCTCTGCTCTGTGCAATCCTTTCCCTCCACAGACACTCCCCCATCTCCCCCCTTCCTCAAAATCAGACCCAAACCCCGGTGCCACCCTCCGGTGGGCCAGTCACACACATGCCCCCAATCCCACCCTTCCAGTACTGGCTTTGGGGAAATATTCCTGAGCTGAGCTCTTTGTTAGATGCCCTCTTCTCAAGCGCTAAGAGAGGAACAGCAAGCATAACACATGGCCCTCCAAGTCCTGTTGGACTGCCACTCCCATCACCCTTCAGCACTTGAGGCAATGGGCAGGGCCAACAGGAAGTGCAGTCCAACAGCATCTGGACAGCAACTTGTGTTCCCTCTGCTTTCCTCTACAACATGAGTGGGCAACTGCTCCCTCCCACCCTAGCCTGCACTGGCAGACCTACAACAACCGGAAGCAACGCACCATTTCTGCTCTTGATTCTGGCTGGGTTTGGCCCTGGTTTTCCCCTCCCTTGAGGGGAAGTTGATGTATGCTTTGAGGTGTGGAGTTGAGCAAAACTAATGCACACTGAAGCAGTTTTGAGTTTTTTGGGGGTCCCTGCAGAAAAAGTATGCCCCAAACATGGTCTGGTGACTTTGGGGGGCTTCAAGGGCTACAATTTGGAGCCCCAACAGCTGCATGCAACCCCTGAACTGGACTCTGCCCACCCCTGCTCTATGGCAATCCTGTAGAGCTGGCCTGGCCACACGGAAACCCAGTCAGCTCAGTTCTTGTTGACACAGCCATAGAGACTCTTCCTGCCTGGCTGGTTAGTAGGTTGGCTACCAACTGCCTGCCTCCTGTTGGACCCCTGCCCCGTACCCCTACTAGAACCCTAGAGTTTGAAGAGACCCCAGGGGCCATCCAGTCCAGCCCCCTTCTGCCACGCAGGAAGACGCAATCCAAGCACTTCCAACAGACAGGCACCCAGCCTTTCTTTAAAGACCTCTACAGAAGGAGACTCCACCACACTCCCCTGAGGTAGGAGCATATTCCACTGTTGAAGGGCTCTCACTGTCGGGAAGTTTTTCCTCATGTTTAGATAGAATCCCTTTTCTTGAAGTTTGAAGCCATTGCTCTGTGTCCTAGTCTCTGGAGCAGCAGAAAACAGGCTTGTACCATCATCCTTATGATATCCCTTCAAATATTTAAGCATCACGTAGCCTCTTAACTTTCCCCTCTCCAGGCTAAACATCTCCAGCTCCCTGGGCCACCCCATAGGGTTTCATGGTCTTCGAGCCTTTGACCATTTTGGCTTCTATACTCAGGACACCTTCCAGCTTGTCAATATCCTTCTTGAACTGTGCACACAGACACTTAAAATATTGTTCTTTCTGGAGCAAAGCGGGGGACTCCATTTGCTTCCATCCCGCCACTGCCCTTACTGTGCCTTTTTTCCCTGTGATCCGGGGTTCTGCTGCTTGCTTCTTCAGGGACTGATGGGCAGTCCTGCAGAGCGCCTGAGACAAGGCTCTGGGCTCAGCTTCACGTTTGTCGGGTATGCTGTGGCTGGATTCCCATCTTCGCAGGAAGCATCAATGCCAGGGAAAAGACCAATAACCTCACTGATGACAGTGAGAATGTAATGGAGAACAGACCTCTTCCTCCTTCCCCTGCAGCCACCCTTCTCCTGAGGGTGAAATGTGAAGAAGGGAAGAAACGTTGACAATTGATTCTGCTGGCCAAGCCTCCTTTCCATCAGGATATGCTGAACGCAGTTTGGATCTGGGGCTCCTATGAGAAAGTTTCCGCATCAACACCTCCCCAGATGATTCCCCTCATCCAGACTTTGTAGTCAGAAAGAAAGTTGGCTCTGCAAGTATGTGTTTGGGGGGACATTTTCCTTCCTTTAGCAACTGACTGGGAAGGGGAGTGGAACATCCAGTTTGGAAAGGCAGGAGGTTCTTCTGGGCTCACTCTGAGTTTTTGGGTCAGCTCCTTTGGGTGATTTGGAAAGTCCCTCTCCACTCGTTCCCTTCTCCAACGTGCACACAGTGATTTCTCTGGGTTCCGCTTTAATTGGGGGAAGGTCTCCTGTATCAGCCACCCTGAGAAACACAGCCATGGTGCCTCCACTGACTCAGTGGAAGGGTTTGCACAGAAACACCTCTGGGTGGGTTCTTCAATTCACGGAGGAGCGACCTGGTAAGGGCTACAAGCCACAGTAGCCATTAGTCTTGAGAAGAAGAGGCCGCAGACGTCCAGACTATGGAAAGAACTTCCAGGAGAGAAGAGCCATTCAGCTGTGAAATGGGAGTCCCCCAGAAGGTCTTGAGGTCTCCTCCACTGGAGGTCTCCCAGCAGAGGTTGAGTGGGCCACGCTGGCGGGAGATTCTCGTCTGGGAAGCAGGGGGCTTAGAGTAGATTATGCCCCAAATATGGTCTTGGAGACTGCTTCTAATCTACGATTCCTGCGAAAATGTCCAAAGCCTCCTGTGCCCGAGGAACCCAAATGCCAGAGACCCTTCCTCCCTCAGTCAACTCGAAGCCTGTGCTGATCCCTCCCCTCCCTGGCCGAAGGAAGCAGTTTCTCTGTTTCACACAAGCCATGCTGGGCAGTTTTGCTGTTCGTCCTCCTGCAACAAGCCGTTCGGGGGTCTCTTTCAGGCCACCAGAGATTGCACTATAATCCCACTGGACTAGCCAGGGCTCCCTCCTAGGAAACTCTGGAATCTGTAGTTTGCTGAGGTGTTTAGAATTCTCTGTCAGAGAGCTCTAGGGCTGTAATTCAGGGGAGTGGGCTTGAACCCTCTAGTTGGGAAGTCCGAGTCCCTGCCTAAAATCCCATGATTCCCCAGCAAACAGACACGGAAGTTAAAGTGGAATCAAACTGCTATAACTGAGTGGTGTGGAAGAGAACCAGGACCCTTTACCAGAATCATAGCACTAGGATTTCATTTTAACTGCCATGGCAACATCCTTGGGAATCCTGGGATCTGCAGTTTTTTGAACATTCTCAGCCAGAGACCTGTAGATCCTCCCCAAACTACAATTCCCAAGATTCCAAAGAACGCAGCCACGGCACTTAGAGTGAAACCTGAGAGACACAAGGTTTGCCAGCCAGGGAGGCCGTTCCCGGCTGGGGCTTCACGTGAGACCAGCCCCACCCTGCACCCAGCAGGACAGGCAACATGGAGCCCCGCCCTGGTGCATCGAGGGGCTCTGAAGCAAACCCTCGAACCCTGGAGCTCTTGCGGGGGGCAGGGCAAAGGAATCCAGGTTGGGCACCTTCCCATTCCTCTGTGGAATCTGGCTTTGGGTGCATTTTCAGACGTGCAGCTTTGACCTTTGCAGGGACCTTGCTCTGCCTCTTCCACCCTCACAGTAAAATTAACGAAAACACCCCCCACACACACACCGTAAAGGAACCTTTTTCTAAAATGGCTTGTTTCACCAGCAGCCTAATAACCTTTTCCGAAGCATTAATGCCTCCCTCCCTCCCATGCCCCCACCGCCCCACCCGCCCGCGCCACTCTCTGCAGGGGCACAGGATGGTTCTCATGGCAACGGAATGAAAGAGGCACTTCATGCCCAGGTCGCCGTCTCTCCTGGGCGCATGGAAGGCGGCCAGGTAGCAGATGGCCAGGGTGGACCAGGCCCTGCTTCTGGCCACCACGGCTGTGGCTGCGGCAGGTTTAAGCCACACAAAGGCCATCTTCCCCTCCTGCTCCTCCTCCTCCTGGCTCCCAGCTCCGGGAAGGGCCGCCGAGCACAGAAACACAGCAGGGAAAGGTGTGTGTGCGTGCGTGTGTGCGCGCGCGCACGTGCATGCGCGCGTGCGTGCCAAGCGGCCAAGTGGAGAGGGGGCCCGCAGCATGTGCTCCTGGCGCCCTGACACTCGTGTACAGTAGAGAACGGGGTGGGGTGGGGGGAGCGACGTGCACCGTCCATTTCGTGTGTTCTATTTTTGGGCCTCCGTTGGCACCGGCTGTTGCCGCTGCTGCTGCTGCTGATCCAAAAAAGAAAAGAAAAAGGCACAGCTGTCTAATCAAGTGCGGGCTGTGGGGCGGGGGGAAGGAAAAGAGCAGGCAGGGGAGAAGGGATTACGAGGCGGAAGATTGTCATTAATTGTTCCAGAATTGCGTAATTAAATTAAGTGTGCCAGCGTGCGTGCGCGCACACACACACACATAGAGCCAGCGCGTTCAGGGCCTTGGCGAGGCTGTGGCATGGGGAGCCCCTGCGGTGGGGAGGAGCGTGGGGGGGGCTGCTGACGCAGCAGCCTCCCTCTCCTCTCCGGGCAGAGGAGAACAAGAGAGCCAGAAATAGCTAAGATGGCGGCTCACGTCAAGGACACCCGAGCAGCAGGACGTGCACGCACATGCTGGCGGGCGGGCGGGCGGGCGGGGGAGAGCCCCTGCGTAAATTCAAAGCAGCAAATGTGGCTCTCTTGGAACAAGTGGGGAGGGGGAAGGGGCCTCTGCCTCCCAGCCCTCCTCCCTCCCTTCCCCTTCCCTTCCCCGTTGCCGCAGAGGATGCACGCAAAGTTCTAGGCCGGAGCCGGGGGCCGAGGTGGGAGTGGGAGCCCTTGGACGTGGTGGAACGCAGGGCACAAACTCTCCGCCTATAATGATTAACTTTGGCCAAGCTGGGAACGGACGGTGGGCAGGGGATCCTCAGAGGGGAGGGCATTCCTGCCCACCTCTCCACAAAGACGCAGGCTGCTGGGGTCCTTCTGAAACCTTCCTTTTCTTCCAGAAGGGACCAAAGGGACACTCCGGCCACCTGGCCTGGTGCCCCCCCATATGTGGCAAGAAGTCACCTCCACTCTGTCCAGCCCTCCTGCTTTCCCCACAAGCAGCCCAGATCAAACTGCTGCTGCCAGCCACGTGCCCCTTCCTAGAACACCGCCTTTGGAGAGAAGGTGAGCCCAAGGACGAGGCCTCCAGAAGGAGACAGTTGCCAGGGGTCAAGCGAGGGAGTGGAGCCACAACAGGTGGAGAGAAGCAAAAAATGGCCAAGGTTGTTTCCCCAAAGGGGAGCTTCTCCACTGGCAGCACATCCATGCCAGACAACAGCCCAGCCTCTGACCGAGGGGGTCTTGGAGGCCTGAGAGGGAAAAGGGCAAGGAAGGTCACAGAAAGGGAAATCTCTTCCCAAGCCCCCTCCCATGCAAATGGGACGGTGATTTTTGTGGACGGACTGCAGAGCGGCTGAGATGGGGAAGAAGGTTCAGAGGCACCCTCGAAGCTGCCAGTGCGCTTGGCACCTCTGCAAACCCAACAAGCTTCCTCTGGTGCCAGGTGCAGACACCCACAGGAGGAGGTCACTCTTCTGAAAAAATATCATTCCCACGACACATTAAGAACCCCAAAGCCGCCCTCCTTTTCCCCAACAGACGGTGACGCATTCTCAGCAAGAGCGAGGAAGCCGTCTGAGGAAAGTGGTCACCTCTCTGGCCATCAGTGGCAAAGCCCGGCCAGAAACGGCTTCTCTGCTGCAGCAGCATGGCATCATCATCACCACCATCATTTACTTATATAGCGCCATCGCTATATACGGCACTTTACAAGTAAAAGAACAGCAACAAAGTGTTACAGTGCACTGGAGTTTAAATGGCTCTCCAGCATGGCATTCACATCAACTGCAGCTGCCTGAATCCAGACTGTGTCCACAGCGTATCACCCGAGGTCTGACCCATCAACGTCTCGGCTGCAGATGGTTGCTGACCCCCACACACAAGGACTGGAGCCAGGACGCTGCCTTCAAACTGGCTGTCCTGAAGAGCTGACCTGAGAAGGGCCCTCCTTCTAGTTTTGCAAAATATCACAAGGAGCACAAGAGAAGAAGTTGCCATGCCCTGCTCTGCTGCTGCCGCTATTTCCAGCATTCCTCAAGAAAGCCCCCAGCTGCTGGCCCATGAGGTGCAAAAGCAAGGCAACGGTCTGAATGAGCCAGCACAGCAGGACAGTTGATTCGGGTCGCTGTTGCTGTTATTAACTGTTCCTGTGCCTTGTGAGCTCCCTTTGCCACTGGCCTGGCACAGACGGCCACCTTGGGGATGTCAGGGCCCATCGAAGGCAACCGCTGGCCAGGATCCCGCCCAACCACACGGCAGGTGCACCCAGCTCTGGCTGCAGCCACTCCTCAGAGAGGCCATGAAGTGTCAGGCCCTGCGTTTGTCTCAAACAAAGAGCCCGAGGACTGGGCCACCTACGCCTCCAAGTAAGAGGAGGGACCTGCAAACTGCTTCAAGGCTGGCTGAGGGTCAGCAGGAGCCCCCAAGGACGCCCAGTGGTCAAGACCTGCTCTGGCTCTGCAACCAGAGTCACGTCTCCCCAGCATCTCCCATCCCAGGCAATACTGCCCTCAATTTTTGCCACTGCAAAAGGCCCATGGGGCCCTCAGATGTCCCCCCACAGCTCCTGCCTGGTTCAATGTCTTGGCTGCAGAATCTTACACAGCCCCCACCCTAAAAAAAGGGTGGTCCCATGACAGAGACCAAATAGCTGCACCAACCTCAATAATGTGATGCCCTGTTTCATATTATCTATCTAGTTCTGCCTTTCCTACTTCTCTGACCAAGAGAGCAGTGAAACCCTCTTTGAAAGTCTAGCATCTTTCTGACAGAGAAACACTCGATGATGTTACTCCCACTCTGATGGCCATCCTGCCTTCTAGCCAGCCTCTCCTCTTGCTCTCTTGGAAGCCAACCCCAGGAGACAATTGTCCTGCACCAGCTCAGGAGGGGATTGTGTGTGTGCGTATGCAGAAACGTGTGTGCGTCTTTGTTAATATCACACATCCCCCTTGCCTGCAGACCCTCTTGGCTCGCTTGTAGTCTCCTTTCTGAGACAGATTATTGGCAAAATTTTGCTGCCCTCCTTGCGCTGCCCCCTCTGGAAGGAAAACGAAGACCTGGCAAACGCTCTTCCTTTTCAGGAGCAGCAGCAGCAGCCACAGCATCAGTGCCTAATTTAGGCTGCCTTGTGAGAGAGAAGTAATTGCAACCATTCCCTTTGTGCTGCCATGCTGGAAAAGGAAGCAGACAAAGGGGTACTGCTGCAGAGAGACCTGGGTGCCGGGCCAAGGGAGGGGTGGCAATTCCCAGGATCCTCCCTACCAGGCCGGATCGTCCACTTGGCAGACTGCAGCGCGCCGGAGGAGTCTTATGAACGCCCCACTGCGAGATCTGGGATGGGCTGCTGAACGATGATGCAAGCTGCTTCTCTAAGCTCTTGGGAGGTGCCAAATCACAGCCTGCCCCAGACGCTTTGGTGGATTCTCCCACCCCACCCTAAATGAGTGTGTGAGCCCCCTCCCCCAAATCCAGAGGAAGGGAAAATACTGCAGATCGCACACATTTCTGTTGTGCTGGGTGGCTTTTCCTTTCCCAGTCTTGCCAGGGGCCTTGGCCAGGCGGTTGCTGGAGATGGTGTGCCCTTGGCAGAGCCCAAACCAGCCCCTTTGTTACAGTCCAGGCATTTCAGTTGCTGTCTTGGAGGCCTGGGAACATACTTGTAAAGAGTGTAAACTAGTATAACCTACAGAGTATAGCACACAGCACATAACGGATGGAGAATCTGGATTCTTGAACATCTGCTGAAGGGTAGCTGAGCTGGGAACTGTGGAGTGGGCAGAAGATCAAGGAAAGAGACAGCAACCCCCATGAAAGGAGAGCTTCCTCTCCTCCATGTTTTAGAGTGACACATATCAGCACATGCCTGTCATGCTCCCAAAGGTGAGTCCCTTGGGAAGCGTGTGCAGCAATCCAGGGCGTCGATTCACTTCTTGCTGAGCTGTTTGTGGCAACACAAGAGAGCTAAGACACAAGTGTGGCTATTTCCTGAATGCTCAAGGAGTAATTCCTCAGAGTCAAGAGTGTCCCTGACAGCAGGGCCAAAAGTCCAGCAAGCCTACGCTTCACAAAACCATGTGCTATGCCTCTTAGGGCATTTCCACACTATATTGTTATTCCCCTTTCAACATTCTGTGGAATTCTGGGGTTTGTAGTTCACCAAGGCCAAAGAGCTCTCTGGTTGAGAATTCTAAAGGCCCCTCCCTAAACTGTAAATGCCAGGATTCCATAGGAGTTTGAAAGCGGAATAGCAGCACCATAACAGTGTAGTGTGGAAAGGCCCTTTGAATGGCACACCAAAAGAGCCACAAACGTACACATCCAAGTTGCTCCTCAGGTCTGGATGGTCCCTAGACCATCCCCATGCTGGGTCTGCCTTGCTGACAGTAAGAGCTGTTTGACTGGAAATGGACTACTCAGGAGTCAGTGAACTCGCCTTCCTTGGGGGTTTTGAAACAGAGGTTTCATGGAATGGCTTGGCCCAGCCTCTCTGAAGGGCAGCATCTCCCCACCTGGGCCTTCTCAAGTTCTAAGATCTTAGTGCTTCTCTCAATCTCACCACCTTCATGGGCATGTTTGGTGGGCAAGGGAGAGACGGGGCCTTCTCCAGGGCTGCTCCCCAGAAGCTGGAACTCCTTCACTCGGGAAGCTAGACTAGCTTCCTTTTTGCTATCTTTTTGTCAGTTGGTGAAGACCTTTATTTTCCATCTTTGAGGAACTGACTATTTCAAAAGGAAGTGCCATCTTGGGCTATTTCTGCACTACACTGTTATAGTGCTATTTTTCCACTTTCAACCTCCTATGGAATCCTGGGATTTGTAGTTTAGGGAGGGGCCTTTAAAATTCTCAGCCAGAGAGCTCTTTGCCCTCAGATAACCACAAACCCCACAGGACGCTGAAAGTGGAATAACAGCACTATAACAGTGTATAACAGGAAATGGCCTCAGAATCTGTTTTTATTGTTTATTTTAAAGCTTGTTTTGATTTTGCTGATAGTTTAATACTGTTTTAATTAGGGCTATCTGTAGGTTTAACTATATGTGTTTTTATTTATAATTTTCTTTATTTTGTAAACTGCCTTGAGCCCCAGTTTGTGAACAATGGAAGGCATAAATAAAAGGACGGATGGAGAATGGAGGCAGGACATTAAATATCCACCTTTCAGAGGGGTGCTTCAGAGGCGGATTTCCTGTACTGGCAGCTGCCTGGACTAGACAGCCCTCGGAGTCCCTTTCAGTGCTATGATGCTAAGTTGTCAGAAGACCACACAGGCACGGGGATACCTGTGGAGGCGGACATCACCTTTGCTTCAACCAGGCAGGACATGCTGGGCTTCTTTCTAGAGCAGTGGTTCTCAACCTGTGGGTCCCCAGATGTTTTTGGACTTCAGCTCCCAGAAGCCCTGAGCATTGACCATAGTTGGAGCTGAAGTCCACAAACATCTGGGGACCCACAGGTTGAGAACCACTGTTCTAGAGGCACCATTCCACCTGCGATGGAGGTGCAAGTGTAGGATGAAAGCTTGTCCAGGTGTGCAGCCATTTCTTTTCCCAGAGATATCAGCCTATGGGGCTTCTTACCTCTGGTGGAAACTGAAACCTGAAACATATTTTGCTGGAAAGATGCAGCCGCGGAGGCCGAAGCAACTGGCTTACGAAAGGAAAAGGGCTCCCTCTGGAGTCTGCGTGGCCTTAATGGCTGATGGGAAGAAGGAGCTGGAAGGAAGAAAAAGGGAAGGGAAGGGAAGGGAAGGGAAGGGAAGGGAAGGGAAGGGAAGGGAAGGGAAGGGAAGGGAAGGGAAGGGAAGGAGGATGGACAGCTCTTTGGCCCTCACCCCTTCCTCTCCCACTGTCTTTTGGAAGTCAGGTAGCAGCAGACTGTGGTGTACGTAAGGAGTCTTGTGAATCCTCCACCTCTAGGTCTGTGATCCACCACTGAACAGACCAAAGCACACTTCCAGGATCATGGGATGTGCACAATCGCGGCCTCCCCAAGATGCTTTGCGAGATACTCCCCACCTCAACAAACCAATGTGCATGAGCCCCTTCCCCTACATCCAAGTGAGCAGGAAAACACTGCAAACTGCACACTTTCCTCTTGAACAGCTGGGCCGCCACTGGTGCCTCCGTTTGCTCCCTCCCCCCTCCCTCCGACCCCCTTGGAAGGTGGCAGCAGCAGGAACAGAAGGGAGGCCCCTTCTTCCTTCTCATGCTTGGGGTCGTGCATGGCCAGCAGGCAAAAGTGAGGATCCCCCAAGAGAGGGAAGACGATGTTTGGATCCCTCAGAGGTGCAGGGAAAGCAGCCTGAATGAAGGCTGGACAGTCGGCATTTCCAGGTTTTTGTCAGTCATGCACATTTCATTTAAAATACCCATGTGGCACACATATACACGAAGAAGGACTAGCAACGTGATTAGTCACAATTTCAGGGCAGGAACATTCATTTGGGAAAGGAAGCAAGTGCACCAAGGGTTACGATGGCTATACTCAACAGGGAAAAAAGGAGGGCTTCCCCTAGAGCAGGGTGGGCCAGTGTGGGGCGTCTGGGGTCCAAACTTCTGCCTGTGGGGACTTTCTGAGGAGTACATGGATCTGCCAAAAATGCTCCAGAATGAGAGGAAGCTCCAAGAATTCCATGTTTGGCTTTGAAAATTCTGTTTTTTTAAAATGATAAACCATGCAAGGGGCTCCTGGAACCTGTTTAGAAGGTAAATTATGATTCCTAGAATCTTCCAGGAGTCAGTTTGCTTTTTGGTGGTTGGAGAGAGAAAGGGTAGTTGGGGAGTCTGGAAGGGACAAGAGTAACAAAAGAAGCCTTAGGTGGGACAGCCCCCTTGCCCACCTGTGCTTTAGAGAAAGCCACAAGGTGACACTGCAATGCTTGGCTTGTTTGCATCCAATCCCATCAGGAGGGTAAACATGTAAACACACTACCTCCTCATGCAGAATCAGAGTTTACAAAAAGACAGAGACAGAGAGAGAGAGACAGAGAGAAAGTATGTCAGGGGACATTGACTTACTGCCTGCTTTTGTTCCTCTTCCTATAAATATTGACAATGAAAAGACATGAGAGAAAGAGGGAGAGGAAGAAAGAGAAGAACGTGGACAGTTAATCATCATCCTGAAGGAAAACACAGACCCACACACAAAATTACTCAAGGGGAGGACCAAAGGCTGCTGGCACGCAAGGAGGCAAAGGAAGAAGGATTTGAGAGGAGGCAAGTAGCTGCTGAATGTCTTGCCCTGGGTCAGACCAAGAAGGGTGTGGGTTCCCTTGCTGAGGTTGCAAACAGCCGGGGTTGTCCTTAAAAAAGAGAAGGAGGGGCCTGACTCAGAGCAGGCGGCGGGGCGTCCAGTCCAGCACTCTTGCCCCAAGAGCAGCACGTCAGCACCTGGCCGCCTCTGGTGCGCGATGGGGTTCCATCAATCTGTCTGTCTGCTTGTCTGCCCATCACATCCATTGAGACCCCAGCCAGCAGTCAATCAATATCAATCAACTGACCAACCTCCCTTGTGGCCATTAGCCTTTAACAAGAGCAGGGGAAAGGGTTTTAAACTGAGCCGGTCCACTGGCCCATCCAGCCCAGTGCTGTCAACTCTGACGGGCAGCCAGGACTCACTCTCCCCGATTTCAGAAGGAGACAGAGGGAGGAAGAGAGGGCCTTTTTAGGCCTTCTGGAGATGGTGAGGACTGGCCCTGGGGCCTCCTTGGCCTTAAGGATCTGCTGCTGAGCCACTGCCCGATGATCAATGAGATTTACTCCTCATGGACTTGCTTGGTCTCCCATTTTGATGCCATCTGAGTCTGGATCCTGCTGCTACCGGCCACTCCTGAACCAGACAGGCTGTGGGCCAGGGCTGTGTTGGACTGAGGAAAGTGAATGCTGTCCCCTAGGGAAGGCTCTTCTGAAGTTCATACCAAAACCCAGAGCAGACTGGCCAGCCCAGTGACCTGGAAGTCACAATCAGCCATGCCCCCAAGTGACCCTCTGGTTCTACAATTCTACCCCATAAGCTGGGAGAAGGCCCCAGTGAGGGTTATGATGACGACCAAAGCAATGCTGTAAAGCAGTCCTTCTCAGGCAAAAGAGGTAAAGAAGAACAGGGGAGGAGAAGGGGATGAGCTTCCTCCCAGCACTATGCAACGAGACGGGCCTCTGTCACACGGCACATGGGTTCTGGAGTACTTGTCAATGTCACAGGCAAACATTAACAGCTGTCTACTGAGGCAGAAGGGGAGCTCATCTGTATTCTGTGACTTTATTTGATACTTCTTGCTTTATTTGGTGGTGCAAAGGTGGGAAGGGACTGGGAAATGAACCTTCCCTTCTAGCAACTATTTGCACAGCAGGGGGAGATGGATCACAGTTTTGCTCCTTGATTTTCTTGTTTGTTTCTGCACTATATAACCTGTGGGAGTCCATCTTGCACTGGCCTCACCTGGGGGGACATGCACCCCAGCCCAACGCCCATTTAGCCTGCAACAACGGGGAATGACTTTGATCACTGGCCAGGGACAGTCTGGGTAGGAGAGAGTGGTTTAGGGGCCCAACTCTGCCATGGGCTGTGTGGAGATGCTGGGCCCCATCAACCAAAGGACTGGGATGCCTCTCTCTGCTTTCTAACCTCTGCTGCAACATTTGCTACCAAGAAGGTCTATCTTAAAGCAGTCATGTGTATCTCTTCATAAGGCTTGGAACTACATCCAGCTCTGGAAGAGAACTTTTTCTTTATCATGGACCCCTTTCAGTTTCTTTTGTTGCTGTGGACCACCAAAACATAACTCAAGATTTAAAACACTATGGTGCATCAGATGTTTGTTTAAAGTGGTTCATTGGGGTTTTCAGATTTGGAGACAAAGAAGAAATAAATAAACGCGCCTTTTATGGTTTGAGATATTGTAATGAAACTTTTTTCAAATGATGTCTCTCATCAGCAAAAAGCTTGCTTTTTGAGATCAATGTATGACCATCTATTTCTTTATCTTCCTTCCTTCCTTCCCTCCCACCCTCCCTCCCTCCCTCTCTCCCCTCCTTCTTTCTCTTTTAACTGTAAAAGCTCATAACACTTCTTCAGGGCTCTGAGGGCCCCCCTTGTGAGCTTGTGCAGTCCATGTGCCACAAGAACTGCTGCTCTAGGATGAAACCTGGTTCATGATTCAGGTGGCCACACCATGCAGTGGCAAGTCAACTGCCAGGGGTAACCAACCAAGGACAAGGTCGAGCCCAAGAGCCATGTTTCAACCTGGGCCATTCCCATTAGCTTTAAAGCAGTCCTTCTCAAGAGAAAGAGGTTCTGTCCTTCCCAGGACGGAAAAACTTACAAGAGGAACAATAGTTCTTGGAGTCTTTGGGAATGCTGGATGGAGGGTTCTAGGACCTGTGTTCCAAAAAAATAATTTTTCTAAACTCTGGGCCCAGACCACTCCGCAGTAGGAGGACATTTGTTTCCTGTGCAAGAAATCCCCATTCCAGTCCCCGGCTGTCCCAGTTCAGATGGGGCATTTAGTTTGGTCTTACCCACTCTAAAGCAACCTTGTGAGCCAAAAGGACAGATTTGCATCACAAACCACGGAGGAAAGGGGTCAGAAGTGGAGGGGGACAAGGGGCAGGTGGGCACTGGCAGGCCTTACCTTCAGCAGTTTCATGAGCCCCTCCAGCTGTACCATCAGCTCACGCCGGCTTTCCTGGAGGGCAGACATTCGCTGCTCCAGCTCGTCCTTCCTCTGCCTGTGCAGATGCAGAGAGGAAAGAAAGTGAAGAAGCCGATAGTTTGTCATGCAAGAGGCCAAGTGGTGGGTGTGCACGCGTGTGCGCGTGCATGCGCACACACGCACACACAGCGCAGTCAGTTGCATGCCCCCACAGCCCCCGGCAAATCTTCACATGCATAATCTGAATACAGGTTGAGACTCCTTTATCCACAAATCCGAAACCTGAAAACCTCCAAAACCCAAAATTTGCTGCCAGCTGCCCGCTCCTGCCCGTGAGGTAGGGGGATGGCGTTCCTGTTCGTTTGTCTCTCTCATCCTCATTCTCTTTTTGCAGCCAGATGCCTGTTTCCAACTCGAGGTGGGAACTGTGGCACTCCTGCTCGTTAATTTCTCAGATCCGAGGAGCGCCCCAACCACTGCCTTGAAGGCAGAAGCAGATGGCTGGCGGCAAAAAGAGAGAGATTGAGGAGAGATAGATTTGTGCTGAGCACTACACTTTGATTCCAGTTTCTCTTCAACTGCACGTCTTACACGCAACACAAGAGGTGAACAAACAAGAGGCAAAGCTATTCCGAAAAGGTACGATATTCCATAATTTAAAAAAACAACCCAAAATACAGACTACTTCTGTTCCCAAGCGTTTTGGATAAAGGATATCGAACCTGCACTAACAACAGAGGCCCGCCTTGTAGGGCAGTTGAGAGGATGAAGAAGAGACATCACTGGCCTGGAGCCTTAGGAAAATGGAGGGCACAGCACTTGTTAAAGGAGGGGTGGGCAAAGTGCCATTCTGGGGCCTCGCCCAGCCCCCTCCTAAGGCTATTCACAGGGCCGCTCTTTCAGTTCCCATGAGGTGCTCATTTTCTGGCCAAAACAAAAAAAGGAACCGAATGTAAGTCACCTCCTGTTTGTAAAGACGCCCCTCCTGGGCCTAAATTGACACAGGAAGGGGCAAAAAGGTCCTCCACACCCCCTAGAGGGCATCTGGGGGCAAAACCCTCACCCTTTTTTTGAAAAAAATGTTTAGAGGGCAAAATTTTGATTCCAAGGGGGTCTGCCTGTGGCCCAACCCTGAGTGAATGGGAACGCTCTGCTGCCAGCTTCTCAGCAGCACAAGGGCATGAAGAGAGTCGTGTTGGGTCAGAACTGCGGAGACCCTCCTCGCCTGGCCTTCTGCTCACATGATGGCCAATCAGTCACCCAAAAGGGCAGCCCCAAAAACAGGGCACAAGTGCAAGGGCCCCCTACTGCTCTCCACCCTCCCCAGAAACAGATGCAGAGAGGGGGAGCCTGCCCCAGTCCTGCTGGAGGTGACTCGTAGCTGTGCCAGAAGCTTACCGCAAGAGCCGGAGTTCTGCCAGCAGCGTGGGGTTCTGCTGGGCTTTCTCTGGCGTAGGCTGGGAGGCCTGTTCGTGCTCCAGTCGGAGGCGCTGGATCTCTTGCAAGATCTCTCTGTGTCAAGACAGAAGGAGCAAGGAAGGCCGCGATCCCTCTGGCTTCCCAAGCACCAGGGGCACGCAGAGCCACCCTTGTGCCTAGAACCTTCTGCCTCCAGAATCTGAACCACTGGCCTATCTGGAACCTGCCTGATCTCTCTTGATTTTGCAGGCAGGCCTGGTCAGTTTGCGGGGTGATCATCAGGACGGAATATGGTCAGGGATCGGCAGGTAGGAAGAAGACAGATTGCTGGCAGGAACCCTGGAGAGAGCCGTGGCTGCCGGTCAGAGCCAACACAACTGGTTGCTGAACACACACTCCATTTTGCAAGCTAAGCAGATTCAGCTCTAGAAAGTATGCAGAAGGGGGACCCCCAGGGAGGGACCCTAAGAACCCTGAGGTAGGGCTAGGAAAGCAACCCGCCCGAACCTGTGGAACACTTGGCTGCTGGTCAGAGCTGATAACACTTGGCTAGGCGGACCAGTGGCAGCTTTCTGCTGCTTTTTTGTTTCTGTCTTTTTCAGAGAATGGACTCTCTGTTGGTATAGGTGTGAAGGAGACTGTCCTGTTTAATCTGGTCCAGGGAATCCTCCTCCCCCCCAAAAAAAAACTCTCCCTCAATCCCATTTGCTTCTGGAAGCTAAGCAGGGTCAGACCTGGCTAGCCTTTCAATGAGAGAGACTGACCACTGGAGGGGAGAGAAATGCTCTCCTCTCCAGACAGGAGCCTCTCAGCTTGGAGGCCTGCGTTCATGAGACATTCAACAGGTTTAGTGTTCCTCCCTGCTGCACCTGAGGAATCATGCAGGCCACGTAGCTGCTGGACGCAAGTCAGCCCTTGCAGAGGAAGGATGCTGCTTTCAGGCCTCTTCTTTCCAAGGTAAAAATGACAGGGTGTGTGTGTGTGCGCACACACACACACACATGCATGCAACATTGCAAAAGCCCACCACTGAATGGAAAAGGCTGAGGCAAGACTCCACTAAACTTCCTTCCAGCAATCCCAAATTTCCAGGACTGGGTTAGTGAGACGGGAGGGCGTCTGAGGAGACGAAGGGCCGGAGCAGAGCATGAAGGGGCCCTCTCTCTCTGAAGAGGCAGTGGGGGTGCCCTCAGTGTTGGGGGGGCATTTTCTCCAACCCCACCCCTGGCCGCGGCCCACCCCGAGCCCACTTCTTACCTGTTCTTGTTTTCTAGCTCTGCTATCAGTTGCCTTTGCTGCTTGTTGGCATCGAAGTTGAAGCCCAGGTCTGTTGGCGGCCGCGGCTAGCAAAGACAGCAACGGGCACAATTTCAAAGAGGGAGACACCGCACAGCCTGGTCAACACACACACACACACACGCACGCACGCACACACGAAGGGGGGAGGGAGGGGGCATTTCCTCATACTTCATTGGGGAGTCCATGAGCAGGAAGAGGAGGGGCTAAGAATTTGGGGAAGGGTTGCCCAGAGCCTCATCCTCTGGGGCAGGAGCCTCTGTGCCCAAGTATTTTTATTAACTTAAGAAGATAAAAATATAATAGCACAATAAAACTGAAAAAGAAGAAGCAACATTATCTATAACTAAAATTGCAAAGCACAGCCAGCCCTCCACATCTGCGGGTTTCACTTTCATGGATTTATCTGCGAGCTTCTCCAACCCATCCCCCCACACCTTAAGTGCTTCTTTTCCAGGGGAATCTTCAGTCTTGGGGGCTCCAATCCAGCCACATGCCCTTTAAGAACTCACCTCTGCCCCTCCTCCTCCTCCTCCACCCGCCACTGCCTCGCCAGCTAAGGATGGATCGCATCACAATTTCTCAGCACCACAAACCCACTCCCAATACCCCTCTCCGCCCAAGGAAGGAGATGGGCGAGAGGGAGGAAGTCTAAGGCCACCATGCTGAGCCACTCCCCTTCCCTCTCCTTTCCCTGGCCTGGGCCATTTTCACACTAGACTGCTATAGTGCTGTGATTCCACTTTCAACATCCTATGGAATCCTGGGGTTTGCAGTTTCGGGAGGGGCCGGCCGGTCTAGTGTGGAAAGGGCTCTGCTTTGGATCCTGGGTGCCCAATTCCCCACCACGCCTTGGCTCCCTTCCCCCCACTCCACACTGTGGGGAAAAATGAGACTGAAACTGTCAGGATCCAATCTTCATTTAGCAAAGTCACACAGAGAAGCGGTAGAAGTTTTATCTAATGACTTGTGGCTTCAGACTGGTACTTGGAATAAACACAGACGCAGGTAGCTTTGAATAAAAGACTAAATACTTTACTAATGACTCTTCATTTACATCTGTATTGAGAGAGCCTGCTACCTGTCTAATCTAGTGAATAGGAGATTCTTCAGTTTAACTCACCATCCTCCTTGATGGGACTCAAACTCGGAGCATGCGAAGAGTTCAGGGAAAGCAGTCATTGAGAACAAGAGAGAGAGAGAGAGATCGGAGAGAGGGGTCTTAACTTTTATAAGACTGATGACCCAAGCCACTGTCCTGGGTCACATGATCTGAGCACCAAAGGTATTTATGATCATGCAATAAAAGACAGAGAAAGGCAAATGGAGAAGATCTGGCATGCAACAGAAAGGGAGGCCCTATCTGGCTATTGCCCATCTGTTCTAACAACAAGATGGCGGGGGGAGAGAGAATGCTGAGATTTCCAACAGTCCCCTTCTCATTCTCTTGGACCCACATCGAAGATCTTCATGCCTTCTCGTAGTCTCTGGAACTGGTCTCTTGGTAGAGGCTTAGTAAGAATATCAGCAAGCATCATTTCTGTATTGCAGTATTCTAGCTGAACAATTCCACTGCGACACATCTCTTGCACCTTATGGAAAGCAATGTCAATGTTCTTCTTGAGTGGCTTCTCACTTTCAGAAAGTTTGATGCAGCTTTGGTTATCTTGCATCAAAATGGTTGGCTTGGGCTCTGTTATGCCTAAGTCCAGAAGTAAGTTATGCAGCCACTTTATTTCATCACATGCTGCTTTTGCAGAAACACACTCAGCACCTGTGGAAGAATCTGCAATTGTAGATTGTTTCTTACTTGACCAACTTATAGCTCCTCCACCATAGAAGATCAGGTTTCCGCTGGTTGATTTTCTCTCTGCTAGGTCTGCAGCCCAGTCAGCATCCACATAGGCAACCAGTCGTGGTTGATCACAGGCTGGTAACATCAGCTTGTAATCTGCAGTTCCTTTCAAATATCTGGCAACTCTTTTCACTGCAATGAGATCCTTTTCAGTAGGAGAGTTAACCATTCTGCATAAGATACCAACAGCATTTGCAATATCAGGTCTGGTGAAATTAGCTATGTACTGTAGCTTTCCAACTGCAGTCCTATACTTGTCTCCATTTCTCAAGGGTTCACTTTTCTTAGTGTCCTTTAAGAAACCCACTTCCATTGGGGTTGCCACAATATTGGCATCCTTTAGTCCAAGGCAGTCCAGAAGATCTATTATCTTCTGTTTCTGGTTAAGATAGAAGCTTCCATCACTGCTTCTTTCTATTTGTACTCCAAGATAGTGTGAGATGTTTCCCAAATTCTTGATGTCTATCTCTTTCTTGAGATTGTTGACTATCTCCTATCTGCTTTATTTTGACTGCACAGGATCAGATCATCAACATAACATACAATATAAGTCCATTTATTGTTTCTGAATCTTTTGTAAACACACTTGTCAACAGTGCCTGGAGTGAAGCCTTATTTGATAAGAAGTTGGCTTAGCTTCTCACTCCATGCTCTGGCAGCCTGTTTTAAGCCATAAATGCTCTTGTTCAATTTGCATACAAGATGCTCTTTCCCAGGAACTTGGAATCCTGGAGGCTGTTCCATGTACAGTTCCTCATCCAATTGTCCATAAAGAATGATGTTTTAACATCTTGATGTTTTAACATCAAGATGTTGGACATGCATTTTCTTAGATGCTGCAACAGCTAGGAGAGTTCTCACAGTTGTGTGTGCGGCAACAGGGGCAAAAATTTTGTTGTAATCTTCACCAAATTGTTGGGTGTATCCCTTTGCCACTAACTTGACTTTATATCTCTGAATTTCCCCTTCTGCATCTTGCTTTGTGGTAAAGACCCATTTACAGCCAATTGCCCTTTTTCCTTTTGGCAATTCTGACAAAGTCCATGTTTTATTTTTATATAAAGATTGCATCTCTTCAACAGCAGCTTCCACCCACTTTTGAGAATCTGACTTTGGTAGTCCCTTGATCTTTTGCCAGTCAGAGGGTTGTGGAATCTTCTCCTCTGTGGCTTGATAAGACAATCTATCAGGTGGTACGCCTCTGTTGCTGCGTTCAGATCTTTTTACCTGGACTTGGACACCTGGGTCTGTTCCTTGAGCGCCATCCGGTTCCGCGTCCTCTGGCCGGGTCACCACATCTGTAGCCCCTTCTGGATGCAAGACATCTGGAGGATGGTAGTGTGTCACATACTCTGGTTGCTGATGGGAGTCTCCTTCCACTGCAAACAAATCTGGATAGACATCTTGGTTTGGATTAGATTTGGGCTGTGATCTTTCATCAACATAAACAGCACTTGTTACTTTTATTGTACGCCCATCTGGATTCAGAATTCTGTAACCATTTCTAGCATAACCAACAAAAATTCCCTCTTCACTTCTACAGTCAAGTTTGTCTCTTTTCTGTTTGGGAATGTAGGTATATGCTTTACTTCCAAAAACTTTGAGATGATTCAGTTTGGGCTTAGTCCCATTCCATAACTGAAATGGAGTTGCATCTCTGGATTTGGTTGGCAGACGGTTGCACAAATATGTAGCAGTCATAATAACTTCAGACCAATAGCGTTTAGGCATGTTAGCCTCTAAAAGCATGGTGACTGCCATCTCTTTGAGAGTTCTGTTCATTCGTTCTGCCACTCCATTCTGTTCTGGTGTGTAAACTTGTGTAGTTTGATGTTCAATGCCATGTTCCTTAAAAAATTCATCAAACTCTGCATTAACAAATTCACTTCCACTGTCAGAACGTAGGCTTTTAGGTTTGTAGCCAAATCTATTAGAGACAAGATTAAAGTATTCCTTAAATTTCTCAAAAGCTTGACTTTTCTCTTTGAGAAGGTAAGTGTATGTATATCTGCTGAAATCATCAATAATAGTCATAAAGTAAGAATTTCCACCTGCAGACTTTTGGCTAAATGGACCACAAAGATCAGTATACAAAAGGTCCAGTGGTTTGGTGGATTGTCTCTCTGCAATTGACGAATGTGATGCTCTGACAGCTTTTGCCCTTAGACATTTTATGCATTTCTCATTGTTAGAGCATATTTTAAAATTAAAGTCTATAGCAAGCTCTTGATCAGCCAGTCTCTTTATGCATTCTAAATTTCTGTGCCCAAATCGGCGATGCCATAAATTTAAACAGTCTTTGTGATTACACCGGATCACACTATTTGCATATGAAACCAAAATTTGCATTTGGTAACAGTCACCATTTAGGATTCCTCGAAAAATTAAATTTTTGCCATGAAGACCAAAACAAGTTTTCTTTTTGAAAATAACTCTGTTTCCTCTCGCTGTAGTTGTTCTGAGACTATAAAGAGACACTTTTAAATCTGGGACAAAATAAGCATCATGAATTCTTAAAGTCTCTATCCTGTTGGCGCCAAGTTTTGCTTGCAAAAGAACTGTGCCTTTGCCTTTAGCAAGCACTGATTGTCCATTTGCTAAATAGACAGGAAAGTGTATGCTTGTATCAAGATTTACAAACATTTCTCTCCGATTAAAATAGTGACTAGTAGCACCACTGTCAATTACAATTATATTTTCTTTTTGATTTTGCATAGGCTTGAGCAATTGTTCATTAATTAGACCAACATTAAAATTTGCAGAAGATTTCTTCTTAGAGTTAAAACCACTTTTATCACTGGGTTTGTGTTGCTGATGTTTCCCCTGAAGTTTTGATATGTTAATTTTGTGGCTATTTGTTCTCTGTGAAGAAGACTCTTTGATGTGCAAATTCTCCTCAGCAAGTTGAGTGAGCTGTTTTCCAGCAGCTATTGCCTCAGGTTTAAAATTCCTCAAATTTTTCCTATTTTGATATTCTATAACTTCAGCAATAGCAGTTTCCAAATTTACATCTCCCTTAATTTGTAGAGCATCAATTATGGGCTCAAAAAATTAAGGCAAGCTTCCCAGAAACATTCCCAATCTCACAGATTCTGAAAGATTTTCTCCAGAACTTTGCAATTCAGATACCATAGTCATGAAAGTGTTAATATGTTCATTCAAAAATCTAGGATTTAACAATTTCATTCTTGTAAGTCTGATTATAGTACCACTTTGCTTTGCAATACTGGGAGAGTCAAATAATCTCTTCAGTTTTTCCCATATTTCTTTAGCACTTTTCAAGTCTCTGATATGGTAAACAATGCTTGAATCAATGGCTAGGCAAATATAGGCAGTTGCTTTCTCATCATCTTCATCAAATTTCTGCTTTTCCCTATCTTCTGTGGGCCGCTGTCCTTTCACAACCTTAAACAGTCCCATTGTAGTTAGTTGCATTTGCATATTCCAAGACCAATTTCGGTAATTGCTACCAGTTAACTTTTCAATAGTAAGCAATGGATTAGAAGCCATTGTTCAAGCGGTCAGTCTCTGCCGGCCGGGTGCCACGTGGTCATCAAACAAAGAACTTCTCTTCTGGGCCCATAACCCAAATATGTGGGGAAAAATGAGACTGAAACTGTCAGGATCCAATCTTCATTTAGCAAAGTCACACAGAGAAGCGGTAGAAGTTTTATCTAATGACTTGTGGCTTCAGACTGGTACTTGGAATAAACACAGACGCAGGTAGCTTTGAATAAAAGACTAAATACTTTACTAATGACTCTTCATTTACATCTGTATTGAGAGAGCCTGCTACCTGTCTAATCTAGTGAATAGGAGATTCTTCAGTTTAACTCACCATCCTCCTTGATGGGACTCAAGCTCGGAGCATGCGAAGAGTTCAGGGAAAGCAGCCATTGAGAACAAAGAGAGAGAGAGAGAGAGAGATCGGAGAGAGGGGTCTTAACTTTTATAAGACCGATGACCCAAGCAACTGTCCTGGGTCACATGATCTGAGCACCAAAGGTATTTATGATCATGCAATAAAAGACAGAGAAAGGCAAACGGAGAAGATCTGGCATGCAACAGAAAGGGAGGCCCTATCTGGCTATTGCCCATCTGTTCTAACAACAAGATGGCGGGGGAGAGAGAATGTTGAGATTTCCAGCACACACACATTCTGTTATTTGCAGTTCTTCCACTTTTGCCAGGGTCCTGAGCCCCTGACTCTAGCAAACGTGGAGGGCTGACTGTATCTTCCAGTAAAGTGAGGAAAGAGAAAAGATGAAGGAAAATACAGGTACTCCTCATCTGCATACCAATGGTCACCTGTAACAACCTTATCTTAGCCCTCTGATTTCCCTACTAGGTTGCACACTTCTTTCTATTATTACTAAATTGCTAGTAGTCAAATCCAGCAACCGTCAGACCATCTCCATCTTCCCTCAAAAAGTTGATCGGGGTCTCCACTGATTCCCAGGGGCCAACCTTGAATTAAAAGGCTCAATTAGTCCATCTCAGCCAAGTCCATTAGTCCTGCCAATCTGCCATCTGTGGCTGGTACAGCCGAGTCTTTCCATTTCTGCGCACATGTCAATCTCTCTGTGGTGATTATATATTGCAACAATATAGGATATATGATCAATACAGGAGCCTCTGTTTCAGATGGCAGGGCCAGGGGAGCCGATATGGTGGGGCAGGGTGGGCAAAGTATGGTCCACAGCTCATGCTTTTGGGGTCCTCTGGGGGCCCTCTGGTTGTTCTCAGAATTTTTATGCTAAAAAAATACAGACATTGTGATGCGGTTTCAAAATCTGGCTGGAAACCATTAAATGCACCACAGCTGACTTGAGGAAAAGAAAATAACCTAAATTGTGCTCAGTGGAATAGTCAGTGTCAGAGTTAATTTAAGCCCTTTCTGTTCAGTATCACTCGTCAACTTCGTATTACCTAAAGTCAGTTTAACCACATTTAAGGCTCATTTATCTAGATCTAAATCTGGCAATAATTAATCAAGTAGGAGTGGGCGGATTTAATGCGTTAATAACCAGTGGGAGGAATTCTGAATGAATCTAAGAAGAGAAGAGGAAGGGGTGATCCGCATTCAGTTCAGGAGCAAAGGAGAGGCACTGGGGAGAGGCCGGGCAGCATCCAGGCTCTCTGGGCTCGTCCCTCTGTCCGTATACTCCCCCTCTCCCACCACCCACAGCACTAAGGCCCAATGATCCAAGCAAGAAGGAGACCCTGATGGGGAGAGTGGGCTTCGTTGTCGTTGCTGTTATTCTTATGTACACCAAGGTGGCTTCAACCGATGGCGACCCTATGAATGAGAAACCGCTAAGAGCCCCTCTCTGGTCAGCCACAGCCCTGCTTGGGTCTTGCTCAGGGAAAGCAGTCGGCCTTGGTGGTTCAGAAGTTTCAGCACTGGACTATGACTCTGGGAAACTAAGATCTGAATCTCTGCTCAGCCACAAAAACCCACTGGGTGACCTTGGCCAAATCACACTCTCACAGCTTCAGAGGGAGGCAAAGGCAGACCACCTTGGAACTAGTCTTGCCAAGAAAACCCTAGGACAGGATCATAACCATTCAATTTGAAGGCACGCAACAGCAGGGCAGCCACACGCTCGTGGGTTCCTGCGCCCCCTTGTCTGTTCACCAGCAGAGCTGGAATGAGGTTCACCTTGCCCGGGCTCGGATGCCAAGGGTGATACCCTGTGAGCAGTTTGCCTTTGGAACACCACAAGTTGTAAATGACTTAGAGGTACCCAACAACAACAGTCCACCTGTATTGGTTCCTCTTTTTCTGCAGGCTTCCACTTTCCCCAGCACTATCATCTTTTTTGTTGAGTCACATCATCTCATGATACGCCCAAAGTATGGCAGACTCAGTTTATTCATCTTGGTTTCTAGGGAGTCTCCAGGCTTCATTTACTCTCGGACCCATTTATTGGTCTTTTTAGCCCTCCATGATATCTGTAGAACTCTCCTCTGCATTTCAGACAAGTTGGTTCCCTTCCTGTCAGCTTCTTTCACAGTCCAATGTTCATAATCATACACAGAAACTGGAGATACGACGGTGAGAGTAATCTTGATTTGGGTGTAATGATGCACGGAAGCTGGAGGTGAGGAGAAAATTCCCCACTGGAGCTCAGCCACATGGCAAACACGGGGCACAGCACTGCTGGATCGGAGGGAAAGTCCTTCCGGCACTGCATGCTGTCTCAGCAGATGCCCCCAGGAAGCTCATAAGCGGGGAAGACCCCACTTCCGCCCTCCGAACCATTTCATTTACTCCCCACATCTGCTACTCAGGGGTGCACCGCTTTGGAGACCTGGAGACCCTCTTCCTTCCTAACACAACTGATAATGATTCATGGATCCATCCTCCATGGATTTTTCCCCATGGCTTCCTTCTATTTTTTTTCCAAACGCACATAAGCGAGAAGCCATAATTGTAGCTTTGGTTTTGAACCCATGAGGGAATGATGAAGATGAGGATGATGATAATGTTGTAAAACTTCCCAGGTTTGTTGCTTCCTTGGTGATTTTCCAAGTCATCTGACCGGAAACACTCTGTGACTTCCCTGGGAAGGTGTGCGTGGCTCCAGCTGCATCCTCCCTACAGATGAGGCAGGGGTCTTTGGAGTGGGGTGGGTTGGTCGTGCAAACTATTTTGCGTACTGGTGACCATTTGTTGAATTGGAAGAAATAATGTACATTGTTCCTGTGATTGTAACTTTGGAATGTTGGCTTCACATGTACTGACTGGAGCATGGAACAGTTACTTTCTTAGACTGTAATTCCCAGAATCCACTCTCCATGTCACCTGAAGAATGCTGGGAGTTTTACTCTAAAAGAGCAAATTTGCCCAGCTCTGGCAGCAAACATTTGGACACCCAGGTGCTGGAAAGCTCCTGTGTCTGTCCTCATTTTTTGAACCAGGAGTTTGATATGGGTTGAGTAATCCAGGTGAGCATGGGCCCAAAGTCCCAGGATGTTTTCCACTGCGGGGCAAGATGAATGATTCAGATGCTGCTCCCTGGCCCCCCTCAGAGTTCAGCTTCAATCCCTACCATAGCTGGACAGAAATGACTGGTTTGTGGTTTCATGGCTGCTCACCCTGTGTTGCTTATCCACAGAACAACTGTACACTGTATGCTGTTTGCTACACGTTATACACTGCCTGATAGTGCCCATAGTACCTCTGCAAGATTTCTGCTCTTTAACTGTAAAGTACATGCATAATCAGGGGCACGTTGAAGAGGCTGGAGGGAGAAGCCGTGTGAGCTAGGAGGTAGAATCAGTGTTTTGGGAATGGGTGAATGTTGATATAACGGGCCTTGTTAGGTGAGAGAGCAAAGGCAGCACAAGGTCAGGAAGGTTTGGAAAGGAAGACAGCCTGTGAAAATAAATTGTCTTGACTAACTGACAAATGGCAGCTTAGCATGCATAAATTTGTAATATACTGCCTATAAGAAAATGCAGTGCCAATCAGCCTTCAGTTCTGCCAGTTTGCTGAAATATGCAATTGGTACCCATGGAGCTTCTGAAAACTTCTGGGTGTGTTCCTCAGAGTTGGAGAACATGACAAGGAACCCCTTTCAGGTGTGCCTGAGCTGCGCATGGCAGGGGGTGGTGGGCTGGATGGCCCTTGAGGTACCTTCCATCTCTCTGGTTCTGTGATGTCTTGTCATGAGCTCTCCCTGTGGAAATCCAAGGTATTTGAGGATTGCTCAGTCGTGATTGGGCATCAGCCATTCACTTTACAAAAAACCTGCTCCCAGCAGAAATGAGAACCACAACAAATGGGTTTTATAGATAGATGGGCAGAGATAAAGAGATAGGAACCAACGCAGCTGCCAGGATTTCTGGACTCTCTCTGGGGATGCTGCTGCTGGGAGTTCCAGATGTGGGCTGGAGCTTCAGAATTTGCCTCTGCGCCACTGTCTGTCGTCTCTGTCTTGGAAAAGCAGCAGGAGCAGCAGCACTCAGTCACCTTATGCTCAGCAGGGTCTGCGAGGAGCTGATAAAAATAGCAGGCATCCATCTTGCAGACTGGCCAGAGGAAAGACAAGCCTGCAGGGAAGGAGAGGTGGCGCTCACTGTGGCCAGGAGCGTGCGGAGTCCCATGTGAGCCTCTCTGCCTGCCCTTCTCCTCAATTTGCCTCCAGCACAGCACTGTTTCACTGCAGTGCTGGGGAAGTGACACTGCTCACCCAGTGCGAGATGGGCAGCTGCTTCTGAGAGATTTTCTTTCTGATGTTTGAAACATTCTGAGTTTTGAGATTAAATGTGCTTCCCATTGGAACAACTTTCCTAGGATTTTTTAATTATTTTATCTTTCCACCTCTAACTTTTGAGACAGCTTCTCTCAGACACAAACTCCTTTCTGCTGAAGCATTCTGTATGGACCATGATCTTGCTTAAAACGACAAGCAGCCAAGTCTTGCTTGCGGCCCTCAACTGCAGCATCTGACTGGCCACAGTGGCAACAGCAGTCTCAACTAGGTGGGCCTTTGGTCTGATCCTGTTGCAGGGTGTCTCTTGTGTTCCGAGCACAGGACAGTGTCTAGCCCTACGCTGCTCAATCGGTGGTCCGTGGACCACTGCCAGTCCACGAGCCATTGCCTGCTAACCTGTGGAGAGTTTCCAGGAAAGAGAGGAACAGCCGCGGAAACACAAATGCGGTACAAGCCCCTGGCACATTAGGGGGAAAACAAAGGTTCCCACATCAAGTGTTTCCTCCTGGAGCCAACCTCAGCTTTTTCCAAATGTGTAAATATTTGGTACATTGCGGATTGAATATAGAAACTGGAAGTCTGCACATCGATTGCAGGAGAAAAGATGCTAAAAACAGGGATGTAGCAATGGGGGTGGGAAATGAGAGTACTGCCTCCCAAATAAGAAATAAGTTTTATTTCAGTTCCCAAATACCTATAATTACAGACTTAAAAGTTGCACATTTAGAAATATGGTTTAGGCATCCAAACGAAAGGGTATGGTAATATCCTACAAACTCTAACGCTAACACCTTATGAACTTACCGAAACATGGTACATATCCAAGGAAGCCTTTCTTTCTTTTTTTTCTAAATTTTGTTAATATAAAACAACACACAAAGAAACTAACACGCCAAGACAATAACATCTCTTATCAATTAATCTAAGCAACTAGACAACTAACTAAGCTAACACTCAAAAAACAACTACTACAACAGCTCAAGAAGGAATAAAGGGATCACACACTTGACTCCCGGCTCCCTGGAAAATGGAAATTAATAAAAATTTATTACACTTCTTCTAAGTTCTGTCAAGATATATACCTAAATGGACATCTTAACTATCTAACATTATGATTATACAAAATCTAAACTGCAATTTTACTTGCAAAGGTATCACTCTACTACTTGTATTACATATAGGATATTCTTATAAATTCAACACAATATTCTACAATAATAATTCTAATTTATTATTCAAAACCTAGTGTTGCATCTCTTCTATTAAAAAATTCATAGTCCTTTTCCATTGATTCTTAAATCTCTTCAAAGAGCCTTCTCTGCTTAAAGTTGCCAATTTGTCCATCTCAGTCATTTCCAGAAGTCTCCTCATGAAGTCATCTTAAATTGGCATTATGGGATCTTCCCACTTCTGTGCATACAATATCTCACTGCTGTTGCCATATATTGTATAACTTTTGCAAAGTTCTTATTTATCTGATCGTCCATCAGTCCCAATAAGGACTGTTCTGGTTTTAACTGAACTTTGGTCTTAAGAATGCCCTCCATCAAGCGGTGCATCATCACCCAGAATTTCTTTGCTTTGTCACAAGTTCAGCACACATGAAAAAAAGGTCCCATCTGACTGACTATTTTCCCAACATTTAGTTAAAAAACCTTTATACATTTAGACAATTTCTCTGGAGTCAGCTACCACCTATACCTCATCTTATGAAAATTCTCTTTTAAATCATGACTTAGAGCAACTTTCAAGTCTCTTCTCCACATCCTTTCCCAGGGAAGCCTTTCCACACCTGCACGCATTGTACATGGGCACAACCTCCCTCTGGGGCACCTGCAACTCTGTATGAAAATCCAGTCTCAACTTTGAGGCAGGTGCTGACCCACATGCAGGCAGGATTCAGGGTTTCACCAGAAAAGCGCACATTTAGTCAGCTTTTCTTTTGAAAGAACACATTTAAAGGAATGCCAAGCAGAAAATTTCTCTGCAGGTTGGTAGAGAAATCAAGGCACATTAGAATTTATTTAGAGTTCAGATCAATTATAGTAGGATGACTTGCATGATATGTATTACTTGGTTTACATGACTGTTTTGCATGTGGAAAATATTATTTTCTAAATTTGTTTTTTTTGCAGTCTTCACAATTAAGATGCATTAATTTTTTTTGCGGGGGGTGACTGATCATTAGCTATGCCAGCATTTTTCCACAGGGACCTCTTTCATAAAAACCAGAGCTCCAACTCTTCTGCTGCCTCCCCCAATTGTCCTTTCTGGTTCCCCAGTGAAAGCGGTCTTGCTGCCCCCCGGTCAAAAGGTCAGATGATAAGACAGAAAACAACGGGTGGTGGAAAGAGGCACGTTAGTCCATTTGCTTACCGCATTTCCTGCTTCCGCAGCCAAGCGGGCGGCGTACCGTGCAATGAGCCGGTGCTCCTCATCCAGGCGGCTGGGGCTGTCAAGCACACTGCTGGGGGAAAAAACCCCAAAATGCACAGGTCAATATTTGCAGCTCCAGGACGTCAAGGCATGCAAGCCAGCCAACATTGGTTGTCCGACTGGGCACAGAATTAGAGATATGTCACTAGAGTCCCCGTCAACCAGCCCCCATTCGACTCTGCTTCACTTCTGATGGAGGAGACAAAAGTGACCTTGGCTACATTTCCAGACTGCTGGCCTTCAGGGGGTTCCAGTTGTTCCACTGGAGTCATTCTGAGTAGAATGGGAAGCTCTGTGGCTGACTTTCTAAGTGGGGTTGTCAGCGGAAAGGCAACTGACTTTCCAGGCTCACAGCCTTGGTTTGGATACAGCCAGTGTGATGTTGTGGTTTGTCAGACTAGGACTTCTCTGGGAGACTAGAATTCAAATTCCCACTTGGTCATGAAAAGCCACTGGGTGACCTTGGGCAAGCCACATCTCTGAGTTCCAGAGGAAGGCAGCGGCAGCATCCCCTCTCCGAAGATATCTCATTAAGAAAACCCTGTAACAATTACACCTTAGGGTTGACATAAGTCAGAAATGACTTGAAGGCCTTGTTTTGTACATATGTGTACACTGTGCTGTGTTCCACTTACCTCACTAGATGTGACACAGCCATGCTATTTGGCAGGGGGGCTGCACCCACTCTCATCAATCTAGTAGCACAATCTTTTCCTCCAGCCACAGTGCAAAGCTATGTGAATTGCTTTTTTCATTTAAGCACTGCTGGGCAATATATGTGCGTGTGTGCGTGCGTGCATGTGGTATGTGTGTGTTAGGCTGAAAAATATTTTCAAATCAAATGTTTTTCTAAGAATGAACATGCCAATAAAAGGGCACTGACAGTGTGCCAAGGTGTGGCAGTAGTCCTGAGTGCCCAAACACTGCTACCCACATGGCAGCCATGCCTCTTCAAAAAGTTAGAGGCTATTTTTCAAGCCCCTGGAATAAGACTTCTGGGGCTCTGCAGGCAAAAACGGCACTGCCCCTAGAAACTGTCCCCATTCATGGAAAACAGAAACGCTGGGAGGCTGCCTCCCGCAGACTTTGGGCAAAGCAGTGTCCTGGCTCTTGTGGGTGGGGGCAGGAGGGGGTAGAATTCCTTTCCCTTTTAAAAGAAGGTGGTCAGCACCTCATACACAAAGAAACAGGAGCACAAGACTCTCTCTGTCTTGCAAACCCAAGGCCCCTGCGGTCCAAAGGACTGGGCTTTGCTTCAGTTGGCACGTGCCCTCCCAGAACGCCTCTGGGGGACTCACCCCAGACAAGTTTAAAAAATCAGAAACTCCAGAAGGTGGAGGGGATGGTTGTGACATTTTAATGCTCCCTTGCTGCTTCTAAGCCTACCCCACCGTATAAAGTCAGAGCTTTATACAACGGTCTTGCCCAGTGTTCAGTGGGGGTAGTTAGCAGAAACACTGGCATGACCCGAAAGCAAGGCAGGTGCTCCTCCTGCAGATGCAGATCCGGTTCTGCCATGCGGGAAATGCCTCACCAGTTGGGGAAGGGAGAAAGGACCTGGAAGATGCTACAGCTGCCGTATCTAACGTCCAGTACAACAGATGCTCAAGCCAGGTTCCAAAACTGGGCCTCTTTTGAATTTCTAAGCACCTGGGGACATCTGAAGGTGTTCTGTTATCTTTCCAGAATTCTCACTAAGGCCATTTCCGCACTAGCCTCTTATAGCGCGATGATCCCGCTTTCAACATCCTCTGGAATCCTGGGGTTTGCAGTTTCGGGAGGGGCCACTTGCCCCCCCAAAACTGCAAACCCCAGGATTCCAGAGGATGTTGAAAGCGGGATCATCGCGCTATAACAGGCTAGTGCGGAAATGGCCTAAGTCACCGTCGTAATAAATAAAAACAGGAAGCAGTTCTCTTGGGGCTGGAACATCCAAACAGGCAACTGAAATCAAAGAAGCATGTCTGCAACTGTCCTCCCACTCCAATAGCTTCTTTTTACTTCTGAGGCGGGTCAAGCCTGGGGGCGTCTATGCACGGCTTTTGATAAAGTTGCCAAATGCAAGAGAACACCTCTCCTCTCCAAGACATACACACACACACACATGCGCGTGTGTACACGCAGGTACACCGGAAAGGTCTCCTAACACTGACCGTGGACCACTCTGCAGGCGGCTCACAAAGGCTGCTATCAGCACATGCTCGTCGCTGAGCCGGTCGGAGCGGGCCGGGCTGTAGTGCAACCTGGGGATGACGAAGGCAAAGGAAGCAAAACAGAACAGTAATGAAGATGAAGGCAGGGGGTCACGGGGAGCTCACTGCCAATGGAAACAGTCATGTAAAAAGGGTCACAAATAATAGGATGAGCAAACTTAAAGAAGTAAAGATGAAACACCAGAGGAAGAGATGCAGGGGTTTCCTGGAGCTGGTGGGATTTCACCAAGACTTGGGGTCTGCACAGTTTGTACCAGTCTGAAACCCCTTGAACTGCCACGGCTTCCTCCTCTATGGAGTTGTGGGGTTTGTTGTTTTGGGGATGAGGTACCTACAGCTTTCTGCTAGAGAGTTCCTCCAGTGCTGTAGTTATGGTCCTCTAGGAGGGAATTCTTTCCCAAACTACAAGTCCCAGGATTCTGTAGGATGCAGTCATAAGAGTTAAAGTGGTGCCAAGTGGCTATAATGCTATTTGGAAGTCCCAGACCTCACGCAGCATCCCACGTATGGTTTGTGGGGTCCTTGTATGCCAGAGACGCCACCAGTAAATGCCCCACAATCACAATGCCCAGAACTGCTCCCCAGTTCTGCTGTCAAATCCACAACAAAACAGCACCCCCAGCCCTGCCTCCCCTGTCCAGAGCACACAGCGCTACCAGGAGTCTGGGACAAACCAGCCTTGCTTGCATGGGTCGTACCTCCCCTGGGCAATGCTGCTGCCCCTTCCGCCAGCCACTTCCCGTCACCCCTCACACAGGAACGGTGACAGACCCCTTTTCCCAGGCTGGTCCCGCAGTTCCAGCCCTTGGAATCCCACCACTCACCCTGCCCTCGCTCCCCACTGAATCCCTTTTGTGGATTGGGTTCCTGGGCCTCAAGGTGACCCCTTTATCTGTGGACTTGGGCTGTGTTGTCATTTTGTGGGTTCTTTACGGTAGGCATGGCCTGACTCCTTATCAGGCTTCAGAGAGACAACCAGAGACAGTTGACAGCAGAAGATTTATTAAAACTCAGTAATAGAAGACATCAACCCTTGAATATTCTATTCGTTCCTGGCTCTCTCCATACCAGAGTCACTTCTCCATCCTGACTGGTTTGTCCTGCCTCTCTGAAACCCTGTCTCTGCCAGCTCCAAAACCCTCTCTGCTCTCCCAGAGTCAGCCTCTGTGTCTTTGTTACGTGCTCTTCACCTGCATCCCCCTTCACAGCACGCCCTGAGCTGCGACCGGCCACCCTCAGCCAGGTCCACCCAGCACCACCTTCATGGGGGCCCTGTTAGGAGTCCTTCTTACACACCATGGGGGTCCATGGGGGGCATTTTGCTGCCAGGCAGTTTGAGGGCTCCAAATAAAACACGTGCATGCTCTGCATGCCGCCTCCCCTCTCTCTCTTTGACAGGCAAAGACTGACTCACACCGTGGTCTCTTGGGCATCGGTGTGAACCGCATTGGGAGAACAGGAGGACCAGGAGCCTGGGAATCATCTAGACTGTTGTTCTGAGCACAACTGGTGGGATCAGATCTTACATCAGGGTTGTTTAGCATAAAACGCCACCTGTGAGTTATACAGTGATTTTGCAACATGGTACTTGCACGGCAACACTGTACAACTGAAACAAGATGAGCAACCAAATGTGCATCCAAATGTGCATGCACATCCATGAGCTATGCTCATACATGTGCAATGTGCAGCCATGTGCCATGGCAACATGTGTGCAGCTCTGGTTCCACAGTTTTATTATTCCTTCCTTCCCTTTGTGTATCTGTTTTACATGACCCATTGTTCTTGGTTGCTTTAATTGGTGCTATACAGTATAAATAAACAACAACAAAATAGATGGGGAGGAAAGTGTTTGTGAGAATGCACCAAGGGGCCCAAGAAGAGCCGAGGGAGCTGGCCGTAGCTCGGAGGGGAGAGAGGCAGCCTGGGGGGCTGAGAAAGATTCAAGGTAGACCAAGTACAGGGAAGCAGCTATGGAGGTGGTAGTCAGAAAAGGGCATTGCCCTCCCAAACAAGAATTCTCAATGAAATTTTTTCTTCAGTCACCAAATATCCAGCACTGTAGTAACTTAGAACTTCAGTGAGCCATTTAGAAACCCAGTTTAGGTATCCAAAGAGGCAAAGGGACCCAAAGAAGCCAGACCCAGCAAAGAGGAATTCTCATTGTGAATGATTTTCAGTGTCTTGCTTCCTGCAACGTTAAAAATTTGGGGAGTGAAGTAAAATGTGACTGCAGGGGCAGAATTTTTTTTGAAAGGGCAAAGCCATCATTTAATGCCCCCCCACAGGGACACTCCTAGCAGGGCACTTCAAGAAGCAAAAGAAAATCCCTCACAGAGAGGCACAGATATGCAAAGGCTGAGGGGATGACAACAAGGCGGGGAGTGGGCTAAGGAAGAAATATTTTCTCATTTATTAGACTGTGTTTTTTATCTGAATGACACACTCTGAATAACTGTAACTGCTGCGCACAGCGTACTATGCTTAGAGATGTCACCCAGGCCCCTTCTAGCTCCTGAAACAGAAGGGCTTGGAATGCTCCCTGCCTGGAAGCTCTAGCTTCTATGACACTGGTTTTTCAACAACTCTTTTTTTATTTTAACATTCTGCCCTTTTGACTGTTGGAAATTATAGGGACGTACCATTCTTTTGCTGTGGTGGTGGCTCTTTTATCAGTTCTCCTCTTCTTGCCTTCCTCCTGGAGGGAACGTGATGGAGTTACGGAGGAAGAGAAGAACTGATGAAAGACTGGGTTCCTCTTTCCAACCAATTCCACTTTCTGACCATGCTTTTGGCCCCTCTCCCATCAGATAAGCAGGGGATGCTTGTACTATCATATCCATAGTTTTTGGTAGCCTATCCCCAGGATTTATTTGTAAAAACTCCCACAATAAACATGAATTAGAATGGCACTCTTTGTGCCAAGAAGAGCCAAACCGGCAGAACTGAGGAGGGCAGATCTGCATTATTGGAAGGAGAGGATATTTTAATACAAGTTGAGTATCCTTGACTCGAAAATCTGAAGTGCTCCAAAATCCAAAACGGGTGGCTGAGACAGTGATACCTTTGCTTTTTAACATTCAAATGTACACAAACTTTTTTTCATCCATAAAATTATTAAACATACTGTACAAATTAACTTCAGGCTATGTGTACAAGGTATATGCAAAACATAAATGAATTTCACGTTTAGACTTGGGTCCCGTCTCCAAGACCATTATGTATATGCATATATTGAAAAATAATTTTAAAAAAAATCTAAAAACCAAAATGCTTCGGGTCCCAAAGATTTTGGACGGGGGGTATTCAACCTGTACAAAACATTCTGGAACAGCAGCCAAACTTCAACTGCAGCAAGGAAATTCATGGAATATTCTTGCTTGGAGGGGGGAACGGCGGAGGGGAGGGACTGAAGTTAGAAAAGTGTTCGTGGGGGCTGACTGAGATGAAGGATGTCCTGTCCTAAAAAAGGAGACCGGACTTTGAGCTGCTGATCTCCTAAAGTCTGCCCCACCACAGTTGGTGACTGGGCAATGAAAGGGCTGCTGGTTGCCGCCGCTGCTGCTTCTCCACCTCCTCACCATCACTGGTGCTGCCGGGAGGACCATTGCTGAAAATTGGATCGTTCACCAATTGGGAGCAGCTGACCTTCCCCAATTACATTTATGGCATGAGAATATTTACAAGCTTCACCCCTGACCCCACATCCTACTCTGAAGCCATTACATCTCCTAGCTGACCTGAATTGCTGCTCAGGGTGTTTTACGAGCCTGGAGCCATAAAAGCAGGCTTAGCAGCAGTGGGAAAAAATCCCCCCAGCAATAAACAGGGAGGCCCTCTGTGAGCCTGGGCGGCGTGGCACCTTGGCCCAACCAAAGCTCACCGGCTGCAACACAAGCAGGGGCAGCGACCCCTTCAGCCAGAGGCAGGCTGCTGCTCAGGCAGGGCCGCCAGGCCTGCTGCCCAAGGCAGCTGGGGAGGAAGCCACATTTGTTGCAGCCCGCTGTTCTGGAAGCCTCCGGAGAGACGTGAAGCCTGGAAGGGAGGGCTAAAACAGAACTTTAAAATAACTGTGTTGAGCGCTTCCTTCCAGGTGGTCAGAGGTCTTACTTTTAAAAAGAAATACAGCCATCCATCCTTGTATGTGTGTTTTAACATCCATGTATTTGATTATTCACTGATCATTTTCCTCTCTCTCTGCTGCTGTCCTATACCATTTTTCATTGGGACTCCTCTTAATGTAGACAAAGCCCCATGCCCTCGGCAACTGGTCCACCTAAGCCTTTGCCCAGTGGTCAGCTCCTTGTCCTGCAGTGGGCCTTAGTGCGCTTCTGGAGGTGGCCTCTGTCTGCCCAAGGAACTCAGCAGTCTGGCAGGAAAGGAAGATGGCAATGGTGAATCCTGGTGCCCCGGTGGTGCAGTGGTTAAATACTGGTACTGCAGCCACAATGTTGTGAGTTCGATCCTGCAGGGCTCCAGGTTGACAGCCTTCCATCTTTCCACAGGTCGGTAAAATGAGTACCCAGCTTGCTGTGGGAAATTAGCTAACAACGCATTGTGAACCTCTTAGGGAGTGCTTTGCACTGATAAGCAGTTTAGAAATGTAACTGCTACTGCTATTGCTATAACCTTGTGTCCAGCTCTGGGCACCACAGTTCAAGAAGGGTATTGACAAGCTAGAACATGTCCAGAGAAGGGTGAGCAAAACGGTGGAAGGCCTGGAAACCATGAAGCCCTGTAAGAAGCAGCTTAGGAAGATGGGTACGTTTAGCCTGGAGAAAAGAAGGTTAAGAATGGGGGCAGGATAGCTATTTTTAAATATGAAAGGATGTCATAGGGGAGATGGGAGCAAGCTTGTTTTCCGCTGCTCCAGAGACTAGGACACTACAGAGCAATGGCTTCAAGGTACAGCAAAAGATTCCACCTAAACATTAGCAAGAACTTCCTGACAGTAAGAGCAGTCTGACAGTGGAATAGGCTGCTGCCTCAGTGGAGTGTGGTGGAGCCTCCCTCTTTGCAGGCATTTAAAGAGAGGCTGGATGGCCACCTGTCAAAGGGAGGGCTTGGACGGTGGCTTCCTGCCTGGCAGAAGAGGGTTGGGCTGGGTGGCCCCTGTGGTCTCTTCCAGCTCTAGGATTCTGTGATTCTATATGATTCAGGATATGCAACCTACAGAGTGCCAACAGCAACAAGGGAGGGAGGGAGCTGCCAGTCCTTGTGGATGCAAAGAGGCAAAGACAGAGAACACGAAATTGCTTTGACAGGAGTGAGCCTGGAAGATTTGAGGGAGACAAAAGGCCGAGCCAGTGTAGCATCAACTGCTCAGCTCATGCGCTTCCCCCTTTCTGAAGCCAGCACAGCAGCCCTGGCTGGTGGCAATTCTTCCAACCTTGCTGTCCAAAGGGGACAGAGCCCATCATCCCCTCCATACTGCCCTCCATAATCTTTCCAAGTCTCCCCCTCCACAGGCTTGTGCTGGGCCTGGATTTACCTGTCTGCTTAAGGGAACAATCTTAGCTTCACTTGGGTTGTATCTAGAGGGGATTAAAGGGGTCTCATTCCCCTTCTTTCTTCCTTAATTAAGAGAAGTGAAAGCACTGCAATAGCACGCTTATCACAGATTGATAGGGTTCAAAAAGACCCAAAGGCCATCTAGTCCAACCCCCTGCCATGTGGGAGAACCTACTGCTAAAGCACCCCCAAGGAGCAGACATCCAACTTTTGTTTAAAACCCTCCTATTTACTTGGGAATAAGCTCAGCCGAACAAGAAGGGAGGCCGCATTGACTAAAAACTCTGGGTGAAAGAGTTCAAGGTTAGGCAAGGATGTAGGATGCTTTCTGGACGTTTGGGGATCTGTTGTTGGCTTGCTGGTCCAAAAAGAGGACGAAAAGAAAAACAGAGAATGGATAGTAACATTTCCCGAGCATTTCTCTTTTTCAAGGAGAGGTTTCCAAGACAGGTGCAGCAAGAAGATTCCTGTCAAGGACAGAATTCCTGGTTGGCCTTCCTGTGCCCAATTTGCCCCTGGGTGACCTCCAGGCAAGCTCCTTTGTGGAGCAGGCTAGCCCAGAGAGTCAAAGGCCGACACTGCCAGGACTCCACGCACTGCAAAAAATGTGAACTTGCCATAAGTCACTGTTCTCCCCAAAATGAGTTCGAGCACACTCAGAGGTACAACATTTAGGCAAGAAGAGATGAATGCACCAATATAAGAGAGGTGCCGCCCACCCTGGCAACTTTGGGTACACCCTCAGCATAAAAGGCTGCCCGTCATCCCACAGGAGAGTAACACACTGCCATTCCAAGATGGCATCCCAGCTTCTGCATTCCTGGCAGAAAAGCTGGATCTTTGAGATTGCTCAGCCACTCAAGCAGCTCCTTCCCACAGCTGGACCCACTGCTGGCCATCCATCTTTCTGCCAGCCCTGCTGCCTTTATCCCACAGCGCAAGTACAGTCCCTGCTGGGGGGCATTTGGGGCTATGCTGGGGTTGGGAAGCACCAGTCACTGCCAGGGGAGCATTTCAGCCCAACAGGCTGAGTAGGACCTCAGAAGGAGACCTGTTTGCTCCTACCTCTTGGCCCTACTTCTAATGATACCCCCAAGGGAACAAGGCCCCATTCTGGCTGTTGGAGATGAATGGAGCACCAGAACTCGGGATGCAACAGCCAAGCCTGTCTGATTCACTTATGTTTTATTTATGTTTAACAAGGATGACAAGAGAACAAAACAGGAGAGGTTGAAGGAGTTGGGCAGGTTCAGCCTGATGGAAACAAGACTGGCAGGTGACACGACTGCCCTCTTTAAATACCTGCAGGGCTGCCCCGAAGAAGAAGAGGCAGGTCTGTTCTCAGCTGCCCCAGAGAGTGGGACCAGATCTGACGGTTTTAAGTTACAGGAAGATACATTTCGATGGAATATTGGAAAGAATTTCTTGACAGAAAGAGCGGTTTGGTAATGGAACCAATGGCCTAGAGAGGTGGTGGGCTCTCCTCTTTTTGACATCTTCCAAAAGAGGCCAGAGAGCTCCCTGCTGTTGGGGATGCTCTAGCTGGGAATCCTGCAGTGAGCAGGGCGATGGGATGTGGTGGCCCATAGGGCCCC
This sequence comes from Iguana delicatissima, assembly GCA_948472985.1. Taxonomy (NCBI): domain Eukaryota; kingdom Metazoa; phylum Chordata; class Lepidosauria; order Squamata; family Iguanidae; genus Iguana; species Iguana delicatissima. The sequence continues at coordinate 631,451 of CAOKZL010001537.1, read as the reverse complement.
TCCCCACTCTAGGATTCCATGGTTCTACTAGTTTAGTAAACACACTTCGAACAATATGCTTACTCATTTCTTTGCTTTCCTATTCCAATAGGCTTCTGCAAACTGATGGTTTTAAAAAAAGGGTTTGCAAAGTTGTGCTGTTTTGTATTATTTCAATGGCATCTGTTTGTTTCAACTGCTTTGTATTTCATTTGCAAGCCTCCTTCAGTGCCCATTATAGGGAAAAAATGTGATGTAAAATAGATGGTGGCAATGATGATGACGAATTTCACAAGTCTACCCGGTCCCATCACCTGGAGTTTGGGGCCACGAGGGATACTGAAGAATTTAGGAATCAGGGAGGTTATCCTTGGATAATGTGACCTGTTCCAAGCAGGGTTAATGTTCATAACCGTGCTGCTGGGATCCTGTCTAAGGTGATTTCATTCAGATGTTTTGTCAGCCCACGTGGAACTGCTCCTATGATTCAAAGGATCCTACGGAATTTATGCAAAAAATGTGCCTTACCATCAGCAGCACCTACTGGGAACACAAGCCTCAGAAAAGTTGTGCAAAATGGTGAAATAAAAATGTTATGGACGAACAGTTGGAAAAGAGTCATGGGAGACTGGTCCACTAAATGATCACCATAGTCTGTCTGCTGTACGCACAAAGATGGAAGAACTTAATAATCCCATCAAGGGAGGAACAGCTATTGGAAGTGACTGAGCAAGCAGAAATGGATAAACTATCTGTTTTGATTAGAGGAAAATCACTGCAGTCATTTCTGAAAGACTGGAAACCCCTTACTGACTTTTTCTGGAAAAATGAAAATGTTTTGGGAACTTTGGGTTTTGATACTTAGTAAGGGGTTGTTAGTGGACGAAGTGAACAATGTAGCATGAGAGAGGTTGGATTATATTAAATGTATGAATAACAGCCGAAAAGAAAGTCAGAAGCCATGCTTTTTTTTGCTCTGTACTTCTTTCTGTATCTTACCTTTCTTTCTTCTTTTTTCCTTTTCTTCTTTTTTTTAAATTGTATTTAGAAAATTCTTGATAAAAGTCACTTTTTAAAAATCATATAGGACATAAACAGACACAACTGCGATCGAGAAAAATAAAGTTTGGATTATGAATGTGGCAATCTTGGGGGGGGCGCAGAACTGAAGTGAGGGAAAAGACGATCGTGACCATCATTCTGTTGCCAATGGTGAGAGATGTTGGAAAGCGAAGTCCGACAACGTCTGGAGGGTCAGAGATCCCCCCCATTTTCCACCCAGGAACGGCCGCTTGGCAAAAGCCATGCTGCAGACATGGAGGCGCACGCCAGAGAACAGGCAGACCTCACCTGCTTGGATCACCACTGGCGGCTCCACAAGGAGGCACGTGAGCAAATGCCCACCCTGCACAAATCTCTTTCCTTCTGCACTGCAATCCTGTGCCTTCCCTCCAAGCCTGCTCTGAAGGGTCTCCCAATTCTTCAGGGCAGATTTTGGTGGAGGGAGGGGTGCACAGATGAATCGGTGGTGTTTGCCCTGCCACCAGAAGGACGCAGTGTGTGTGTGCTATGGCACAAAAATACACCCTCAAACTGACCCCATTTGGCAGGGCAACCCCAATCAATCCTCTGTTGTGCCACTTTTTCAGCTGCTTTTAAAATGCCCCAGTTTCCCCCTTTGTCTTCAGCTTACTTCAGCTACTCCAAACTGCAAAGTGCAAAAGTAGTTTGCACTCAGGCAACTCAGCAGGGAGGAGCGGACAGGAGGAGAGGTAGTCTTGCCCTTCCCAATAAGCTCAGGCAAAAGCCATGCTGCAGACACGAGGCACCTCCTGGGGAACAGACAGATCTTGTCTGCTACAGACTGACTGCGGCAGCCTTTCCTAGCTTGTCCCTTCTTCCTCATCTGTAACTTCTGCCATCTTGGCCACACTCTAATGTTGCTTGGCCACATGTGTCCCAGTTTTCATCTGTGAAATGTTGGATGGTATACAAAAGGGAGACAAATTCTTTTATGCCTTCTATTCTGTAGCAGCACATAACAGTAGCTCATAGGACTTGGCAACAAGGACTGACAGCCAGGTGAACACAAAGCAAGCAGATGAAAAGTACTGTCTCATTTATAAGCCAGCTGACCCCAGTTCAGGCCTAGTTCATGCATTCCTTTCTCTGCACAAAAATTAAAATCAGGTCTTGCAGCGTTTATGGACTGGTGTGCTTTAGACATGCCTCTCTCCTGTCTTGATCCAAAGAGAGCTCTATGGACTCATGTGAGTTTGGGTATTTCAAGACCTGAACATCTGCAGAAATGTGAAGGCCCAAGGGAGTAACTCACATTCCACAAGAGGCAGAGTGGTCTGGAAGCTGCTGCAGGGATTCAACCTCTGGTGCCTGAAGAACAGGCAGAGCTCACACGATCAACTGGTGGGTAACTCTTCCCAGAAGGCTTTGTTCCACACAGACTGGGAAGGAGATGCTGAGCTTCTTGCACAAAATGGCCAGCCCTGTTGCTCCCAGAACACTAGCACGTGAGCTTGAGATGGAACATGCTCCTTCCCTCAACACAGGAGGCTCAAACAGTAAAACTGCCTGACAACGGTGACAAAAGAAGGACAAACAGGGGGGTGGGAGGTGGAGGACAGACAGAAGGGCAGGCTGGCTGCCAAGCAAGTGCTGTCCTGACAAGATGCACTCCTACCTGTCTTCCGAGACAGTGTCTCCGGCTGCAGAGAAAACGTTTTCCCTGCTCTAATTCTATCTCCACCGTTTTACTGACTCAAGTGCTGCTCCTCTGCTAAAGGAGCACACGGCCCCAAAGGCAGCCCTTCCCAGCACCACCGGGCCCCTTGTTAATGCCCCCAGGACTCAGATGCAACCCCCCTGCACTGCTCTGAACGTGGTACTTCGCACAACTGGGTAGCTCCACCTTTACTGGAAGGCACCCAAGGAAGGCAATAAACAGCTCTTGATTCTGAGCCTGTACCTGTTGTGGTCCCAGATACCTTCCAGTGGCAGCTTCCATAAAGCGGTGGTGAATCCATTCTGGATCTCAGCCTGGACTTGAAAGGAGCCGCCCAGGGTGGAGGGAATCTGCCCTTGGGATATGGTCAAGCATCCTGGAGAACTCCTTTAAAGCTTTTGATTAAAAGCCAGAGTGGACTGGCCACTTTACTGCCATGGGAGCCACCAGCCGCCTGTGGTTTCTTCTCCATGTGGGGCTGCTGCAGAGAAACTTTGGTTTTCTTTCTCTCCCCACGTGCAAAAGGAGACAGGAAAGCTCCCAAGAGTGGAGCTGGGCCCCGCGAGTTCCTGCTAGGGTATTTGTCACCTTCTGCCACCCCTGCAGAGCAGGCCAAGAAAGGGAGGGTGCTACCACCTCTTAAACCACCTCCTATCCTGCAGGATGGCAAAACTGGTGAGAATTATCACCAGCTGTAAACTAGACACTTATGCCTAGGAAACATTAAGCAGCAGGACACTGGCTATAAGCGTGTGCTAGGTCAGGATGACTTCAGCATGGCCAGGTCATAAGTTCAAGAGGATTAGGAGGAAACCTCTGGCATTAATGGGCTTGGGATAGCCCTCTCAACAACCTGACTTCCAAATACAACAGAAGATGAAACTGCCCAGGTACAGCGGTCAAGCACCCCTGCTGTGTGCTTTTCCTACAGAGACCTTTCCCATTCCTTCTACCTGACAGGGGCTTTCTGTTCTATACTGCTCTAGTGCTCTTATTCCACTTTCAACATCCTATGGAAGAATCCTGGGGTTTGCAGTTGAGGGAGGGGCATTTAAAATTCTCAGCCAGAGAGCTCTTGAGCCTCAGGAAACTACAAACCCCAGAATTCCACAGGAGGTAGAAAGTGGAATAAGAGCATTATAACAGTGTAGTAGGGCAAAAAGGTCCCAAGACATTAAGAGGCTGTCAGCACTCCCATCAATGTTTTGTTACATAAAGTTAAGACAATCAGCTTGTTCGAGACCCCTTTTGTTTCCTCTGCAAGAAAACTATTAACACGCACCCTTCAGGGTAGGAAAAGGGGTATTTAGGTCCTAGCTCCAACTGCAGCAATTTATAATACTGTGGATGTACATTGACATGTTACACTGCACATCGGCCCCCAGATTCTCGTGCTCTATGCTATCCTCAGATTACAGTCTGAGCCACTCTATTTCAACCCTCTTTTGGACCAGTAAATATCACCCCTTCCACCTGAAATCTCTCTTATCCAACCTTTCTCGCTTCTCTTTTCACTAGCTTTATATGGTTTGTGAGACTGCTTGATTTCTTGTACATGGGCCTGTTAATTTCTAATAATAAATAAAAATACTCTTTTAAACCTTTAACTGGAGTTCTACACTTAGTACTGGTATACACAGGTGAAAAGATCCTGCTGTTAACCTCCCCTCGCTGGCCTCCTTTGAGCTAATAATTCCCCAAATCCTAAGGAGATTGGCCACTGCTGGAGGACCTCAAGGTCCTCCACCTTTAAGGGTAACAAGGGAGTATCTTTCAAGGCACTTTTGTCTGCTTGCAGAGAGGAGGAAACCAAGCAACATCAACAACAGCAACTGTTGTTGTTGCTGTTACTGTGAACTTTATTTACATTCCCCCTTTCCCCCAAAACTGGGCCTCGAGGCAACTCACAAATTACAGTGACAAGCGTGCAAAAGGTCTATGTTAGAATAAAACTGAACTGTTAACAATATGAAAACAACTGAAAACATGCACTTCAAAAGGATTAAAAAGCAGTTTAAAAAACAATACAGTTTTGACACAATACAGCACCCTCTTAAAAACTCCCCCTTTAAAAACATTCCATTCCATTTTATTCCATAGGAATAAAAAAGTTCTAGCCTGCGAAAAAAAGGATAGGAGGGAGGGGGCCTTCCAGCCTCCCCGGGAAGGGGCTTCCAGAGCCTAGGTGCAGCCACCGAGAAGGCCCTCTCTTGTATCTGTGAAACCACTCACCAAAGGCCCATGCTGGAGCTGGGTGTGGGTTCTGCCTGGCTCAGCTGCCTGGGCTCTTCCTGCAGCCCCTCACCCCCCAGCTGCTTTGGGAACTGTGTTTGTCGAAAAGGCACACTAGAGCAGCTGCTGCAATGCCAGACAACCTTGCCCCAAGGACACCTCCAGCTCTGGCAAGGAAGTGTTTGCTTCTGTCGAGCTCAGCAGGAGATGCATTGGCACCGGTCAGCACATGGTTCGGCATTTGCTTTGCTGGAGGGAGGGCTCTAAGTGAAGAGGGCCCCTGATTACAAACAGGGTGGGTCCCTCTTTCAGAAGCCCTTGCCACTGTCTTTGCTCTGTGTTTGCATGCTGGTAATCTGCAGCAGAGAATGACTCTGGCCGGCTAACAAGACTTCCATTTTCATTGTTCTTAGAGTCATCAATTTATTAATTTACGTTCTTGACAGCCGGCATGTATAGTGGTTTGAGTGTTGGACCAGCATTCCTCTGGGAAACCAGGGTTCAAATCCTTGCTCGGCCCTGGAAACCCACTGGGTGACCCTGAGCAAGTCACTCTCTCTCGGCCTCAAAGGAAAGTAACCATGGCAAACCTCCTTTAAGAAACGCTGCCACAAAGAAACTGGAGATTGGTTGGGTTTAGGGTTTCCATAAGTCAGTGATGACTTGAAGGCACACAACAACAACTTCTCTCTCAAGGTCTCTTACAAGGATTAAAACAGGTACAGGCAAAAGGTCGCATCGCTGAAAAACATACAAAAGGAAAGTAAAACTAAAATTTTAAAAAATGAAAGAGACACCTTGAATATTAGAGGAGTGATTCTCTTGCCCACTCTCTGGTGTGCTCACCGCCCCCTTTTCCTGGAATGCCCTTCTGTTTCCTACATCTCACAAGCAGGCCATCGTCCAGACAAATCTGACCCTGAGACTATTCTGCAATTTCTTCTCTAAGGCTGTGAAAAAAGGAAGAAAGAAAGAAATTCCAGAATGCTCTGGAAGGCAGATGTAAACCCTCCAAAGAGTGATAATTCCAGGGTTAATCTCCATGCCTTCTCATCCCTTCTTGGTTTCTTCCTCACCTCCTCTGTGATGTTTCTATGCATCTCTATCCTTTGTTGCTCCCCATTTCTTTCTTTTTTTTCACCTTGATGCTGCTATTCCTCCTGTCTTTCCCCAGCAGATGCTTTCTCCTCCACAGGCGGGCCGGCATCAGTTTTTGAGAACCAGAGTCACACATGGAGACCTTAGCCATTTCTGCACTAGCCTGTTACAGCTCTATTATTCCACTTTCAACATCTTATGGAATTCTGGGGTCTGCAGTTTAGGGAGGGTCCTCAAAGGCCATCTTCAAAGGCCCCTCCCTAAACTGCAAACCCCAGGATTCCATAGGATGTTGAAAGTGGAATAACAGTGCTGTAACAGGCTAGCGCAGAAATGGCCCCTCTCAAGACTCCCCACCCTTGTACTAGACCAAGGCTTTCCTCCACTATACATGTCTTGACTTGCTTATCTGAGTTTGAATTCACTTTTGTCTTTTAAACTTCTCTCTTTATGAACCACAGAATCATAGAGTTGGAAGAGACCCCAAGAGCCATCCAGGCCAGTCTCTTTCTGCCCTGACAGAAGACACAATCAAAGCACTCCCAACAGATGGCTGTCCAGCCTCTGTTAGAAACCTCCCAAGAAGAATCCATCACACTCCCAGCTGGCAGTATATTCCACTCTCAGGCCCTTTTTGCACAGCATTTTCCATGCGAAAGGGCACCTGGAGTGTCGCGTGACTGTGGAGCAATCCGCATGATGCACTCACAATCGCACAATGCTCCAGGGGCCGGCAGACGCCAATCGTGCACCTTTTCATTTTTGGCCAGAAGCCAAAAATGATGCATGACTGTGCATTGCTCCTGGGCCCTATGTGCACACTTACCTGGCGTGCGGAGCCTCCAGAGCTGCGCTGGCCGCACTTCCTGCCCCATCGCAGCCTGGGAAATCCCAGGCTGTGCTGTGGAAGGAAGAGGCGGGGCTCTCGCACGAGCAGGCAGCTTGTGTGGAGTCAAAGGACCCTGGAAGTGAGAGCCTCTCACCAGAGGCTGCTCGTGCAATCCCCACACCCCAGCGCTGGAAAAAGGTAAGGCGCGGAAAGGGCCTCAAACTGATCTTATTTTCAAAAAGTTCTTCCTAATGTTTAGATGGGATCTGTTTGGCTGTAGCTTGAAGCCATTGCTCCAGAGTGTCCTAGTATCTGGAGCAGCAGAAAAAGGCTTGCTCCATCCTCCATATGACATCCTGTCAATATTTAAACACACCTATCATGTCACCTCTTAACCTTCTCCTCCCCAGGCTAAACATCCCCAGCTCCCTCAGCTGCTGCTCCTGGGGCTTCATGGCTTCTAGGCCTTCTACCAGTTTGGTTGTCCTCCTCAGGACACCTTCCACTTTGTCAATATCCTTCCTGAACTGTCCAGGACTGCCTTCAGTCCCACTCTGGGAGAAAGGTGGCATACAAATATAATAAACAAACAAACTGGACACAGCATTCCAGGTGGGGGTCTGACCAAATCAGAATAGAGTGGTACCATCACTTCCGTTGACCTAAACACTATACTCCTGTTGATGCAACCAAGAATCACACTGGCTTTTTAGGTGCCATGTCACACTGCTAAGTCAGCTTCAGCTTGTGGTCTACTAAGACTCCTAAATCTCTTTCACATGTACTGTGGTCAAGCCAGGTGCAATATCTGTGCATTTCATTTTTTTTTCTGCTCAGTGTAGTACCTGATACTTCTTCCTGTTGAAATTCATTTTGTTAGGCTTGGCCCAGTTCTCTAATCTCTTAAAATCATTTTGAATTGTGATCTTGTCCTCTAGGGTATTAGCTATCCCCCCACCCCTGATTTGGTGTCACCTGCAAATTCGATCAGCATGCCCTCTACTCCCTCATCCAAGTCCTTGATAAAGAAGTTGAACAGCACTGGGCCCACAACAGAACCCTGTGGCACCTCGCTAGTCACTTCTCTCCAGGATGAAAAGCAGCCATTGGTGAGGATCACACTTTGCAGTTGGCTGGTCAGCCAATTACAAATCCACCTAACAGTAGTATTGTATAGCCCAGATTGTACCACCTTGTTTGCAAGAATGCTGTGCAGGTCCTTGTCAAAAAGGCCTTACTGAAATCAAGTGATGCTACATCCACAGTACTGCATTCATCTACCAAGCGTGTAACATTATAAAACAACAACAACAACCCTGTCATGACTGGTTTTGGGGAAACCTATATTGATTTTTAGTGATCATGGCATTCCTTTCTAAGTGCTTATAGACTGTCTCTTTAATGATATGCTCTAGAATCTTTCCTGGTATTGATGTTAGGCTGACTGAGGGATAACTGGATCCTCTTTTTTTCTCTTTTGAAGATGCGGACAACATTTGCCCTCCTCCAGTCTGCTGGCACTTCTCTCATGCCCCAGGATTTCTTAAAGATTATTGCCAGTAGTTATGGGATTACTTCTGTCAGTTCTTTTAATATGCTTGGATGTAATTCATCAGGCCCAGAAGACTTCAATTAATTTACAGTAGCCATGTATTCCTGTACTACCGCTTTACTTATACTGTACTGCATTTCTCCTACTGCATCATCTCCTCTGTTTTCTCCAGGCCAAGCACCGTATTCCTTTGGGAGAAGACCAAAAAAAAGAAGGTGTTAATTAGTTCTAGCTTTTCCCTGTCCCGTTATCGTTTCCACATCTTCTCCATGTAGTGGCTCTGTCATTTCCTTGTTCTTCCTTTTGCTACAGACATAAACGAAAAAGCCCTTTTATTGTTTTTAAACTCTCTAGATATCCTGAGTTTGTTCTGCGCTTTATCTTTTCTGACGTTCTCTCTACAGTTGCTGGCTATTTTTTGAATTCCTCTTTGGTGATTTTCTCCTTTTCCCATTTCTCATATATGGCCCTTTTAAATCTTGGTTCCACTGAAATTTCTTTAGATATCCATCCTGGATTCTTTAGACACACCACATGAGACATCTCATCAAGTCCACAAAGCACTGCTTCTGTTCCCTTCACCAAAAAGTCCCACACCACCACCACACATCTCTTTTGGGGACTGGCAGGGACCAGTCCATGTGCTGAATCCTCAAGGTCCCCTGCATCTTCTCTGAGGACTGACACTGTTGATCTCGTTCCTGTTCCTCATCCTCATTGACAAGAGAGAGAGCTTTGAATTGATTCTGTAGCTCCAAACTCACAGAATGACCACTGGTCCTTCTGCTTCTACGTGTCACATTCCCCCAAACGTCCACCTCTTGCATTTTGGAACTGATCTCCTCCTCAGAGTCACCCCCTGTGTGTTCCTGATCCAGGACACTCTGTTCCACTGTGTCCACGGCTAAGGTGATACCCATTACTACAACATGTCTTGATTTCTGTTACACATTAAATCCCTTTATGTCACATGGCTCTGCACCATGCATCTGATGAACCTGCAAAAAATTATGATGGGAATGTATTTATTTCCAAGTAGTCTCAAAGGTGCTTCTGGGATCTTTTAGGCCTTTCTGTGCTAAAAGAGACCACAGCGACTATCTCACTGAGTACTCTTTCAAGTTGTGAGCATCAGTTCCAGGGAGAGGGAAATGAGTGGAAAATAATGCAGGATGAGGGGCAGAGGCTCCCTGGAGGCTCAAGTGCTTTGCCATCTCCCCAGCTGTAGGAGCTCCAGAAACCAGAGATGTCTGATAGATTTGCAAACACCCATCTGCTCTGCATTGCGAGGGGAAGCAAGTCCCCTCCCGAATCTCTGGTAATCACAAAGAGCAGCACCTAGTGCTTGAGGCCTCTGCCTGATTCCCCAAGAAGAAAGCAGCAGCCCATGGGCTTGGTTGCCTGCTCTCCTGCCCTCTGTTTGCTGCCTGTTCATTTGCTTAACCATCCCAGTGCCACCTTCCGTGGAAGGTTTCCGTGGTCACACTCCTGGGAAGAAAGCCCCTCTGAGCTCGCAGGCCAGCAGAGAGGCAGAGAATGAGGCTGTGAGGGTCTCACCAGTGCCCCTGACCTGCTCTTGTGGGTGCTACTTCTTACCAGCTAGCCTCAACCCAAAGACAGGCAAGCCTAACCATCCAATAGTTTTCACAGAGAGCAGCATAATCCTCTTTCAGCATAAAAAGGTCAAGAGCTATGTGTATAGGGGGTCAGCGTTCCTGCAGCACCTTTAAAATTAATAGGTTTATCTCTGCCTGAACTTTCAATTCACTTCTGCAGATGCACTGATGGAGAACCATATTAAAGTCTCAGGTGCATAACAGAGCTGTATCATTGTACGCAACTCTTTGAAATTCTTTGGCCAGTGTCCACAATTCCCATTTCTCTGTATTCCACTAAACTCTGATTCCATCCCTAGAACCAACTGTTCTCAAATACCCATGGCTTAGAGATCGTATTCCATCACTTCATCTCAAGAAATGTACTGAAATCCTTGAAAGCTCACATTAAGATAAATCTGCTGGTCTTAAAGGTGCTGCTGGAGTCCAGCACAAACAGATAATCTGGTACTAGAGTCAGACTATTTGTACCAAGCCAAACAAGCTCCCAAAACTGTAAGGGGTTTCCTATCAGTACAGCAGTGCCTGAACCAGGAGCAGCTCGTAAAACAGGGCACAACTCCGAAATCGTTAACGAGGTGAGTGTCACACAAGCCCAGATGGTTCGACAGGTGTGGGCCTCCTACCGGCAGGTGCACCTCCTCCTTCTGACTCTAACGCTCTTCCCAGACTCAGAAGCAAAACCGCAGTCGCCACCACCGGGGGTGACCCCCCTGCCTGGTTTCTTTTTCTCCCTGGTGGGGGCCTTCCGCTTTTCCCTCCTCCATCACAGAATAGCCTAATAAATGCCTGCAGGTGTGCCTGATTTTTCCAATCTGACCTACAAAATCTGATGGGCACAGTTCAGCCCCTGAGAGTAGTTTGGAGTCAATTCAAATCCTAAAATGATAAGAGAACAAAATGGTTCATGGTTCATCTGCAATTGCTTTAGACAATAGAATTTTTCAGGCCAGATGAGACAGGTGACTTCCATTCTCACCCACAAAACCCCTTGAAAGCTGAAACTGTCATAAAGTAAGAAAATATCAAAACCAAGGCCTTTTCCGCACTAGCCTGTTATAGCGCGATGATTCCACTTTCAACATCCTATGGAATCCTGCGGTTTGCAGTTTTGGGAGGGGCCAGCTGGCCCCCCCGAAACTGCAAACCCCAGGATTCCATAGGATGTTGAAAGTGGAATCATCGTGCTATAACAGGCTAGTGTGGAAAAGGCCCAATAGATTATGCACCTGAAATGAAAAGGAAAGAGTCACTGAAACTAATAAATAAAAGGAAAGGGAGACAAGACATGCATCTTTGCTCAAGCAAGATGGAGCGTTCTTTGGTGGAGAGAAAGAAACTCCAGGCTGTGCTGGCAAAGAAGGAAGACGGCTTGACTCTTCCTGTGTTTTGTCCTCTCTGCTTGATGACCTTTCTCTCAATAGGTGAATGCTGCTGTGTTTGCCATCCATCTCAAACAAAAAGTATGGTCCTCCCATCTAAGATGCAAGAGGCAGCAGCTGCCTGCTCAGCACAGCTGGGGAAGGCCCCTTCTGTTCCTTGGCAGGGCAACGGCCATCCCAACAGGGATTCCTACTTGATTCAGGTTCTGCTCAGGGCCTCTGCGGGCAACAGGAAAGGATTTTGACCGTACAGGGTGGCTAGAAGGGTTGCGAAAGGAGGGCAAAAGAGTTGTGAATCCTACTTCTGCCACCTGCACCTTTGGGGCATCATTAGTGTGTTGCTCACCCTACAACAGCCTTCCCACAGCCTTCAGACTGTCGCCAACATCATCATCATTGTCATCTTGTATTTATACTCGCTTTCCCTCCTCCCAAAACTGAAGATCATGGCAGCTTTTAAACTGAAGTACAATACAGTTAAAACATACAAAAGATCAGCATTAAAATGAAATTAAACATTTCAAAAGAGTTTGAAACATAAGAGTTAAAAAAGAAAAAAAATTCAAAAGAACAGGAGAGTTAAAACAATAAAAACAGTACTGCACCCTCCCAAAAGCCCTGTCTTTAAAAAACTTGAGTTCTAAAAGCCTGTAGGAATCAAAGGTCTTTGCCTGCTGATGGAAGAACAGGGAGGGGGGCATTCTGCCCTTCCTGGGAAGGGCGATCCAGAGCCTGGGCGCAGCCCCCCGAGAAGCCTCTCTCTCGCCTTTCCACCAGTTGTGCCCTGTGGGGGTGGTGGGACAGAGAGAGGGGCCTCTTCTGAGGACCACGGGGCTCATATGGGGAGATGAGCATCTGCCAGATAGCCTGGACCTGAGCCGCACAGGGCTTTGTAGGATGTCGTCCGCATTTTGAATTGTGCCCAGAAACAGACAGGCAGCTGGTAGAACTGTTGTACTTATTGTACCTACACTCCCCATCATCACCAGACAGTATGGTCACAGGCTGTGGGTGCTGGAGATTTTAATACATTCCTCTTGGTCTAGAGGAAGAGTGGAGGCAATAGAGGAGGGGGAGAACTGAGATGATGAAATAAACAAACAAATAATACTGTGGATGGAAAAGCTAACAGCAGAAAGAGCAAAATAAATGAATGGATAAAAACCACAACTGGTTTGGGGAAACGTCCAGAGGCCCTGGAACAGAATTCTCAGCCGCTGTCCTGCTGCATGCGCTCTCCCTGTGAGCCGAAGGGCAGTTGCTCCCTCCAGAGGGTCCAGAGCCAACCTCCCCTGGTAGGTCTCTCCGGTCTCTTTGCAGAAAGCATCCCCGCTTACCTTTTGGTCGGCGTGGGGGCCCCAGAGGACATGTGGGTCACCATGGCATCATTCATGTTGGCGAGCGGCCGGGAAGGGCTGGAACACAAAAACATTTGGGAAACGTTAGGGAGGGCAAGAGGCCAGTGACAGACAGATTGTTGGGGAAAAGGTAGCAGGGCTCTTACAGGAAATCACACAAATAAATAAATATCAAATTCTATCTTGATGCTCCATTCATGCTCTACCTTTTGCCCTCCCCCAAAATTGGGACTTCAGGTGGCTGGTGGTTTCCAGGAATTTGTAACTTGTGATTCTAATCAGGAGTTCTTTCATGAGACTGTTAGCTCTTACGAAGAAGGGCAGGGTAGAAACAAATCCGTTAAAAAACAAAATCAAAGTACATGAGGAACATATGCCACAAACTGAGGTGGCTGAGAAGATCCTCCCCGGGTTCTGCCCCTTGAAAACAAATCACAGAGCAGTGGAGACGGAAAGGATCCCGCGAGTCACCTCATCCTGCCTCTTTCTATCTATGGAGAAAATGCACACCTAAAGTGCGCCTGAAAAGCGAGCATCTTCTTTCCTGGGCATTCATGCAACGTATGCAAAAGGAGGCGAGAGTGGGGTTTGCATCCCATTCTCTACTCAGACTCACAGAGTGGGAAGGGACTCCAAGGGCTACTTAGTCCAACCCTTGCAGCCCAGGACTGGAATCCATAGCACAAGCACTCCAGAGAGGGGGGCATCCAACCTGTGTTTAATTGCCTGTAATGAAGCAGTGCCCACACCCTTCCAAACCTCTGCAGGTCTCTCCGTCCTGGACTGGCGCCTGTCTCTCCAGAATCCTGTTCATCATCTTCCTACCTTCCCCGAACAGCAACCAAGTAACCGACCAAAGCAAACCCGGGGAGCAGGTAGGCACGCAGGACTTTCGCGGTACCACCTAAACTTTTGAGAAGCCTGTAACTGTCATAATGGTAATGTTTTCTCTTTTTATTGCATCTTCCACCTCTTGTTGCCTCTTGAAAGAGCACCTGGGTGATATCAAGTATTAAAGTAGTGATGACAATCCTGCAGCCCTGCAGATAGGGTGGAATTGTAATTCCCATCAGCCCACTAGCCAGCATAACCAATGGAGAGGAATTCTGAGATCTAAAGTCCAACGACAGTTGGAATGTCCCAGGATTCCCAACACTTTATTAGAGGCCTAGGCAACGCTGCTCACAAGCAAGACAAAGGACACCCCAGGCTCAGCGTCCAGACTGGACTGATTTCAAAGAGACTCAAGGAAAACCAGCAATGCTCCTTCCCGCTTTCAAAAATACCACCGGTGGCCATCAGGTGACAGCCTCCGCAGCAGCCAGAGGTCTAGCCGTGGCCGTCAAAGATTCTGGGAAGGGGAGAGAGAGAAGGGAGAAAGAATTGCCACGAGACTGTTCCTGCACCATCTCCATTCACTGTCCTCCCAGGCCTCCTCCCAAGAGTTCTTTCAAGGCTGAACACTGACACATATTGCCACTACAGGCTGAGTGTCCCTTATCCTAAAATCCAAAATCTGAACACTTTGAAAAACTAAAGCCTTTTGCTGTCAGCCGCTCACTCCATTTTCCAGGCTGTAGCTCTGGCAGTCCCGCTTGTTTGTCTCTCAGACTCTCAGTCTCTCTCCAGCCTTGCCTCTCAGACACAACATAAGTAGCGAACTAACAAGACACAAGGCTGGAGAGAGACGTGAGGATCTATGAAATGGCGGGAGTCCACTCAGAGCAAAGTGGAGGCCGCGGCACTTTGGCTCGTTCGCTCGCAGCCTCCCCAGAGATCTCCTGGACAGTATTGCATTTTATGTATATGTACTATGTATACGCAAACCCTGAAAAAATCTGATATGCGAAACACTTCTGGTCCCAAGCATTTTGGATAACGGATGCTCAACCCTGCAAATGATGCAGGAGATGGTACGCAGCAGAGAAGAATTCCAGCCCTTCAGCTGATGAGTCCAGAAACCCCTCATTCCCACAGCCAAGGGTAGAACTGGGCCCCTAAACAACTCCTGCTACCTCAAATATCCCTGTCCAATGATCAAATTCCCCACTGCTGACTATATGGGGCCCCTGGACCACGCAAGGCTGATAGAAGGTGGCCTCCCAAAGGTTAGAAAGCACAGGAGTGAACAAAGAACATCAACATACACTAGTGAGACCCATCTCCCCCTGCAGCTATGAGAACTGCGCAAATAGGTTAGTGACAGAAGAAAATTCCCTCCCCAGTCCCTTTTCAACCTTCATCTCTTTTCCTAGCCTCAAACTGCCAAGCTCATGCAAAAAGTATCTAACAAATACGAATCACTCCTTTCTCCATCATTGGATAGCTGTTAATGTCTGGTCATGATGCTAGGAAGGACTCCAAAGCCCATGTGCCTGATGACATATGCCCAATTTACTACATTGAACTTGTATGTGAAACCAGCAGGGAATGCTTGGAGGTTGTACAGGGAATGGAGGGGGCAAGTAGGCTCCCCCTGTTACAGCATGGCCCTGCGTATTCCCCCAGGTCAAATATGGTTTAATTGGCGAAATACGAATTAATTGGCAAAATACATTAATTGTCATTGATATAAAATCAAACCTGAGGTAACTGGAAGGTCAAGCTAGGCAGAGAAAAATTACTGACTGAACAGGTGTGATTGCAAGGCAGGTGAGCCAAACCCCCTCTAGGCAAGCCGAAGTCATTGTCAGGCAGATAACCCAATAACTCAGGAGATAATAGGCTTAAGCTGAAGCTGGAACATCTCTGAGCATTTGGTGGGAAGTTCCCACCAAAACACTGATTGTCTCAACCCTGTCTCCTCACACCTGGATGTTTCCCTGCATTGTCCCCAAATCTCTCCACAAGTACAGGGCTATTATGACAGCCATTAACTCCTTGTCACCTAACACTAGACCATTAACTTCGTCCAGACCCCATTGTCCATGTTGCAACATCCACTGTATACTCGGCCAGGAGAGCCAATCACACCTATGCCTCCCAGGCACGTTTTGGGTATATAAGCCCTCTGTTTTGAGCAGTTCAATGCAAAGTACTGCATTGCTGGTTGTCACGCTGTTGCTCTGATTGCCAACCGAATACTGTCCTTAGGTGCAAGTTGAAGCCACGTTGCTGCTCTCTTTGCAGCTCTCTGGATTGGTAATTATCCCTCAAACTCTAAAACTCCCCCATCCACAATCTTCCTCCCTTTATCCTTCAGTTAGCTCTTGTGTGAGTGTATGAGTGTTTGGATCTTTTGTGTGGGTGATTGAACTCTCAATAAAAACCATTTTAGTTTACATTTTGGAATCTCTGGCTGGTTCTTTCCTGAAAGACCCTGTAAACTTTGGTGGAAAGATCTCATTAGCTTACGCCTCTCATGCAGGCCTCCTAATTTGAGGTAATTAATTCCCCATTGTCACATGGAGGTACTGGCATTGTGGGTGTACCCCTAAGTCACCCATGTTTTGGGGTAACAGCAGTCTCTCTCTCTCTCTGCTGGCCCTCTGAAATAGCCCCGACAGAGCCCTCTGGCCATGCCTCTTGGCACCTCCTGGCATAGTGGCCAGATCTGTAAAGGTTCCCCCAGCCCTGCCTGTATTTGCTTCCAGTTAAACAAATGTGGCAGAACTTGGCTGAACCACTGCAGACCTTCCAATCAGGTAACTATCTGACAGGAAGGTGAGACCCTCAAAGGAACAAACCACTAGCCAATGCTACCATGTTCTTGACCCAAAATATGCTGCATGATAAAAAGAATATCCAGCCCAGACGAAGTCTGCTTTGGCTGTTCAAGGAGTTGCTATTCCACACACAGATCCTTCAGTTGCCTCGAGGGGAGGTCAGTGTGATAGATGCTGCTGCTGTGATTGAAGAACTGACTGTGCATGGGGCCGAGCCAGCAAATGAGATAGATGATGCCTTGGAGATCGAGCAGCAACTGACTGTGCCAAGGACAGGGCCAGTGAGAACCAGCAGTGACGCAGAAGAGTGGCAGCCACCTGTGCCCATCAGCCCTCAATCACGAAGAAGGCTGAAACGGGTTGCTCAGAGGGAGGCTGCATGGACTAGGTTAAAGAAACAATAACAAGCAGTACCTGCTCACAGGGGCTATTTCAGTCTGCCGGCGTGGCTGCTCTTTGCTTGCCGCATATTACTAGCAAGCCCTCATGACCTTCATGTCTCCTGCTCCCTGAAACCCTCTGGACGGATCTCTGCCTCCTGATCCTTTGGACTGGACCCTGACCTGGTTTGGCTTGCGTTTTCCTTGCATTTGGTATATTAGGACTCTCCCTGCAAGTATTCCTGACCTCCCTCCTCCCTTGTTGGCTGCAGCTCAGCAGGGAGAGAATCCTAACAGTCTTTGTCTCTCAGTGCAGCCAAGGCAGAAAAGCCAACAGCCACTGCCATGGGTTGTATTGTGTCTGTGTGTGTGAGTGTGTGTGTGTGTGTCTTTGCTCTCTTTCGGGCCTTGGGGGGCTAGGAACGGGCTGCACGGTACAGCAAGACTCGTCCCCAGCCCTGAGACTTCTGGGGCAAATCTGCCCCCCGTCATGCTCTCATTAGGCATTCTGCTTTAAGGACCAGTCACAGTTGCTCACCACTTGTTACTGAAGGATATACCCACACAGAAAGAACATTCTTTCCTGCTTGGAACTCAAGACACATTTCTAAGCTAAAGGGGCCATTCCCAGATAAAAATGAAACAGGAGGGATTATTTCTTCTCACTCACTTAAGGAGATAGAATAATGTACATTTAATTTCCTCAGAACCTCAGAAAAAATGCAGGGGATCCTGGAAGATTCAGAGCATGGATTGAGCCCTGCCAACTCTCAAAAGGAGGGCGATGGTGGTGATGGTGGAAGGAGGCTCCCTGCTGAGTGGGTCAGAAGCAGCGGTTTGCAGGCCTGATAGGGTGTCTCGAGTGCTGTGCTCTTGAGTGCTGTGTCACTGAGTCCGGATCCATTCTGCCATGCAGAAAGACACAATCAAAGCACTCTCGACAGATAGTCATCCTGCCTCTCTTTAAACTCCTCCAAAAAGGGAGACTCCACCACACTCCATTGAGGCAGCAGCGCATTCCACGGTCAAACTGCTCTGACACCCAGGAAGTTCTTCTTAATGTTTAGGTGGAATCTCTTTTCCTCTAGTTTGAAGCCATTACTCTTCTGCTGCTCCAGGCTTGCTCCATCTTCCATATGACACCCCTTCAAACATTTAGATGTGTCTCTCACGTCCCCTATTAACCTTCTCTTCTCCAGGCTGAACATCCCCAAGCCGCTCCTTGCAGAGCTTCTTGGTTTCCAGGCCTCTGCCCATTTTGGTCATCCTCTTCTGGACACGTTCCAGCGTGTCACTATCCTTCCTGAACTGTGGTACCCAAAACTGGACACAAGATTCTAGAGAGGCTCTGACCAAAGCAGAAAAGAAGGGTACTACGACTCCCTCAGCCTGGATGCTAGGTCCCCAAGGGGAGGACCAACACAGCCCCATCGCCCTGACTGTGTCCAAACTCTGCACTGGCAGAAAGGAAGCCCCCTCCCACCAATGCAGTTTTAAATCTGGACAGATTCAGAGGCCCAGATCCAGCAGACTAAACTCCTGAAAGAGAAAGTGCAAGGGCACCCAATAAGGAAGGCAAATGACCCCCTTTTCATATGAATATTCATTTTTGACTCTTGGCTTATTATTCACCCTTAATGATAAGATATTATCACTAAGCCATTCCAGGTCTATAAATACAATTGCCCTCCAAATTTCCTGTTTAAATCCTCACTTAGCCTGATAACCGAGATGGGAGGGGGAAGGGAACGGGAATTTAAATATGACCTAAAAGGACACTTCCGCTTCTGCCAGGCCACACCGGGTAGCCAGCCAGCCTTTTGCTGCTCCTGCTTCCCTCCACCACCCCCTCCATAGCTTTTTTACTTTTTCCATGCAATGTATTTCACTGTAGGATTGCCAGATCGGGGTGCACTCCAGGCCTGGAGATTTCTGAGAGCTAGGGATGCCCCACTGTTGTCACAAACTTGATAGCTGAAGCATCAACCACAGTGGCTCAAAGCAAGCAATTCAAATAATAAACACCAAGGCTAGCAAAGGAGAAAACATTTCTCTGCTTGAGAATTAAGTTTTTCCAGTTTGGCATCAAACAACAGACACCATATTCCTAGCTCTGCCTTGAACTCCTTTGTAAGCACTGCTTTTAAGACACGTGGGAATTATAGTCCAATCAAAGAGAGTTTTCCAGGCTATGCTCTGAACAGTGAACAATTTATAAAAGCTGCTCCAAAGCATCTTCTGGCAACAAAAGGCTGAGAAGCCATGGATGGATGTTATTTTCAAGGCAGTGCTCTTGCCCTGAGATTCTTCCACTTGCCCTGAGGACCAGAGAAGAGGGGCCAAACCCTGAGATGTGGAAGCCCTGTGTTTCACCCTCTCCCCCATTGTCTGGACACATGAACACATGGTCAGTAGGTCTGTCTTGAGCAACAGACTGAAAATCCAGGCCATCTATAAAAATCAATAGCTTGCCATTCAGGCAATGTGTCCAGAAGAGGGGGACCAAAATGGTGGAAACCCTCAAAACCATGAAGCCCTGTGAGGGGAAGCTTAGGAAGCTGGGTATCTGTAGCCTGGAAAAGCGAAGGTTAAGAAGGAACATGAGAGCTGTGTTTAAATATTTGAAGGGATGTCATATGGAGGATGGAGCAAGCTTGTTTCCTTCTGCTCCAGAGACTAAGGCACAAAGCAATGGCTTCAAACTTCAGATTAAAGAGATTTCACCTAAACATGAGGAAGAACCTCCTGATAGTAAGAGCACTCCCCTCCCCTTTGCTCCCCCACACAGGACCTTCCCAGTCCCAGGCCTCCTGCTTCAGCACTTGCACAACCAAGCCCACCAGAACCAGCCAGGAGTGGATCGGCCAGCCAGGGGCAGGGGCCATTCCCCACTTTCCAGGTGCCACGCAGTCATTCCTGCTGCATGTGGTTTGGCCAAAAGCTATCTCGAGTCCTAGTTTCGGGAGACAGTCGGTTGGGATATAGGTAAAGGTGGTGGTGGTGATGCTGGTAGGGGTGATGACAACAACAAATAAACCAACCAACAACAGCTGACTTTTATGTTTTAGGGAGATTGTGAGTGGACCCAAACCACCATGTTTTGTAGCACTTTGGGACACTGTTCCCATGAAAAATCAGCTGGAAAGAATTCTCAAAACTTGGCAGCTTCATGGGATGCCAAAAGGGTTCTGGGGAGGGGCACATGAGACCCACAGACTCTGTTCCCGAACTCTGGTCACCTCCAACAATGCCCAGGTAGGAAGCAGGAATGCTGCTGGAGAGGGAAATGGTGGTGAGAGATGCAGACCTGTCTTGCTCTGACTGACAAGGAAGCCAAGCAAATGGTCCTCCAACACCCGGCACGCTTTCCCTGCTCTGAAGAAAGCTTCCCATCACTGAGATCCCAGAGCAAAAGCAGACCTTTTGGAAAAGGGGAGATACTGCCCACCCCAGCTGAGCCACTCAGTCACCAGCTTCGGGAGCATGACAAGAGAGTGTGCCCAACTGGCCACTGAGCTCCTGCTCCCCTTTGCCCAAAAAAACAAAATGGGCAGCTCCCCCATGGCTGAAGGCTCAACCAACCATGTCAGTCTCCTTTGCCCAGCTCACCAGCCAAGCTCGCCCCCACCCAGACATTCTGCTGAGAACTGCTCTGTAGCTTCCTCCTCTCCCAGTCAACCACCCACCTCAGCCCCAGAGGTGGGATGGGGGTGGGATCACATACTCCCAGTCCCCTGCTGTCAACAACCCCAGCACAAGAGGCAGGCTACATCTTGCCTCCTGCTCTCACAATCTGCAGTTATGTACTCCTGTGCTTTGGCATGGGCTCATTTTTAAGCTAATAGCTCCTTCTCATCTCAGCTCCCTTCTCATCTCTTCATTCAGCCCCCCTCTGCCTTCATCTGGGCCAAATAAGATTTTGCATAAGATGAACTGTCAGGGTTTATGCTTTAGTTAGCGGTGGCTGCTGGCCCCCATGCACTCAGTCAACGAATCCATTCCAGGTTTTGGCTTGCTTTCAGGGAGCTCTCCGAAGTGCTGAACTGGTTTAAGAATAGTGTTCAGAACCTCGGAGAGCCCTCTTAAAGCCTGAATTAAAACCTGGAGCGGATTCAGTATCCCAATGACATGGGAGCCACCAGCCATCACATGCTTGGGACACAGAAAGCTCTGGGCTCAATGCTCAGCATCTCCACCCAGGACTGACAACTGGAATTAGAACGAATCCTGCTTGAAAACATAAGAAGAGTGGCTGTGCTAGATCAGGTCAAAGCTGGCCTGTACTACTTTCATCCTTTGCTTTAAAGTAACATTTTAAATGGATTTAATCTTGCTGTTTAATACTGTTTTAATCTCAATTTTTGTATGTTTTTATATGCACTTTTGTTGTAAATTACTGCCTTTTTGTAAGCTGCCCTGAGTTGCAGGCCAGGAGAAAGGCGGGATATAAACAGAGGGAAGGAAGGATGCATGGATAAAATGTTTCTCCCTTGGTGGCCAGCCAAGTGGCCATCAAAAGTCCACAACTACAACAAGAGAACAAGAGCACTCTCCTGCCTGCAAACAGCAAACTCTCCTGCATTGTCAACGGCTCCTAGTCTTGGCGGCTTCATATCGCTTCCAGCATAAGAGGCAGTATGCTGGAAGTAATAGGGAGCCATCACAACCAGGAGCCAAAGACAACCCTGGAGAGCTTGTTTCCACCAGGCAGGGGAGGCGTTGCAGAGCTGACCTTGGCAGAAGATTTTTTTTTTACATTCCTCCACGCAGGACACAGCTACAAACTGTCCAGTCATACAGACAGATTGTCTTTAAACAAGGATGGGAAGGGAAGGAAGCTAATGCTCACAGGTGGGAGGACGGACACACAGAAGGACAGAGCTGAGAGCGATCCCAATGGGTCATCAAGTCCAACCCCATTCTGCCATGCCAGAATCCACACTCAAAGCACTCCTAAGAGACAGTCATAAAACCTCTGTTTTAAAACCTCCCATGAAGGACAACCTACCACCTTCCAAAGTAGGTTAACATTAGAGGCTGATGATCCCAACTCCACAACATACAGCACTAGAGCGTGCCCTCTCTCATGCCACACAGCACTAAGGCAACAGCATTTTGCAAAGTGTCACAGCACCTCAAGGATCTGGAAACAGCTGGCTGTTCATTCCAGAAGGGCAGAGAGAAAATCCTGCTGCACAGGATCTGTTATGCTGACCGGAGCAAAACATTCTTCCCTTGCCATCCTGCTTTGGTCACTGGTAGAGAAAAGGCATGGCCAGAGCCATGTGTCTGAAAATGATCTGCTGGACCACAGATTTACAGAGTTGGAAGAGACCTCAAGGGCCATCCAGGAAGACTCAATCAAAGCACTCCTGGCAAATGACCATCCACCCTCCACTTTAAAAAAAACCCAAAGAAGGAAGAGACTCCAGCACAGTCCACTGAGGCAGCATCAGATTCCACTGTCAAACTGCTCTTATTGTCAGGAATTTCTTCCTAAATTTTAGGTGAAATCTCTTTTCCTCTACTTTGGAGCCATTGCTCCACAGCGTCCTAGTCTCTGGAGCAGGAGAAAACAGGTCTTCCCCATCCTCCATACAACATTCCCTCAAATATTTAAACATGGCTCTCATGCCCCCCTCTTAACCTTCTCTTCTCCAGGCTAAACATGTCCAGCTCCTTAAGCCTCTCCTCAGAGGGCTTCATGATTTCCAGGCCTTCTACCATTTTGGGCACTCTCCTCTGGACACCTTCCAGTTTGTCCATCTCCTTCCTGAACTGTGCCCAGAACTGGACAAAGGATTCCAGGTGGGGTCTGACCAAAGCAGAATAGTGCGGTATTATCACTTCCCTTGACCTAGACAGTGTACTCCTACTGCTGCAGCCCAAAATTGCATTGGTTTTTCTAGCTGCCATATCACACTGGCATAGTCCAGGACAGAAACAGCTATAGCTTGGGGGAATATGGTTGGTATGACTACAAACACCATTCTGCTGGCAGACTTGTTTCTGTACCCCCGTTTTCAAATCAAGCTGGGAATTTGAAAACAACTGTTTCACAAGAGGAAGCCTCCATTTCAAAGGATCGCTCCTGAAGAAGGGACTCACTTTTCAAAGACTGCCCTGAGCTTGTCCACTGCTGAAAGAGGGAGCCTGAAAAAATACAGAGGGGCAACTGGTAGTCTTGAGAAAACTGCACCACTTTCAAAAATACAGAAGTAGTAAAAACTAACAAAATGAATGTCAACACTGTAAGGTACTACATCTAGGCAAGAAAAAGGAAATGCATAAATGTAGGATGGGTGGCACTTTTCTTGAAAGCAGTACAGGTGAAAAATATCTAGGAGTTTTAGCAGACCACAAGTTAAACATGAGTGTGATGTGTCAGCCAAAAAAGCCAATGCAACTCTAGGAGTCTAGTGTCTGGGTCAATCGAAATAATAGTACCACTCTATTCTGCTCTGATCAGACCCCACCTGGAGGAATCTGGTGGCCAGTTCTAGGCACCAGAGTTCTGAAAGAGTATCGACAAGATGCAACGTGTCCATAAAAGAACGGCAGCAATGATCAAACGTTTGGAAACCAAGCCCCACAAGGAATAGGTCAGGGAGCTGGATATGCTTATATTTTGGAGAAGACCGAGAGGTGACATGATGGCCACCTTTAAATTATCTGAAGGGATGTCATGCAGAAGATGAAGCAAGCTTGTTTTCTCCCACTCCAGAGACTAGGACACAAACCAACAGATTCAAAATAGAAGAAATGGCGTTCCAGCTAAACATTAGGAAGATATTTTCTACTGTAAGAGCTGTTTTAACAGTGGAACAGTTTGCTTTGGAGTACAGCTGATTCTCCTTCTTTGGAGCGTTTTAAACAGAGGTTGGATGGCCATCTGTCAGGAATGCTTTGACGGTGTATTCCTGCATGGCAGAATGGGGCTGGGCTGGATGGCCCTTGGGGTCCCTTCCAACTCTAAGATTATATGATTGTAAGGTTAATTTGAAGTTTCCAAGTCAAAAACTGGGGGTTCCACCCATCACTGCAGAGGGCCCATATTGAGGGATGAGATGTGGGTGAAAAGAAGAATTAACTGCCATGGTTTTTTGAAGAACTAGAAGCAAGGGTTGAAATGATGCCATTCCTCCTTGAAGCCTCCTGAAACTATGGCTGCATGCAGGATGTGAGCGTAGGCGGAGAAAGCTTGGCGGCTGGTCGGGTTGTTCTTTGGCTTCTGCATCACCAGCAAAAATTGAGTTGCCCCCTCAGCTGCAGCCTATTTCCATCAACAACTTTGCATAGAAAGTGGAAAGATGAGCCGAACACTGAAAGTTAATGGTTTGTTGATTATCTATGAGCTGGAATGGATTCTAATACACTCCGCGGAGCACTTACCCGGCTTCTCAGAGCCAACGGAAGAACAGTAATGTGATCCTTTATTCAGTGTCAAAAGCTTTGATTGGAATATGGTTTCCCATCCTTTTAACCATCACTTCCCAGAGTTTCACAAATGCAAACAGAGTCTCACAACAGAATTGGTTTGCAGCCCAAGCTCATGCTTGTTCTCTGCCATTTGTTTTCTCTTTTACAGAAGAAGGCGAGCCAAGCTGGCTGCAGCCTTTGAGACCTCTGGGTTAAAGGGGAAGGAAACTGGAGCCTTAAAAGAAGAAGAGAGCAGGAGGAGGTGGACGAGCAACAGTACCTGGAGGGAATGAGCAAGGAGGAAGAGGGAAGAAGCTCTTCCTAGTACAGTCTGCATTTTAGAATAAAGCTTTGAGCCAACTCAGTGTGCTTTCAACATCTGCAAAGAAAAATTCCTTGGGGGCCTGATCCAGGACAGCTGATCCCAGGCAGAATGGGAGATTCTCCGCAGGCCAAAACTGAGCCACACCACTCACCAACTGGAGCGAGTCCAGGGCTGGACCACCTCATGCCAGGACCATGGAGTCAAACTGTGGATCTCAACATGAGCCTCAAAGCTTTCTTTCTCTACTAGCCAGGGTCTGAACTCTGCTGGGGGAAGATAACCACCCCCTCCATCTTTCCAGGGACAGATAATCCTGGGACAAAGTGGAAACTGAGGAGGCTTTGCTCTGGGTTTGGGAAAGGAGGGAAGAGAAGGACAAACCAAGAGATCCCTGCTGTGCCCAAACGGAGGGGAAAAAACAGAACACAGAATCACAGCATTGTAGAAGTGGAAGGGACTCTAAGGACCATCCAATTCACCTGCCAGTGCAGGAAATTCACAGCTAAAACATTCCCGATAACTGCTGGCCCAGCCTCTGATTGGCATCCACTTCCTGGCTGGAAGCAATTGGGGTACATCATAGAATCCCAGAGTCAGAAGAGACCCCAAGGGCCATCCAGTCCAGCCCCCTTCTGCCCTGCAGGAAGACACCATCCAAGCCCTCCCTCTGGCAGACGGCCATCCAGCCTCTCTTTGAAAACCTCCAGAGAAGAAGACTTGACCACACTCCATTGATGTAGCTGTGTATTCCACTCTGGAGCTGCTCTCACAGTCTGCAAGTTTTTCCTAAGATTTAATTGGAATCTCTTTTCCTGTAGTTTACAGCCATTGCTCCATAGTGTCCTAGTCTCTGGAGCAGCAGAAAACAGGCTTGCTCCATCCTCCATATGACATCCCTTCACCTATTTAAACATAGCTATCACGTTGCCTCTTAATCTTCTCTTCTCCAGGCTAAACTTACTCACTTCCCTAAGCCGCTCCACACAGGGCTTCTTGGTTTCCAGGCCTTTTGCCATGGTGGCCACCCTCCTCTGGAAGACACATTTCTGCTTTTACTCCCCATTCGCTCCCCTTTGCCCCTTCCCATTTTACCATCCAGAAAACTCTTCTGTATCGGTTTGCCCAGCCCAGTAGCAGAAGGGTCCATTTCCTTTTTGTCTGCTGTCATGAGATGAATTCCAAACACAAATTCTGGCATAAGAGGCAGACGTTTGCCAGGGCCGAAGAGGTCCTCTTGGCCATCCACTTCTTTGCAAAGCACATGGAGGGAGAGAAGAAAGGAGGAAGTGGAGAAAAAGAGAGGACACTTGTGTTGAAATGAGGCTGGCACCATCAGTGACAGCAGCCAGGGAGCTGGTGAGGTTGGAGTGCCTGCCTGTCCCTCCCCCAGGCCTCCATGAAATCCACAGGAGACCTACAAAACTCTCCCATGGGACGGGACCCCAGGTCATGTACCCTAGGCCAGCAGGGGCAGTAGCCACAGAAAGCTCCTCATACTTCCTTCTCTGGAAGTTTTTAAACAGAAGTTGGGCGTCCACCTCTTAGGGATCTTTAGCGGTGGGTGTCTGCAAAGATGGGGGTGGACTAGGTAACCCTCTGGGTCCCTCCCCGGTCTATAATTCTACGATTCTACTAACAACTGTAGGTCAAAGTTGTTTTCATTCTACAGATGGGGAACTGAGGCAGCAAAAGGTCACACAGTAAGTCTCTAATGGCAGGTGAGATGAAATTCAAGCCTAGTTCTTCCTGATAAGAGTTCCAACAGACCACTGGAAAAAAAGATGCCTGAGACCAAGTTGGAAGATACCTTACTCCACATGTGTCGAACACAAGGGCCGTGGGCTGAATCCAGCCTGCCAGGCCATTCCATGTGGCTCTCGCGCCTCTCCTGCAGCTGCCGCATCTCCCTGGCCTGGTGAGTCTGATCCCCATATTGTGGGCCCCTGACTGCTGGTTTCTGAAGAGGGACCCAGCAGCCAGCACTCATGACCTACTTCTACTTCTGACTGCTCCTCTGTCCAAGTTTTGCTGTCAGAGTATTCCTGCAGGTTACCATGGCGATGCTCTGCAGTCAGGAGCAGTCAGAAGCAGATCATGAGTGCTGGCTGCTGGGCCCCTCTTCAGAATATCGGCAGCCAGGGGCCCACAATTGGGTTCAACAGACACAGAGAGGGACGGGGGGGCAGAAAGAGGCATGGGGAACAGGGAGCGGAAAGAGGCACAGAGAGGGGCGGGGAGGCTGCAAGAGGCATAGAGAGGGTCTGGGGGACTGAAAGACACACAGGAAGATCTTGGGGGCTGAAAGAGGCACAGAGAGAGTCTCAACTGGGACCAAAAAATTAAACAAAGTTAATGTAAGAAACAATGCTTAGTAATATTTGTCTGATGATTAAAAAAATAACTTTCTGTTTTCAAAACTCATTTTTCAATAAATCGTACAACAGTTGTACGCCTGAACATTGCTTGCCACTATTTTTGCTAGGCTTTTACTCTCAGAGCTGGTTATTACTAAACCAGTAATAATTGAATGCAGAGGCAACTATTTAATATGATAAGAGTAGATAAAAGAGTAGATACATTTATATAGTCTCACAGACGCAACCGACCCTATGAGGGCACCCATAACGCTGATGCGGCCAAAGATGAAATTGAGTTTGACACCCCTGGCTGACTCGGAAGGATTTCAATGGGCAAAGCTGCCAGCTTTAGCAAAAGTACATCACAGTAGAAGCCAGAGCATGTCCACAGACCCCCAAGCTCAAGAGGGAGACAATTCTGCAATCCTCTTTTAAGGGAGGGGCGTCCCCAAGGCGCGCGCACACACGCACACAGACAGGCAGACGCAGGTACACCTTGCGCCTCCCTCTCTTGGAAGGCCACCTGGGGCGGCCTGGCTGGCTGGCTGGGCTTCCAGGGCTCCCCAGTGGCTGTTTTCTGGGTCTGTGCGCTTGCACAAATCCTCTCTCAACCCAGGGAGGGAAGGGGAGAGGAACACGCGAAAGCAAAAGTCACAAAAATCACGGGGATCAGACCCTGCCTCTCAGACAAGAAAATGAAACGCCGTACCTCCCCCGAAAGGGGCTTCTCAAAGGGATCGTCTGGGACCCGAGAAAGCGCTTTACCCCCTCCCCCCGCCCCATTGCTGGTGGCAGGGCAGCCCCCTCCCGCCCCCGGTCCCAGCTCAGCCTCCCTACCCCTTCCGCAGCAACACCGCCTCCCCCGGTCGCAGAGCCGGGCCCACGGGGGCTTCCCCTCTGGGGGGCTCCGGCTCCCCCCCGGGCGCGGCGTGAGGGCAGCTGCGCTTCCGGACTCCGGCAGAACAACGAGGGGCGCTGGCAGCCGGAGGGGCCGAGGGGCAAAAGGCAGGCGCTAACCCTGCTCAACGAGGAGGCTCCCAGGCGCTCGAGCCCTAAAACTTCCGCCAGCTCTACCAACGGCCCAGAGAGAGAAAGGCAGCCGGGGTCACAAGTGGTGATGGGGCAGAATTCGTGCGCCTCGGCGGCGGAGCCCGGCCGCTGGGACCCCGGGATCGCCCCTGCCATTCCCCGAGCCCGCCCCCCGCCCCCCGCCCCCCTCCGGCCGGGACCAGAGAAGAAGCTCCGCCGACCCCCGCCCGCTCCGACCCCCACAGCTGCTCACCCTGCGGGCGGGGGGGACGGCGGCAGCCCGTCTTCCCTGCGACTGTTCCCAGTCCCGTTCCCAGCCCCGCTCCCCGCCTCTCTCCGGTTACGGGGCCTTTTGTCCCGCCCGCCGGGGAAGACGCCGCTTCACAAAAGACGCCCTTCTTCCCGCCCCGCCGCCCGCCGCTCTCGGAGGAGGCAGCCGCCCTGCTGGAGAGGAGGGGGCTACCCATCACCCCCACCCCGGGAAGCCCCCCTCCGGTGGGCACCCTCCCCCGGCACCCCAGCTGCTCCTGCAGTCGGTGCGCGGGAGCCAGGGGCGCGGGGCAAAGCCTCCTCCCGCCCTCCCTCCCTCCCCCACCCCCCCACCCCGGCCTCCCGCCTGGAGCGCGCGGACGGAAGGATGCGCCCGCGGCGCCCCCAAAAGTTGAGCCGGGCGGCCCAGGAGGATTCGGCCACCAGCGCCGCCGGAGGGGAGCCGGAAGCCAAGCCCGCCAGCCCCCCGCCCGCCCCCACCGGCCCCCCGGCCCCGCGCACCTGCCTCGCCGCCGCCTTCCTCGCCGGAGAGGCAGCGAACACGCGCCCCCCGCCCCTCGGCTCCGAGGAAGCCCCGCCGGCACGTGACGGAGGGAGCGAGCGAGCGAGCGAGCGAGGCCGGCCGAGCAAAGCGGGCGCCCCGTCGCCGCCGCCCGCTGGGCCCCCGGCGGGCCCTTCTCGGCGCCGGCCCGGGGGCCCGGGCGAGGGATGCAGCGGGCGCCCTTCCGGCCGGACTCCGCCGCCCGCTTCCCCGGGGAGAGCCGGGCGCCTCGGGAGAGCCCGGCCGCCGGCGGCTGCGGGCGCCGCGCTCCCGCCGGGCGCCTTAGGCGGGAGGCGGGCTTGGCTCTGCTCTTGCCGAGGGGAGGGGAGGAGAGGTCCGGGCGGCAGCGGGCCCCCTCCCGGGGAGAGGGCCAGGGCCGCCGCCCTCCAGCCACAGCCGCGGGTGCCGCGAAAACAGCGCCCAGGGCCGAAGGCGGAGTGGGGAGGGAGTCCGCGGGCGGGAGCCCCAGCGAGGAGGGGCGCCGCCGCCCCGGGAAGCCCCGCCGCCGCTCAGGAGGGCAGCCAGCCCCCAGAGCAAGCCCCCCGCCTCCGAGGGAAGCCTCTCCGCGAGAGACCCCCCCCCGGGGCCCAGGAGGAGGGAGGCCCCCCGGGGGCGGTTAGGCGGACCAACCTGGTCAGTCCGCGGAACGCCCTGGAGCTGGAAGAGAGAGCCCCGCGGGCCCCCAGGCCAGCCCCCTTCGGCCAGGCAGGGGACACCGCCGGAGCCCTCCTTCCTTTTGAGACAGCCGCCCAGCCTCCCTTTAAACACCGCGAAGGAGGAGGCGGCTGCCCACACGGCAAGGGGGCGGCAGCGGATCCCGCCCTGGGACTGCGCTCCCCGGCGGAAGTTGTGCCTGGGGTTTAGGTGGAATCTCTTTTCCTGAAGTTGGAGGCCACTGCTCTGTGTGCCAGTCTCTAGAGCAGCAAAAGGCCAGTTTGCTCCCTCTTTCATAGGACAGCTCTTCAAATATGTAAACATAACCATCAGCAGCTTCTTAGCTTTCTCTTCTCCAGGCTAAGCCTACCGGGCTCCCTAAGCCACTCTGCCTAGGGCATGGCTCCCAGTTGATGGGGGGGGGTGGCTGTGTGAACGCACAAACCGTGAGGCAGGTGACGGGACTTACTCACATGCACAGTCCGGCCCTCGCAGCCACCAGCGCTCAACTGCTCCTGGATGAAAACGTCCCTCCCGCCGCCTGTCCCAGTCCCCACCAGATGAGGCCCCTGGGAAGTTCCCTTGTGGTGCCACACACAACACAGGAATGAGCGTCTCTCGAAAGTGCAGCTGCCGCTTCTTCCACCTTTGCAAATACCAGAGGGATCCCCCAGGCAGCCTGGCAAGGTTGGGGGAGGGGGGCAGGCCACAGCCTAGCTCAAGGGACCACTCTGTTCTGCTTTGGTCAGACCTCACCCGGAATCCTGTGTCCAGTTCTGGGCACCACAAGTCAAGAAGGACATTGACACACTGGGACATGTCCAGGGGAGGGTGACCAAAATGGTAGAAGGCCTGGAAGCCATTGAGCCCTCTGAAGAGTGCCTGAGGGAGCTGGGAATGTTTAGCTTTGAGAAGAAAAAGTTAAGAGGGGATATGATAACCATATTTAAATATTTGAAGGGATGTCATTTGGAAGATGGAGCAAGCTTGTTTTCTGCTTCTCCAGAGAGTGATGGCTTCAGACTACAGGAAAAGAGATTCCCCCTAAACATGAGGGAGAACTTCCTGATGGTCAGAGTAGCTTGGGAGTGGAATCCGCTGCTGCCTCATGGAGTGTGGTGGAGTGTCCTCCTTCTTTGGAGGCTCTTAAACAGAGGCTGGGTGGCCACCTGTCGGATGGAGGGCTTGGACTGCGTCTTCCTGCATGGCAGGTTGGCTTTGGACTAGATAGCCCCTGAGGTCCCTTCCAACTCTACGATTCTATGATTCTAGTCCAGTAGCAGTTGGTGTCCATGTTCCACAAACGGAAGATCCTCAGCTTGCCCACCGGCAGCTCCTCCAGTGCAGGACATGGGGCAGGAGAGAGGCTTCCCTGCCAGGCCTTTGGACAGAGCCACGGCTGCCCGTCAGAGCTGCTGACACTGGGCCAGGGGGATTGGTAGGGTGGCCCTGCAGGAGGTTCCTTTATATATACGAGGAATCATGGTTGTTTTTTGCCCAGAACAGATGACCCCCTCTCCAGCATGCCAGCCTTGACCTGAGAAGGGGAGGCAACACTGACCTCATCCCCTGCAAGGTGGGAGATCTGAGCAGCAGCAGGAAGAGCTGGCAGCAATTCCCGCCAGCCCAGCTGGCAGCTCCAGCCTCCCCTCCTTAGCAAAAGCAGTTTTCAGAATGAGCCCATGTTTTCCATCCACTTAAAGTCTTAAGAGGCGGTGGTGGTTCCTGAGCAAGTGCATGAGCTGACATTTGCAAGGGCCATTAAGCTCTTCTCAGAGGCACCGATGGCATTTGAAGAGGAAAGAAGTTTGGCACTTTGCATGAAGCGGGAACTTAACCTGTGAATATCTCAAGGATGCAAAGATTCTTCCGGGTGATGTTTTGTAACAGGGGCCAAGATGATTCGAGGCACCTGAGATTCATTTCACCTGATGGGTCTTATCTTTGCATAAGCTTCTTTTGTATTTCCTAGGAAGGAACTGATAAGCAGATCTAAAAAGAAGAGGTTCGTTCGTCCTGACAGGAAGATCAAATCATTTGCAATGTGGGGCTGGAGGAGAGTTTGACAGATTCTGTGGACTACCACCCTCTCTCCCTCTCAGGCAAATAAAGAGGCCACAGAGTAATTCATGCCTGAACTCTCCCTAAAATTCAAGATGGCTAAACTGAGGCTATCGCACTTGGGACATATTACTCCCTGGAAAAGACAATCATGCTGAAAAAAGTGGAAGGCAGTAGGAAAAGAGGAATTTATAGGTGGGCTGATTGCATCGAGGAAGCCGAGGCTGCCTGGAGTTTGCAAAGCCTGAGCAGGGCAACTGATGGCGAGCATGCCTGGAGACCTCTCAGCCACGGGGCTACCGTAAGTCAAAGCTGACTTGATCGGAAACAAGGAAACACACACAACAGAGGCTCTGCCGTTAGCAGCTTCGACTGGGATCACCAACAGATCCTGCAGTGCATTCTGCGATTGCCTCTTGCACTCTCACATGCACCGTGCAGATCACACTTGCAACAGCCTCACCTGAAAACAGACATTGTAGATCCAGAGACAGCAAAGAGGGCAACAAAAATGGACTGCGGGTGGCTG
Organism: Iguana delicatissima; assembly: GCA_948472985.1. Lineage (NCBI taxonomy): Eukaryota > Metazoa > Chordata > Lepidosauria > Squamata > Iguanidae > Iguana > Iguana delicatissima. The sequence continues at coordinate 599,435 of CAOKZL010001537.1, read as the reverse complement.
GCAGGGGGGCAGGATTGGGGCCTTTTCTTAGGATTGTCAAAGTAGAACCTTTTAAGTTCATAGAAGCATTGAGAAGCAAGGAAGGGCATAAAAAAAAACGCAAAGGATCTAGAGGCAGGGAGAAGAAAACATCTGACTTGAAATAATAGAACAATCCCATCAGCCTGACTGTCAGCAATATGATGAAAAGCAGAGCCAGCATCACTTCACACAATTCATCATCTCAGCTTTTAGGAGACTGCTTGTTCTTTTAAAACAATCTTTTACGGCTATTTTAAAAGATCTTTTTTTGCTCAGGTCTTACCATCCTTTTAATTTGTAAGCCGTCCTTGGGGTTTTTTTGGGACCTCTAAGGAAGTCAGAAATATTTTTAAAATGTGCATTGTGTTTGAAATACCTCACAAGTTGTTTCTAAAATGGAATGGACCATTTTGGTTTCCCTCCTCTGGACATGCTCCAGCTTGTCCATATCCTTCCTGAATTGTGGTGCCCAGAACTGGACACAGGATTATTTCAGATGGAGTCTCAGCAAGGCAGACTAGAGTGGCACCATCACTTCCCCTGACCTAGACATTATGTTCCTACCGATGAAGCCTGGAATTGCACTGTCTTTTTTAGCTGCCACATCACACTGCTGACTCATGTTCAGCTTGTGGGCTACTAAGAGTCCTGGATCCCTTTCACACAGACTGTGGTCAAGCCAGGTGTCACCCATCCTATATCTGTGCATTTCATTTTTCTGCCAAAGTGCAATATCTTACATTTCTCCCTGTTGAAATTCATTTTGTTAGTTTTTGGCCCAGCTCTCTAACCTGTTAGGGTCCTTTTGAGTTCTGATCCTGTCCTCTGGGATGTTAGCTACCCCTCCTAATTTGCAAATTTACCATCTGCAAGTTTGATGAGCATGCCCTCTGTTCCTTCATCCAAATCACTGGTAAACATTAAATAGCACTAAGCCTGTGGCACCCCACTAGTCACTCCTCTCCATGATGAGAACCGTCCGGGTTCAGTTGGTCAGCCAATGGCAGATCCACTTAAATGTGGCACTGTCTAGCCCACGAGGTTTATAACACCTTGTTGAGCTCCTTTAAAGCTAGCCAGAAGCTGGGAAAGATGCACACACTCACACCCGATTGCACAGGACTCTCCAGCTCCCTCCGCAACTGCCCACTTAGGAAATTCTAACCCTGGGACTTTCTCACAGAAGCAAAAAAGGCTTTATTCTCAAAGGCATTTGGAAATGTAGGATTTTAGCCAAGGCTTATGGGGGACAACTTAGGGAGCTGGACATGTTTAGTTTGAAGAAGAGAAGTCTGTTTTAGCCACCCACTCTGCACTGTTCCCTCGTATGCGGCCAATCTGCTGGGGATCCCTGTCGGACGCCATGCTGCGACTTTTGCTGCTGCTGCATATGCTGCTGCTTCCCTGTCTGCTGATTTTTCTGGTGCATGCCCCGCCGTCTCTGTCATGGGGTGGAGGTGGATTTGTCTGCTGCCTGAGGTATCTGCCTGGCACTAGGAGCGAAGCAAACAATGCATCTCTCTCAGAGGCTGGCAGGGCCCTTCATGCTGAGAGCTGTGCCACTGGAGCCGAGTGAAGCAGGCGAGGCCCACAGGCTCCACTCTCCAGCAGGACTCTGTCCCCCTCCCTCCGCCGCTTCTCCGTGGGCCTTTAGGGCTCCTCCTTCCTTCTTTGATGGCTGTACAAATGAGATGTCATTTCCTTTCCTGGTGTCTTGGGGGGCAGCATACCAGAGAGAGCTTACCTGCAGAGCACAGGGGCGTCTGCTTTGCTCCACTATGCTTTGCAATCCTCAAATAGATTCAGGGCCTCACATCCCATTAGTTGGAATGAAGCGCCACATCAGAAAGGAGCGTGCACTATTCATTTGTGGACTCATTACTCTCCTGCATTACCACTCCAAATAGCACCTAGGTGCAGGAACCAGCACAAAATGGGGCAGGGTTTTAATTCTGAATTTTAAACAGGGCTCGCTTGTCCTAATTCTTCTACCCACCTCCCCCCGCCAACCAGCCTGACAGACCAACGATCAGGGAACTTTAGTTTTTTTTTTCTCTAACTGTACTTAACAGATAATCCCTGGTGAAGGTCTCACATTTAATAAGGTGTGACATGCAGCACTACAGCATGCAGTAGTTAAATTGCAGTACTCATTTTCATTACAAAACACCATCCCTTGCCCAGTAACACTTGAGTGGGAGATCCAGCAAGAGGCTTCTGTTACTCAGACCTGAAGTGGCTACTGTTACATGGAGATGGCAACCTCAGGTATGTGTGCAAGTGCCTTCAAGTCTCCTGTCGGTCTATGGCGGTCGCATGGATTTCCTAGGGTTTTCTTAGGTAAGGAATGCTCAGAGGGGGTTTGGCCAGTTCTTTCCTCTGGAACAGAGCCTACAGTGCCTGGTGTTCATTGGCAATCTCCCATCCAAGCCCGAACGAGGGCCGCCTCTGCTTGGCTTCCAAGATCAGATGGGGGCTGGCGCCTTCAGGGTATTTGGGCTGCACACAAGTGTGCCTGGGAGTTGTTCCCACAGAACTCAGGAGGACTTCCTCCCAAGGAGGCACGCGTGTGTGGGAAGGGGACTGGTATGTCAAGAAGGCTTCCTGGTGGTGCTTCAATGGAAAGGAATCCCCACCAGTTTGCCACCCAAACACTCCAGTTAAGGAGAAATAATGGATTAGAGATAAATGGAACAATCACCTTTGTAATCTGGCTTAACTGGATGGAGTGGTGGAGTTAACTACACACCACCTTATTCTCTCTTGAGCACCACTCTGCTCTGTTCTATTCCTTCGTTTGCACCTTTTCTCCAAAGCTGGGAATCGAGGCAATTTACAAATTTTTTTAAAAAATTACACATAAAAACACAGACAAAATTTATGATTAAAATAGTATTAAGAAGGAGAGAGAGGGCGGGGGGTGTCATCTGTCCAAGAAATACAGATCTAAGAAACAGATTGGTTTGAATTAGATTATTTCATTGGCTTTACCGCGTGACCAACTGGAGTTCTTTCTGGGCCATCGGTGCTCCTGCTCGGTATCTACTGTCTCCCTTTCTCCCAGTCAAGGCAGTTTACAAGAGTTGAAACAAACCCAGCAACAAATTCACATCATACAAAAGTGAAATTAAAATGAAATTAAAACCAGTTAAAACATAAACATTGAAAAGAAAGCAACCAACAAACAATAGAGGATATGATGCAAGACCCACTGCCTCTGAGCAGGCAGCCTCCAGAGGCTGGAATTTAAGTAGAATGGGAGGCGCTGGGGCTCACCAAACGCAACACAGAAGGTTCTCAATTTAGGAAAAATAATGGTTGTTTTGACTGCAAAACTGAATCTGAGGAACAAGGGCACTTCACCTGTCACCAGTCTCAGATCTCCTCCCTGAAAGTCTCTCTCAGGCAATATTCCAGAGACCCATGTTTGCATCCTAAATTCAGGAAGGGGAACCGCGCAAGAGCAAGGAGAGGGAGATGTCTAAAGGGGAAACAACAGCTAGGGAAAGGATTAAGACACACACACACACACACACACACAACCCACAACCTCTCCGTTGCAAGTCCTTCTTCCCAAGGACCCTTTGAGGTAGAAAAGCTCATGATGTTGTTGTTTCCAACTTACGGCAACCCCAAGGTGAACCAATCATGGGGTTTTCTGGGTAAGATCTGTTCAGAGGGGGGTTTGACTTTGCCTCTTTCTGAGGCTGAGAGAGTGTGACTTGCCCAAGGTCACCCAGAGGAGTTTCCATGGCTGAGCAGAGGTTTGAACCCCGGTCTCCAGAGTGGTAGCTAAACACTTAAACCACTACACCGCTTTTAGGTAGTTGTTATTATTTAAGCACACAAGCGCACGTGCGCGCACGCGCACACACACACGCTTCATTTCAGATGTAGATGGTTACTGCAAGGCAGGTGGCTTCAGGCCATTCCAAAGCACTACGGCTACCATTCTAAATCCAAGGGGCCTGATTTTGGGCTGGGGTCTCCAGCTGCTGTCCCCATGGTGGCATAATATCTTTGTAAAGCTGATCCCCTTTTATTACAGCTGCAGCATATTTCATGGGCTGAGGCTCCTGTGTGTTTGCCAGACCTCATCCCGGATGCTCTGAATGGTATTTATTGACCAAGAAAGCTTGACCACTGTGTCTGTCACGGGGCCCCTATCAGGGTGAGGGTCTCAGCTTTATAAAAACTGTCAGGACAAGGCATCCCACCCCCACCTCCGTCTCAGCTCTCCTTTGTCCAAGGGGGTCGGGTGGGCAAGGGTTGGGAGAGACACCTGCCGTATCCCTGGCCTACCGGTGGCACAATGCCATGCTCTGAATATTCTGCACGCAGCCCACCATTTCCATTTTTGCAAAAGTAAGAATTACAATAGACAAATGCAGTGATTAGTACTGCCATGTGATCCCACTGGCACAGATTCATCTGTTCCATTAGGAAATTATTGGAATGAGAATTGGAGGATGACAAACATCCAACTTTGTTTACTCACTAATGTTCAGAACGAGTAAATGCCTGAGTTAAGGTCAGAGCTCCCGCTGATACCCACCCCAAGAGCCCCACGAAGGCTCCGGTCACGGGCTCAAATTATGCCATTTATCTGTTTGCGTCAAAGGGCAGGGTTCTTGCAGAATTAGACTCTCCTTGCAAGAGCATGTGTCCTCTGAACCACACAGGGGAGGCAGCAGCCCTGAGGGTGTTGGGGGGACACCAAGACGAGGACAGCAGAGTGTGCCGGACCAACTACACTTTTCCTTCAGAGGGTCCACCCACCACCACATCCCCAAGTGGGGGCTTGGCAAGATACTGTCATTGCTGGTGGTTTGTGCCATCAAGTTGGCTCTGATGTATGGCAACCATCTGGCCGAGAGACACTGTTGTTCTTAACGGCCCTGCAAACTAGCAAACTCAGGGCAGCCGCAGCTGGCTTGAAGGAATCAGTCCACCTGGAAGGCAAAGTACTGTGGTGTGTTTTTAAAGCGACCTATAAAAGAGCAAGTGCTAAGAAGATGCTATCCACAGTGGCATCCCAGGATTTCACAGGAGCAAATATCCACACGAAAGATATTTTGCAACATCAGTAGAAAATGAACAGTGCCATGCCACAACCTCCCTCCCTCCCTTCCGGATCCCACCTGGGAAAATGAGGGGGCTTACCAGTAACCTATCTTCTTTTAAAGAGGTCCCTCTGAACATGCTGGAGCCTCTCTGGGGAGTTTGGAGTATCCAAATTGGACCCCAGTCAAGTGCAGTCCTCCCTCCTACCCCAGCAACCAACCCGGTCTCTTCAAACTCTCTGTGCTTTTCCTAAAAAATGACTCAGTGTGGAGGAAGACCTGGAGAAAAGCCTCACTTTCTCCGTCCTAGCTCTGGGGAGGGAAAAAGACAGTCGGGGGGAAAAACAGACAGAGACAGGACTGGCAAGCTGACATCCTCAAAGGTTTTAATCTGCAGGGTGCTTTGACCGGGCAAACTGCACAGCATGGCTCAAAAGGACATGAAGAGAGAGCAATATAGGATGTGCTAAGCCCCTTTCTCTCCCTCGTGCCCCCATCTCTGCCCTGGCACCTGCCCAGCACAATGGCATTAGGGCCTCTTCTCATCACGGCAGCCTCCAAGAGACTCTTGACTGACAAAACTCAATCTTGAATGGACCTCGTGGGCCAGAGCAGAGCCAGGCCCGCGTTCCTGCTATGTTTCCATTCAAGTCAGGGGGAAGAATGTAGGCGAGCTCCCCCTCCAGCCCTAAGCTTGGCCTCATCCTGGCATTCCCTATCTTCCATGCCTTCTTCCTCTGCAAGGCAGCATTCCAGGGCTGCACCCGTGTTGCCAGGCTGCCAAGAGGTCTGGCAGAGTGCTCAGAGCGTTCCGAGGACAGAGCCAGGTTGGCTCCAGAGGGCCAACGGCATGGGCAGCATCTCTGCATAACTGAGCCACCCCAGTCGGGACTGTCGCAGGTTCTCTTGCTCTACGCCAGCAGGGCCACGGGCCCCCCAAAGACCGTGTTCTGGCATTAGGAGGAGCTGTTGCTCTCTAGGACTGAAAGGCGTCTCTTCCATCCCACAGGTCTTGTCATCCCCATAAACAGACCCATTTCAGGAACAAAGAGTGCTATGAACAGAGGAAAAGCTCTGAAACCAGAGCAGCCCATGCCTTTGCTTGGCCAGCTTTCCTTGTTGCCACTGAAGCCAACCAGACACCTCCAGGGGAATCCCACAAGCAGCTGCCCACCCCCACATGGTCCCTTTTCAAAACTCCTTGCTTTATAACAATGGAAGATTAAAGCATACCAGTTATGGGGCGGGGATTCCATAACCCCACCCACACCCCCAAACAGCCGCCTCCTAGATTCCTCGGAGACAAAAAGGGGCACAAAGTTACTTTGGGGCCACTTCCTCTCCCACAACAAGCTGACTGTGGCCCATCCAAGCAATATGAAGAAACATCTTCTTTTTAAACAGTTTTAGGTGGGCAAGTCCCAACATGTTCCAATGCTCCCAAATCACTTTTGCTCAAATAAGGAAGAAAAGTGGGAGCGGGGGAGAGGTAAAGAGAAATCACCATCTTAATCTGCTGCTGCTTTTCAGCGGGTTTACCAGATCTCGGGGCCTGGGCCGTTTGGGTGAGGGGAAGGAATCTCAGCGGGAGAGTGTTGGCTTGAAAGAGAGTGTGTGCGTGCACACAGATGTCCACTCCTTTGTTATGATTTATGTTTTCTCATTTGAATGACACACTCTGAACGACTGTGAGGAACCACACTCTGATCGATGCTGAACGTAATACACCTGGGGGACATCCTCAGGGGCCATCCCTTAGGCCATTTCCACACCAGACTGTTACAGTGCTATTATTCCACCTTCAATCTCCTAAGAAACCCTGGGTTTTGCAGAAAGGATTTTAGTCTCAGATTTTGGCCCTGAAATCTCAGGGGCTGGGTGGTACTAGCCTGGCAACCCTACTGCTTAGTCTTCTGACAAGTGCCACGGCTTCTCAAGCGCAGTAGGCAGTGTGCCAATGCCAGTCTGCCTTGCAGAGGGCAAGAACTTGGTCAGATAGTAGAGTTGAGGTTCCAGCTGCCACCCCCTCACTGCAAGTTCAGCCTGAGAAAAATCAGCATTGTCTAGTTGCCACCAACACAACACACACACACACACACACACAAAGACTATTCTTGTTCAAATTCCAAGTAACTTTGTTAGGTCTTTTAGCATTGCAATATTAGGTACCTTCAATGCATCCATTTTTCAGTTAAGCATGAGTTCATCCACGCTCTCTCCAGACTGTGAGGAACTGGCATAATGAGAAGCTGAAAGGAGCAGCCAGGGGACTTATATCTTTCCAGAATGATTGGGAGTCGTTTAAAACCACATTTAGAAAAGTTCATCCAGGCCAAGAGGTAACCAGCATAGTTAAAAAAAAGGCATCAGCGAATCTGCTGGGAAAAAAGGAGCTGCTGTCAGAAACTGGAAGTCTTGTGCAAATAGGAACCTGAAGGAATACATACTTGCACAAAAGAAAAGCAAGCAGGCAATTACGGAATGTTTTTTAAAAATGAAAGTGCCTGTTAAGAACAGTAACAAATTACTTCAGAAGCAGGAAACCAGGGAGGTGGGTGGGCCACTGGATGACAAAGGACTCCACAAAGAAAAGATGCAGAGAAGTTGAAGGAATTCTTTCCCTCTCTTCTTGCTACAGGAGACCTAAGGCAGAAAGCTGTATGCCTGATCTGCTACTTCCAAGGAGGTGGTTGGAGAAACCTGGAGCTAGGGATGAGCACTGAGGGGAGAACCCAGGATTGTTCACTGACCCTGAATTATGGGAGTTTTGCAGCAGCTGTTGCGGTAAACTGCAGAATGCAGTACCGCAAGATATGACAGTGGCTACTAACTTTAAAAGGGAATAAGACAAATCTAAAGAAGATGAGGCTATGGATGGGCACTGGTTTGTACCTCCATTTATGACTTTCATGCGCATGGAATGGCTACATATGCCCTCCAGCGTGAGAGGCACTATCCCATCAAAAGCAGAGAGTTCTCCTCCCCTCATGCCCCAGGCCTCCCATGGGCACATGGCTAGGAAAGACCTCCAGGACACAGAGCACGGAACAAGGAAGGATCATAAAATCATAGAATCCTTGAGTTGGAAGAGACCCCCAGGGCTATCCAGTCCAACCCCCTTCTGACATGCAAGACACAATCCAAGCACTCCTCTGACAGATAGCTGTCCAGCCTTTGGCCTGACCCGTCATGGCTCTTCTAATGCTCATGTTAATCCACGGGCAGGTACACACACATACTGAGGTCAACCTGAATGAGTTAAAATAATCAGCCGCCGCAAAATGTTCCAAGAAAGGAGTCCACTATTCATTAGGCTGTGCTTGCATCACAACTACTGCAAAGGCTACAAGGAACAGTAGATCACGACAGAGCTTTTCCACATGCATGGGCTCACATGCCACCACAGAAAGAGGCGCTATCAGACCAACCCTAAGCAGAAATCTGCACTCTGGAAGACCGATAAATTCAGGCCACTGAAAAGGCAAAGATAAACCCACCAATCCAGCCAGTCCATTATCAACACCTGAAGGAAGCTCTCTGACGAAACAGAGAGCAGCATTTGTGAGACACTCATCAGGACCTCAGTGCTGACTGTGCTGGAAGGATCGCTGAAGCACCACAGAGACAGTCCTAAGCCTTCTGCCTGCATTTTCTCCATTACGAGGCTGTTCCCCCTTCATCCCATCTCTCCAGAGCACAACCACCGAGAGGAAAGGAGGAAGGCTCAGAGACCATCACCTTGGCCAGCAAAACACTTCCTCAGCCTGAAATGGCCGGCCAAACAGAAAGGGCGCCAGTTTGGCGGAAGAGGAGAGAAAGCCGTACTCACACGATATGCGCCAGGTCGAGGGGCTTCTCGGGTTCTTCTGGATAGACGGGGTGAGGAGGCTCTCTTGTGGGCACACAGCCCAGAGACTTACTAATGGCATGGCTCAGCTTCTTGGCAGGCGATTTCTGTTTTTTTCAGAAAGAATTAAACACAGAAACCGGTATTAACACAGCAGTTCCACCTGGACACAGCAGTACAGAATCATCATCGTCATCAGAGCTACAGTTACTGGCCTCAAAGCAGTCACGAGCCCTCAGCACTCAAATCCTGCGGGAAGCCATCCCAGGACTGACAAGAGGGCCTCTGGCCAGGCCTTCTCCTTCTTGGTTCGGTGCATCTCCCACCCCAAAGTCACTGCTGGGTTAAGAGAGCAGAAAGGGCAAGGATTCACACACACCCTGGCCACCCTGGGAGCAGGGCAACTGTGGTGCCCCAGGCCAGGGACAAACGGCTCCCAACCTGCTCCTTCCTCTGAGAAGCTTGTCAGAACAGCGAAGGATGCAAAGCTCCCAGCCAGAGAAACCCACCTTCCCTTTCCACAGCTTATTTTTCTAGCCACAAGTGCAAGGAAAGTCAGCGTTCTCTTCCTGATTGAATGTGTATCCCCCCCAACAGCTGTATGGAGAGAGAGGACAAAGGTCCACAGGTATAAACTTTCATCTTTAATGCGTAAGGTGCACTGAAGGAATCTTTAATAAGAACCAGAGAATCCCCGGATGTCCAAAGAGGAAAGCTCAGCAACAGCTGCAGATCAGACCTTGGAAAAGTCCATACACACACACACACCCCGTGCAACACACACACTCAAATACATTTTGGGCTGGAACTCTCACAATCTCCAGCAAGCAGGTGGGACTGTGTTGTCTGGGTGCTTCTGGGATTTGTAGTCTAGACAGGGAACATTCCCCAGCTCTGAACCATTGGTTTCTCTTTTCTTTTTTGACTTTTATAGGGTCTCAAAGCACAAATCTTTCACAAGATATACCACGATATATTATACATGATAGCCATGTTTAAATATTTGAAAGGATGTCATAGGAAAGATGGGACAACCTTGTTTTTTTGCTGCTGCAGAAACTAGGATATGGAGCAATGGATTCAAACTAGAGGAAAAGAGATTCCACCTAAATATGAGAAGGAACTTGTTGAGAGTACGAGCAGCTTGACAGTTGAATGCTTCAGTGGAGTGTGGTGGAATCTCCTCCTTCTTTGGAGGTTCTTAAACAGAGGCTGGGTGGCCATCTGTCAAAACGAGGGCTTGGACTATGCCTTCCTGCATGGCAAAATGGAGTTGGACTGGACGGCTCTTGGGGTTTCTTCCAACTTCACGATTCTCAGATTCTATGTGTGTGACCATGGGAAGGAAAGCAACCATTGCAGACAATGCTCTCACCACCCATGGAGAAACTCCTGACTGAAGCAGATAACCAACCTGGAGAGGTAAAAGCAAGGAAGCAACGGGTTGCTTGGGCTAACCAACAGCTCAGTGTAGCTTAGAGGCTTACAGACTTGCAGGAAGCTTTACACTGAAAGGATTTCGTCTTAAGAGGTTGTGTGCGTGGCAAACAGATTATTCCAATCCACATTACTCTGCCGTGTTGAAAGCCAAAGTTGAACGTCGAGTACTTACTCTGCCAAACTGACTTCTTAAGCACTTCTTGAGCCTTTTTAGAAAATTCTCCAAAATACAAGGACAGCAGCTTGCCTGCTCCAGTGGCCAGGATAAGTGGAAGACCTCAGACAAAGCCAGCCCATCTTGAGGGCTTCAATATTTGCATATCTCATAGAATCATAGAGTTGGAAGAGACCCCAGGGGCTACTGAATCCAACCGGCTGCCACACAGGAACACCCATCAAAGCATTCCCAACAGATGGCCATGCAGCCTCCGCTTGAAAAACTCCAAAGAAGGAGACTCCACCACACTCCGGGGCAGCATATTCCACTGCCGGACAGCTCTGACTGTCAGGAAGTTCTTCTTGAGGTTTAAGTGGAATCTCCTTTCCTGCAGCTTGAATCCATTGCTCCTTGTCCTAGTCTCTGGAGCAGTAGAGAACAAGCCTGCTCCTTCCTCAACATGACATCCCTTCAAATATTTAAACATGGTTCTCATGGCCCCTCTCAACCTTCTCTTCTGCAGACTAAACATATCCAGCTCCCTAAGCCGCACCTCATAGAGCTTCATGGCTTCCCAACCTTTCACTGTTTTGGTTGCCCACCTCTGGACACGCACCAGCTTGTTGATATCTTCCTTGAAATGCAGTGCCCAGAACTGGACACAGGATTCCAAATGAGGCCTAATCAATGAGTGGTACCATTACCTCCCTCGATCTAGACACTGCACTCCTATTGATGCAACCAAGAATTGTGCTGGCTTTCTTGGCTGCCATATCACACTGCTGACTCATATCCAGCTTGTGGTCCACCAAGACGCCTAGATCCCTTTCACATGTACTGTTGTCCAGCCACATGTCTCCCATCCTATATTTGTGCATTCCATTTTTTCTGCCTAAGTGCAAGACCTTACATTTCTCTCTGTTCAAATTCATTTTGTCAGCTTTGGCCCAGCTCTCCAATCTGTCAATGTCATTTTGAAATTTATCCTCTGGGGTATTAGCAACCCCTCCCAATGTGGTGTCATCTGCAAATTTGATGAGCATGCCCTCTATTCCTCCATCCAAGTCGTTGATGAAGATATGGAACGGCACTGGGCCCAGGACAGAACCCTGTGGCACCCCGCTAGTCACTTCTCTCCAGGATGAAAAGCAGCCATTGGTGATCACCCTTTGGGTTCAGTTGGTCAACCAATTACCAATCCACCTAATAGCAACCCTGTACAGCCCGCATTTTACTAGCTTCTTTGTAAGGATGTCACGAGGAGCTTTTCAAAGGCCTTACTGAAGTCAAGATATGCTACGTCTACAGCATTCCCTTCATCTATCAAGCTTGCAACCCTATCACAAAAAGAGATAAGATTAGTCTAGCATGACTTATTTCTGAGAAATTATCTCAATTACCAAACCTTCTGACAAAGAAGCTCCTTTTAAAAAGGTCTTCTCTACACCTGTCCAGCCCCTCTTTTCCTCCTTGTCTTTTGTCAAGCTGGACGTTTTTAGGAGCACTGGAAGGATGGTGAAAGAGAAGGTACCTGCGTACAACAGCAGCTGCCTCCAGAATCCTTTCCTGAGCATGCGTGGACAAGGAAGCAGAGAGCACTGGGGGGAAACACCTAAGCCTGCTGCACCAACACATTTTTTTAAAATCATTTTATTCAATTTCACATATAAAACAAACAATTGTTACTGTAATAGTACATGACATATTTTTGATCTTCCACACTGATCTAGAATTTATTTTCAATACCTCTTAATACTTCTACCTCTACTTGTACCGCATTTTAATGATGTTGTTACATGTCAGTTCTTGCACTTCAATCTCTTCATTACAGTTCCATGACTTACTACAGTAGCTTCCTCATTTCAAATCCTGGTCATGAATTACTCATTTTCATTCAACATTACCCAGCTATTTTCCATTACTATCTGCCATTCCTTTTTAATCTCCGCTTCTGATTTCCCTTTTAATCTCTGTGACAAAATATCTGCATTTCTGTTTTCTATAAATGTTCCCCACCATTGTTCTATAGTTGGCATCTGTTGAGTTTTCCAAAGCTTTGCGTACTCTGTCCTAGCTGTCGTTATCATATACAGAATTATTCTCCAATATTTCTTAGTATCAGTACCATCAAATACATTCGTCATACTTAACAAGTAAAGTTCCGGTATTTTAACAAAATGTATTTTCAATAAATCACAAATTTTATTATGTACATCAGTCCAATATTTCTTAGCTCTGGGACATGTCCACCACATATGATATATTGTACCACTCTTTCTGACATTTCCAACAGAGTCCTGTACCAGTATTGTAAATCTTTTTCAACTTATTTGGTGTCATGTACCATCTATGGAACAGCTTGTAGAAAGTCCTTCTTTCAATTCGGGGCAACTGTAAATTTTTGTGTCTTTTTCCAGCTTTCTTCCAGAATTCTAACTGAATTGAATGTCCTATATTTTGAGCCCACGAAATCATTGCTGACTTGATTGTTTCTTCTTGTCTTTCTTGTTGTAATATTTCTTGATATATATAAGCTAGTAGATGAGGAGAATTCTCCAACAGTCGTTTAATCATTCCCGTTGTCTCTTTTGGGTCTATTCCATAAGTCTTTAAATCCATTTGGAACCTTTCAGTTAACTGCCTATATGGAAACCAACTTAATGTTATTCCTTCCGATTCCAATTTTTCTCTTGTTTTAATCTCGACCTTTCCAATATGTCTTCATATCGAAGCCATTTGTCTGTTTCCTTCATTTACCAAAGAAAGTTTCTTGAGGGGAGACCCATGTGGGAAGCTGCCTTATGTTCTTATTCTTATATTCTTCCCAAATTCTCAAAAGAGATTTCCTGATATAGTGATGAGTGAAGTCTTTATCAGTTCTGGCTTTATCATAGAACAGATAGGCATGCCAACCCATCCTCAATTCCACGCCTTCCAACACCAACATTCTTGTATCTTGTAAATCTATCCAATCCTTTATCCATGTAAAGGCTGCAGCTTTGTAATATATCTGAAAGTCTGGCATTCCCATTCCACCTCTAGTCTTTTGGTCCGTCAAACTTTCCATTTTATTCTAGGTTTTTTCCCTTGCCATATAAATTTGGTTAACTCCCTCTTCCATTGTATAAAGGGCTTATTATTTGTTATTATGGGAAGATTTTGAAACAAAACGTTCATTTTTGGAAGTACATTCATTTTTATTGCCGCTATCCTTCTCATCATCGATAGTCGCACTGAAGTCCAACTTTCCAAGTCTTTCATTATTTCTTTCCATGTTTTGTCATAATTATTTTGAAATAATTCATTGTTTCTTTTAGCTATCCAGACACTCAGATACCTTGTCTTTTGCACTCTGTTAAATCCTGTTAATTTTGCTAATTCCATCTCTTCTTTCTCAGTCATATTTTTCATTAGCAGAGCTGTTTTTTCTTTGTTGACTCGAAATCTGGAGTATTCTCCATATTCTTGAGGTGTTCTAATCAACTCTTTAATACTTCTCCCTGGAACATCTAAAAACAAATCCAAATCATCAGCAAACGCTTTCAACTTCTATTGATACTTCTTAACTTGAACTCCTATTATAGCTTTATTCTCTCTTATAGCATTATTGAGTATTTCCATTGTCAGAATAAATAAAGAGGGGACAAGGGACATCCTTGTCTTGTCCCTCTGTGCAATTCAATCGATTTTGTTTTTTCTCCGTTTAGAACCAATCGAGCATGTTGTTGAATATAAATTGCTTCAATCCAGGACACAAATTTATTTCCTGCTTGCATCTGCTTTATCACCGTCTTCATAAATGGCCAACTGATCATATCAAATGCTTTCTCCGCATCCACAAATACCATAGCCGTTTTCCATTCGTTATGCTTCTCATGGTATTCAATTATATCGAAAACCATCCTTACATTGTTTTTTAGAGATCTTTTTGGTAGAAATCCATTCTGATCTTCATCGATTATCTCCATTAACACTTTCTTTAATCTCATTGCTAGGATTGAAGCAAAGATCTTGTAGTCTGTATTCAAAAGCGATATCGGTCGATAGTTCTTCACATCTGTTAAGTCTCTGCCTTCTTTGGGAACGAACACAACATTGGCTTCTTTCCAGGTGTCTGGTATTCCTTCCTTTGCTATCTCATTGATAGTGCTTTGGAGGGGTATTGAAATTTCATGTTCCAAAATCTTGTAATATTTCGCAGTAAATCCATCTGGTCTGGGAGTTTTATCATTTTGCAAATTCCTGATGGCTTCAACAATTTCCATCATAGAGATACGTTTATTCAGTACCAGTCTTTGCTCCTCTGTAAACCTCATTTTGTTCATTTTATCCAGGTACTCTTCCACTTCATTTTGTTTTTTCATTTTAGAAATCTTACTCATCAGCTACACGTAGTATTTATGAAATGCTTGCTTTATTCCTTCTTGTTTTGTAATTCTTTCTTCTCCTATTTTAATCTCCGCTATAATATTTCTAGTTCTACTTTTGCGAAGCAAATTTGCCAAAAATTTCGAAGGTTTATTAGCTTGTTCAAAATAGTTATGTGTGACTCTCTGAATCTGTTGTTCTATTTCATTCAAATTTAATTGATTCAGTTCAGCTTGATGCAACTTCATCTGTAATCTAATCTTTTGATCTTCCAGTTTTCGTCTCATCTGTTTTTCAACCTCCTTCATTTTTTCCAAAATTTGCAGTTCAATATATTTCTTAGCTTTTCTAATCTCAGCTGACCATCTAATAAGCTGCCTCACATCACTGCTTTACTTGCGTCCCAAATGTTTTTCATTGACATTTCTGGCATCATATTTTCACTGAAGTAGTTCCGTAGTTCCTTTTTTGCTTCAATAATGTACCTTTCCTTGTTCAAAATCTCATCATTCAATCTCCATGTTCTTTCCCTCTCTTTGACTTTTAACTTAAGTTGTATTGGATTATGGTCAGAGCACATATTAGGGAGAATATCTATATCTGTAGTTTTCAACAACATTTGTTTAGTCACCAACATCATATCTATCCTTGACATTGACTGATGCCGATCAGAATAAAACGTATGTCCATCTAGTTGTCCATTTTATATCTCCAAGTATCATATAAGTTTAAGTCATCCATCATATTGAAGAAGCTTTTAGGAACTTTACCATTATTTCGAGGAGTTAATTTTTGTGTTGTTCTGTCCGCCTTTGGACTAATGACTCCGTTGAAGTCACCCAAGACAACAATATTCAAATTCCTTGTCGCATCTAGGTACTTCTGTATTTCTTTATTTCTTTGTGTATTGTGGGAAAAATTCACCTTTAGCTCCATTTGGTGCATATATACCAACTATTAATATCTTCTCCTGTTTCAAATCTACTTCAACTCCTATTTATCGCCCATTTTTATCTTGAAAAATTTGTTGTGCACCGTATCTTGAATTTATGTATACCAGAACTACACTTTTCTTTTTATCTTTTCATAGCTGCGAAGCAGCTACCCAATTTCAAATTTCAAACATATTTCAAGTCTTGAGTCCTAATTCAGCTTCTTGTAAACATATTATGTCCAGATTTTGTTTTTCCAAATAATGAAATATTCATCTTCTTTTGTATTCAGAGTTAAATCCCTTAATATTCCAAGAATATACTTTCAACTCCATTTTGTCCAGTTATATTACTAATTTATTTAAATGCTTAATCTTTAGTAAGTCTCCTTCCCCTTCCTCCTCATCTTGAACCAAAACACATTTTGAAAAGCACAGATCTGACCACCAGAATGGAAAGGATAACCAAAGTGGAGGCTGGAGAAAGAAAGGGGGAAAACTCCCTACTGAATATGTTTGGAAGAAGCTTTTAAGCGGCCTAAAAGGGTCAAAAGGGTTTTGCTTACTCAGGGTTTCCTGAGCTGGCTGCATCATTTCACACATGCATGTTGTGAGATCTGAATAAGAAGTTTCCTGAAGCATATTGAACACCTGCTCTTCATTTTTTTTTTTGGTGTAGGAACCTCTCCCTCTTCTTTCTACATTATCTCTACCTCCAGCACCTAATTTTCTATTAAACAAGTAAAGAAGTAGTACTTTGTTAACTGAGGCACACCTGTAAGGTGCTAAGTGGCCTGCATTAATTTGGAAAAACTCAGCTTTGCTTTATTTAAAAAAAAGTCAAGGCTTTTGCGCTGCTAATCTTACTACTACCAGTGCATTCAGGATGTTCCTGCCACTCATTCAGGTACAAAGTTTCTGGAACACATTAGCTGAAAGTCAAGCGAGATTAATTTCTCAATGCATGTATTTCTATTCGAAAAAGAATGATGTCTGACGCTTTCAATATCACCTTTATGTTTGTTTCAAAGACCTTTTCAGATAGCGCCAATTTACCAAATACCAAATTATATTTGGCCACAGATATTAAGGCGTTCGAAGAATAATTGAGGCTGAAGAATGGCATGTTCAAGTTCCTGTCACTTGGCATTATGAACAGGGCGAAAGAGCCCATTTTACGTCCCTGATTGTAGGACAACTCTAAGCTTCAATATTCATCATGTCAGAATTGCAGTCTCTGCCCCAACCCATGTCTACTCATATTGAAAAATAATATGACAGACTGTCCCACGTGCTGCAGCATCACACTGGTGGCTCATGTTCAACAGTAATCCCATGTTCCTTTTCACATGTAGTAACGCTGAGTCAAGTATCCCCTCTCCAATACCTCCGCTTTTGGTTTTTGTGGCCTAAATGTAAAATATTGCATTTGTCTCCATTGAATTTCACTTTTATTGATTTCAGCCCCATTTTCTGGTTTATCAAGGTTGCTTTGAATTCTGTTCTTATCTTCCAATCTGTTAGCTACCCCTCCAAGTTTTTTTATCAACTGCACATCTGATAAAGGTTCCCTCCATCCCATAATCTAAGTCACTGATAAGAATGTGGAAGAATAACGGCCCTAGGACAGAATCCTGAGGCACTCCACTTGGGACCTCCTTCCAGTGTGAAGCACAGCCACTGATGAGAACTCTTCGTGCACAGCTTACCAACCAATTATAGCTCCATCTGATGGTGCTTCCATCTACTCCATATTTAGTCAGTTTGCCAGTCAAAATATCATGTAAGACCTTATCGAATACTTTTCTGAAATCCAGGTAAGTGACATCTAAAGCACCCTCACTATCTACTAAATTAGTGATCCATAAA
The DNA here is from genome assembly GCA_948472985.1 of Iguana delicatissima. Lineage (NCBI taxonomy): Eukaryota > Metazoa > Chordata > Lepidosauria > Squamata > Iguanidae > Iguana > Iguana delicatissima. Next base: position 581,739 of record CAOKZL010001537.1, on the reverse strand, counting down.
AAAAGACATGAGGTTAATTTGGCAGGATTTGTTCTTGATAAAACCCTGCTGGCTCCTCCTTTTCACTGCATTGTCATCAAGATACATACAGATGGACTCTTGTATAATCAGCTTTCCTGTCATTGAGGTCACGCTGACTGGTCTGTAGTTTCCAGGGTCCTCTTTTTGCCTTTTTTGAAGAGAGGGACAGTGTTTGCTGAAGCCCAGCCCTCTGGCTTTCATTCTCCAGGATTTCATTCATTCTCCAGGATTTCACAAAAATGGTGGCAAGGGGTTCTGCAAGTATGTCAGCAAGCTCCTTCAATACTGTAGGATGCAGATTATCTGGCCCTGCAGATCTGAATTCATGTAGGTTAACTCCCTATCAGTCTTGATGTGCTATCTAGATTCTGTTGTGCCTACAGCAGAGCAGGCAGTTATTCACAAACAGCACAGCTCCTACTCACGAGATGAGAGTCAAAGAATGTCCAAACAGAAAGGCAGCCGAGAGCAAACAAATCCAAAGGAGCAAATCCAAACCATAGTCCAAACAGGCAGAGTTCCAAGACAACCAGCTCCAAGAGCACAGTGCAGGGTTTCAGGACCAAAGAGACTAGTTGCTGACCCTGGGAGAAAAGGCCAGCTGGAGCCCTCTTTTATCTATGACTGCTGTCGCCACAGGTGTTCCCTCATTAAGGCTCGCTTGCTATTGAAACTGGCTGAGCGACGCAAGCCCTCCCTTTACGGCACCTCTGCTGCAAGGTAGGGGTGCCAGCTATGTCTTCCTCTATTTGTCCCCCTGGCTCAGGCCCTTGTTGTTGTTTTGTATTATCTCCTCTGGACCAGCTTCTGGGGACACTTCAGCCTGCGGGGAAACCTCTGCCTCGGAGTCAGAATCCTCCTCCTCACTGCCACAGTCTCCAAGGCAGGGCATGACAGATTCTATGTCAGTGTTTTTGCTTATGAATGGAAGCACACAGTTCTCTTTAGGGGAAAAAACTGAAGCAAAATAGGCATTGAGCAGTTCTGCCTTTTTGTTATCTGTTAACATTTTGGTATCATTGTTGAGCAGTGATTCCACCATTTCCTTGTCCATTCTCTTGCTTGGAACACATCTGAAAAAACCCTTTTTGTAGCTTCTTGCTTCCCAAGCCAGTCTTGGCTCATTTGGAACTTTAGCTTTTCTTACACTGTTCCTGCAAGCTTGGCCTACGCATCTGTACTCTTCCTTGGTGATTTGTTTTTCCTTCCATTCTTCATAACCCTTTTTTTTCTTTGCACTTCCTCCTTGAGTTTACTGTGCAGCCACATTGGCTTTTCCAGATGTTTCCCATTTTTCTTCTCCCATGGAATTGTTTCTCACTGCGCTTTTAGCAGTTCCTTCTTCATGGAATCCCACCCATGCCAGGTGTCCTTTTCCTTTAGCTTCTCTAGCCATGGGATTCTGCCCAGTATTTCCCTCAGCTTGATAAAATTAGCCTTCCTGAAATCCAACATCTGTGCGACTATACTCTTCTGTGGCCTGTGCGACAGTCATGAATTCTAGTACTACGTGATCAGTACCCCCTAAAGCGCCAACTGATTTGATGCAAGTGAGGAACTCCTTCCTGTTGATTTGGATCAGCTCCAGGACTGCTGATCCCCTTGTTCTGTTCTCCACCTTTTGGAAGAGGAAATGTTCTGCAAGGCACATCAGGAATGTGTTGGAGAGCCTATGTTTGGCAGAGTTAGATTCCCAGCAGCTGTCAGGATGACAGAAGTCCCCATAAGTACCAGTTCTTGCTTCTGAGATTTCTTTCTGGCAAGCATCATCTACCACCATATCTTGGTTTGATGACCTGTAGCAAATCCTACCACATTGTTTTTATTTCTTTCTCCATTTAATTTTACCGAAATGCTCTCAACTGGTCCAGTCTGATTACTCGCATGGATTTCTGTATAAGTGAATTTCTCCTCGACATGTAATGCTGCTCCTCCTCTTCTTCCCCATCTATTCTTTTGTTATATTCCACTCACGAGACTCATCCCACCAAGTCTCTGTTATACCTCTAAAATCATATTTACCATCCTGCCCTAGGACTCCAAGCTCATTCTGTTTGTTTCCCAAATTCTCTTCAGTGGTGTATAGATGTCTCAACTAACGTTTGTTTCATCTTTTATTCTACTTTGAGTTTTACTATGGCTCCAGTGTTCTCCCTCAGCATCTCCTCTGGCATTCACACCCTTGGATTTAGAGCTTGCTTCTGGACGAATGTTTAAACTATAATCTCCAGCCTCCCAAAGACTTAGTTTAAAGCCCTCTTGGTCATATTTGCCATAGTTTTGCCAAAGAAACTGTTCCCAGTCTTTGTGAAGTGTAGCCCATGTGTAGTCAGTAGTCCTTCGTCCAGGAGGTAAAGATCAGGGTTCCAGAAGCCAAACCTCTCATGTTGACATCATCTGCATAACCAGTCATTCAACTGCAGCCATCTCACTGTCCCTGTGTGGTCCTGTAGCTTTCACTGGTAGAATGGGCAAGAATACCACCTGTGCCTCTAAATTAATTACAAGCATAGTGTTCAAATCCAGGGAAGGAATAGTCCCACTATATTCTGTGATGGTCAGGCTTCACGTGGAGTCTTGCATCAGTTCTGGGCAACTCATTTTAAAAAGTATATAGACAAGCTGGAGTGAGCTCAGAGAAGGGCAACAAGGATGATAAGAGAGATGGAGAAGAGAACGTACAGACAAGTGCGGATCTCCCTTTTCTACTTCCCCCATTTATTTAATCCCCATTCCCTTATCTCAGCATTTCATCCTCTGAGTTTTCCTTCACATTCCCACTCCCAATTGCAATCAACCTCCCTCTTTTGTTCCTCTTTTCAACAATAGAAAGGGTAAAAAATGAAGTTTTGTAGGAATCAGTCTCCTGATGAAGCCAAGAAAAATCCCCTAACAACTGGGTTATGATGGGGATGCACTCCTCCTGCCCACTTCCCTGCGTAGGTCATCCACCAAGGCAACCAAAGCTGTCTCCATCCCACAGTCAGACCAAAAAAGACCTAGATCAGTGGTTCTCAACCTGTGGGTCCCCAGATGTTTGTGGACTTCAGCTGCCAGAAGCCCCAGCCACTATGGTCAATGCTCTGACCTAGATAATCTGTTTCACCCAGAAACTGTTGGAGCTAGGAGGCCACAGAATGCTCCAGAACCTTGCCTGAAAGTGGAATATTGGAGACTGGCTGATAATTATTCAGGACGATGGGATCCAGGGAGGGCTTTTTTAGTAATGGCCCCACCACAGCCTCTTTTAGGCAGGATGGAAACTCTCCTTGCTGCAGTGGGGCATTCACCACTCCCCTAACCCACTCACTCAGTCCCCTTCCAGCTGCTCTAAACACCCCACAGCCTTCTTCTGTGGTTCACCTACGTTGTTTGCACGCAGGAAATCCACCTTCTCAAGTTCATTCCTCTCTCAATAAATGTAAAGCAACCTGTGGGTTCTGTCTCTGGTTTGCTATCTGGCCACTCTTCCAGGGAGAAGCCTAGATTGGGCAGCGCGCTCAACCCTCCGAAGCTGGGATTCCCACGTTCCCCTGACTTACTGAGTCATGCGACAGCACCCAATCTAAAAACTCTCACACCTTTTCCTCCTCCTCCTCATTTTATTAATTTGTTAGTTGTTTTTAATATGTGTTAGCTTTGTTTTAATTATTACTGCTTGTTTAATTTGTGTTTTAACTTTTGTATGTCATAGTTTTTTAATTACGTTTTCTTTTTTAAAGTATTGTAAGCCATTTTGAGTCCTTTCAAGGAAAAAAAAGCAGGATATAAATAAAGATGATATTATTATTATTATTATTACTATTTTACTTTATTTTTAAAAGAAACAGAATAAATAAAAAAGAAAAAATACATACTACAATAAGAGAGATCTCTACAGACAAAGCCTAAGAATGATACAATATAATCATAAGAGTATAGTAGTATTACACAACATATAACATAATTGTACATACCTAAGACACACTCATACTTCCTAACTTCAGTTCCAATCATTTCTCATCCTCTCTGGCTTCCCGACTAGGTTGTCCTTAGGATAATAAATTAACTAGATAAAATGAGGATCTATTTTCTTCCTTTAAATATGTCAGGGCTCTACTAATATTACCTCTTTTGTAACTTTAATACTATATAGAGATAGTTTTATACTACATATAAATAAAATGAACTGAGTAAAATTCAACCATATCTCTCTCTTCAATCAACAAAGCTCGCTATCGTCAAGTCTCCCCACTTGCTTTTAAAGAATTGTATCACTGGATCCCATTTCTTAACACACTTTCCAAGAGGGATCCCTCTTGTTAATGTCGTCAGCTTATCCATAACTGCCATTTCAAACGATTTCATTTCCCAATCTTCTACACTTGGTATGTCTGATTTTTATTATTATTATGTCCGGCTATTACTATTACTCAGGATGGCCTGCAAAAATTAAAACTTATTCAGAAAAAAGACCGTCTTTGGGGCCCGCCATTCTGATATCTCTTTATCAGCTGTCTATCACATTTAAGAGTCAGTGCAAGCTTCTTGTTTTAACTTTTAAAGACCTGCATGGCTGAGCTCCCTCTTATCTTTCAGCCCCCACTTCTCCTCACCAGACGGCCGAGCGATTTGCTTGCTAGGAATGCTGGGCTTCTCATTCAACCAAGACATTCCTCTTCTGTGGCTTGGCTTGGGCTTTTCTCACTTGCTGCTCCAGACTCTTGGAATGGCCTCCCTCAACATCTGCAAACTGCTCCTTCCCTCACTGCTTTAAACACTCACTTTAAGACCCTGTTTTCCAAAGCTTTTGGATCTTTAGCTTACTTGTTTTCTAATCTTGTATATTTTGATGATATATATTTACCTGTTTGCTTCATATTATCTTGCCTTGGTTCCTATTTCTATCTATATAATATGTTCTACAATTGTATTGCATTGGTTTCGTATTTATGTTACCCCTTTCTTTCCAGTGTGTGCACGCGTGCACATATGTTTGTATGTAGGGTCCTAGATACCCTAAAGGTATTAGATCGCACCTGCTCTTGAAAGCTAAGCAGGGTCAGCCCTGGTGACTACTTGGAGGGGAGACTGCTGATGAATACCAGGCACTGTAGATTGTATATCAGAGGAAGGAACTGGCAAAACCACTTCTGAGGATTCCTTCCCTAAGAAAACTCTGTGAAATTCATGGACCCCAATTTAAAAGAGTGAAGCAGCATGCAATTTTATGAGAAGAAAGTAGGGACGATCATAAATTCTGGAATATGTTAGAAGAAGGAGAATAGGTATGTAGGTACAGGTTACGATAGTACAGTCATAACCAAATTGTGTAAATTTAATAAGATTAATTGGAAAATTTTATACTTGTTCTGGATTTTGGTAATTTAATGAAGCAATACTGCTTGCTCTGTTCTGTGATACAAGGTAATGTGTTCTTTTAACGTAATTTTTTTCTAATAAAAGCATAGTTTTTTAAAAAGAGAAATTTGTGGAATCACCATAAGTCAAAAGGCAACTTGAAGGAACAAGTGCGTGCGTGCGTGCGTGCGTGCGTGCGTGCACACACACACGCACATGAGCTCATGTATACACACTGCCACTAGATCCAATGGTAGGGAGGAAAGAGGAAGCCCCCCTTTCCCCGCCACCTCCAGTCCTGTATCTGCCAGGGGTCTACCCCTTCCAGAGCAGGGAGTATTATATGCAATATAACAGGGACCACACAATTCCCTTGTTAAAACAGCTCCACTGGCTACCTGTTCATTTCCAGGCACAATTCAAAGTGCCAGTTTTGACCTATAAAGCTGTATAGGGCTTGGGCCCAGGTTATTTGAAGGACTGTATCTCCCTTTAGGAGCCCATTAGAGCTTTAAGATCATCTGGAGAGACCTTTTTCTCTGTCTCAAAGACCTCTCAGGTGTGTCTGGTGGGAACAAAGGAAATGGGGCCTTCTCGACGGTAGCTCCCAGCCTGTGAAACTCTCTTCCATGGGAGGCTAGGCTGGCCCCCTCCCTGCTCTCCTTCCACTGGCAGACTAAAACATTCCTTTTTAGGCAGGCTTTTATATGAGCCAGGGAGCTTTATTTATTCATTTTAAAAATTGAATATTGTTTTAGGTTTCTATACTTTTGTATGTTTTTAGTCATTTTAAATGTTTTTAATGTTTCTAATTTATTGTTGGAAGCTGCCTTGGGTCTCATTCTGGGAGAAAAGGTGGCATCCAAATGTAATAAAATAAATAAATAAGGATGACGATAGATTAAAAACCTGTGCCACCAGATCCAAGGGTGGGGAGAAAAGAGGAAGGACCTCCCTTCCCCACCACCACCTCCCCTCCTGCATCTGCCAGGGGTCTGCCCCTTCCAGAGAAGAGCTCTGCAAATCATCTCCTCTCCCACACCCCACTTGTCGTGAAAGATTTAGGTCCAGCTTCTTTTTCTTCTCTGGGTGTGCTTGTTTAAATTTAACTTAAGAAATGTTTCTTCCTCTGCCCCTCTCCTCCCTGCAACATTTAAAAATTTTATTAAATAAATGGTGGTGGAATAAAAATGTCTTACATGCAAAGCACCTTTATTGACTTCTGCTCTACACAACCGCAGTAATACTTACAAAAAAATTTAGCTAATGCCAGGACAAAACCGCTGCACCCAGAAGCTGGCGGCAGTAGTAGCGGCGGCGGCGGCGGTGGGGTGGCGGCGGTGAAGATGGGGAACCGATCTGGAGGCTTCCTCTGCCCCACTTTTCCCCAAGGCAAAAGTCCCACCCCACAGATTTTAACGTTTGGATCTGGGTAGACTCTGCCCTCTGCTGGAGAAACGCTCTATATCTCAGAGAAAGCAGACTTTCTCCCTCGCTACTTCCTTTTCACAAACAAGCGCCATTTCTGCACTAGACTGTTACAGTGCTATTATTCCACTTGCAGCATCCTAGGGATCAAACCCCAGGATTCCGTAGGATGCTGCAAGTGGAATAATAGCACTGTAACAGCCTAGTGCGGAAATGGCCAAGGAAAGACTTCCATTTCAACATGCTTTGGTTAATGACTGTATAAGCCCATCCACCATCACCGGTCCTAAACAATGTGCTGGATCTTGCCAATGGTTCTGCTGGTGTATCATAGGCTCCTAGAAACCTAGAGCTAGAAGAGACCCCAAGGGCCACCCAGTCCAACTCCCTTCTGCCATGCAGTCCAAGCCCCCCCTCTGACAGATGGCCACCCAGCCTCTCTTTAAAAAACTCCAAAGAAGGAAGAGACTCCATCACACTCCATGGCGGCAGCAGCAGATTCCACTCTTGAACTGTTCTTATCATCAGAAAGTCCCTCCTAAAGTTTAGGTGGAAGTTCTTTTCCTGAAGTTTGAAGCCATTGCTCCATAGTGTCCTAGTCTCTGGGGTAGCAGAAAACAGGCTTGCTCCATCCTCTACAGGACATCCCTTCAAATATTTAAACACAACTATCATGTCACCTCTTAACCATCTCTTCTCCAGGCAAAACAGACCCAGCTCCCTAAGCTGCTGGTTTCCAGGCCTTTGACCCTTTTGGCTACCCTCCTTGGACATGTTCCAGCTTGTCAATATCCTTCCTGAACTGTGGTACCCAGGACTGGACACAGAATACCAGGTGGGGTCTGACCAAGCAGAATAAAGTGAGACTATTATTTCCCTCAGCCTAGAAACTACACTCCTATTGACGCAGCCCAGAATCACACTGGCTTTTTTAGCTGCTGCATCACACTGGTGACTCATGTTCACCTTGTGCCTTAGATCCCTTTGACATATCCTGTGGTCAAGCCAGATGCCACCAATCTTATATCTGCAGATTTCATTTTTTCCTGCCCAGGTGTAGTACTTTACATTTCTCCCCGTTGAAATTCATTTTGCTAGTACTGGCCTGGCTCTCCAACTTGTTAAAAGCCAGTCTGAATTCTGATCCTGTCATCTAGGGTGTTAGCTTGCATGTGAGATTATTAAAATGATCGTGTGGTTACTGCAATCACTGGTGTCCCTTTTCCTGGGAACTGGAATGTATTCTGATCCTGTCCTCTGGGGTGTTAGCTACCCCTCCTACTCTGGTGTCATTTGCAAATTTGATGCCCTCTATTTCCTCATCCAAGTCATTGATAAAGATGTTAAATAGCACTGGGCCCAGGACAGAATCCTGTGGCACCCCACTATGCTGCCCTGAAACCCCAGGGTACAGGGTGAGATATAAATATTTTAGTAAAATTAATTAATTAATTTAAAAAGCACATCCAAACAAAACAACCTATGGGTCCATGGTCCTCCTCCAAACCTTGTCTCTAGTCATGTCCATCTACTGCAGAGACTTCAGGCTCAAAATGTACACGTACACGCTACTGCTGCTGTTATTTGAGAAGTTTGTTTGCTTGTTTGTTTTTAAAACAAGGATCTGGAGCTATCTAATAAATCAGATTAAGAGACTGAGTCTCAGGACGTATAAAGAAGTCTTCTTCCTCAAATTAGGCCAATGTACTGCAGCCATGAAGTATTTAACATATTGCTTCTTACTTAATATATTAAATGCAATTCAATACAAGGCACATGTGTATTTAATTCTTTAATCCATGCCTGACTGATAATCATTCATGCATATTTAGTGTCCCTGTCTTTTTCTTATAACTTCCTCTAAGGAAAGTCCATGCCTTGTTTTCTTCTCAGTTAGATTACTGTAATGAGCTCTACATGGGGCTGCCCTTGAGAAGAGTTCAAATGTTACAGATAGTGCATAACACGGTGACCAGAATGCTGTCACATGTGTATTTTGAAGGCCACAGAACACCAGTCTTATAAGAATTGGTCCAATTGCTCCTCAGCCCAATTCAAAGAGTAGGATTGGACCAGCAAAGGCCTGAATGACTTGAGGCCAGGATATCTGAAAGACTGCCCTCCCCATATGAGCCGGGTTGAAATTTAAGATCCTCACCAGAGGCCCTGTGAAGCTGGGCTGGTGGGTGTCTATGACAGGGTCTTTTCTGTGACAGTGTCCCAACTGTGGAACTCCCTGCCGAAGGAAGACAGGCTGGCTCCGTCTCTTGTGAGCTTCCATTGGTCAGCTGAAACTGCAATTCCACATGGGGAGAAGCTGCTCAGATTGTTTCAAGTCTCTGGTCTTAAATTATTTTTAAGGAGTGTCTATAACCTGTTTTTAAGTCTTCTAGTCAAGTTTTAAGGTATTTTTGTTTATGCATACAACATTTTTACTGTTTTGTCCACTGTAGATCGCTTCATGGGCCAAGAGGTGATGCATTTATTTATTTAAATATATCAACAAATATTTCTGGGCCAAAAAAGGCTGGGCTCATTTAAGGAATAGAATCTTTGAAAAAGAAAAAACCTACATCCCAGGGCATTGTCCCTCTTTCACATCCGCTGAGTGAAGAGGTAACAGAGCCTTTCCAGGATGAAAGAGAAAAGTGTGTGAGAAAGAAAGAGAGAGAGAAAGAGAAGGAATTACCCAAGAGGAATGCTCCTTCATCTGATGCTGGTTGCTGTGAGGGCCGTTGGCGTGGCCACGCCAAAAACAGTTCTGGCAGAGCTGGTAGTTGTGGCACTGCTGGCACCGGTACCGGAAGCCCATCATGCTCTCACACCGGCAGTAAGAACATTCCACGGGATGGAAGACTTGGAAAGAAGACAAGAGGAGAGGAAGAGTCAGAATCGTCATCTCTACGGGGGAAAAAGCCTGCCAAGCCCACATCTCTCTCCCCTTCAAAGAGTCCAAACATTTCCCAGAACTCAATGATCATCTGGGGGGGCCACTCCTGGGTGGCACATAAAACCAGAGCACTCCGTCTGGCTTAGCAAGGCACACAGAGCTTGCCAATGGACACCCATGTTGCCTACTGTTCAACTGGATCAGTGCTTTGGCCAGGGTCTGGGACGACGTTTGGGTCATTGGTTATCACTGCTTCTTTCCTGCTGGGAAACTTTCCAAGGGTTTGTGGATGGGTGTTGTCTGCAGGTCACCAGGTTCTACAGCACTGGCCTAGATCTCCCTGGCAGGAGCACCCTTTTATTCTGCTGTGGCTCTTGTGTGCCTCCAAGCTGTTTCCAGCTTATAGCAATGCTAGGGCAAACCCATCACAGGGTTTTCTTGGCAAGGTTTGTTCAGAGGGGGTTGCCTTTGCCTCCCTCTGAAGTTGAGAGTGTGTGACTTGCCCAAGGTCACCCGGTGGGCTTCCGTGCCCAAGTAGAGATTCAAGCCCTGGCTTCCAAAGTCACACTCAAACCACTACACCAGGCTGGCTCCCATCTGACTGTCACTGACCTAGCTCTCGCCTGCAGGAGCTGCCGTCTATCCTGAGCTGATTTCTTATCCAAAATCCAGAGCCCTCACACAGCAAACCCAGAGCCCCCCAAAAGTCTCCCCTCTGGCTCTGAGATGCTGAAAGGGAGTCCGAGGCAGGCAGGCTTGAGGTCTGTGCTCATCAAATCCTCCCAGTAGAGTCAAAACCAGACAGAATTGGGCGCATGGAGAGAGAGAGAGCGTTTCCCCAGCTTGTGCTCTGGAATGCTCCACTGCTCTCCAGTGTAGAGTTGGGAGCCAAAGAAAATGCTGGGACTTGCCCTGAGGCGGAGACAGAAACTGAACAAAGCCTTGTATTCAGTTTTGGGAGTTCTGTAGATGAACGCTTAGTGGGTGCGGGCACCAATATCAGCCAAATGGGTTCCACCATAGACTGAGCCCCTTCCCACCATAAAAGCTTGGCAGGGGCTATCAGCAAGCGGAAGCGTCCCTCCTCCCAGTTCCGGGTCCCACAGACCATATTTTTCAATCAAAGCCAGTGTGGGGTAGTGATCTGAGTGTCGGACCAGGGCGCTGGGAGACCGCAGTTCAAACCCCACTCCACCATGGAGATCCAGCGGGAGACCTTGCACAAGTCACACACTTCTCTCAGCCTCCTCAGAGGAAGGCAATGATGGCAACCCTCCCTCTGAACAAATTCTGCCAAGAAAACCCTGTGATAGGGCCACCCCAGGGTTGCCATAAGTCGGAAAAGACTTTCAGGAACACAACAACAACTTCTACCACGCACCTTGCTTCGCCTTGTTGTTTAACTGCCATGTTACTGAAATGTGGTGATGTGCTGCTGAATTTGGCAGTGGGAGTTCCAAGCAAGGGCTGGAAATGGGGAGGGGGAGCTGTGTTGCCACCCCGATGTCGCAGCGCAGGAGCGCGATTGTCCACAGAGTGAATGGGAAGACTGTCTTGGGATGGTGTCACTCTGTATGTCAGCGATGAGAGGGAGTAACACAAATGTGAAACCTCAAAAGGCACCGTTTCCTCCACAGAATCATTTGGAGTGACACCAAGACCCAATGAAAAGACAGCTCTGGGGACATAACATGCGCTTACACTACTTTAGCTGAAACGCTCAGGGTGGTCTAGCTTTGGAGAACAGAAGTCAGTGCGGCTTCCCAGGAGAAGCAGGAAAAAATGACGTTAATTCCTTCCATGCTGAATGGAAGCTCAGACCAAGACCAAAAAGGGTACGTGCCTGGACACCTCAAATGTCTTCCCCTGGAAGCCCAGTCATGGACTGAGGACAAGGAAGCAGGTCTAGACTCAGTCCAAAGAGCAACTGATGCGAGGCATACCATCAACTGGCTGGACAGAGCAACCATGGGGCTATTAAATTCAATGCACAGGCAAGTGAGAAAGTCCCAGGGAAGCCCAACACAATCACACTTGACTCCAAAACAAAAGCTTATAAAAACAAATGAGGGGACAGGTTAAAAAGGAACCTGAAAGGGATTTGTAGCACTCTGGGATCTGGTCCAGGTGGAGGACCAGTAAAGAATTATCGTAAAAGAGTCATGAAGAAACTCCTTGTGCGTGTGTAGCCGTGAGGAGAACTAGTCTCCACCAGAAGTGATTTCAACAGAAACAGTGGCTTCTTGGCACACCACGCACATTAAAACACTCCATCTGTCCACAAAGGATTCACTCTATGCCCTGATGAATTAGACTGGATTCCAGGACTGAAACCTCCTTTTTCTCAGTTAGCCTCAATGGTACTTCCAGACTCCTTTATATATTTTTATTCCAGGTTAGGAAAGATACCAGCAGGGCCAAGAGGATGCAGTGTGGTTAACAAAGAGCACCAAGGATGCTCTTCAAAGCCAGGAGGCTTCATTCAGAAAACAGAAGTCTTGCCCAGTGGCAATCAACTGTCAGAATGCGTGCCTCCTGTCATAATATAGTTATTGGATGTGTATTACAATGTGTAGGGAAACCTTAGCCTTAGTTAGAGCACTACAAAGCATCAAAGGCCAGTTGTTGATTGCATGTGTCTGAAGCTTGTGTGTGTCATCTCAAATGGCTAATTGCTTTATGGCTCCATGGTACTATGTGTCCAGGAGAGGGGGAAAAGATCAGAGAGGCAGAAAACAGAAGAACCAAAAGTTGTTGTGAGAACTGGAAATGCTCAGAGATAAGAGACAAGAGACATGTTCTTGCTTCAATAATGAAAGATGGGTAAACAACTGAGAGTCTGGGAATCATCAAAAGTTATGGAGTGATATCTAATTGATGATTCTCTTTAATCACAACTTTATGTGCCTAAATTTGTAGGGAAGGCATAAAACCTATGAATGCCATGTACCCTTCAGTCTCAGGAAACTTCAGGAGAAGTGTGCTGTGTTGCTTGCTTTGCTATAAATAAACCCTGCTGTCTACCTCAAAGTGCAGTTTGTGCACCACAAGTTACCCAGAGCATGGCATCAACCCAGCTTCTGGGAGACCAAGGCCACTGCTGGCTGGTAGCCATGCAAGCCCAGACACTCCAGCTGCTAGAGGTTCGAGGAGGAACCAGCCATCTTACATTCATGTCCTGCTGGAGGGACTCACTCAGGCAACCAGGGTGGGAACATCCAGTGGTGAGCCAGGTGGGCCATGACTGTGACTCTGATCCAGCTTGAGGGTTCCTCTCTCATGTGGAGGGACACTAAGGTCAGGGACCATGAGAGAAACAGAAGAGGCAAATCCTGGGGAGCACCCATCCAAATCCTCAGGGGTAAAGTGGGGATTGTCTCCAGGTGCTCGGTGGATGGTTCTAATTTTTTTATTTTGAGACAAATCCATTGTGTTTTGGCTTACAGGTATCTCCCCTTTCTTCCTCGGGTACCAAGGGAGACTCAAGCAGCTAGCCTTCCTTGGCCCAGGTCTGCTGAGCATCCTGAGACTAATGTCCTTCTTTTAGATATTCCAGGCTTACCACTGCTGAGCACACAGACTCTAACGCACAATGCTGTGCCCTTCAGCAGAAGGAAAAGCCAGGCCTGTGCAAAGAGCAATTCAGAGAAGTTTTTATCCAACTCACCATTTTCTACATGGGCAAGTCTGTGCATGAGAGGTAGCCACACAAGGCACTGGGGTGGCGGATCAGCCATTAACGTGTCTAAAAACATGTTTAGTGTAACCTTTTTCTGTAAAGAAAAAAAAAGAAGATGCAGAGAAAAAGCAGCTCTTCTCTCTCGAGGAGTGAGCAGGCAAGTTTCACCCCACAGCAAGAAAGCACTCATTCCAAATACACAGCAAACAACCTGGCCTAGTTACAATTGCCTTAAGCTAAGCAAACATTTAAATCTCTGAAATCCATTCATCTTAAAGGTAATTGATTCTGATTGGATTGGGCTTCATAGCACTTATTTGACACAGACCTTTACTTGCAGAGATTATCACCTTTACAACCATCGTGTAAGCTATGTCGTCCTCTACCTGCAGAAGAGGGATAAGTTCACCTTCTTGGTCACTGGGTTGGGAAGAATCCCAAGAATCCCAAGGTTGGTCCAACCCCCAGCTATCCGAGGAAGCCACAGGTGAAGAAATGCCATCCAGTCTCTGTTGAAAAACCTCCAGCGACAGAAATTCCACCACTTTCTGAGGTATTGTGTCCTACTGTCAGAGAGCTCTTACCATCAGGAAGTTCTTCCTAATGTTTAGGTGGAAGTCATTAGGTGAATAAACTTGCTACTGGAAATTCTTTTATGCTTAGTGATGCACATGTTCTTCGAATTGTTTACCTGTATCTTGGAAATTAATGAAGGGCCAGCAAAAGTGGATTTTGAGGCCCTTTTGACTGCTGTGATCCAATGGATAGAGGATATAACAATACTCGAAACAACTGAAATTTTACAAATGGACTTACATTTGGATATTTGATTAATTTTTATGGAAAACTATTATTAATGTTGTTTTTCTCTTGTATTTTTTATTTTTCTGCTTTTGTTATAATGCAATAGCATAGGATGTAACTGAGAACTTTTCTGTGCACTTCTATTATGCATCTTTAAAATGTAATAACGTTTTTTAAAAAATAAAAAAATGTTAAGGTGGAATCGCTTTCCTTGTTATTTGAATCCACTGGTTCGTGTCATAGTATGCGGAGCAGCAGAAAACAAACTTGCCCCATTTTCTATGTGATGGCAGCCCTTCATATATTTAAGGAGGACTCTATCACAGCCCCTCTCGGCCATTTCTGCACTAGACTGTTATAGTGCTATTATTCCGCTTTCAACATCCTATGGAATCTTGGGGTTTGCAGTTACGGGAGGGGCCAGAGGATTCCAGGATTCCATAGGATGTTGAAAGCAGAATAATAGCACTATAACAGTCTAGTGCAGAATGGCCTTGGTCTTTTCGTGTCCCAGCTAACAAACCTCGACCGTTTCTCCCAGGCGTCATTTGTGGGCTTTTGCCCATCTTGGTCACCCTCCTCTGGATTTAGTCAAGTAACTTGAACTGAACTTTCAGGACATTTAAAGGGGAACCATTATCTGTCCTGACTATTTTATAGAGAATAGGACAAGGAGCAGTGGACTCAAGCTGCAGGAAAAGAGATTCCACCTAAAGAACTTCCTGATGGTCAGAGCCATCTGGCAGTGGAATATGCAGTTGCCTCCATGGAGCGTGGTGGTGGAGTCTCCTTCTTTGGAGGTTTTTAAGCACAGGCTGGATGGCCATCTGTCAAAGGGAGGGCTTTGATTGTGTCTTCCTGCATGGCAGGGGGTTGGACCGGATGGTCTCTGTGGTCTCTTCCAACTCTATGATTCTATGATTCCACAAGTTTTGAGGCTGTCTGGAGTGCTGCACGCCTTTCAGACAGCTCTTCCACCGTGCCCACCTCTCTCACTGCACCTACCTGCTGAGGGAAACAGGTTCGCACCGAGTTTTCAGTGTAGCCAAAGGAAGGTCCTTCAAATACAGCTGTGGGAAGCTTCAGAACTTCTCTTAGAAACTGGTCAAACTTTGAAAATATCATCAGTCCATTGGAATCTGACATTTGAGAAAAGATATCTAGAACAGAAATCAAAGGGAAAACTCTGGGTTAATGGTGATTTCAACATTATCCTTATGGGTGCAACTTTAAAGTTTTCAGGGGAGGGTGCTCCTGTCAAATGGTGGATTTTGAGGACACATCTTCCTTTCTCATCCTGCACAGAAGAGGATTATTTTTTCAGTGTCCCCTGTGCTCTAAGTTGCATACCTTGAAATGCTGCGATGCATTACTTTGCCAAGGCGAGGGGTGTGTGAAAACTTCAATGATATTTTTACTTTTAAAAATGGGGCTTGGACTTGAAATCCTTGCCCACACTTGGTAAAGTACCTCAGGGGAGTGGCACAAGGGAATTAACAGTGAATGTTAAAGGTTTAACACAAGCAAGCTCAGACGAGCTGTAATTACTCTTATGAGGCTCTATCAAGAAATGAGAGCAGAGAGAGGAGGGCCGGGTGACTCTGCAGCTATATACAGAATGAAGCCCTGGAACAGGGGTTGGAAAAATGCAGCCCATGGGACACTCATGGAACACAAAACCCACTTTGATTGCCCCTCCAAAGCCCCACCCCCATTTTAATATGTTTCAGACCAATGAAAACAGTTCAAAATGTAGGAAAACCACTTGCAGATGCAGCCATTTGGAGCTTCCATGAGGATGGTTATGGTCATGGGGTGGGAGAAGCACCACAGCCTCCCTGGGAGAGCCTCCAGAATGTCTGGGAACCTTCCAGCTCCTGCTGTTGGTAAGTCAAAAGGGGAAAGATGGCACTGGATGCCTCCTTCTGCAAGTGTCCAGACAGCAGATGGGACCACACTGGCACAACTGGAAAAAGTGATGCCACTTGGAACATGTCCCATTATTTGATGAGACCCCACTCCCCCTGATCCCTGGATTCTTGGACAGACTCTGAATTATTGGTGGCCCAAAACTCAACTCAGAAACATTTGGCAGACTGTGAAACCGAGATACTAGTAAATCCATGATGTCTGTCTTGACCCAGCAAGAATGCAAATGGGGTTACTGCCCTATGAATACTCACATCTTAGCTTGTCCAGAATTTTCCCACCACACATAGTTGCCAACATTGCTTTTATGGAGAATACTGTCAACTTCCCATGGCCCTCGCTGTAAAAGAAAAACTAGAGTTACTGCCAAAAGAATCACATCTCTGAAGGTTCAAGAGAAGCCATCTGGGGCACCCGTGACTTCTTCAACAAGACAACATGGAAGCAGCCTTTGGTGCTCATGCAACAGACCACTTCCCTGCTTGGTAGAACTGTCATGAGGAAGGGCATGTTATTTGGATGAAGGAAAACACCACTCGGCTGTTTCTACCATGGAGTCACTGGCCTCCAGCAAAGCTAACCAGGGCCAGAGGTACGGCACGTCCTGGGTCAGCACAAAGCACTAGCTGCCTTGTATCTGGATACAGGAATTTCACCAGCCAGGGGGAGATTCTTGGGCATTTGAGGGACCAAATCCCTGCTTGGCATATTGAGTTCTGGCAGTGGGGGACATCTGGCCCCAGAGGCTTCCCACCACATCTAGCCCCAGAGGCTTCCCATCTGGCCCCTGCCTGCCACAGCCCCACTAGTCACAATACCTCATCTCCCTCTTCACTACCAGACCACTTACATGTCTTCTTTTTTCAGAGAACTATAATAAATTATGTAATATGTTGTTATCCGTATTAAATTCTTGCTTTGTTTTAAATCCAGAATGGTCTTAAGTTCTTTAACTTGCAGGCCACCCCGTGTGGGAAGAGTGGCTTGGGCTACCAGGCAGATGACTCCATGTCATGTTAGACCCCACATCAGTATCACAGCCAAACATCAACAGCTCATTCAGTTTCTATTATCCCCTTCCAGCCCCTTTGTCCAGGTAGTACATGGTATCAAACAGCAAAGCAAAGTACTACAAGTACAGTCCTCCCTCCATATTCAAGGGTTTGACTTTCACAAATTTGATTATTTGTGAGGCATGTGCTCACCCCCCCTCCATTTTCCTCCTCCTATCCCTTGCATTCCTCACCCCAGGCTTGCACGGCTTGTGTTTAAAATGTAGGTTTTTTCCTTTTGCATGAGCAAAGCCCCCTCCTACTGCTAAAGGCATGGTCTCTCTGCCATGTGGCTGCAGATTCTGCTGTGCACAGGCTGCTGATTGGTCAGGTGCTCCTTTCTCAAGATGGCCACCAGAAGGAATTAGAACTCCAGAACTCCCCTCTTCTTTGAGGAGAAAATATTGGTAAGCCTTTTAAGTTGTCTCCTTGCCACCCGCAAATGCTGGGGACAGAGGCAAAGGAATGGGAGAGGGAAGCTCTGGCGGGGAATGCAACAGAAATTGCATTTTTTCCACTTTTGCAAGGGTTCTGTGCCCCTAACTTTCACAAATGTGGAAGGGTTACTGTATTACATGGCATCAAAGAAAAAACAATCTAGTATGAGAGTGCCTGGTGAATTACAGAGCATCATATGATAGGAAACATCAAAATACTACATATCATTAGAATGGCATCAGGTTGGCATGGCAGGGAAAGCAAAGCTGACCTGATGCCCAGAGTCCTAATCCAGCCCCCAAACCATGTTGGGCCCCATAATGTGCCTCTACTCTTCTCACAGCTATCTGGATGGGAGATGAGTTACTCCTCTGTGGTTCAGTTTCCTTGTCACCGAAAGACACACTCTCAGGGTTTATATGGTGCAGAAGCAAACTGGGTGCCCCTCAGAAGCAAACTGGCCCCAGACTCCTCTTGAGGAGCCTCTGGACCTGGAGAGTCAGCTCAGGAACAGTCCGGGTCAAATTCATTAGTTTGGAACCCAGCCCTACCACTTTTTCATAAGAAGATGCTGGGACCCATCCGCTAAAGGGTCAGGCTGCCCTCCTCTCCTGTCAACCACCTCTTGCATCCATTTCCCACCAGTGAGGCTTCTCTTCTAGCCACCATGCGCATCAATTTTCAGTGACAAACAGTCAATTCCAGCTCAGAAAACCCTGAAATCCTACAGTATTGGTGGGGGGATGAAAAATTCCACACTGCTTCCCTAAGCTCAGAATGGAAAAAGGGAGCTGGCCAATTCCTTCACGCTGAACACTACAGGCAGGCTGAGGAGGATGGCAGAAAAGAAAGCGACCTGTTGTTACTTCCAACATGATGTTCTACCTACTGGATGCCTCCGTGGTAATGGGTGTACACACAGAAAGAAGGAGCCAGTATGATGTAGACTAGGACTCGGGGAACCCAGGTTAGAATCCCCACCCACCCATGGAAACCCACTAGGTGACCTTGGGCAGGTCACACCCTCTTGGCCTCAGAAGGAGGCAATAGTGGCAAACCTCCTTTAAATTAATCTTAAGAAGCTGTGTCGTATGTCATGGTTCATGTCTTCGACTGGCCTCTTGGAGAACAAGGTTGGAACCTCCACTCAGCCATGGAAACCACTGGGTGACTTTGGGCAAATCACATTCTAAGAAGGTGGCAGCAAGAGGAGGTCTCCTCTGAACAAATCTTGCCAAGAAAACTCTAGGGGAGGGCCAGCATAAGCCAGCTTGAGCAAGAAATGCAGAAGGAGAAGCTGCCTTGGCCTTTCCCATGTGTGTACTGTTCACAAGGGAGACTCCTGTGCAATCCACCATGATTTACGCAGAGTTTCCTACAGCTTCCTTTTCTCAGCTGCCTCCTCCTCGTCTTCTTCCTGCTCCTTCTGAGAATCCAAAGCAGCTGCTCAGCACCCTTTAGAAACTGGGTCTCCACCCTTCAGACTGGAACATATTTCTTTCACATGCCTCCCAAACAACAGGCTCTCTTAGCATGTTACAGTCCTCCCTCCACATTAGCAGGTTTGACCTTAGTGAATCTGATTATTCACGAGGGGCACATGTGCCTTCCCCGCTTCTCCTCCTCCCATTCCTTTGAGTTTTGCCAGGCATGGAGAAGAGAGGCAAGCACGCCCAGGAAAAAGGCAAGACTGTAGCATTAGGCTTTCTCTCTCCATCTGTCTCTCCATATTTTTAAGAACCAACTTTAAGAGAGACAAGCCCAGCTCACAGGGCCGCACCACTGTCTTTTTCTGCAGCCGGAAGGACCGCACTGATACACAAAGGGGGGTTAAAAATCTGATTCAAGGTAGACGGCAGAGACTGAAACATGGGCACGACCTCCCACAGACTACACCATCAGCTGCTGCATGCTTCATTCTGGGTGTCATCACCTCAGATTCTCTCCAAGTCCAGGCAGTCTTTGGACAGAAACAACACAAGACTCAAGAGAGAAGCCACTTGCCTGTCGTATGCTGCAATCATGAAGTTGAGGAGAAGGCTGATGGATTGCTCCACGCTGATCTGGTGAGTGGAAGGCAGGCGTTTATTCAGCTGGTAGTAGATGGATGAAATGATGGTTTCTAGTCGAGACACACTGATCTCTGTGTTGTGATCCAATGTGTTAAGGCCATTGTCTCGGAAGGCTTCTATCATGTTCCAGATATCCACTAGATGAACTGGGGAGAGGGGGAGAAAAATAAATATTTCACTCCAAAACAATGCTACTTAAGTGCAGATCCAACTGTGGATTTGAAAGAGCATTCCTTTTAGAAATTGCAGTAATACTCCCAAGTGTTTTCTTCCACAGAAGCAGTCTGTGTGTGCTCAGCTAATTTCTCAACCATCAGAATCAAGACACAGTTGACCTCTGGCCTCAGCATTTGCCAGGGGTCCTACAAGTGTTGCCAAAGCACAGCATAACCATCCACTTTTCTCTGAGTGCTTCTCACGAAAGCTGTAAACTGGCACTTCACTGTCTAGGATTAACTGAGGCTTCTTGTATTAGCCTGAACATCTTTAGGAATATGAGTACAAACAGTTTTTAATACAAATAGTTATTATTTGCTTACTGGGGTTAAGTTAAAAGCCTGAATCCTGTCTCCTTACAGCAATTAGGAGGGAAGGCTAAACGATGACATCATAGAGCCATCTTTAAATTCCTGAAGAGACATCATGTAGAGGAAGGAGCAAGCTAGTTTTCTGCTGTTGTAGAGACCAGGACACAAATGCACGGATTCAAATTACAAGAAAAGAAACTCCACTTAAACATTAGGAAGAACTTCTTGAATGCAAGAGCTGTCAGAGAGTGGAAAAGGGACATCCTCGTGGCAGGGTGGACTCTCCCTAAGATCTTTAAATAGAGGTTGGCTGGCCCCCTCCTAGGAGCGCTGCCCTTGTGTCTTCCTGCACAGAAGGGGGCTGGACGGGGAGAGACTTAGCATCCTTTCCAGACCTATGATTCTGTGAACAACAACAGAACTGCTGAGTGAACTGGTGAATGATAAAAGTCAACATATAGATAAACCCACCGATTCAACAGGCTTACTCTCATAGGCTTCTGACCAAAAAGTTTGTGTGTTTCATTGGGCTTACCAAAAGACCAACAAAATTGGGAGGAGGAGACAACAACTCTCTCTACCTTTTAGCTGATTATCCAGCTTACATGTGGGTGGTGAAATAAATGTGAATGGGTTTTATTATTAGTCAAAGTCAAACTTTACTTTATGGTAAACACAGCAAACTATCCAATTGTACAATATAGAGAAAATACACCTATTAAAAGAGGATATCAATATATACATAGGATATACTATAAACAAGATATAAAAGCGGGTGAACGGAGTGGTGGAAGCAAGACACACTTGAAAGTGACCTGCTCCCAGTCGGGCTCCCTCTGTCCGTCTCCATGGCCCTTGCCACAGAGGACAGCCGGGATGTGCGTGCATCCTCTGTATGCACACAGGGGCACAGCTGAGTGGATTTCGCACAGACTCGTGCTACACGGAAGCCACTTCAGGATAAAAATATAGGTGAATGGCTGACAGCTGACAGGTAGAGAACCATCCCAGGATGCTGCCTGTCTCCCCACTTTCTCTGCATACCCAACCCTCCCTCCCACATTTTCCTCCTCTGGCACCACCGCTTGCTCCTCCTTTACTGGATGCCACCTTGGTGCCACCTACACAGATACAGCAGTGGCGGGAGATGAATAAGAGTGCCTTGGGGGAACAGCCCCAGACTTCCTTTTTCAGTAACAGAAATGAGGGGAAGCCTCTGGCCCCAGGGAAGTCCATCTACACAGGCAAGAAACTGGGACAAGAGGAGCACAAGGGAAGAGGCAGAGGAAAGGCCAGCCGGACAAAGGGAAGCATAGGGCAGTTTAAAACCTCCAATTTGCTCGAGTGTGGCGCAGGCCAGTTCCTGCCACATCTGGGAAAAGAAATGTGCAGACAAGGGCCACAGAGTTTACCTCTGCTGGATCAGGGCCCTCTTCTTTCACTGTGTACTTCACACCTCAGTTGTTCTTTCTGTGCCATGTTTATCCTGACTTTGTCACTTATGCTCCATAGGATTCCCACCACAGGCTGTCCCTTCTGGTAAATTTTTTTTCAGCAGTAAACACACTACGTGCCACACAATTCAGTTATCTCCCACACATAGTTCTCTCTCCGTTTCTCTTAAAGGACACCTGGCCTGAAAACAGTATATGTGAAAGGGGGATAAAAATCCAATGCGATTCTATGTTTCATCAACAGGAGTACAGCGTCTAGGTCAAGGGAAGTGAGGGTACCGCTCTGTTCTCCCTTGGTCAGACCCCACCTGGAATAGTCCTGCGTCCTGCACCACAACTCAAGAAGGATATTGACAAGCTGGAAGGTGGCTGGAGAAGGGAGACCAAAATGGTCAAAGGCCTGGAAGCCATGAAGCCCTACAAAGGGTGGCCTATGGAGCTGGGTATGTATAGCCTGGAGAAGAGAAGGTTAAGTGCTAACATGATAGCCATATTTAAATATTTGAAAGGATATCATACAGAAGATGGGGAAGGCCTGTTTTCTGCTGCTCCAGAGACTAAGACATGGAGCAATGGCTTCAAATTTCAAGAAAAGATATTCCACTCAAACATTAGGGAGAACTTCCCAAGAGTGAGTGCAGTTTCACTGTGGAATATGCTTCTTATGCGGGTGGTGGCATCTCCTTCTTCGGAGGTTTTTAAACAGGAGCTGGATGGATCTGTCAGGAATGCTCTGATTGTGTCTTCCTGCATCGCAGGATGGGGCTGGACTGGATGGTCCTTGGAGTATCTTTCAGCTCTGGGATTCTAGGATTCAACGTCTTCTCTCTCCTTCCTGAACAAGGGCAGAAATTCTGCAGCACTCCAGATGTTGCTGGGCTGCAACTCCTTGCTTCCTAAGGGAGGATGGGAATTACAACTTAACCACATCTGGAGTGGTGCACAGAGTCCATTCCTCCTCTTGAGTATTTCCACTTCCTGGCACTTTAATCTCGGCAAGATTCAACTTGGGAACATGCAAAGCGCACACTGAGCATGCACAAAATGCCCAGAGAGGCACAGTTGGCCACTCCTCCACCCAACCCCTGTAAGCATAGTTACTCTCTGTTCTCAGCCCCTAAGAGCTGAGCTCAGGCCAGGGGAAGAGATGGGGAAGGTGAGTCCAAGCGATTCCTCAGTGTGCTATAGAATGGCACGGGCATGAGCAGTGCCCCCGGTTTCCCCTTCTCTCTCCAAAGGCTGGTCCCTCTCTTGGAGTACTGCCTAGGGATGGAGGTGGCACCCAAAAGCCAAGCTCAAGCAAAGAGGGCACCATACCAAAGTGCTCCAGGGAGCAATGCAAGGTGAGATCTAAACTTCCGGTGCATGTTGACAGGAGAGCTTTTGGCCGCCCTCAACTTCGGCTCCCAAATCACCAGCTCAAGAAGAGAAAAATACAAGGCCAGCTCATCTAAGCCAGGGAGGGGGTGTCTCTGAACAGGCAGACATGCTGGCCCATCAGGCACCGCTAGTGCTGAAAGGTCGAATATCACACTGTTGGGCTACTTCAACACACAACTTACAATCCATTAATGGTGCTTTCTCAGATCTGCATGCCAGCTTCATCTGATATTCAAGACTCTGGAGCCGGTAGTTCTAAGTACATAAAAGTGGTGAAAGAGCTCTCTGGAGATTAGAAGGAAGAACCTCACCTTGCCCATATGCCTGTTTGTTCCTAAAGCTATCTTGTTAGAAAAGCAAGCTAAAGAGCTCCTTCTGCTTTTCTGAAAAAAATAGTTGGGGAAAAAAAACCTGCAAAGGAGAAAGCATGAGTGAGATTAAAGGGGGTTGGGTAGGTTAGAAAAAACCTTCTTTTGTCTCTCTTTCCTTGCCTCCAGCATGCCAACAGCTGACTACTAGCTAAGCACCTGAGACTGCCTGATCGGTTAGCACAAAATAGCAGGTTAATCAGCCCTGTCTCCATAGAGCCTTCACCAGGATGTGGCCTGCCAGACACCCCACTCTCTTTCCACACACTTGAGATGCTCACAGCCTTCCTGAGCAAGACAGCTTCAAGCATTTCCCTTCACCTGCCAGAGTGCATGGCGGGGGGAGGAGAATAAGTCTATGGCTTAAAGCTTTGCACCTTAAGTGGATCAACAGCCACATGAGGTACCAACATGCAGCATAAAGAAGTAAGCAAACAAAGAATGGAACATGGAAAGAGACAGTAAAACATGCTTGCACCACTACACCCATAGTTTATGACCCACGCAGGGCAAGTTGGTTGAGACTCTGCATGATGCTGGCAGCGGGTGGGAGTTCTCAAAGAGCACACCCTTCCCGGGCCAGTTAGGGGCCGTTTGGGTTGGGTGGCAGAGCGGCGCCTGGCTTTCCTGCTACACCACCTGGCAAAAATGGTCACCTAAGGAGGCACTGGACAGTGGAATACCAAGGGCGGGGGGGTGGAGACAATCCACCCTAGGTGGAGGCAGCAGGGGGCGGAGGTGCTCCGCAGCCAGCCCCTAGGTGCTGTTGGCAAGTACTGCAGCTGCCAGAAATGCCCTCTGCTGCACACCATGTGGGAAAACAAGGAGACCGGCTATTGCTTCAGGAAGAAGTCCCACGGGGTCTCACTTGAGTGATACACTCACAACCCTTCGCCTTCCATCTCCTACCCCCATGAAGTGGGAAATGGCTGAAGCCACTGGTCTCACCAACACCCAGGTTGGCAAAAAAAAAGAAAAAGAAAAAAAAAGAAAAGTCGCCTTATTTTGGACAACATCCTCCAGAATCCTGCCAAACAGCTTAGCTGAGAGTTGCCATCCAAAACAAGGTGATTTTTCCAAGCTATGACAAAAAAGTAACTTACAGGATGGGCAGGGAACCATGCAAATACCATCGATTCAGCAGGACTTACTTCTGAGTAAATTACCATAGGGCTACATGCTAGGGTCCACCTGTTCTATGGCAATATCATTTTTTACACTTATCACTACCCAATTAAGACAGGGCAAGGAATCCATCCACACGTTTTACTTCCCTGATTCTCCCCTGCTTTCGCTGTTACTCCCCTCCTGTTTCAGGTGCATTTGTGTGTGTGTGTGTGTGTGTGCGCGCATGCGTGTGCATGCATGTGTTTTAAAAATGACCCACTCTAGCTGTCAAATACGCTAGGCACATCACCGCAACCAGACGTCTCCTGGTGCGAGGCTGGATAAAGAAGTTTCAGTATGCAATCCTTGGTTACATTACTGTAAGTCACTGAGATAGTACTCCCCAGCTCGAAGAGAGGTGGCAAAAGCACAGCCGCCATGGCTGCTGCTGCTGCTGCACTTCAAAAGAAAGTGCCAGATAAAACAAAAGTTTTATCTATATTTCCCTAAATAAGAGAGGGCTTTGACGGAATTGCCCTGAAATAAATGAATGCAAACACTGTTCGTAGGCTGTACAACCCCATGCCTTGACTGGCAAATATTTAGTTAGCATAAATATAAATCATATTCTGCTATGGCTACACGGCCATGCTGGCCAAGAGGAAAAAGATGGCCATGCACACGCATTGCAAAATAAGGTCAGAAGAGACCTCAAGGCATAGCCAAGCCATAGTCAGGAAATCAGGAAACTCCAGCGATAACGGATTTACAGTTAGCCTCCCATGACTCAATCTTTAAGAGACAACAGCATCCGAGATGTTCCCACAAGACGGCTGATTGTCCCTCTGACCAAGCAAGCTCCCTTTTTATTCCCATAGCTGTCCAACAATTAAAAAGCTATCAAAGCTACCATTAGCCCTTTGTCATCTAACACTAAGGCCATTAGCTTATTCCAGACCTCATTGTCCGCTCTCTGGACTCTGCTGTTTACTCTGCCAGAGAGCCATCCACACCTTCACCCTCCAGGCAGAAAAAAAGAGTATTTAAACCTCAGCTTTTGGCCAGTAAATTCGCAGTACACCAACCGCTGGTTGCCACTCTGCCACTCCAATTCCCAACTGTGTACTATCCTTAGACTTGTGTCTAAGCCACACTGCTTCTTCACTGCTCTTCTGCACTGGTAATTATTACCCACTTCATCTTAACTCTTCCTATCCAAAACTTTCCTCCTTTTTCCTTCAGTTAGTATTGTGTGAATGCATGACTGCTGGGATCTTGTATGTGTGATTGTAATTCCCCCAATAAAATAAATAAGCTTACTTTTGGATCTTTGGCTGGTTCTTCCCTGCACTAATACCAGTGGACACAGGTGTAAAAAATTTCATAAGGTTACCCCCCCCCCCAAGCCTCCTCTTTCAGCTAATATTCCCCACTGGTTCATGGAGGCACTGCCATCACGGGTGGACCCCTGAGTCACCCACGTTTTGGGGTAACAACCCAGGAGGGGCAGTAGTGGTGGGCTTATGGCAGAAATCATGTTTTTAGCAAGCAGCTTCCCCAAACAGCAAAAGGTTCAACTTACGATTACATCTTTTTTGTACAAATCTCAGTTTGCAGGCAGTCCGATATGTTGAGAGCCGGATGACATCAAAATTCTGAGCTCCTGTAAAATCAAAAGCAGAAGAGTCATCTTGTTAAATCTTTCCTGATTTTCAGTGAGAAGATGTCCTGAATGACCCAACATCTGTACCCAGCATCCCTATTGTTGCTACATTTTTGGCAAATCTGTGTCTGGGAGGCATGACCTGCTTCTCTTGGGCCTGTTGCAGTTTGAACCTTCATCCACATAGAACAGGAAGTCCCTTTTGCCACAGTTTTTTTCTGTGTGGCTTGACCTTGTGCTTCTCTTTGTTGCAAAGGAGCACTCCAACATGCCTCTCGCCTGCAGCCACACAGTCCAGAATCCAGATTTACAATCTCAGTGAGAACCAGGTATAAGCATTTCAGTAGGCCAAACACTATGATTCTGATTGCTATGTGACAGGAAAAAAGCATAGGGCAGCTTTACCTGTGTCTTTTGGATGGCCAGGGGTTAGACTAGATGGCCCCTGAGGCCCCTTGCAACTCTTTGGTTCTATGATTCTATCTGCCAAGGCAAGGATGGTATCCCAGGGGTGCTTAGGGTAGTTCCCAATAACACAAAGATGTGGCACTGAACCCACACAGAAAAGGGCATCTTAGTAGTAAAAGAACTGCTTTAAACAGGTTCATCCCCTGGCACTTTCTCTCTGAAATCCTGGAAATCTGCTGCTGGTCAGCGTAGATGACGCTGAAGCAGATGGACCCATGCCCTATCTCTCTATAACAGGGTGGACAAACTTCCTACTCTGTTGTTGTCCCCAGCACTCTCCTTCCCCTAATTTTTTTTGTTGTTTTTTTGTCCCAAATGGTCAGTTGTGCCTCCTCCCAGTACGTGTGACCCTGGGCCTGTTATAGACTGGCTGTGCCCCTCTGAAGACCACAGCTGTGTAAAGCAATTTCCCTTCCATCACCGTCACCACCACCATCACAGTCCGCCCCCTTGGGTATTGACAGGCCCAACACTGTCATGCGTAAGTACTTAAAAATACCTATTTGCATATTACTCATGCACAGAGGTACTCATTCTCTAATGCCTTAGTATCATATCCTCCAACACTGTACAAATGAAAACTGGGACATTTGCATCCAAGCAACATCAGAATGTGGTCAAGATGGCAGAAATTATCAATGAGGAAGAACACACAAGCCAGGAGAGGCTGCAGCTGGTTGCCTTTGCCTGAGCTGACTGGAAAGGGCACGCTCCTACACCTTTTTCTCCTCCCCTCCAAAACTAGCTTAATGGAATGTAAACTACTTTTGCACTCTGAGCTCAGTTTACAGCAATATAGAAGAAAGAGAGAGAGAAACTGGGATATTTTAAAAGCAGCTCAAAAAATGGGATGACAGGGGATTAATAACAGGGGATTAGATGTAGTGTTCACCCAGACATTTTCCTTGCGATAGCATGTACATCTTGCTCATGTGTATTCATTTTCGATTTACAAATATTTATCTGCTACTTAGACTGGAAAATTTCAAAGCTGAGCATATCAACAAAAGACAAAAGAACACACAAATCAATACACACTCTTTATGTAGTCCATGAAAGAGAGGTGGTTGTTGTTGTTGTCACCTGCCATCAAGTTGTCTTCCACTTAGGGTAACCCTATGAACGAGAGAGCTCTGAATCACACTGTCATCAGTGGGTCTGCTCTGAACTCACAGCCCCAGGGCAGCAACCATTGTGGCTTCCTTGGCTGAGTCATCCACCTGCAAGGTGCTCTCACTCTTTTCCTACTGCTTTCTAGCTTCCCTAGCATTATTGTCTTTTCCAGTGAGTAAGCTCTCTCATGATATGGCCAAAGTGCAACAGCCTCGGTTTAGTCGTTTTGGCTTCCAGGGAGACCTGAGGCTTGATTTGCTCTTGGGCCCATTCATTTTTCCACGCATCAGAATCTAAAAACAGTTGGAGCAGTGGTACATGCTGGATTTCTGCCTTCCACATAACAGGTGCCACCACACTTTAAATGCCCTGCTCCACATGAGCAGAGGGTGGACCTCAGGAGCCTGGAGTGTCACCCAGAGGACCTCTCCAAATTACCTTCAAGGCTGAATAGAGCTAGGAGGAAGAAGGCAGCCCCTCACAGGCCCCAAGTGGTTTAGGGGTTTATAAAACAAGAAAATTTGAAACCTGACTAGGCAGTAAAGGAGCATCCAGTGCAGTTCCTTCTAAAGAGATGTTATGTGTGGAAGAACTTCTGGAAGATGTTCATCCAACCTTAATGTAAAGATGTGCAAAGGAGGAGACTCCACTGTCAAACAGTTCTTACACTAAAGAAGTTCTTCCTAATATTTAGGTGGAATCTCTTCTGGTAATCTGAATCCGCTGATTCTCACTCAGATATTTAAAGATGGCTGCATCATGTCCCCTCTCCATCTTCTCTTCTCCAAGCTAAACATGGCCAGCTCACCCAATTTTTCCTCATAAGGCTTGGTTTCCACACCCTTGAGCATCTTGGTTGTTCTCTGGACACGGTCCAGCTTGTAGGTACCCTTCTTGAGCTGTGGTGTCCCAAAATGGACACTATATGACTACTCCAGGTGAGGTCTGACCAAAGCAGAATAGGGTGACACTAAAATCTTCTTCAGTCTGTACACTAGCCTCCTATTGCCTTGGCTTTTTGGATGGCCCTTCCAACTCAAATATGCATCTATTATTACATCACAGAATTGCAGACTTGGAAGAGGCCACAAGGGCCGTTTAGGGCAACCCACTGCCATGCAGGAATAAGCAGCTAAAGCAATATTGAGGAGGAGTATATTCCACTGTTGAACAAGTCTTACCATCAGGACATTCTTCTTAAAGTTTAAATAGAGTCTCTTGTCATATGAGTCCATTGCTTCATGTTCTAATCTCTGGAGCAGCAGAAAGCAACCTTTCTCCCTCTTGTACATGACTTCCACTCAGATATTAATATAAAGTTCAAGAAACAACACTCCTGCTGTCATAACTTGGCAATACAACCCAAGTCTCCCATGAGAAATGGGCTTTGGTAACATTATTTTAAAAGGCTGTAGCACGTTCTTTAGCAAAGCTGTAAGCTTTCAAAGAAAATTCTACTTACTCATTTCCATAAACAGCTGTCTCTTCTCAGCCATCGTCCTCCTCCTTTTTCCACTCTCCTCAATCATCCTAAAGACAAAGTGGAGAGTTTCAGCTTGTGCAACTCCCTCAAACAGAGTCAACTTACTGGGGATGATGCTCGTGAGTCGAGTTGCTCTCTATCCATCCACTCTAGCCAGCCACGCGGGAAAGGGCTTGTTGGAACCATTAGGCAGTGAGTGGTTACACTAGTACTGGGACTGGAGTGTACAGACCATGAGTCCAAGTCCTTCCTGAGCTATGGAAACCCCCTGGTGACTGGGGGCAAGTCACACTCTTAGAGGAAGGCAATGGCAAACATCCTCTGAACAAATCTGCGGGGCCAGCACAGTGCTGTGATTTGAATCTCAGAATCATAGGACTGGAAGAGCACACAGAGGCCATGAGTCCAACCCCAGTCTGCCATGCAGGAATAGCATTGGACCAGGACTCCAGGGAGCCACGGCTTGAATCTCCACTCAGCCCTGGAAACACCACCGGGTGACCTTGGGCAAATCACACTCTCTCAGCCTGAGAAAGCAATGGCAAGTCTTGCCTGAAGCAATCTGGCCACGAAAACCTTCAGATTGGGTTCCGTAAGTTGGAGTTGACATAAAAACATATTTTAGAGCCTAAACAGTGGTTTGAGTGTTGGAGTGTGAACTCTAGGAGACCAGGGTTCAAATCCCCAGTCAACTATGTAAACCCACTGGCTGACCTTGGCCAAGTCCCACTCTCTCAGCCTCAGAGGAAGGCAATGGTGGCAAACCTCCTCTGGAGAAATGCTGCCTAGAAGCTCCTCTGGTAGGGTTGTCATAAGCTGGAACTGACTTGATAGTGCAAACCACAATAGGTGTTACATGGAGAAGAGGGAAGAGACGAGCCTGAATGAGATAAGCGGGGATCACTTTTACTTTCAGCAGTCAAAGAAACTCACGGACAGGCCTGCCATCTCCCATTTCATACTGTGTCTTCCCGAACCCGGCTGCTTTACCTTATTGTGGCCTGGATAACAGTAACGCAGCACTGTCAGCCCTCCATACCAGCCACCAGCAACTTTGCTAGAAGAAGCCTCTCCATGTTGTGGGCTGGAGGTCTCAAAGCAGCACCTGGGCATCTTCTCCTGCACGGTCCTAACGGGCCACCACCGCTCCTTCCTATCAAGAGTGAAGCTCAGCCATGCAATTCCTATTTTCATGGCAAAGCATTCGTGCAGAAAGGGTTCAGCTCTGACCACGTGGTGATGGGTCTCCCTTGCTAATTTTCTGCATTATAGCAATTTACTACGAAATGACTATTCTGAAGGTCAGTGGAGCTATACGGTGCTTAGCTATACAGAACTGAGTCGGCCTTCTCCGCCAAATCATTTTTCACAAAAGGTCAGGTGCTGAAAAACCATTTTTGAAAATGTATTTATTTTATATCTGCCCTTCTCCTAGTCTGAGGACCCGTATTTAACAGCACAGCTGTTGAAATATTTTTCACATATACCTAGATATATTTTACAGTGCTAAATATAAAAAGAACAATTTAACTTCTTTTCTTGCCCCACGTCCCGAGAAATAAGATGCACCCTAAAAATAGGAAGGTTGAGTACAGAAAATGGGAATGGACAAGCCCCATTATCTGAACCCTCAGAATGGGGAAAATCTAATGAAGCTCCATGGCTAGGGAGCCTCTGTTTTGAACCCAAGTCCACTTTGAGTTTTCTCTTGTTTGCTTATCTGAGAACTGAAAAACCTTTGAGACCAGGTGTGCACATCACAAAGAACGGCTCAGTAGGCCAATACTACAGGACCTATTTTAACAGGTTTCGCTCTTTTTGGAGCTCATCAGCTGTAGGTAACGGCCCAGGCTGCAGTGATTTTTTTCAAAGGGAACGCCATGCTCACAGAAGACACCAGAGCATCGTTTTGCCTCTAAACTCTACTCCATCACGCCTTCCAAAGCTACTGCATATTATAAGACACCAAAGTACTCGCATGATTTGAACAAGGAGCATGTATACATGCATAGACACACAGACACACGGTCAACTGGCTCAGAATCTGCAGTTCTCCTGGTGAAAAGAGACATACTTTACAGGGTGTTTTTTTTCCCCCAAAGACAGCGTACATGAGTTGAAATGGGATGTCAGTTTGACAGTGAAATAGGCTGCTGCCCCAGTGGAGTGTGGTGGGGTCTCCTCCTCCTTGGGAGGTTCTGAAGCAGAGGCTGGGTGGCCATCTGTCAAAGGGGGGCCCTTGACTGAGTCTCCTTGCAGGGCAAAATGGGTTGGACTAGATGGCCTGTGGGGTCTCTTCCAACTCTAGGATTCTACGATTCTAAAGCCATTTCCGCACTACACTGTTATACTGCCGTTATTCCACTTTCAACCTCCTGTGGAATCCTGGGGTTTCCGGTTTAGGGAGGGGCATTTAGAATTCTCAGCCAAAGGGTTCTTTGGCCTCAATAAACTACAAACTCCAGAATTCCACAGGAGGTTGAAAGTAGAATAATAGCACCATAACAGTGTGGTGTGGAGATGGCCTAAGACAGGTGTTGGTGGGAAAGCCTGTATGACTACATGTCTATGGGTCGGGCTTGTCTCAGGGAAACAATGAGCGCCAGATTTAAGCTCCTTCAAGAAGGTCACTGGTCCCTCACATCACAGAGGCAGGGGGCTGCCTTGGCCTGTATAAAGCATACGCTGGGGCAGGATCTGATTACCAGGCGCCCCACACATCTTGGTGAATAAGAGGAGCTCACAGCACCCTCCATGAAACACTTTTCTTGCCAGCTTCCTGTGGTCTCTCGGGGTGCCATTTCCAGAACCATAAAGCCAGACCAGTTTGGGTCCAACCGACACCCTGTCTATGACACAGAGGTTTTAACGTCTGCCAAAACGACATCCTCACGCCAGTGTTTCTCTTTGCAGAAAAATGGAGGGGAAACCAAAAAAGAAAGCTTATGAAGCACATCTCTCCTGCCTTCCGCTGCCCCTGTAAGCCAGCAAAGCACGCGCACACACATCTGGACAGTTGAGGTAACACATCTGATGAAGCAGTGACCACAGAGGCCTACGCGGAAACGAAATGCACACTGCTCAGGGAGAGTTAGGGTCCCATGGCTGGGAAAGCCGTCGCCCCTGGGGCTACACGAAACACTTCCAGAAGGAAAGGAAGTCCCAGGCTGGCCCTGCTGAAAGATCATGAGACTCCAGCAGATCATTACGGGAAGAGGTGCTAAAAGGTGCCTGCTCCTTCAGGTGCTAAGTGGCTCCTCGTGAAGCCATTTAGGGCCTTAAAAATAAATACCAGTGTCTTTGATTGGACCTGGGAACAGATGGGCAACCAGTGCAGTTCTTTTGGCTTCCAAAAATGTGAACCAATTGACTGTACCAACTAAAACTCTGGCAGCCAAGTTCTGCATGAAGAACAGGCTCAGGGCAGCCAACCACGTCCTCGGTGCAGGAACCATTTACAGACAGGCGAGCCCTCTTCCAGAATGGTGGCGCCATCCTTCCTTTGGTATCCAGGGATTGAGAAATGGACCGCGGAGAAGCTCCCAAGGGGCAAACCTGCCATCCAAGGGGGGACTCTTCCCACTCCAAAACAGGCTGGACAGGTTGATAACACTGACAGGAAGGAGGGACAGTTTCCACCTTCAATTAAGTCTTCCTTCTGCTTGTTAGATGGCTTCTGTCTTCAGCTCTTGGTTTACTTATTTTCCTAGCTGTGGAAAACTGAGCTAGGTACAGTTGCCTTCAGGTGCCAGAGTTTGCCTTTCCACCTGTGAATTTTTAACTGAAAGGCAGGAAATGTGTTTCAGTTAAAAAAAAAAAACAACTACTGGGTATTATACTCCATCCGTGTCTGAATAAAACTGAAGAGCCTATATAGTCGGCCCTGTCTGCCTGCCTGTGGGAAGGGGGCTGAGCCCTTTTGGGAACCGCAGGAGCCCAGGGTCCAAACCAGGTCAGGGAGAGGAAGGCCATTTCCACACTAGACAGTTATAGTGCTATTATTCCACTTTCAACATCCTATGGAATCCTGCGGTTTGCAGTTTAGGGAGGGGCGGAAATGGCCAAAGAGAGGAGAAGGAAGGGGGTGGTAGAGCAGCCCTACACGTCCTCTCTCTTGTCCATTTCCTTCCTTGGGCACATGGGCAGGAGTGTTGGGAGAGGGTTTGTGGTGCTGAGATATCAGACTGTAATCCGCCCTGGCCAGGAAGCAGCTGGTGGAGGAAGAGGAGGAGGGGGGCCAGAGGCAGGTTTTTAAAGGGCTGCCCAGCCTGATCATAGCAGCTGAGAGGGAAGGCTCCCCTGGCAAAAAAGCACCTCGGCTAGAGGGGCAGGAGGTGGAGAAATTTGAGAACAGTCAACTTCGTGAAAGCGAAACCCACCAATGTGGAGGACTAACTATATTCTTAAATTTCATTAAGGATATTAAGCGGTTTGTTCTTTTTTTTTCTAAGCTATAGGTAATGCATTTTATATTCTTAAGTGTAGGAGACTGAGTTTAGATCTGATAAGAGAAATAAGGACTATATATGTTTTAACTTTTCCCAGAGTTTCAGTTTATCCCCAGGACTCCACGGTCTGTCCAGCTAAAGGCTCATTCTTTGTCGCAACACCCATAAATCAGCAAAACGCTCCTTCCATACCAAAAAGGCCCTGCAGTTCTGGGACTTGCTTTCTGGTGTGATGAGGTAAAGCCAAGAGCTTGGGATTTTTTCTTTCTTTCTTTCAAAAGAATCCTTGTTGGGTGGATTCACAGAAGAAAACTGATTAAGGCCTACTGATCTTTCACTATTTTTATCTACTTTAAAGCTTGTTTTTGCCATTTTTATGCATTTTAATTACCTTATTGCTCTCCCAAAGTTTCTGAGACTACACATTATTTTTTAAAAGCACAGATCTTAACAGCTGTCCCACCAGTGTCCTTTGCCCACAAAAGCAAATAGGTTCTTCCACTCACCTCAAGATTTTTCTGTTATCAATCTGGGAGAAGATATTACCCAATAGACTTCAGTTATTAAGATCTGTTAACCCCCCTCAACACACACACACACATTCTGATCCAAGCCCAGGAGATAACGATGTTGAAACCTGACATTACTACCTAATCCACATATGTGCAGCCCACTGGACACAGGAGGGTCTCTGCATTCAGTCTACAAAACCCAGCTCTGTTATCTTCTTCTGGATGACAAAGAAGAGCAGCTGACCTGTGAGGCTCTTTTTCCCCCGCCTAGGACTGCAAGTTTTCCGTTGTGTAGGATGTGGAATCTTAATTACATCTTCTGAGCCTACAGAACATTCAGCCACAGCACGACCAAACACTTTCAAAATTACAGGAGAAATTTCACCACACACGCACTGCTGTAAATACCCAGTTTTTGCCATTTATTCTCCTACACAACCTGTAGGCTGTGAACAGCACATTAGCTGGCGCCATAAATAGTTGATTTTGTAAAGCTACTACAGTGTAATTTTCTTCCCACAAGTACAGAGAAGGGCAAACCTCTCTTACTCCAATTACAACTCAATGCGACAGGACTTGACATTCTGCCTTTCGGTTACGTTCGCTTACGCTGCCGCTCTGGAGGACCTGCTACGCCTCCTTTGGCAGCCGCAGTAACAAAGGGTAAAGCTGGAACACAAGCCCTGCTTCCTTGGGGGGTGAGGGCTCCTTTCCACAAGAAGGGTACACTTCCCTGGGAGCGCAGAGGGAAAGGCATCCTATCAGCACAGCTTCCCCCTCAGCTCAGACCGATGCCCTGTGCCACTCCGGTCCTGCAAAAGCAGGAGGACAGAAGAGCTGCCTTAGAAGACCTCACTGCTTTCTTTCTCAGTGCTGCAGATTTTACAAGCACAGTAGCAGCAGTTACCTTCTCCAGAGACAGAAAAGGCAGCAAGCAACGGCATCAAAGGAGCTGGGCTCAGCAAGCAGCAGGGTGCTCTAATTAGAGAGCTCCAGCCTCCTGGAAGCCACACCACCTCCTCTGCTGGAGGCTTCAGCTCCTTGGGAGTGGGGAGTGCACAGACAACCTGACCTTAAAGAGTCCCTCACGCATGCCTCCGCCCCCAGCCTTCCCATCTTTCTCACCCCAGACATGCCTACCAAGGAGTTGTCCTGCTAGCCCATATCTGAAACTGCCACAGTCACTTTTTTATACTTTTTTATACTGCAAGACCATACAAGAGAAGCATCAGGTGGATCAGGTCCCTACTACTTGGGATCATGTTCTCCACCAACGTGGGGAAGCAGCTGTCCTAGAACACCACTGTGCACCTACTGTACTTCTGTAGTTTGGATCTTTGGTAACAACAGCTTTATTTTATAAATAACACCAGCGCTTTTCAATCTAAGAGGTGTAACATCCTGGGATATAGACTTTGGTAGGCTAGGCTGTTGTTGTCACCGTTGTTCTTATGTGGCTTTGGGCTGACTCCAATTTACAGCAATCCTCTTCAGTCATATGCAAGTGACACCTAACTCTATCAGTCCTTTCCACCCCAATCCAAGGAGGCTGTCCTGGACCTAAATGAGGGTCTGTCATCCGTAATGAGCTGTATGAGGGCATACAAACTGAAACTTAATCCAGACAAGTCAGAGGTGCTCCTGGTCAGTCGGAAGGCAGATCAGGGAACAGGGGATTCAGCTTGTGTTAGATGGGGCTACCCTCCCCCTGAAGATGCAGGTCTTCAGTTTGGGTGTACTCCTGGACTCTGCTTTGAGCCTCGAGGCCAGCTTGCTGCAGTGGCCAGGAGGCATGCTTTGCACATTTAAAGCATCAACTGCACCCATTCCTTGAGAGGTCAGATCTGGCCATGGTGGCACATGCCTTAGTTACATCTTGCTTTACTTGGGGCTGCCTGTGAAAAGTGTTTGGAAACTGGTTCAAAGACCCGCAATCAAACTGTTAACTGGGGTAGGTATACAGACCCTACGACAACCCTGCTGAAACAGCTCCACTGGCTGCCAGTTTCCTTCTGGGCACAATTCAAAGTGCTGCTTGTATCCTATAAACCCTACATGGCTTAGGCCCGCGGCAGACTGCATCTCTGAAATCCTCAGGAGAAGGCCTCTCTCAGTCCCACCACCACCATCACAAGTATGGCTGGTGGGGATACAAGAAAGGGCCTTCTCGGTGGCTGCTCCGGAACTCCCTTCCCAGGGAGGCCAGAATGGCCTTCTCCTTGTTCTCCTTTCAGCAGCAGCATAAAACCTTTTATTCAGGCAGGCTTTTTGACACAGAAAGTTTTTAAAGAACAGGCTAGGGGTGGCAGAAACAGGCAGAGGAGGGATGGTCAACACATGATCCATGGACTGGACATGCCCCCCAGGTCCCCCACTGAATTCAGTAGGTGGCAAGGGGGAAAAGACACTATCAAACGGTTCACAGGAACACCGCACCTTGTTTAACTCAGCTTTTCACTGCCAGAAGATTCCTGGAAGCCAAACTGCAAGAGTGGCACAACCACCCCGCTCCAGATCTCTCTGGAAGTTGCCCCTCTGTTGTGTTCAGCATTAGCCAACATCACTGAAAGAACTGGATAACAAAGTCACACTACACTACTCAACAAGACAAAGGCTAGACCAGGTGATAACAACTGTTGTTGTTACTGTGTGTCTTTATGTCATTTCTGAATTACAGTGACCTTAAGACAAACCTATTCTGGGAATTTCTTGGCAAGATCTTTTCAGAGGAGGTTTGCCTTTGCCCTCCTCTGAGGCCAAGAGAATGTGACTTGCCCAAGGTCAGTCGGGGGTCTCCATGGCTGAGCAAGGATTTGAACCCTGACCTCCAGAGTCATAGCCCAAAGCTCACACCACCACACCATACTGGGCCTCTAGCTGATGATAATAATAACAACAACACAGAGTATTTTTAAAATGAGTAACAATGACCCTGTCTCCTGCTCTTGAACCTGTTCCTACAAAGCACAATTGGACACAGAAAATGAATCTGGATGACAAAGATAAACATATCTGGCCCAGCCTGTTGTTGATTAAAAGCAACATTTCTTGGCCTTGCTGGCACCAAGCGCGGTCCTCTCTTGCCCCAGGAGCCTTTTAAGCCACCACTTCTTCCCTGTCCTCCCCAACTCCGTGAAAGAAGGCTGCCCTCCCAGCAGGGACACAGGCAGCAACTAGGTATGAAGGAGACAGCAACATGACGACATGCAAGTAGGTTTGAAAGGAAAACTGTTTTATGCAAGCTGTGTGGCAGAAGGAGTAAAGAGGTACTGGAACAGTCAGCGAATCCTCTGGTGACCCCAGAGTCCCTGAGCCCCCTGCTCCTTCTGCCCTCAGGCTTTGCATCCTAAGCCTGGGCCTACAGTTCCAAGGAGGATGGCGAGGAAGCCCCCTCCCCCATTTTGGGATGCTTTCCCTTGAGAAGCTCATTAAAAAAGGGAGGGAACTGCAGGAAGAGGCCTTTGCCTATGGGCAAAGTGCCCTACGTTTCTGCCAACTAATTCTGGAAGCTGAGAGGGATCCAAAATGATCAGAGATGTGAGTTCGAGAACGGCAGTGCCAGGGGCCCATCAGAAATCTTAAGGCACCATCTCCACAGGGACCAGTTTTGCTCTTCAGACCCACTGTGTCCCCACTTTGATGCCTCTGGCCAGCCTGACAGCACAAACCATGAGTTCTGTGGGTGACCCAGATGTGTGGCGTCACAAATCTAAAGAGAACGGCTGCTCATCACCATCCTTCTGCAACAACAGTAGCCGTGGGCAAAGGGAGTGCCTTGACGGTGTCTTCCTGCGGGGCAGAAGGGGGCTGGACTGGATGGCCCTTGGGATCTCTTCCACTCTAGGATTCCATGATTCTAAAGCTGACCTGTCCAGTGTGGGCTGGCCCATGACCACTAACACCACCGTCCTGAACATGCCCAACATTGCATCTGATTTCAGAAGCTAAGAAGGGACACACGCTTGGTTAGCACTTGAATGGGAAGCCACCAGGGACCTGCGGGCTAAGAGAAAAGGTTCTTCATGAAATTGCAGAAGGCCACAGCTGCCAGCCAGAGTGGATTATACTGGACTTAAACAGACCCACAAGAGCCTGACGTGACACAATGCAGCTTCCCATGTTCCTATGCAGATGGCTTCAGCTTCAATTTCTGGTGTTGCCAGGAAGGGTCATGGAAGAATAGGGCCTAAGCCTTGGAAGAAACCATGGCTTCCAGTCAGAGCTGTCAGCAAAGGGTCCCTGGCTCCTGCAATGAATGATCTATTTTTCATTTTAAGTCCTCCTGGCATTGTGTGCCTTCAAGTCATTTGCAACTTATGCCAACCCTAAGGTGACTCTATCATAGGGTTTTCTGGGGCTGAGAGTGTCTGATGTGCCCAAGGCCACGCAGTGGGTTTCCATGGCCAAGCAGGGACTCAAACCCTGGTCTCCGGTCTCGCCACAGTCCAACAGCCAAATCACTTCACCTCCAGCAAGCAACAAACACTTTCAGAGTCTCCCAAAGATGAGTTTGATTGATATCAGGCATTTCACTGACTGCTGAAAACTCTTGGGAGTCCCCTGCCTTTCCAATTCAATAAGGACTGGGTCCCAAAGCAACAAAGAGCTAAGGCCTGGGTGAATTTCTTCCTAAGGAATGCGCTCGAATTTCTGAGCCACAACTGGAAGTCATTACTGCCTGTGCCACCCA
This sequence comes from Iguana delicatissima, assembly GCA_948472985.1. Lineage (NCBI taxonomy): Eukaryota > Metazoa > Chordata > Lepidosauria > Squamata > Iguanidae > Iguana > Iguana delicatissima. Next base: position 542,873 of record CAOKZL010001537.1, on the reverse strand, counting down.
TCATACATGGTCCAATATGGAGGGATATTAGCCAGCAAGTCATATGGGAAACGAGTATGAGGCACCTTGCAAAGAAAAGTATCTTTTTTAGCTAAACAAAACCTCCAGGCATCTTGTAGGGTCATGTCTGTCACTAAGGCATCTAAGAGAAGTCTAGATATACACTATCCTTTATTCTACTTGCTTCTGCCTAGGATTAGGCTCAATGCTTTCTTTAAATATTTTCCATAAATTAGGGCTGGATTTTTTTCCCCTTAGAATTAATTTAAGGTGCAGCTTTTGGAAAAAGGTGGGGTGATCTGTCTTGTAGGCAGTTATGTCTCCCCCCTCAATCAGGTTCCAAAACTACTACTATTTGTTATTGTAATTTATTTGATTTATATCCCACCTTTCTTTCCATGCAGGCTTCAACAATATCCCAAAATTGTTGAGATATTTCAATAACTGCAGAAGACTCTGATGGCCATTCAAGTCATAAGACAAAATGTGAATTCAGCGAGTCAAGGCAATCAAAGCCATGCATTCCTTGTGCCCAAAGGACTCCTCAGCCACACTGGTGCCACCGACAGAACTGTCCACACAGCTGCCCAGCAACCAGGCTAGCCTTTCACGGGGGGCAGGCACATTTCATGTCCAGCAGCACTGAAGCCACCCCCCGCAATTACCATGCTGGTCAGTGTAGCTGCAGAAGACCACCCTTGGCCCCCTTCCCTGTGTGTGGGCTTCCTGAGGGGCACCGACCTGCCCAGTAACTCTGAGAAAGAGGAGGCTGGGCAAGACAGACTAATGGCCTGGCACAGGAGAATGCTTCTTGTCTGGGGAGTGGTCTGGAAGTGAAATCTGCCATGTTCAGAGGTGGGTTCACAAACCTGAGCTCTATTTGTGGTTGCTGCCCATTGGCAACCTGGCTCATTTCCCCGCAGCACTGCAGGGTATCTTTAGTTTGTCCATGTCATCTAAAGACAAGCGGCTTGTCCTCTCCACTATTCTATTCTGTATCTTGTACGACTAAACTGGAATGGACTGAGCTCAGCCCCTAAGGCTGCTTTGGCACTCCTCAATTCCTTGCATTGTTTAACACTAAAAAATACCCAACTTTCAAAATTAGAAGAGCTTCCCCCACCCCCATTTTTTCAGCCCTGGGGCAAGAATTTGGCCCCAGACCTGCTAGAATTGCCCAAACTGGCCTAAGCTTATTATGAATCCAAGTTGTAACCAACACCAGCCTTTTCTGACTGATATTCCAAAGTAGCTTGTTCACAACGCCTCTGCTTTCATTCTCTACACCTACTGAAATAATGCTCTTTCAGAGAGCAGACCAGAAATACAAGGACCGAGGACAAAGAAACTGCACTGACAGCCAGACACATTTCAATTCTTGTGCTTATAAGACAAAACTGTTTTCCCAGAACGAAAACCCTGGTGCAGGATCTTTAGGTGGTCAAGGATTGCCTAAGAAGCGAGGTGAACAAACAGCTTAAACTCCTCCCTTGGGAGCTGCCATTCTGTTAGTCCCACATGACTTACAGGCTCAGAATGACCTCCTGAGAAAACTAAATTCCCCGTTCATTCTCATTCTTTTCCAGAAAACCCAGCCAGCCACAGCATGTGACCCAAGGCAACGCTGCTCATTAGGGCAGTGCAGAGATTTGCCAACAGCCTTTCTGAGTCTAAATGTCACCTGTTTGCCTGAGCTGAAGATATTCTTCATGGCTGGAAATGTTAACCTCCCAAGGCATTTTCCAGGAGTGCCGGCTTATTCTTTATCCCAGTCACATAAACTAGCAACCTTCAGCCACCCCCCAGCAGATGGATCCAGAGGCCTAAAGCCCACTCCGGTTCGGACACAGTGGACCCACTGATCCAACGGGATTCATCTATGTGTTAACTTACCATTCAGGCACTGACTCAACGGATCTACTCAAATTAGAATTAGCAACAGGAACGAGGCCAGAGTCCCCCTTTGTACCCTCAATGCTGCCAAAAGGGGTGGGGTGGGGCGAGGGGCTCAGTCTGGCTCACATTGCTCTGGTTCATTGTTTCAGAGGCTAGAAGCTCCTCTCAGGGAGACAGAACCTGCCTGGAGCCTACCATTCTATTCTGCTTTGGTCAGACCTCACCTTGAGTCCTGTGTCCCTGTGTCCAGTTCTGGGCACCACAGTTCAAGAAGGACACTGACAAGCTAGAATAGGTCCAGAGGAGGGCAACCAAAATGGTAAGGGGACTGGAGACCATGAAGCCCTAAGAGGAGCAGCTTAGGGAGTTGCTTTGTTTCACCCGAAGAAGAGAAGATTAAGAGGTGACATGACAGCTATTTTTAAATATTTGAGGAGATGTCATATGGAGGATGGAGCAAGCTTGTTTTCTGCTGCTCCAGAGACTAGGACACAGAGCAATGGATTCAAACTGCAGGAAAAGGGATGCCACCTAAACATTAGGAAGAACTTTCTGATGGTAAGAGAAGTTCGACAGTGGAATATGCTGCCTGGGAGTGCGGGGGAGTCTCCCTCTTTGGAGGTTTTTAAACAGAGTCTGGATGGCCATCTGTCAAAGAGAGTGCTTTGGTTGTGTCTTCCTGTATGGCAGAATGAGGCTAGACTGGATGGCCCTTGAGGTCTCTTCCAACTCTAGGATTCTATGATTCCCTCCTTGGTGTGCAGAGACTGAATATAGGACTTAGCAGAGTCACATGGATTTCCAAGTCAAGACGGGAAGATGAGCCATGTGCAGCCCCATCCCTTGACACTGAGCTATCTATGAGGAGGCAGGTCAGAAAAACACCCCCTTAGCTCAGCATAAAAGCCCAGCAGGGGGAGGCAGATCACCTCACGACCATTTTTATTTATTTATTTATTTGTTTTATTAAAATACATACTTTACATACGTCTTTGCTCTTGACATTTTCTATTTTGATTGTATAAATAAAACAACAAAAAGAAAAACTTTCTTTCGTTGTCTCTCTATTAGCCCTCTATGTACATACTGTCATGTTTACTACATAAATATATGACCATTTTTAACCATTACCTTCTTACTCACTGACTCTGAAAGTGGGCTGGAGAAGCCAATGTTACTAACACCATATTATCTGTACCAGTGCTCCCCAATCTATACAATGTGGTGGACTGACAATTCTCCCCTAATGTGTCAGGGATCAATATCATATTTTTTTTCCTTATTAGTCTACTTGCATAGTTTCCAGGAAACACGCCATGGACTGGTGGTCAAAGGTCTGTGGACTGGCACTGGCCTGTGGACCATCAATTTGAGCAGCACTGATTTGCAGAATATTTTTCTGCATATTTGCATTCAAAGTAACATCCCATTAAAATCAGTAAGAGAGACATAAAACAGTTAAACACAAAAAAGTAGCAAGAGAACAAAGCAAAGCGGGATGGACTCCAGCTTCCCAGAACTCCTTCTGTACTGTAAAGGGCACTTTGACCACTCAGATCTCCCCAGGTATCCACTAGAGTTAGAACCAGCTCCTTGTGAAAATGTCAGGTTCCCACAAATGTACACTCCAGGGTCAGACACATTGTCCCAGAATGTTGGACTGCCAGGTAAATTGGAACTTGGCACCTGTTTTAGAAGCAGATGGTTAAGCTCAGCTAGAGCACAAGCCTTGGAAAAGATACAGCCAGCAAATGAAACAGAAGCATGCTCTAATTCTGAGAAGCACCTCATATAATCACTACCATCTTCCAAAAGAGTTCCAGTTCCCCACAATGTATTGCGAGGTTTCTTATAGAAGAGTGGCCTTTTGCTTTTCAGGGGCATAAGCAGAAAGCACTGAGCTGGAGGTTCAAAAGACCCTTCCAACAAAGCTGTCAACAAAACCTCCACCACAAAAAATAGCCTGCTTCCAGCTGGGATGGACATGGAAGGTATTGTATAAGTTAGCATCCCGTGTAACACAGATCTGGAAGGCATGGGAATGAGAAAGATGGCTGTCCTTAGACACACAGGCTTTGATTTCAGAAAGGGGCCCAAAATTGCAACAGCTTGATAAATCCTCATTTCAGAACTTATACCGCACTGCCACAGAGGAGATGCAGCCACTTTCACACAAAGTACTCTGCAGTCACACCATGTTCCCTGCGGTGTTTAGTAATGAAAACTGCCTGCACGCTTATGGCTATTTATGTTGTAGCAACTCTTCTTTTTAAGTATCATAAATTTTGGACAGATTGTAATACAGCTGGCCCTCCACGTTTGCTAGGGTTAGAGGCACAGGAGCCCCACAAAAGTGGAAAAAGCACAAATATCAAAATATTTGTGTGCGAGAGAAAGAAGTGGGGAGGGAGGGGGAGAGAGAGAGAGAAGGAGAAAAAGGAGGCTGAGGCATGGTGTGGAGAACAGGCCCCCAGGGTCCAAACCAGATCAGGGAGAGGAGTGGGAAAAGGGTGGGTTCACACAGTGGTCCTATACTTCCTCTCTCTTGCGGGGGGCATCAGAAGAGGGTTTGTGGTGCCAAGAAATCAGGCTGGGAGCCATGCTTAGCTGGACAGGCAGCAGACAGTAGAGAAGGAAGAGGAGGGCCAGAGGTGGGTTTTTAAAGGGCTAGACAGCCTGATTGGAGCTGCCGGGAGGGAAGGTACCCCCAGAAAAGAAGTGCCTCAAGTTGGGCGGGGGGCAGGGATTGAAGAAACTTGCAAATAATCAAATCTGTGAAAGTCAAACCTGCAAATGTGGAGGACCAAATATATTTTTAATTTCAACAGAGATGATCTGCTGGCAACATCACATTGCTTCATGGCTCAGATATTGGCTGATACTGTTGTTGTTGTTATTTCTAACCATCCCTCCCTGCGGATCGAGGTGAGTAACAGCAACAAATTAGACAACATTCGAAAGAGATACTGGAATGACTGTTGATCAGAAGGTGAACATGAGCAGCAGTGTGATGTTGTAGCATTGACACACTCAGAGTTTCCAAGTCACATTTTCAAGCCGGAGGAACTAACAGTCCCAATATGTTCTGTGTTGGTCAGGCCTCACCTGGAGTTCTGTGTTCAGTTCTGGGTACCTCATTTTAGGACAGATACAGGCCAGCTGGAGCAGGTTCTGAGGAGGGCGACAAGGATGATAAGAAGGAGGGAGAACAAACCCTACGAAGAAAGCTTGAAGGAGCTGCCCTTGTGTGGGCTGGTGAAGAGAAGACCGAGCGAGGGGTGGCATGACGGCACTCTTTAAATACCTCCAGGGCCGCCCCAGAGAGGAGGGGCAGGCTTGCTCTCTGCTGCCTCAGAGGGCAGGACCTAATCTAATGGTTTCAAGATACAGGAGGACAGATTCTGACTGAACATTAGAAAAAAAATTCCGGCTGGCAAGAGTGATTCTGCAAGGGAACCAATCCCCTAGAGAGGCAGTTAAGCCTCCTTCTCTGGAGGTCTCCAAAAAGAGGCTGGACGTATTATGAATCTGTCTGTTACCTATAGAAGTGTATAGATAATTTTTGATGTTATTGTTATGGTATTCTTGAATAAAAAGATTTGAACACAAAAAGAGTCTGGACAGCTCCCTGGGGACCACTCTGGCAAGATTTCATGCACTGAGTGGGAGGCTGGACTAGGTGGCCCATGAGATCCACTTCTATGATTCTATATGTAAACGGCATGGTCAAGCGGGAGAACATGGAAACTAGGTAGTTTGTGTTTGTTTGTTTATAGGATGTCTGTATCATCTCCCAGCCCACAAGGGCTCATGAGGCAATGAATAAAAAGCAATTAAAACAGTAGAAAGGCAAAAACATTTTTAAAAGGTGTTAAAATATTCTTTAAAAACTCCTGAAAGCAGTTTAAAATCAATCCTAGAATCCAGTTTTGGGACAGTTAGTTGGCAGAGTTTCATTTTTACAGCAAGCTGGTTAGGCGTACAGGAGAAGAGAACTGCTTACAGCAGAAAGTGGAATTCCACGACAGATTAAGCCAAATGTTAACATACTTGAGCACATTTGAATGCCACTGTGTAGGAAAAGATCAAATGACTAAAAGAAAAGATGTCAACTATGCAAGTATTTGGACTGAAGCCTTTTTAAAAGCAAAACAAAAATACTCACACAGTTGAAATGCAAAAGCTGCCGTCCTACCCACGCTTAGTTCCAAGCAAACTTGAGTAAAATTTAGAGGGGAAAACGGTTGTGGTTACTCTCCAGTCTGGTCAACTGATCTGGTTCTTGTGACAGAGAGGTTAAGCCACTACACTGAAGTTTGGCAACCACATCATGCTTAATGAATGACTAGCCTTTGGGTCAAACCACACAGCACCAGAACAGCTGTGGCAACTTTAGATTACACCACATTCCAGTTTCTTCCCAGCGGTTAGCCAAGTGTGTGAAGCAACAGATGCAAAATGCACCATTTGTAACAATCCAAATTCACACCCAGCAAGAGACTGTCACTTTGACTAAAGCCTCCAACTGTTAAAGGCTACAAGAAATACTGCAAAATTATTTACACTGACAATCTTTCTCAGCAAGAAATAATAGGTAATCTATGCTTGGATGGGACATGGGAGCAGGGTTTGGCTGCCACATCTGTACCCACTGGGCACACATACTAGCTACAACTTCCTAGATTTTAAAGAGACCACAGGAGTCATCTAGTCCAACCCTGCCATGCAGGAATACACTACTAAAGCACTCCCAAAAGATGCCCATTCGTGTTCTGTTTAAAGATCTCCAAAGAGAGACTACAGCCCTGGAGTCTAGGGTTCGATTCCCTGCTCGGCCATGGAAATCCACTGGGTGACCTTTGGTCCATCACACACACTCAACTCATGATACCTTCACCTTAGGGTTGCCATAATTGAAACAACCCAAAGGCACACAACAACGACAACAACGACAACAAAGAGGGAAAGAATCTATTCCACTTCCAAAACAGCTCTTACAGTAAGAAAGTTCTTCCTAATGTTTAAGTGAAAACTTCTTTTCTTGCAATTTGAATCCACTGGTTGATGTTCTAGCCTCTGGAAAAGCAGAAAACAAGCTCACTCCATCTACTCTATGACATCCCACGAGATATTCAAAGATGACTGGCATGTCACCCCCCGTCTTCTCTTCTTCAAGCTACACATATCCAGCTCCCTAAGTCATTCCTGATACGGATTGGTTTCCAGACCTTGGATCATCTCGGTCACCGGCCTCTGGACACGTTCCAGCTTGTCAGTATTCTTCTTGAACTGTGGTGCCCAGAAATGGACACAGGACTCCAGGTGAGGTCTGACAGAAGCAGGACAGAGTGGCGCTACTACGTCCTTCGATCTGGACATTCTGTTCCTACTGATGCAGCCCAGAACTGCGTTGGCTTTTTTTTAGCTGCCACATCTCACTGTTGGCTCATGTTTAGCTTGTGGTCTACTAACACCCTTAGAATTTTTCACAAGTACTTCTTTCAAGCCAAGTATCACCCATTCTGAATTTGTACATTTCATTTTTCCTCTCAAGATGTAGCACTTTACACTTGTCTCTGTCAAAATTCACTTTGGCCCTTTCCACACATGGAGGGAGAAACGGGGTAAAACGTGCAGAAACGGAGCTTACCAGAAGCCAGGTAAGTCCGTCGCCACAAGGAGCAGTGCAAGTTCGCTGCTCTACACTCCTGCGGCGTCCGGTAGCGTCCAAAATGGCAGCTTACGGCTGGCGGAGGCTCTCCACCAACCAGAGAAGCTCGCCAGCCGGAAGCCCGCCCCCTGGCAGATCTGCAGGCATGCACTTGCGTGCACCTGCAAATCTACACCGGGGCGCTGCGACGGGGTAGGACGGGGCTGCACGCTCATGTTTTACAAAAACCACTTGAAAAGTGGTTTTTAAAAACACGCTGCGCCACCACTTCCGGTCGCTTCAGGGTGGTTTGAGGAGCAGAACCTCAAAATTATAAACACCCCAGCGCAGTCCACAGTGTAGACGACCTCCGTTAGAGGTCGCTCTATACCGTTTTAATTACCCCGTGTGGAAAGGGCCTTTGTTAGCTTTGGCCCAGCCCTCTAATCTGTTAAGGTCATTTTGAATTCTGATCCTGTCCTCTGTGGAATTAGACACACACACACACACACACACACACACACACACACACCAAATTCTGGTGTCATTAACCACTTCTCTCCAGAATGAAGAGCAACCATAGGTGAGTACTCTCTAGCCCACAGCTTCCCAACAAGAATACCACGGGGAACCTTAGCAAAAGCTTTACTGAAGTCAAGATAAGCTACATGTATATACCTAAAGTACACACAAAAACAAAGGAAAAGTCAAGACACAAACATTGTATGCCCTGACTTGCCTATGATTTTCATGTCATGAATGCAGAACCACCATAAATACAGGAACTGAGAATATCTGTTGTTTCGACAACTAACATTCAGGGCAGATTTCAGTGATGATCTCTTCAGCTCCATGACAAGAGAAGCATGCTTCCTGTAATGCGAGTGATACCACCCTTATGAAGCTTAGCCTTAACAAGTTTAAATTTAAGTACAAGCACCTTGTGCAGTGAAGTAGTAGAAACATAATCAGTGGGATTAATGGAGAGGTACCATCAGAAAGCCTGCATGGACCACTGCTGGATCAATGGTACCACTCCAAAAGTACCTGAATTACTTTTGAAATTTACAGGCCAAACATTGGCTGAACAGTTAAAGCAAATGTGAAACGTCCTCTCTCACACATGGATGCAGCCTTATCTAAAGACTTCTTCACACATATGCCTATCCAACCAAAATTTTCTCTGCCAACCAAGATTTCCTCTTGCCAGTTCCCTGGCCTAGAGGGTCAGTGTTTTGTCTCCCTAGAGTAAACTATCTCCAGATCTCAGCAGAAAGTCCAGGAAGATTCTTCCTTCCCAGCTCCAAATGCAAAAGAAAGACAGCAGAGTTGGGGAGACACACACACACAAGGGCAAAGGTCCATGGAAGATCCCGCAGCCTGAACTGGGAGCTGAAGGTGCCCAATGCCCTATCCTTCCCCCCCCCACATTCCCAGCCAGAGCCAGGCCTGGGTAGAGAGATTGTGGGAAGCCAAGAAGAGGTGCCTATCAGACAGTTTTACCTCTGTGGATGCAGAGGGGTAGGACAGGCATAACCATGGCTTGTCAGAAGAAGCAGAGAGCCACTATATGGCCACTGGCTGTGTGGCACCCTGCACATTTTGTTGGCTCCTTGAACCACAACAAAGGGACAAGAAGGAAAGGCTATATACTACCAGTGGTTTGCTAGCCATAGCAACTCAGCAGTCTCTTGACTCTCTGGCCCATTGTCTGGCAAACCACCGTGACCTACCCACCACTTTCATGCCCACAGGACAAAACTCATCCCTTCCAGAGGTCCACACAAAATGGCATAGAATCATAGAATCATAGAAATGTAGAGTTGGAAGAGACCACAAGGGCCATCCAGTCCAACCCCCTGCCATGCAGGAAAACCCTCAAAGCACTCCCGACAAGTGGCCATCCAGCCTCCGCTTAAAAACCTCCAAAGAAGGAGACTCCACCACACTCTGTGGCAGCACATTCCACTGCTGGACAGCCCTGACGGTCAGGAAATTCCTCCTGAGGTTCAGATGGAATCTCCCCTCCTGCAGCTTGCATCCATTGCTCCTTGTCCTGGTCTCAAGAGCAGGACAAAACAAGCCCACTCTCTCCTCGACATGACATCCCTTCAAATATTCAAACATGGCTATCATGTCCCCTCTCAACCTTCTCTTCTGCAGACTAAACATACCCAGCTCTCTAAGTCTGTCCTCATAGGGCATGGCTTCCAGGCCCCTCACCATTTTGGTTGCCCTCCTCTGGACCTGCTCCAGCTTATCCATATCCTTCTTGAATTGGGGTGCCCAGAACTGGACACAGTATTCAAGATGAGGTCTAACCAAAGCAGAATAGAGTGGTACCAATACCTCCCTCGATCTAGACACCATACGCCTATTGATGCAACCAAGAATTGCGTTGGCCTTCTTGGCTGCCGCATCACACTGCTGACTCATGTTCAGCTTGTGGTCTATGAAGACTCCTAGATCCCTTTCACACGTACTGTTAGCCAGCCATGTGCCCCCCACCCTATATTTCTGCATACCATTTTTTCTGCCTAAGTGTAGGACCTTACATTTCTCTCTGTTGAAATTCATTTTGTTAGCCTTGGCCCAGCTCTCCAATCTGTTCAGGTCCTTTTGAATTTTGATCCTGTCATCAGGTGTATTAGCAACCCCTCCCAATTTGGTGTCATCTGCAAATTTGATCAGCGTGCTCTCTATTCCTTCATCCAAGTCATTAATGAAGATATTGAACAGCACCGGGCCCAGGACAGAACCCTGTGGCACCCCGCTAGTCACTTCTCTCCAGGATGAGAATCTGCCATTGGTGACCACCCTTTGGGTACGGTCAGTCAACCAGTTACAAATCCACCTGACAGTAGCCCTGTCCAGCCCACATCTTACTAGCTTCTTTGCAAGAATGTCATGGGGAACTTTGTCAAAGGCCTTACTGAAATCAAGATATACTATGTCCACAGCATTCCCTTCATCTATCAAGCAAGTAACTCTATCATAAAAAGAGATAAGATTAGTCTGGCATGACCTATTTTTGAGAAATCCATGTTGACTTTTCGTAATTACGGCATTGTTTTCTAAGTAATTAGAAACTGACTGTTTGATGATCCGCTCCAGGATCTTTCCAGGTACTGATGTCAGGCTGACTGGGCGATAATTATTTGGGTCCTCTTTTTTCCCCTTCTTGAAGATGGGGACAACATTTGCCCTCCTCCAGTCTGCCGGAACTTCTCCGGTCCGCCAAAAGTTTTCAAAGATTATAGCAAGAGGTTCCGCAATGACCTCTGCTAGTTCTTTTAAAATCCTAGGATGCAATTCATCTGGCCCTGGAGACTTGAATTCATCCAGTGTGGCCAGGTATTCCTGTACTACCTCTCTATCTATTCTGTGCTGCATTTCCCCCACTTCCTCACCTGCTCCCCAACCGCCAGGTTGCGTGTTTTTATCCTTTTGGGAAAAAACTGAGGCAAAGAAGGTGTTGAGGAGTTCTGCCTTTTTTCTTCCTCCTGTTATTAATTCACCATCTTCCTTGCGCAGTGACCCTATCGTCTCCTTCTTTTTCCTTTTGCTGCGGACGTATTTAAAAAAGCCCTTTTTATTGTTTTTAATGTCTCTGGCCAGCCTAAGTTCGATCTGTGCTTTAGCCTTTCTGACCTTCTCCCTACATCTCCTGGCTACTTGCTTATAATCTTCTTTGGTGATTTCCCCCTTCTTCCATTTCCTGTACATGTTTTTCTTAACACTGAGCTCAGCTGAGAGCTCTTTAGTCAACCATTCCGGTTTGTTCAGATGCCTTCCATTTTTCCTCCTTAATGGCACAGTTTTAGCCTGTGCCTTCAGTACTTCCCTTTTAAAGAACTCCCATGCATCCTGAACTCCTTTCTCATTGACTATTCTTGACCACGGGATTTCAGCCAGCAGCTCCTTCAGTTTACAGAAGTCTGCTTTTTTAAAATCTAAGACGAATGCCTGGCTACACTTGCCTTCTCTTCCCCACTGAATACAAAATTCTAATAGGGCATGGTCACTCTCTCCTAAAGATCCAACCAGTTCTACGTCATTAACAAGGTCTTCCCTGTTGGTCAGGATCAGATCCAGAATATTTGATCCCCTTGTCGCCTCTTCCACCTTCTGGACCATGAAATTGTCTGCAAGACAAGTAAGAAACTTGCTGGACCTTGCCGCCTTCATCTCCAGCTTGCTTTCTCCTAGGCTCCCCCTTTCTTTATTCCCCATCTTAGCCATACCCTCAGATTCTTGCTTCCTAGGTCACTCTCTTCGCTGTCCCCTTTCCTTGAGATACCCTCCCTGCCTCTGGGCCAGCTGCTCTAAGACTCTTATCTCCTTCCCCAACAACAAAGAGCTCCCCTGCCCTAGTCACTAAAGCTGATTCCAGGCCCCTTCTTCCCTCCTCTGACCCTCCCATCAGGCCTGTCTTTGGATTCACGACTCTTCTTACACAAAGCTGTTTCCTCTGCCTTCTGGCATCTGATCCCCCCATCCCTTGACTTCTTCCTCTTTCCAAGCTTCTCCTTTGTCATGTTGTTCCTGTGTGACTATAATTATCCCACCCAGTAACTTGTCTTTCTCCAGAAAAAAACTGGGCTACAAACTTTTTCTGCTCCAGAAGAATATGGATTATTTAGTTGCAACACATCACAGAGATCACAGTCCTCACCAACACAAAACAACGCACACCTTAGTTTTAAGCGGACAATCCCTCCATCACCATCGTGCCTCCCCCCATACAAATCCTGGATATAGCTTAAAGGACCACTTACTTCCAGAGAATCCCTGAGTCAGCAAACACAGATCTAACTCTGCATACTTGTAAACTTCCAGAAAGAGGTTGTGAAAGGTATCTGTGTATTTCTGTGGATCCAGCACAGTTTAGTGATTTAAAGTGCTGGACTAACACACCAGGAGAACAAGGGTTTGAATCTCCACTCAGCCATGGAAGCCCACTTTGGGAAAATCACACTCTCAATCTCAGAGGAAAGCAAGGGCGAACAAATTCTGCCAAGAAAGCCCCGTGATATTGCAATTCTAAATCAGAAATGACTTGAAGGCACATAACAACAATTTATGTACCATTCAGCCTTCATAAATTCAGCCACCAATTAAAAATAAGAACCAGATGCAAATTCAGAATAACACAGTCCCTCAACTTATCCCATTTCAGACATTAAAGGCAATACCAGCACTTCAACATGGACTTGAGAAGGGCACTGGCAACCAGTGCCACTAAATGCACAGGCCTCCTTCTGCTCAGTGAAGAATTCCCTTGGGAACCTGGGGGGAAGAATGTTTGGAAGAAGGGCAGGGCTTGCCTCCACTGTTGTGATGGGACACAAGCTCGGGAGGGTCCAACAACAACATCAGCACCACTCAGCCCTCAGGGCAGGGATTGTAGGGATTGTGGCAACTACAGAGTCTGGCTGGCTACTCAGGAAAGGGTTAAGCAGCCTAGCCCCCGGGGCTACTCTAACCCAGTCAGAACCACAGCCAGCTGGCCAGCCACCCCAAGGGAGACCAGCACCAGGACTCTCCTCCTAACAGCTAGCAGCTGTCCTTGGCTCGGGATGGGGCCGGCTGCCTTTCTCAGAGGCTGTGCAGAGTGCTGTCCATTGGCAGCTGGTGCTGATTCGCCCAGGTAAGGGACCAGGAACCCGGCTCAGGCTCAGGCTCAGGCTCAGGCTCAGGGCCGACCTAGCTAGGCAGGGCTTCAGCTTTAACCTGGGTTTGAACTCTGCAGCCTAACCAGCAGTCCCGGTCAAGAGGACCGTAAAGAAAACCAGGGAGAACATCGGCCCTTCCGCCAGAGGCGCGCAGGGAGACCCGTCTTGCCCTTGCCCCCCCGGCCCCAGGGGGCTTTTGTGGGGCTCGGCCCCAGGGGAGGCCGACTACTCCCCCTTCCTCCCCACCCAGCCTCCACCGCTCCCCCTCTGCTCAGCACCCCCTGCAAACAAAGCCCGCAGAGCCGGATGCCCCGTGAGAAAGCGGCGGCTCCGCACTGCTCCGGTGGGTGCCTCTAGGAACCGGCAGGGACACGGGGAGGAGCGCGGGGCGGCCCTGCCCTGCAACCGCCGCTTCGCCCCTCGGCAGGAGCAGAGCCACCTCCTGGGCCTCCCAGGCGGAAAAACCGCCTGCCTGCCAGCCAGCCGGCACCGGAGGCCGGGGCCCTTGGGCACGTCCCGCGCGCGCGCACTGCACCGCAGACCCCCGCGGGCCCGCCACGACACACACACGCCCACGAGCACAGGCCAAGCGCGGGCGGGGCCGCCGAGGCGGAGGCGGCCGGCTTGGGACGGGCTCCGCTCCCGCTCGCGCTCGGGGGCCAGGGTCCCCTCCGCTCCCGAGCCGCTCTGCTCGCCGCGCCGGGAGCGCAGAGGCAGGAGCGACGCGAAGGGGCCCCCACCGAGCGCGAACCGTCCCCGGGGGCCTCTGCACGGGACCCCTCGGGGCCCGCTTCTGCCCCCGGGCGGCGACGCGCTTGCCGAGGAAGCACGGCGCCCTGCGGCGGAGACACGAGCCCAGGGGAGGGCGGCAGGGGCCACGACCGCGACCCCTGCCCCCCAAATGCAGGCTCCGGGAGAAGGAGGGCCGGCCCCCTTCGCCTCCGCTTCCCGCCGCTTGACCCCGGGGGAGGTCCGCCCTGCCCGCTCCGGGAAAGGGGCCCCTCCCGGAGAAGCGCCCGGGGCCTCTGCTGGGGACCCCGAGGGGGCGCTGCGCCCCGGGGCCCCACACCGCCCTCCCCGACCCGGGACCCCCGAGGCGCCCCCCGTGCCTCACTCCTCCTCCTCCCCCTCCCGCCGTGGGGGCGGCGGGGCCGAGACCCTCGGGGCGAGGGGAGGGGCCTGTTGGGGGTCTCTTCCCACCCCCCATCATCCCCGGCGGCCGCCCCGGCTACTTACTTCTCCGCCGGGCCCTCTCGTCCCTCGGGAGGGCGGAGCGAGGGAGGGGACGGGCGGCCCGGTCCGGCCCAGGCTGCGCTGCTTTTGCCGCCGCGGGCTCGCCTCGACTCTCGCTCCCTCTCGTTCCCCTCAGGCGGCTCTGCTCGCTCGCTCGCACCGACCGCCAATCCAACCAGCCCACGCTCGGAAAGACCCGCCCCTCCCGTCAGAGCCGTCCAATCCGAGAAGAGCCTGAGAGCCGTTAAGCCAATGGAAAATCGAGAGGGAAGAGGAGGAGCACTCTATAACCAATCCCAAGGATCGTTTCAGCCTCCTTTCCCTCCTCCCACTCTCTTCCTCCCGGCGCCTCTGGCTTCCGAAGTTTGCCAATAGAGAGGCGGATCCTCGGTCTCTAAAGGCCACGCCCCCAAGCGTAAGCCAATCGAGGGAGAGGGAGGAAAGGGGTGGAGCTCTCACTCTACGTTCGCTCTCGCCCAAGTCGCACAAACTCCCAAGGACGAGCGGGGACGCATGCGCACTTTTTAAGCCCGACAAGCGAGCTCCCCTCCTTACCCTCTTGGGAGCGCTATCGCCCTTCAGGGGCACGTGCGCGCTGCAGCGGATCTCCGCCTCCCGTGATCTAGGGAGCGCGCAGGCGCAGTGGCACCTCCGAGCCGTTGCCCTGGCGACGGGAAGCAGGTTCCTGCGGCCTAGCAGGCCTCCCTGCATGTAGAAAACTAGCTCAGCAGGAAAGGAGGGAGGACGGCTGAGTGCCGAGGCATGGGCAGTGCCCATAGAGAAGGAAACAGACTATATAGTTCCCCAGAGGAGCTGGAGGGAGAGGCAGGGATCGATAAAAGGGGCTTTTATTGTGTATTGTTTTGCTCAGTGGCCTCAGGCATCCTGCGAATCCTACAGGAGGAAAAAGAGCGAGCAGCCTCTCCAGAACTTCTCCTGCAGGGATTTTAACTTTTTGGAGGGGGAGGGGGCAACAGGTACCTTCGAAACCGCGGGGGGGGGAGCAGGGTAGGAATTAATGAGTGAGGGTAGGGCCATATACAGTGGTAGTCCTCCACTCCCTCATTAATTAAATGCCCGCTTTCTCGATCCTCTCTGAGTAATCTGGAGGCTCCCCAGGAGCGAGCTTGATATGAAAATAACGCTAATAACCGGAAAAGAATCCTGCGGCTGAGAGGAGCCCCGAGAGGCCGTCCAGTGCAACGCCCCCAGCGGGAGGGCCGCGCCTGGAGCGCCCCTCGCGGCCCCCCGTCAGGCCGCTCCTTGACGGGGGCCCTTTCCGCACTGGGCTGTTGCGGTGCTATTATTCCACTTCCCACATCCTATGGCATCCCGGGGTTTGCAGATACATCTTATGCGCTTTCAGCCTAAGTAGCCTGGGGATCCGCCGGCTGGTGAGGAAATGCCTTGGGCTGCCGTCCTTACAACAGGAAACATGTTGCCACTAAGAAATATATATTTGCCATTTATGGAGGAGTTAAGAGGTGGCCAGCAGAGAAGTAGGAGTCGAAGGTCTGGTGAACCAGCTCGACAGCCCCGACTTCAGTATTAGCTTCATCGGCACACCTGAGGGGGTAAGAGTGAAGTCCACAAAAGTTCCCACTAAAAATAAGCCAGTTAGTCTTTACAATGATGCTCGTAGATTCCTCTTTTATTTTATACCATGGCCTCTACTTCTCCTTTGGCCATTTCCACACTGGACTGTTACAGGGCTATTATTCCACTTTCAACCTCCTGTGGAATTCTGAGGCTTGCAGTTCACTGACGCCCAAGAGTTCTCTGGCTGAGAATTCTAAAGGCCCCTCCCTAAACTGCAAACCCCAGGATTATTCCATAGGATGTTGAAAGTGGAATAACAGCATTATAGCAGTGTAGGGCGGAAATGGCCTTTTGTTTCCAGGATTTTAATCATCTTGGTCAGCCTCCAGTTTGTCCAAATCCTGCTTGAATTCTGATGCCCAGAACTAGACACAGCCTTCCAGTGTGAGGTCTGACTAAGCAGAAGCCACTGGGACTGGGAGTCCTATGGCTTCGGAGCAGACGCTCACAGAACTGGAAGGGGCCACAAGTCCAATCGCACTGTACGGGAATCCACAACCACAGCCCTCCTGAGATATGCCCATCCAACCTCTGTTTATAGACTCCCAAAGGCACAGCGTCCACCATGCCCCAAGGCAGTCTTATTTGGCTGTTGAACAGCTCTTGTAGTAGAGGTTCTTCTAACATTTAGGTGAAGTCATTTTTCCTGTAATTTGATTCTACTGGTTCAAGTTCTGGTCCCTGGAGCAGACAGAAAGAAGTTCACGCCATCTTGTCCATAAGATCCCTTCAGCCAGGTGTGACTATCGTTTCACCTCTCCAAGCTAAACATCCCCAGCACCCTAAGCCGTTTCTCAGAAGATTTGGTTTCCAGGCCTCCGACCTTCTTGATGACCACAGGTAAGCCTCAGGTAAGGAAGGAAGGACTGAAATGAATACAGTAAGAAGCTCAGCTGTAAAAATCCCATTGCACCATATAGCAATATGACTTTTTAATATTAAATGGAATTCCAGCTGTTCTTTCACTCTGTATAATTTTCCTATTTATTTATTTATTTATTTTTGTGGTGTTATTTTGTAATGCCTGTATATTTGACAGTACAAATATGTAGTTGAATGCTTTTAATATTAACTGCTGGCTAAAGGATCAGGGGAACCCTGAGAAAGAAGAGAAGAGGAAGTGGGTGAACAGCAAGTTACAGTTCAGATCTGGACTGCCTGAAGGAGCGTCTTCTCCCGTGTGAGCTTGGCCAGTTATGGAGATCTTTGGGGAGGCCTGTGTCTCCACCCCTCCACCCTCATGTGTACGTCTGGTGGGAAAACAGGAGACAGGGCCTTCTTGGTTGTTGTTCTCTGGCTTTGGAACCTCTTTCTTAGAAGGGCGAGGCTGGCATACACCATCGTGCTGTGAGTAGGGGAAAGACAATCACCATCACAGATTAAGGAGTTGTCACGTACACAGGAGACCCCAGCCCCTCCCGTCTGCTGACTCATGTCTGTTACCACCTCACCAGAATCTGGCCATGTTTGGAAGGTCACTTGTGATTGGAAGAAACTTCATACTACCTGCCCCTCTGGAGATTTCCTTACATGGTCAGAAGTCTCTGGACCTTTACCCTTATATGGTCAGAAGTTTCTGGACATTTACCTAATGTGGGGTGGGTGGCTGCAATGGGTGTGTATAATGTTTACCTGAATACTGTGATTGGTGAAAAATGCTGCAGTGGGTGTGCACCCTGATCACCTGGATCCCAGATTATAAAAGCATGTCCTAGCCTTTTGTTCAGGGTTCCGAATCTCTATCGGCACCCTGTTATAACAGAATCTTTTTGTATTTTTGCATTCAATAAATATAACCTCTAGCCTTTGAACCAAGAAACGCCTGGCCAAATTTGCCTGTTTCTCAGAAAAAGCTGTCCTTCACCAGGGCAAGAAGGTGACAGTTTATGGCGCCCAACGTGGGGCATGAGAGAAATGGGCAGGGGTTGAGAAAATCTGCCCTGTATCAGTCCCCCTGCCCAGGACCGCCAGGCGGGAAGGAATCCTTCTGAAGGCCACCTGATCCAGGCGGTGGGCATTGATTTTTCTCATCAGGCGCCAACATCCTTCTTGTGATGTGAGGGGAATCATCACGGTCCGCTTCTGGTCAGTGGCAAGGACGGAGGCTCTACCTTCCTGATTCAAGGCTCTGAAATCTGATTAGAGATGAGGTTCGGAATGGCGTGCCAGTGATTCACCTCACCCTCTGGTAAGTCCCATCCAGGGACCGCCCCTAGATAGGTACCTTTGGGCCTGTTCAGATTGGGAATTCCCCTGATTCGGATTTGTGGTGTGCATGTGTATGCCTGGAAGTGTGTCTGAGAGTCCAAACAGAAGCTTCTGTCTGTTATTGGATGTGTGTCTCCTTGTCTGTGAATTTGTGTTCTCTGTGTGTTTTGCATTAATTTAGTAATAGAAGGGCATGTCTAAGAAAAGCAAATGATAAAATATTGTACTGAAAATCTGGCGTCTCTGGCCTCAATATAGGATCCCTGGGTTGTCCCATAGGCGCCTGGATTAACTGGTTAGATTCGGTTGGGAAGACAGTTGAAGAAAAGGTTGAGCAGAGATGTATTGGTTTGGGGTAACAGAGAAACACTGCTTTAATGTAATGTAATGCAATGTATATAGGAATATATGTATGTAGGGAAATTCTAAGGTTTGTGTGTAAGCGAAGCGATATTTCGCCTGGTATCTGTTTGCTTTTTTGTCTTGAGAAACAATGCTGCCTCCTCCTCAGAGTTTGAATCCAAGCAGAGATGTGATTTCTCTCCATGTAAAACACTGATGCAACTTTGGTTCTTGTCTCTGAATTCAGCGGCCCCTCCCCATTTCTAAAAGTTCTAAAGTTTAGATTAACCCCTGAGCAAACTACTTCAATCCTTCAAGTTCAACCATTCAAGTTTAGGAACAACCAATCCTTATAGCGACTGAACAAATTTAGGAAGAGTTCAACTGAGCTTGGTAGTTAGCTGAGCAGACATAGCTTATACAGCTCAAATTAAGAAATTAAGAAAGGAGGCCCAGTTTTTGTTTTTGTTTTCCTGTTCTATTCTCTGTATTATCAAGTATGGAAGGTGAGGGAGCTGCTGCTGTCACCTGTAGCACTTGTGGCATGTTCCTTTTCTTGCCACAAGATGTGGTCGGGTACACCTGCAGCAAGTGCAAACTGGTCACCTTCTTAGAGGTCAAGGTGCGGCAGCTGGAGGCACAGGTTTCTAATCTTCGTCTTATTAGAGAAGGTGAGGACTAATGAGGCAGTGGGGGGAGAGACTTGCTTTGGGGGCTGCTGGCAGAATCAGCTGGGGGAGAAGACAAAGTAAGCAAAATCCTGAGGAACCCCACCAGCGATTTGGCCTTCCATCAGAATTGGGTCGGGATCAGCAGGAGCTCCAGAAAAGTTTTCTGGCACACGGGACTGATGCCTTGTGCCTCGGTTTTTCTTGGCTCTGTGGGGCAAGCGGAAGGGAAGATTATCGAGGGCAGCAGCACCCACAGCAACACCGGCCCCCTCAGCTTGGATGGCTGGATGCCATTTAGAGGGAACCTGAGAAGAGCCCTCTTGGGTCAGAGCAAAGGCCCATCTCACCCATCTTTCTGTTTACCCAATGGCCTCCTCAGCGCCCTGATGTGAAGCCCACAGGCAGCAGAGGGTGGCCATTGTGCGCACACGTACACACACCGCTCACGACTAGGATTTAGCATGTGATTGCCTTTTAAAGCCATCCATGAAGCCAACTCTTGTCTATGGCCTTTGTCTCCGACAATTAGGTTGGCTTTTGTGATTGTTTTAAGAGTGTGTGCGTGTGTCTCTCTTTTTACAATTGGTTTTTAACACATTGTTTTGATTTGTTGTTAAATAGTGTTTTATTTGTAGTGTATCACCTTGGGAACTCAGGCGCAATGAGAGGGAATACATATATACAATCTGAGTCAGCTACCATCACTACATTTTGTGGTATTGAATTCCACAGTTTCACTATGCACTGCATAAAGAAATAAAGGAACTGGCAGATGTAATTTCAGAGCTTCTGCCTATAATGTTTGAAAACTCTTGGAAAACAGGTGAGGTCTCTGGAAACTGGCGGAGGACAAATTTTGTCCCCTTCTTCGAAAGAGGAAAAAGGTGATCTGGCCAACTACCAACCCATCAACTTGATGTCAATCCAGGAAAGGTTCTAAAACAGATAACTAAATGGTTGGCCTATGAGCCCTTTAAAATGAAGACTTGGATTACTAAGAACCAGTGCCAGTTTCTCACAAACAGGTCATGCCAAATTAATTGTCTCTGTTTCTCAACAGAATTGTAAGCTTGATAGATGAGGGGAATACTGTGGATGTAGTGTAATATATCTTCATTTAAATAAAGCTGTCAACAAAGTGTCCACGATATCTTTGCAGAGAGGTACACTGTGTCTAGACAATGTTGCTTTTAGGTGAATTTGTAGCTCTTGGAAAAAACACGGCCAAAGAATTTTCACCATTTCTTCATCCTGGAGAACATTGATAAATGGGCTGTCTTCCGAGTTCTGTCCTGGTACCAGTTTTATTCATACTGTGAATAAATCATGATTCAAGATGATCTTAACACAGTGGTTCTCAACCTGTGGGTCCCCAGATGTTTTTGGACTTGAGCTCCCGGAAGCCCTGAGCATTGACCATAGTGGCTGGGGCTTCTGGGACCTGAAGTCCACAAACATCTGGGGACCCACAGGTTGAGAACCACTGTCTTAACAGATTGGAGAACTAGGCAAATAGTAACAACAGGGAGGAATGTAGCTTTCTAAAATTAGGCAGGAAACGTTAGATGCAGAAATATAGGACAGGTGACACCTGACTTGAAAGCAATATATGTGAAAAGGATCTGGGGTCTTAGTAGACCCCAGGCTAAACATGAGTGACCAGTGAGATGCAGTGGCAAAAAAAGCCAATACGCTTGTGGGCAGCATAAACAGGAGTATAATGTCCAGACTGAGGGAAGTATTAGTGCCACTCTATTCTGCTTTGGTTTGGCCTCACCTGGTCTGTCCAGTTCTAGGAACGACCATTCAAAGGAGGATACAGGCAAGCTGCAAGGTGTCCAGGGAAGGGCAACCAAGTCTGGAAGCCCCTGTCAGAGCTCAGCTCCCTGCCCGTGCCTTTCTGCCAGCAAGGGAAGGGAGGTGATAGTACTTGCCCAAGGGGAGGCGGCAGTGGGGGGTGTCCAATGCAAACAATCAAGGAGAAACGCTGAGCTGAGCCGAAGCCAAGGTCAAATCTAAAAGGTCCAGATCGACAAAGGTCAGTCCAAAAGTGTCAAGGGAACCAGAACACAAGGGTCATGGGAGCTTGAGTAGTGATTTGCGACAAGCAAACGGCAGGCCACGCCGACTGACTCATATGCTGACAAAAACAGGCGTGACTCATCATTGTCCTGTTTACTCAGTCTTGCCCAGATGGCTTCCCTGCTCCTATCTGTCTCCTCCGTGATTGGCGGCTGGGGGGCGAAGGTGAATCTAATTCCTCTAAATCATCGCTGGTCCCCTCTCCCCTGGCACTGGTTGCAGCAGCTCTGTCTCGGCTTGCCTTTCAGCTGATGGGGGTGTTCCCAAGATAGTTTGGTCTATCACCAGCTCTGTTTCTGGCACAATCAATTGCTCATCAACTTTGGAGCTGTCATCTATCACAGCCCCCGAGCCTTACGAGGAATGGCTTAGGGAGCCGGATATGTTTAGCCTGGAGAACAGAAAAGACTGAGAGGTGGCATGATAGAACTAAATACCTGAAGTAATGTCAGAGACTGGAACGTGAGCCTGGCTATACCGCTGGAAGCTTCGGCGGGCTGCCAGCACAGAGCAGTAGCACCCGTGTTCCCGTCTGGCTTCTAGTGCTTGTGAAGGCCCTGCTCTTCATCTCCCCCCACCCCTCCGGCCTCCCTGCCTTGCCGCCACCTCAGCCTGCACCACCGGCCCTCTTTGCTGTTTCCGACCACCTCCCAAAAGCCCAGTCTCCTCCCTGAGCTTTGGTGGCCAGTGTGATCACTGAAGTTTGTCCCCAACCACACCCATCATGCTCACCGGGGCCCTCCCGCCTCCACTCCTCTGCCCCGGCGAGCATAACTGCTGTGTGTTGCGAATACACAATGCCCGGCTCACCGTACATCCAGAAACAACGGCTTGGAGAGTTCCAGTCCGGTCCAACAGCTGCTAGGAGTGTCTTCAGCCCACCTCTTCCGCCCTGCTTCGGGCAAACCGCCCGGACATTTTGGGTAGGAGGGGGCACTGAGCCGAAGGGAAGCGAGAAAGGGAGGGCCGAAGGGAAAGACCAGCCGGGGCAACCCTTTGGCTTCTCCTTTCCCTTCAAGATGCCACCACGGATTTTACAGAAGTTGGACTCAACAGTCGACCCAGTTCAAAGAATTTTAATATCCATTTGTTTACAATAAAATGTAAAATAAAAGAATATATGAAGTACGTACAGTATATTTACATACCTATATTTATTTCAAATACTTAAAACTCTTAAGTAAAATATTTTTCTGTATTATTTTGTGAAAAAATATGACTTTAAATGGTGTCAACCTGACTTTTCTATACATATTCTCAGTTCAGATTTAAGTCTTTCTTTTTATTTTTAAAAGGCAACAACAGATGAAAGTTCAGCACTGCCTAAGGTGTCTGTACATGCCTCTTGGCCGAGAAAAAGGAAAGCGCTGCTGGTAAACCAGACCGGTGTTTCACGCCCTTTTTCCCCTTCAGACTATCATCTTTATTGCAATATGGGTGCCCTCAGTTCCCCCAAGAGGGGAAAGGAAGGTTCAGAACTGCATACTCTCTCTCTGCTCTCTCTCTCTCTCTCTCTCACACACACACACACACACAGCCTCCTGTATATCTGGTTCACAAATCTTCTTGTCATTTTTTTTCTGTAATACAGAGGTACTAAAATATATATTACTTAAAATATATTACTTAATAAGCTCTTTAATTGATTTTCAATCATACCAACTCTATTGCATGGGGGAGGGGGAAGGAAAGAAGACCACCCCCCACCCTCTTCTCCTGGCTTTCCTAAATGGCTATAATGAGTTCCGCCCCACTGCAAAATGCAACCTGAGGCAGGACAGTCAAAGGCAGGGGGGTGCAGGGGGATGCTGCTCTCCAGCCATCTAAAGGGATGCCCCCCACAGCCGGCCCTTGTCCCCCTAGACAGCCAGCTGGAGCCAAAGTCCAGCCTCCAAACCGGTCTCCCAGAATGAGGCTGGGCAAGGACTCCCATCGTCCACGCGGGGGCCACCAATGTCAGCCCGCCCAAGTGGCCTGAGGCCTTGAATCCTGGCAGAGGAGCAACAACAGGCCATGGGGAGAGTCAGCACTCCAGAGAGCGAGTGGTTCTGCATGGTCATTCACCCCACACCTGACTCGGGGGGGGGACTGTGCCTCCACACACACACGCACACACACACACCGCTAGGTTCAGCATAAAAGCAATGAAACCAGCGTGGCAACGTGACTGCTGGGACAAACGGGGTTGCGTAGGGTAGAAGCAATACCGTGGCAGCACTGAGGGCCTGTTGGGGGGATGTGGAGGGGGCTCGGCGGCTTTGCAGCCCAGATACATGTGCCAGGGGAACCGCCCGCCCCACCATCTCATGGCTCCTGCCAGCTCTGGGACTGGACAGCTCTGTGACCAAGGCTAAGACCCATTTGGGAAGGAGGCGCTTTCCTGGCAGCAAGAACCACCAGCAGGGACAAGCTGCGTCCCTCCCCACGGAAGGGCTCCAGTGCACGCGTGGGGCTCCTGCTGCCAGGAGTCTCATCTAAGGCTCTAGATCACTCCGTCCTCTCTGGCTTTATTTTCTGGAATTTCGTGGCATTTTATGACTGGTTTATAACTGCTCTTGCCCACCCTGAGTGACACAGAAGCAACATAAGGGCCAGATATAAACTCTTCTACAAATAAATAAAATTTTAATGGTAAACATCCACAAAGGGAGCTGTGGTGCCTGCAGGTGGGCAGTCTGACTGAGGGGCACTGGGTTTTATATGAATGGCAGCCCACCCAATCCCAGCACGAACTGTAACGACCACCTTAGTTCGTACAAGGGACCTTGCCTTTTCCTGAGAAGTCTTGCAAAGTGAGGGTAAGACAACTGGCAAAAGCTCAGCCGTGGCCATCTGGCTGCCACCCCAAAGAGGCCGCACCCCGCAGGTCTTCCCTCCAGGCATCAATTTTCAAACCTCTTGAAAGAGGCAAGACCCTCAGACCCTGCGTGGGTTCCCCGGGCTCCCTCTGCACACCTGAGTTTCACTCCTCCAGCCACTGCAATCCTCACCCTGCTCCTTGCCTTGTACCCCTTCTCCAAAAGCCCACGGGAGTGGACACCCTGCTTGGCACTTTCTCCTCTTGGCCACCCAAGTTCCACAGCTCAGCTTCCTTTTTGGCCTTTCACCTCCCTTCCAAACAGTGGGTCGGTTTAAAAATGGCTCAGAATTCTCAGGGTCACTGGAAGCCCCCCAATGCTCCCGCTTGCGAGAAAGGCCTTGTAAAAGAGCTTGCTTGGTTTTGTGGCGTAATGGCAGAAGAGCGAGAGGCAGGATGCTTTGGGATGCTGAGACAGACAGAAAGGCAGGCAGGCCTAACTCGGCAGCTCCAAACGCCCCGGTACGTGTCCCTGTGCAGTTCCTTTGGCCAGAGGCACCCCTTGGGCTCAGGAAGCCCCGGCCAAAGAGGCAGAATGTGTTTGTTCTATCTCTGCAGCCAACAGGGACCAGGATGCGCTCAACGTCCCGTGTGGTGTAGGCCAACCCCTTCCGCTCAGTTCCTTCAACGCAAGGAGTGTGAAAGCCACAGCTTTAGCCTTGCCCTTGTGCCTCAGTTTTCCCCCACAGACTAATGCTGCTGCTTGGCTTCAGGTGGCCGGCCAAAGTGGATGAGTGAGCAGGGCGCACGTACTGAAGGAGACTGGACCATCCACCATCCACACATGGCAGATGCCATGACGCACACCCCATCCTGGCCTTGCAACCTTGCTCTTCCCTAGAGAAACACTGGGCAGCCATTTACTTTTAGAAGGGGGGATGGTAAAGGGGGGACCCCTACAGACTGGAGGGGGGCACTGGCACTTCCAGGGATCTGGGATGAACTAGGCTCATGCTTTGAGTGGTTCTTGGCTGTGGCCTACAGAAACTGGAGAGAACCAGTAACTGCACAGCCCTGGTCTTTGCAGTTCCAGTTCTGCGGCTAAAGGAAGCCTTGGAGATGGGCAAGAGGGTGAACCCAAAAGGCCACCACCTGCTGCTTGGAGGGTCTGAACAAGAAGGGTTTGGGTCGCTCAGCTGTCTGCTGTCTGCTAATGGATTCTTGCACAACTAATTTTCTCCAACAGTAATCTAGGAAGGTGAATATGAGATTACACAGGAATCAGATGCAAGTGACTGTGTGCTCTCCACATGTGTCACATGCCCAAAGGGGACATGCTATCGCCACTCCGATCAAAACTACGAGGTGACCGATTGCATATCACCTCAGGAAGCACTCCACTGAAGGGAATTAGGAAGCCTACAAAAACAGTTAAAATACTCAGAGTTCCTGGAATCTGACCATGGAGGATGGAAATAAAAGGATCATCAGAAATTGGGAGAAGAGGGGCTTAAGTTACAATGGTTAACTTTATTTTCAAATAAGAGAAAGAGTTTAGAGAGAACAAAATTCAGTTTTGAAAAAAGGTGAATCAGAATTTGGGAAGATGATCTGTAAGGAGAATTCCCACCTGATGGCAAAGATATATAAATTATTAAAATACAAAACTAAGGAAGAGCAAATCAAAAACTGTATGGTATAATGGCCAAGGATTATGTGGCCATCCTATTCGACTGGAACAGAGGGAGATATTCTGGAGGAAGGGATTAAAGTTCACTTGTTGTTGTGACTACAAGGAAAATTTCTTTAAGATATGTAAGGCAGTACTTGACTCCAGTTAAACTGGCTAAAATCTATAAAAATAGGAATAACAAATGTTGGAAATGTAATAAACAAAAGGGTACCTTCTTCTAGTAGTGGTAGACCTGTAAAAAACCAAGGAAGTTTTGGTTACTATTCAGTGGGAAGATACAGAAGATTTTGAACGGTGAAATACTATTTAGACCTCATCTATTCCTCCTAAACATAGTAAGACTACGAGGACAAAACTGAAGGAGAACAGAATTGTGCCAACCTATGTGGTTACAACAGCAAGAATAACATTTGCAAGATATTGGAGTCAGACGCAAATTCCAAGGGTGGAAGAACGGGTAGAGAAAGTAATAGAATTAGCTACAAGAGACAACCAATTGGTTAAAGGGTAAATTCAATACAAACTTATCTTCAAATCTGGCAACCTTTTGTATTGTATGTGAAAGCAAGGTTTGGCGACAGTGCAAAGATGGGTTTTGATATTTAGTATGTACTCTTCTTCAGGTGTCAGACAAAAGTGAATATATACAAGGGAAAAATAAAGAGAGGAGAGAATATACGCCCTTGTTAAGCAAGTACTGTCGTGAAGAGTGGGAAGCTAGGGGAGTGATTGTGGGATGTTACTGCGAGGGGGACATCACTGGAAAATGTGCTTTTCTTTTTCATGGGTTTATTATTATTATTATTATTACTTGTGTGTGTGTGTGTGTGTGCACATGCTTGCCTGTCGCTTGTGAAAATTAAAATAAAACCTTGGTGACAATGGATGAAGATCTCCCTCCTTAGTGGAAGATGGGAAGGCAGCTGGTAGGACACAAACTGCAGCTTGGCTACCAAATATGTTTCCTGGATAAATGAGTGAAGCCAGAACAACAAAGCCCAACAATGAGGCTTGCTGAGGAAGAATCAATGTGGCTTCCCACAAGGGAACTGTGCCCTTCCACAACTGAGAACATCAGTGAATGTGTGGATGATGGAACAGGCAGAACTCCAAACGGGGCAGATCAACAGACTCACCCCAAGATTGGTGCACCAACTCAGCTCTCCTGGGATAAAAGGAGGATCTACTGGAACAGTAAATGGAAGAAGGGACACAAAGCAGGGCCAAGTGGTCAGTTCTTGCAACGGAGGCCTCTTTTTAAACCAGCAGCAACCTGGAGTCATTTTCTAGTTAGTTTTAGTCATGCCTGGGCAACACAGTAGTCAAGTTGGTAGAAGATGACAGTTATTCAGAGTGGCGAAAAGAAGAAAGACAAAAAAGAGGAAATAGTTTCAGGAGGAGCTGGAGTATAAGAACCCTAATTCCATTTACATGTTGACAGCGTTGAAAGAGACAGAAATGGACCAGGAAAGAGGTCTTGGAGTCCCCTCAACAAGCTTCACGAGAGACATCCGGGTGGAAGTGGCAGCTGTGAAGAAGGCAAATTCCACAAGAAAAGGACGAAAAATGGCTGGCAGGATCCCAAAGCCTCTTCTATAAATCTGTGGTGTGGCCTCGTGCGGGCCACTGTTTGTGGTCCTGGTTGCACCATCTGAAGAAGGAAATCCAGGCACGGCAAATCTAGCACAGCCAGAGCGACCAGTAGGTCAGAGCACAGATCCTCTGAGGAAAAGCCACAAAGGCCTGGGGATTGTCTGTTCAGGAAAAAAAGACACTAAGGGCAAAAGAGAGATGTACAGTATAATGAACAATATGGAGAAAGCCAGAAGAAAGCAGTCGATCTTCCTCCCTCATAAGGCCAGAGCATGGGGCCACCCTTAGTTTACCTCCCCTTGGAAATCTTCATCCCCAGCAGCAGAAACGCTTCATGGGCGGCGATCTGCCGTTTCCCTGCGTTCTTCCCTCCCTGCCTGCTTTTCCTCCTCACTGTCTCACGAGACTGTAAGCTCCTTGTGAGCAGCGACCTCTCTGCCTCTGGCCAAGGGACTCCCTAAGGCTCAACAGAGCTCTAGGGAGAAAAGAAAGACCGACACCGTGAGGCAAGTCAGGATAGGTACAGGAGTGCCCGGCTGACAGGCAGAAGCCGCTTGCGCACCTGAGGCGTGTGGGGCTGGCTGGCGGCAGCGAGCACGGCGGCCAAGAGTCCCCGGGAATACTGGCAGCCGGCAGGAGGCCCCCAGGTGCAAGGGCTGCTGCCTCCAGATCCAGCACGGCTTCCAAGAAGTTGGGGGGGGGCAGTGGTCTCAAAACAGGGTTGTGGGGCCCCAGCTTTTAAAATGGTGCCATGAGAAGCAACTGTTCCTTGCAGTGCCCCCCCACAACCTGGCCTTTGGGGGTGGCACAATGGCATCTTTCCCTTTCTGAGAACAGCTAACCAGGACCCAAGGTTCTGGCTGGACAGAGGGGTGGGTGGGTAAAGGGGCACCAGGCCCTCGCCCAGGCCCCCTCCCCATCCCTACACCTGTCCAGAAAGATGGCCTGGTGGAACCACGGCCGGCCTTGGGCTCCCCTCCCCAAGATGCAGGAGGGGGAGGGTGCTGTCGGGGGAGGATGTGCCCTTCTGCAGCCCCCCCCACAATGGGTGAACCTCCCACTTCTCCTCACTGTGGGAAGCTTTCTTCCTGTTCTTTAAAAGGTGACACCTCCTTACCTATAAGCCAGGACTTGGGTGGCTGTGAGAGCCCCCGCCCCACAAGTGCTCTGTGTGCATGTGAAGCAAGAGCACCGAACAGGGGGGGCATGTGCTCTGTGCAATGCCCCCTCCCCCAAAAAAACCTGTAAGGAGAGGAAGAGGGGGCACAAGAAAGCCTCTCCTGGCCTCAGGGGGCAAGTACTCAACCAGGAATTTCCCCCACTGGCACACACAGCCTTCCACAAGCCAGCCCCTGAATCCAACCATCCCTCCCTCTCCCTGCAGTCTTAGCACAGCACCGGCTTCACCGCGGCCGCAGCAGCTCCAGAGAAAGGCCCAGGTGGCCCCTGGCGGAAGGGGCCTCTATTCACGCCCCGGATTCTGAAGAGCCCGACCGAGAGCAGAGGGAGGAGGCAGGCACCGCGTTCAGCCTCTAACGCAAACGTCCTCCACGTGCCTCCGGAGCGCAAGTGCAGAATGCAGGGAGGGACAGAGAGAGTCCTCGGCTTTTTTCCTATGGCATGGAATCGCCACCTAGGCAAAGTCCTGGGGTGGGGGCGAAGTGGCGACAGCAGCAGCAGCAGCAGCAATGGGGGAAGAACCTGCTAGCCCAAAGAGAAAACTTGGTGCCCAAGCCTTGGGGTGCTCCCAGCCCTCCCTTCAGCAGCCCTGAGCTTCTCTGAATGTGACCCTTTCTTCCTGGAAGGGATGAGGGGAGTATGGAGGTAATGAGGATCAAAAGGATGTGGTCTCTGCTGCATTTGGGGTCCCGATCCAAAGGAGGCTTTCCATGGGAGGAAACAGCAGAATCCAACGCCCTCCCCGACCCACAGCCACTGCCTGCCCGTGCCCAACTCAGCTTCAGGCAGGCCTACGGAAAATCCCCGACCAGTCAGCTGGCCCAGCTGGCCTGCCTCACAGGGCCTGGTGGCATGAAGAACGGGGGTATCCCCCACCTGCCCAGAAGGGGCCGCAGCAGAACACGTCCGTGGGACCCGGTCCGGCAGGGAGGCAGCCCACCTCCCTACATGTGATGCTCCTGCCAAGGCATTCTTTGAGGAAGCCCCTGTGTGTATAAGGTGGCACAGTGGCAGAAAGAAGGAACCACAGGAGGGAGCCAGACCAGCCCCGGCAGCCCCCACAGCTCCCCCAAGGAGTGCCGAGGCTGGGCCAGCCCACAGGAGTGCCGGAGAGCCCGCTACGGACCTGACAGGCGGGAGAGAGACTGGCTGGTGACCTCGACCAGGGTCTGGCTAGTGGCCAAGAAGCTCAAACCAAGAAACTGAGATGGGGCGGAGGGACACATAAACTCCTTTAACACAGAACAAAGCCATCTATTTACATGATTCCTTAAGTGCAAACTCTTGTCCCCGGGGCCCAGCTGTCTGTCCATCTGCCCGCCCGCCCGCCCGTCCGTCCAAGGTGCTTCCACGCAGCAGTTGCTGAGGGGCTGGGAGGGGAGCACACCCCGGGGCTCTCCGGCCACAGGGCCTCACCCCCTCCACCCTTCCCTCCACTACCGCACAACCAGGCAGGAGACGCAGAGCCGGGAGGGGCCGATGCAGTCATCGTGGCAGAAGGCCCCGCAGCCCTTGCACACGATCATGGCTTTCAGGCGGCAGTAGCACTTGGACGGCAGGTCCTCCAGGACCCCCTCTTCTGAGAAGGCCTGACCGTGGACGAGCCGCCGGGGGCTGCCTGGGGTGTTCGCTGGCTGGCCGGCAGGGATGGTCGTCACGGTCACGGAGAAGGAGACCACCTCCCCCATGTGACCAGGGTCGGACAGGCCCGTCAGCAGCGCCTCCTGGTGGAGGTCCGGGGAAGTGGAGACGTTGATGGTGCCGCTGTAGCCGGCCCCAACCAGCTGGGCAGGCGCACCGGGGCTACCGAACAGCCGAGGCGGGTGGGAGGGGGAGAGCAGCAGTGGCCTGGGAGGCGCAGAGTCCGCCAGAGTGCCAACGCAAAGCTCCGTGCTGCGAGTCTTCGTTTCCCCCCTCGCCACCTGGGCCCCGGGTTCTTGAACCAACTCCCTTGCCGCAGTGCAATCCTGGGTGGCTGGGAATGGTGGGAGGGCTCCCTCCTTGCGGCCACCTGCCCCCGGCTCCGCTTTCATGCTGATGACTTGGACGCCCACCTGCTCTCCTCCTCCTCCTCCTCCTGCTTGCCCCCGGGCCAGAGGCTCTTCTTTCACAAAGACACCCCCACCGTCGCCTTCAGCCCTCTTGCCGTCTGTTCCCCCTCCGTCCTCCCCATCGCTGCCACTGCCTTCAGCCGCCTGCTCCCAGTCCTCCTCCAGCTCTGCATTGGGGGGGCCATCCTGGCAGAGGCGGTTCTCCGGGGGCACAGCAAGATGCCTCCTGAGGTTTTCGGAGCACCGCCCATAGGTGGAAACATTCAGGAGGTAATGGCCAGACATGGCGGGCTTGGCGGCCCGCCTGCCGATGAATCCCAGTGTTGAGTGCGGGCTGGCAGCAGTGACACCCTCGGGTGGGGGATCTGGGGGGAGGAGTGGGAGGCGGGAAGGGAGACAGGGGGGCCTGGCCGCAGCAGCCGTGGCAGAGGGCAGGCTCGGCGCAAGAGGGATCCTCTGCAGGAGAGCCTGGAGGATCTGCGCCCGGACTCCCTGGCCAGAGGCACCCTGGCTGGCGCACAGGTCGGCGTGAGGGCCCCACCGGTCCTTCCCCAGGAAGGAGGAAAGGGGGGCTGGGCCATGGGTTTGCCTGCCCTGGCTGAAGCCTGGCTTCTCCCCCAGTGGGAAGGCTGGGGGAAGAGGCTGTCCCGTGCCTACTTCCCTCGGAGGCAGGTTCCTGGGGGCAGCCGCGGGCACCTGGCCTTCCTTGGCTGGCATGGGCACTGTCTTCATCTCTGCTCTGAGGTGGGACTTGGGCAGGATCTGCTCCAGAGGGACTTCTTTGCCTTGCAGCAGCTGAGTGACCAGGGGGTTGTTGGCAGGGATGCTGGAGCTGGACCGGAGGGGAGGGGGGCTGCTGCCCGCAGGTGAGGCTCCCGGGGGGACATTAAGGCTGCGGGAGGGTGCTGCGGGTGCTGGCGCAGGGCCTGCCTGAGAAAGAGGGGGATGGGGTGCCTTGAAGGGCACAGCTGATGCTGCCTGAGACGAGGGAGGTCCAGAGGGGGCTCTACTCCCAGAAACAGCCCCCGTGCCATCTGTCCTGGGAGCTGAGGCTGGGCCCAGAGTCAGGGTCAGGTCTCTTCGGGGCCCCTCCATTCCTTGAGCAACAGCAGCATTTGGGGCCAGCAGCACCTGGATGCTTGGGCTGGCGGTAGAGACTATCACAGTGCCGGGGTCCCTCTGGCCAGAGCTCCCTTCTGCCGGTCGGGTGGCGGACGGGGTCTCTGCACCAACGGCTGTTCGGGGATAGCCTGCGGCCCCCGGCTGTAGTTGTGTTCCAGCAGTACTCCTGAGGGAGGCAGATTCTGGGGCCGCCGATGGTGCTGCCGATTCCGTGGGCTGGAGGTTGGCACCGGTGGGCAAAGGCCTTCGTTGAACTGTTCCACTTCCTGTTGGGCCACCCAAGTCCAGCGCAGTTCCACAAGGCCTCCCTGGGCCCGGCCCTGAGCTACGCTCCTCTCCTCTCCCCCCGCCGGGCCCCGGGCCTGGGATGACCCCTGCGACGGATGCAGCAGTACCAGCAGCGGCGGCGGCGGCGGCAGCCTGGGCCTTGGCAGCGGCTGCCCGCTGAGCCTTGGCCATCTGGGCCCTGGCCTTGATGTCGGCCAGCGTCCTGGCCCCTGTCCTCCGTGGACTGGTGATATTGACTGGGAAGTTGGGCCGGGGAAAGGAGACCTGGCTGGCCGAAAAGGGCCCAGGGACACCGTGGATCCTGGAGACAGGAATCTGGAAGAGAGAAGAGAAACCTGTCAGTCCAACAGAAGGAGATGCACAGCCGTCCCGCTCTCTTGCCGCTCATCTATCGGAAGTAGGGGAGGCTCTGGGCCAAAGGTGCCGCCAAGACTGCCAGCCCTCATCCCAGGCAGAGCATGATCCCTAGGGGTTGACCCCTGTCCTTCTTAAGTATGAGCTCTGACAGTCTGGGGAAGGGGGAGAATGGAATGCCATGAACTTCCATAGCGGAGCCCAGTGGTGGCTTCTGGAGACTGTTAACAGCTTTTGTCCACCAGGACCCCTCTTCAGCTGCGATACAAGAGTGGGGGTCGCAAGGCCCACACTCCCCCAGAAAGCCTCTTGGGGATCAGAATGTGCCCACAGCCAGTGCCCAGCCCACCACTCAGCTCTCCTGCCAAGACCCACCCAGACAGCCACCAGACTTTTGTGAGGAGCATTCTCTCACATCAGCAGCAGGAGGAGCAAGGAGGAGCAAGGCGGACCAGGCTGGGGCTGGGGTGGGTAAAGGGTGCTCCCCACCAGCCAGGGTGAAGCAAGGGCCTCCCTTACCCTGAGGGGAGGGACCTTTGGCACAGGTGCGGTGGGAAAGTGCTGCGGGGGGCCCTGAAAAGGCGGGTGGATGGGGGACTTCTCTGCAACATGGGGGCGCTTCTCTGGGGCCAATGACAATTCCTCTTGGGGTGCCTCCGGCTTCCTCTTCAGGGGACGGGGGCTCATGTCCATCTGCTCCGTGCTGGTGGCAGGGCTCCCCACAGCAGATGCCACCCGAGTCTCTTCTCTAGGGCTCGGCTGAGGAGCAGCGGTGGCAGTGGCAGGAGCAGCAGCAGGGGGATTCTTTGGTTTGCTTGTGTTGTCTTCTCTTGGCTGCAGTTTCTCCTCTCCCTGCTGCTCCCCCAGGGCAGGCTCCTCCGTTCCCCTGGACAGCCTGTAGGGTCCCTGGCTGCTGAACTGGGAGGGGGCACTTTTCCTGGCAGGTTCTGCTGGTCCCACAGGAAAGGCTTGAGGCTGCTCCTTCTCCTTCTCCTCTTCCTCCTCCTTCTTGACATCTTGGCTGGCTGGTGGTGGGGGTACCAGGAGACTCTGAGGCCGAGAAGCCCCCTCTTCCTTGCCCCCCAGGGCAAGTGCTGAGGGGCATTTCTGGAGCTGAGTAGCTGGGTTCCCCGGCTGGGCCTGACTCTGAGCAAGAGGTGGAGAGGAAGTCAGTTGCTTGGACTCTTCAGGGCTCAGTCCAGAGCTGGAAAGAGATGCAGGAAGAAAGAGTCACAGGTCAGGACAAAGGCTATGCCCCCTCCTCGGCTGCTTCAGTGTGGCATTGGCACAGAGAAAAAGCACATGGATTCAGGGGAGCAAAGTGGGGGAAGAAGGGGAGGAGGACGAGGGGGGCAGGAGAGTAGAATCTGCCATCACTGGCATTTGGAGCACCTCAATATTCCTAGCAAACTGTTTCTGCTTAGAGGTTTGGGGGGTGAAGGGCTGTAAGAATGCACCTCGTGCATTATCTGGTGTCTGAGAACCAAGGCACCCCAAGTGACAAGGCGTTAATTTACCACAAAAGATGACAGAAGGTTACAGAAGATCAAAGGAAAGACCCTTTGCCAGTCAAGCTTCATGTGGGCTGCGGAACTTTGAGGGTCAGGTAGGAAAGTTTTCCTGCCTCTGTCCTGGGTCTGTCTGCTCTTCCAGGCCCTCTCCTGCTCCCATTGGGGTGCTGGCCTTTGGTACGAGGCAGGCTGATTGGTTCCTGAAGGATCAGGGCCCTGCTTCCCTAACCAGGGGAATGCCCAAGAACAGAAGGTCTACTTCTGCAAAAACCAGAGTAGGGGGACTGTTTTAGCCAGAGGCTGCCAGGGATTGCTGTCATGCTTCCCTAGCTGGCTGTTGGTTCCTTTAAATCTGTTTCTTGTAATTTTGCAACTCCTCAAATCATTCCCTGGAGAAGGATGCTCTGAGATATGATGGGTGGTTGACCAACTGAACCCAAAGGGTGCTTCTCACCAATGGCTTCTCTTCATTCTGGAGAGAAGTGACAAGTGGAGTGACACTGGGCTCTGTCCTGGGCCCAGGGCTATTCAGCATCTTGATCAAGGACAGAGATGAGGGAATAGAGGGCATTCTTACCAAATTTGCAGATTTCACCAAACTA
Source organism: Iguana delicatissima (assembly GCA_948472985.1). Taxonomy (NCBI): domain Eukaryota; kingdom Metazoa; phylum Chordata; class Lepidosauria; order Squamata; family Iguanidae; genus Iguana; species Iguana delicatissima. The sequence continues at coordinate 508,327 of CAOKZL010001537.1, read as the reverse complement.
GGAGAGGTAGCTAACTCCCCAAAGTCAGGGTCAGAATTCAAAATTACCTTTCCCCAGGGCATGGGGAGCTCTTCCTTCAGAGCCCCGTTGCAGTCACTGGGGGGCTGCAAGAGCTCCAGTCCTGCAGCCACGTTTCTTCCCCTCGGACCAGCCTGGCAGGCACTGAATGGTCCCACGGGATGAACCGAGAGTCTCCCGTCTGCATCTCCTCCCAGCCAGGGGCCGTTCTTTCAGCCTCAGAGGTCGGGTGTGCAAAGGGACTGGGATGCTTCGGTCTATCAAATGTTACTGTTATTAGGAAGCAGGATGGCTGAATGCCGCAGTGCATTCACGTACCACTGATGGAGTCAGTCGGTCTACCCAGTATTCGAGTCATACCGGAACAAACGGCTTTGGCAAACCAAACTCCTGGGCCCACTGACACTGCCCAAAGAGACATTCTGGGAGACAGAGAGGGCATGGCAGCCAAAGTCCTCACCTCTGACCATAGTAACTCTCAAAGAAACGATCCTTCCACAGCTCCACTTTCTTCTCTTTCTCCAGTTCCTGTCGTAATCTCAGCTGCATCTCTGGAGTGAACTCCCCTGTAACACACACACACACATGCACACACCACAATGGGAGAGAGGAAGAGTTCAGCAGAGAAGAGCAGGACTTTCCTCCTAAGCCTTGAGTGTTTTAAGCCTCCTCAACAGGAAGACCAGCTCCTCACTCCATGGCATGGATGCGTTTTGCTTCCCTTGGTAATGGGAAACACACAGAATTTGACTGTAAGCTGACATTGACGGAGGGGGCCAAACTGCCTAAGCCAAAAATTTACCCTATGGGCCGACAAGAACTCCTTGCCCGTAAGAAGTTCCTAAACAAAAATTTGGCTCGTGGCTTTATCAAGCCTTCTACAGCCCCCACAGCGAGTCCTGTATTTTTCCGGAAGAGAAAGGACCCCAACGCTGATCCTAGGCTGGTAGTAAACTATTCTGCAATTAATCAAGTCACCTCTTCTAACTGTTATCCTATCCCCCTGATAAGGACGTTATTAGACCATCTGGTTCAAGGAAAATTCTCTTTGGCTCTTCCCATTCTCTTTGGCTCCTTTTTATTGCCGTGCTCCGCCCCTACTTACTCTAGGTAGGCTGTTCCTCCAATAACGACCTGCCTATTTACCCACTGAGCCCCAGCCAGTCCATTCTGAAACCTGATCCCACCCCAAAATCCCAGGTCCCCAGTACCACTCTCTCAGGCCGGCCTCACCTTCTGACAGCCGTTCCTTCCATCCTTGGGCAGCAGAGGTGAAGAATTCATTGTTGAGGGCAGAGCTGCTGAGCTTCATCAAGCCGTCCATCCCCACCTGAGAGAGGAAAGCCGAGCAAAAGAAAGAAGAGAAAGAGGGAAAAAAGACCCCAGTTGTCACCTGAGGACAAGCCAGGGAGAAGCAGGGGAGTGGGAGAAGGCGGTGCCTGTTCCCTGGGGCTGGGCTAATGGCTGCCTAAGGCAGAGCAGCAAATGGCAGGCTCTCAGCCAAGTCAAGGGGGCACAGTGCCCAAGGATAGCTGGGGGAGGGAGGGAGGCTTTGGCCTGTGCAGGCACAGGACCCCACAGAATAAAGGGGGCTTCAGCCCCCATGCTGCCCCTGAAGGGAAGGGCTGCTCCCTCTTGAGTGGAGGTGTCTCCCAGAAAGGTGAAGGGTACAGACCCACAAGGGCACCTGGGGAGCAGCTGGCTCTGTGCCAGTCACTTTGCCTCTCACTGTTGCAGTGGGCAGATGGGCGCGGACAGGTGCTGGAAGTGCCGGTCTGGCTACAACAGCTAGCAGGCAGCATCTAAACCAGGGGAGGAGGGGCAGCAGTGTGGCTTGTGGGGAGCATGCGGCCACTGGACCCCCCTTTTGTGGCCACCAAAACCCCAACTCTTTTTTTTTTAAACTGGTGAGATTTTCAGGCATTTTTTGCCCCAAAAGGCAAAGCTAAGCCACCAAAAGGCATGAAAACACGCCAAGATACCCCTAATGCACCCAGAGCCCCATATGGTCTCCAAATACCTGTCTCCTCCTGCAGTTTCTCTCAAAATGGGAACAAGAAGTGACACAACATCATCCCCTGGCACCAGTTTGGGAGGGACTACGAAGGATAATGGAGGTAAGTGGGCTTGATGTGGGGGGGCATCAGCTCCTGGACCCATGCAGTCGCCCACTGCAAAGTAAGCCCTCTTCTCTTTCTGAGAAGTCACTGCTGCAGCAAGAGGTCGTGGATGGATGGGGCTTCTGAAGCATTACTGAATGAGCAGAGTGGACAGAGGATGGCCCAAACTGCACTGATGCTCAGTGTCCAAAGGAGCCGGGAGGGAGGTGCCCCAGGACAAACAAAGGTCATGGGGTTTGGAAAGCACAGCGAGCCCCCCAGGGAAATAGAAAGGGACACTGTGGCTGTCCCGGTGGTCACTGCATGCCAGTGTTGCCCTGTCAGGCTTCCCCCCTCCACCTCCCTGACTTTCCCTGCCTTCAGGAAGACCCACCTGCCTGTCCACCTCCGGGAGCAGCAGGAGCAACCTCTGCTGGCAGTCCGCCGGCAGGAGGGAGAATGTGTGCTTGTTAATCAGGGCCCGCAGGTTGGTGTTCACCAAGATGGAGTCTGGGGTCTCCACGTCAATTTCAGCACATTTTGTCCTCTTCAGCTGCCCTGCACAAAAGAGTGTGTGCAGGATCATTACCGCCATTAGCATGGGGGGACGGGGACGGCAGAAAGACGGGGTGTTCTCCCTCCATTCCTGAGGGAGCCAAAACGCACCTTCGAGATGGCTCCTGGTTAGCTCTCACCCCATGGGGAACTGGAAAACTGGAGCTGGGAGGGCTCCTCCCGTCTGGCTGGTCCCCCCTCCACTCCTCCTCCTCCTCCTCCTCCTCCTCCTCCTCCTCCTCCATGTACCTAAAATTCCCTCACAATTCATACAGGCAGGAAGAGGAATGCTGTTCAAGGACTCCGTGTGTGTCTGCAGAAGTTAACTCTGAGCTGCCATTACAAGCAGCCAAACTGCACCCACATTCTTCTCTCTAACTTAAGAGGTAATCCAAGAAGCACTAATCTTTCTTTAAAAAAATGTTGAGAAATTTTCTAAATATATTAAAAAGTATAACTATAGAAGAAAAAGTATAACTACAGAAGTAAGAAGAGGCTAAATAGATAAAAGAGATGAAACATAAAAGAAGACATTCCAACTTCCAACGTTCTTCTCAGTGGTTATAAACATGTCATCTTATCTCCCACTCTAAACATTACTTATTGCATTTCTTCTAATAAATCAGTCCTACTGACTCCCAAAACCCATGGTTATCATCTCATTCTCCCCTTTTTGCAAAAAGTCAATCAGGGGTTCCCAGTCCTTTTTAAAAAATCCACTAGTGGCTTTTCTCTGTTCAAAGCAGCACTCCTTTCATCCCTTTCCTGCTGAGCCTTGGAAGAAGCGATTGCTCCAATCAGACCTCTGGCACACACACGCCACCTGTCACCTGGTTCCCATCAGTCCAGCTGTCCCAGAGCAGCGCTTCTTAAACTATCTGGCTTCATGGACTGGTAATTTTTCTGTGCGTGTTCCAGGGATCAGCAACTTAGTTGGGCAATACGAGCATCATCATGCTTTCATCATGCTTACATCAATGCCTGGAAACTCCCCACAGACCAGCAGCTGGTGGCTCGCAGGTCAATGCCAGGCCACAGACCACCACAGACCACTCCCTCAGAGCTTTAGAAGTTTCCAACCTGAAGGCAGAACACTTTATGGCTCAGACCACAGGGTTGGATGTGGAATCCCTGGAGGACACCTGGCCAGCGGAGAGGAATTGGAAAGACTGAACTCTTTCTCTAGAGAGAAGCAGGTTTTAGATGGAGCACCGGCACTCCCTGTTTCTGCTCCATGGTCATCTCGTTTGCCCCTCTGACAATGGGGTGTAAGCGCCACAGAGTGCCAGGCTTCATCACCAGGACTCACCTTATGCCCCCCACTCTAAAAATCTCCTACAAATCCTGTACTCCAGCCCCGGTAGAATTTATCTGGAGAAGACACTGCTCAGACACAGTCTCTTGGGAACTCCCTCCAGCGTCTTCGCAGCCAGGAGCCAGAATCCCTTCCCAGCTCCACTGCTGGCCTCTGGCAACACAAGGCGGTTTACAGTCAACCCCAAACTTTCGTGGGTTTAATGTCTGCAGATTTAATATTCACGGGTTATGTTTGCCACTGCCTCCACTGCTCCCCTGTGCCATTTTTAATAGGGGCTTACAAGCCTCACCTGGCATTCACAGTCTCTCTGCAAGCATCAAGAGAGATTGCGAGAGTGCGCCAATGTGAGGCAAGTCTAAGTCCCTATTAAAAATGGTGGAGGACAGCACTGGAGGTGGCAGCAACCCCACCTGCTTCCACCTTGCAAAAGAACCCCACTGCCACGAAGGCAGAAATGGGCGGCTGGCATGCTCCCCATTGTGGATTCAAATGTATTGTTTACCGGTGAGTATGATCCGCAGTGATCTGAATTCACAGACTGTACTTTTTTATAGTTGAGGGGAGCCTATAGCAATTCTCCATTTTCCCACTCTTGCCGGGGTCCTGCAGCCCTATTCTCCACAAATATGGAGGGCTGGCTGTGTTTCTTTTTTTCCAAAAGGAGGGAAGCTATTGTCTTACTTGCATGGAGTCTGTCAGATCTCTGGAAAGGCTTCTTCCCCAGGACCGGCAGGGAAGGCTCAGTTTTGACAGAGGGAGAGGAGCTGGAAGTAGAATTTGGGGGGCTACTCGAATGTCCATCCGACTGCTTTCCTTCCCACACTGCAAAAGATGAGGAGGAGGAGGAGAATGAGGAGGGAAAAAAGGTCTGAATTACAGCAGGTGTCTTCATCCAAGGGCCCTGCAAAACCAGCCACTGTGTTTCTCACTCTGTAGGAGTTTGGGCTTCTGGCTGTGCAGGGTGGTCTCAAGAAGAAACAGAGTTTCTAGCAGGAAAAAAGGTTAACTAGAAAAGACAGTCTAGATCCGACCTATTCACCCTCTCATTCACTACCACTTCAGGCCTATCATGCCACTCTCTTTAATATCCACAAAATGGGGGAAGGAGCAAGCTGCTTCTCCTGGAAGCCTCCAAGCGTGGTGATTTACCTTTTAAATGGGTTGCAGAACCTCTGCTGCGCCGTTTAACATTTATCTTTTTTAAAAAATCATTTTTCAAACGCAGATGTGCATATCCAGCCACTTCCTTCTGCTGGGGTAGGGGAGGTGGAGTTTTTGGCAGTGCACGTGGCCCCAGAGGATCCTGGAGGTAAAAAAATGACCCCTGGCCCTGCCCATGCAGCAGACCAGGTGTGCACCCCTAATTCGTGCAAGCCAGGAACAGTGGAACTGCAAAGTAGGTTTAGGGACCTCCCTTGTCTAATCAGCCAGCGCAATGTTTCGCCTGCATCTCTTCCAAGGCCTCAGAGTTAAATTATGGAACTGGGTTCCCATAGGATGTGGTGACAGCTGGGCACCAAGAGAGCCTGAAAAGGGGACTGAAGACATCCAGGGAGGAGGAGGAGGAGGAGGAGAGGGGCTGCTAGCCAAGAGAGCAATGCGTCGCCTCCATCCTCAGAGGTGGCGTGCCTTTCTTTATCCCTTGCCCAGAACACAAGTGGGAAGATGTGACTATCACGCTCATGGCCTGTTGGTGGGGCACCTGGCTAGATTCAGCAGGAAAGAATGCTGGACTTGAGAGGTCCGGCTTGGCTTGATCTATCAGTTTAGATCATCTACCCTCTGTCTAACAAGAAATCCCGCGATGACAGGGAAAAGGGGAAGGGGCAGCTCCACGTAGAAACCTAGAGCTGGAGGGGGCCTCGTGGGCCATCAGATGCAACCCCCGGCTCGATGCCAGCTCTCCAGCTAGGGCACCCCAGCAGGGAGCTGCCCAGCCTCTTTCTACAGATGTCCAGAGGCAAGAGCTCCATTGCCAAACCGCTCTCATTACCAAGAAGAACCTTCTGATGTTCAACCAACGTCTACCAGTAACTTAAAGTGTAAGACCCACTTCTACCCTCTGGGGTAACAGAGAATAGGCCTTCTCCTTCTTCTCTGTGGCAGCCCATGAGGGCAATCCTGTTACCGCTCAGTCTTCTCTTCACCAGGCTGGACATGCCCGGCTCCCTCAGCCTCTTCTCATTTCTTTTTATTCTCCAGACTTCTTACCAACCTTGTTGCTCTCCTCTGAACCTGCTCCAACGTGTCTAGATCCTTCTTAAAATGAGGCCCCCAGAACTGAACACAGACAGTCCTCCAGACGAGGCCTGACCAGCGCAGAACACAGTGGGACTATTACTTCCCTTGACTTGGGAACTATTGTTCTCTTAATGCAAGCTAAAATTGCATTTGCCTTCTTTGCTGCAGCATTGCACTGCTGGCTCATATTCAGCTTATCCCAAGGTTCTTCTCCCATGTAGTACTGCTCAGCAATGCATCCACCATCCTATACCTGTGCATTTGACTATTTGTGGCCTCAATGAAGAATTCTGCACTTGTCTCTACTGAATATCATTTTACTAATTTCTGCCCAATTTCCTGGAACATTCTCACTGTTGACCAAGCTAGTGACCCAAACAAAAAAGATACAAGTGTAGTTAGGTAGGATTTGTTCCTGATGAAGCCCTGCTGGCTCCTAGACCACTCCAGCTGGACAGTTCCCCTCTGGTGGATGTCTCGATGGAAACATTTTCCACACACACACAAGGTCATCATGGGGTCTCTCCTTTTTCTGAATCTAGACTTCCTTCTCTATTCTCCCCAGATTCCCCACTGTAAGAGCTTTATCTCATAAGGCAGGTGAATGGCAACTGCAGCAGGAGAATAGTATCTTTAGCTTGGACTTACCATGTGATGCTGCTGCTCTTCAGTTGTTCTCCCAGAGGGAGAAAGAGTTTGGAAAGGGTTCCTTTTTTTAACACAGAAAAACCATTAATGACTTAGGGAGCTGGGGATGTTCAGTCTGCAGAAGAGAAGGTTAAGAGGGGACATGACAGCCATGTTTAAATATTTGAAGAGATGTCACATCGAAGAAGGAACAGGCTTGTTTTTTACTGCTTCAGAAACTAGGACAAGGAGCAATGGATTCAAACAACAAGAAAAGAGATTCCACCCGAACCTCAGGAAGAATGTCAGAGTTGTCTGGCAGTGGAATAGGCTGCCTCTGTGGAGTGTGGTGAATCTCCTCCTTCTTTGGAGGTTTTTAAGCAGAGGCCGGATGGCCTTTGATGGAGGTTTCTGCATGGCAGATTAGGGTTGGACTGGATGGCCCCTGGGGTCTCTTCCAACTCTATTATTCCATGATTCTATGACCTCTTTTGTAAAAGACGCACTTTCCAAACAGTCTCCCCTGGGAGCACAAGAGAGAAGGAACAACATCACGTGGTAAGTCCCAGCCAAAGATGCTACTATTTTGCTGCAACTGCAGTTTACCAGTCTCGTGTTATAAAGCCCTCAGAGGCTCTTAAGGAACAGGCATGTAACACCCCTCTGAGGAAACGAAGGCCATTGCCTGCATTGGGGAAAAGCTGCAGGAAAACTGTGCTCAAAAAGCATATTTGGGAATTACATTTGCAAAAGCAAAGTGCTCTCTCTGGCCACTCCAATTCAGTGGGAGCTGCATGGATAGAAAGAAAAGCCAAAAACCCACACACCAAAAGGATTTCACAACTGCCCAGTCATCCGCTTCCAGTTCTACAAAATGGGCACCTCTCACATCACATCGGTCCAGGGCAGAGGGTGCAACCTATTTAAAATTGCCATTCTTGAGGTTTCCACAGTAATCTAGGGGAGCCAGTGGGGAGGCTGCAGAAACAGCTTGGGGGGCACAGATGGTCCCAAGGCCACACTCTGCCCACCTCGGCTTGAACAGAAGTAAATCGCTGCTTGCAGTTTCAAACACTTATACAGTACATTAACTGATACCCGCTTTGTTTTGCTCTCTGTGAGGCCGGTGGGGATTTGCTTGACATCACTTCACAGTCCTGAGCAGACTAAGGGGATCCCTGGAAGCGGTCTGGGGCGAGGCTGCCTCTCCCTGTTGGTCTCCTTCCTACCTGACTTTGCAGGAGCCGCATGGCTGGCCGCCTTGGCATGCTGCTGGAGGAGGTGGTGGTGGTGGTGGTGGTGGTGGCCGGAGGGGACAGGGCCGCTGGCTCGGCACTGCTGCTGCTTCCGCTGCTTCTGCTTCAGGGCCTGCAAAGAGGAGGAGGAGGAGGAGGGAAGTGAGGGGCCTCCTCTGCCTTGGTAAGAAGACACTGTCCCCCACGCCGTGCCCCAGGGAGGCCAGCCCAGCCGTCTGAGGCAAATAAAGTGACGGACGGAGACTGATGATGGCTTCTGTTCTTCTTTCTACTGACTACTTTAGAATTTCCTTGGCTATTGTCACAATTTGTTTTACAGTTCCCCCCTGGTTTTTCCAATTCCTTTCTCTGAAATAGAGCCTCCGGTACCCAATGTTCATTGCCAGTCTCCCATCCTAGCAGACCCTGCCTAGCTCCCCAGATCAGATGGGATCTGGCACAGATGCGCGGTTTTAAACTATCTTAACTTTTTAAATTTTTCAGTCATTTAATATGCTTTTAAAATGTTCAAATTAATCTTGCTTTAAATGCTGAATTGTTAGATTTTGGCCATCTCCGCACTAGACTGTTATAGCGCGATTATTCCACTTGCAACATCCTATGGAATCCTGGGGTTTGCAGTTTCGGGAGGGGCCAGCCCTCCCTAAACTGCAAACCCCAAGATTCCATAGAATGTTGCAAGTGGAATAATCGCGCTATAAGAGTGTAGTGCGGAGATGGCACTTGTTGTAAGCCACCCTGGGACCTTATGGCAGGATCTAAATACTTAAATAAACAGAGAACGTAAAGGCCAACTGAAGGAGGCAACCCACCTGTTCCACTTACCTGTTTCAGTGCCTTTTTGCTGTGCTTCTGGGAGGATGAGATGACTTTACCTGGCGGGATGGAAGGAGACGGACAGCCTGGCTGCGGGGAGGAGACTTGCGAGAGCCTGGTTGATACTGGAGAGGCAGGAACAGGAAAAAGACCACAGAGGGATGAGCAGAGCTGGGCCGACAGGAAACCTTTCTTCATGCAGGGCTGGAAAGCCAGGCTGCCAGGGCCCCAAAATGAGCACCCATTGTTCCGGAGACATATTGTGCCCCCCACATGGCCCATTCTCATGATCCCTGGGGAAAAGGCGTCTCCCTGTTCAGAATCTAGAGTTAAGTGGGAGAATCCTCCTGCAAAGGGCCAGAGCAGCACCTGAAGGCTGTGCCCTCAGCCCGGTGTTACCACATCCAGCTCGGTGCCACACATCGAGCAGTATTTTTCATCTTTGATTTTAAGACTTGCCTTTTTGAGGCTGGATATGGGAAACAAGACCCAGCATGGTGCAGTGGTTTTGAGTGTTGGACTAAGACACTGGAAGACCTAGCTTCAAACCTCCCCATGGAAAACTACTGGGTGATCTTGGGAAAGTCCCACTCTCTCAGCCTCAGAGGAAGGCAAAGACAAACTCCTTCTGACCAAATTTTGCAAAGAAAACCATGGGATAGGTTTATCATAGGCTTGCCATCAGTCAGAAACGATTTGGAGGCATACAGCAACAATATGAGAAATTGTGGAGTACAGCTGATGTCCTGCCTGCCTGACAGACTCCCTCTCCCCCTCCGAGTCTAGCCAGGCTCCGAGATGTTCAAGAGAGGCCTTTCTCTCACTTTCACGAGCCTCAGGGACAAATCTGGCGGGGGCCTTAAACAGGGCATTTTCAGTGGCTGCCCTGAGGCCCTGGACCTCCTTTCCAACAGAGGCTAGACTGGCTCCCTCCTGTTAGCAGGCCAAGACTTTGTTTTACTTCGAAAAGCTTTTGAGAAATGAATGTTTCTAAAGAAAGGTGCTTTTATTAATCCGGTGCCATACGGCTTCTTATTGTATTGTTTGATTACACTTTTTTTAAAATGATCTGTCCTTTGCCCACCCCTGCCTTAGAGAGTGCAGGGGCCATTTTGAGCTTCTAAAAGTAAACGCATTTCAGGAGTGGGGGCCGTGGTGGGGAGTGACATACACACCCTGGTGAGGTTGGATCTCAGGTAACTGCCAGCCAAGGCTTTTTCCTCTTTCTGGTCCACTTCTGTGCTTGGCCACAGCCTGTAAAGATCTGGGGCGAGATGCCACAAAGCCTTGGGGCCCCTTTCAAAAATGCTCCTGAACTTTTGTGGACAGGAACAAGTCTGTGGAAACTTATACCATGACAAATGTGCTAGTCTTTAAGATGCTGCAAGATTTTCGGATGCTTTGTGCTGCAGGAGACTAACAGGTCTGCCACCTGCTTGAAACCACCTCTGGGCTGCAACAGCCAACTGGCCTGTTGTCCGCTTCCCCCCTTCGGGCTGTGGAGCAACACAATCTCCTGCAGCCTCCATGGCGAGGAGCCACCTGTGAAGGCACAAAACAGCACAGCGCACCAAGGACACCCACAAAGTGTGGGACACCCCCTCACCCACACGTACACCCTGGGTGGCCATCTGCCCTTGTGACAAAGGACAGGCCTCCGTCGGAAGTGCTGGAAAGCCAACAGTCAGCCGTTTGAACACACCCCGTTTCTGCGGAGGGCACCTGGTTCTGGTTTGCCCCAAATATAAATACCCCTCAGTAGAGCTGGGAGACCCGGGGCCTTGAAGCTCCCACTCAACACTGAGCACCTGGACAGCAGACGGTAACCACAACCATTTCAAATTCCCGCTTACAGGTTGCCAACCTGTAACTGCAGTTCTTCAAGGGGGTCAGCTGTGTTCTCGTGCAGGGGTCTTTGTGCATGTGCTGATCCACCCACGGAACAGCCAGCTACTCAGCTCTGGAAGATTCCACAAGGCAAAGACCCCTTCTCTCTTGTCCCTTTTTTCTTTTTCTTTTTTTTACGGATACTTTTCCTCTTTTGTGTCCACTTTTCACACAACATCTTGAATCCCACAATGAAAGAAAGAGGGGACATAAAAATGTAAGAAAACCCTAGAAACTATAATTTTAAAAGAGTGGTGATGAAGCCTATCCGTCTAGCAATTATCCCAATTGCCTACAAGGTTCGCCAATGAACGAGAGAGAGTCGTTGCGCACGCTCACTTTTCTGTACTCTTCAGCAACCCCTTCTTCTGCACCCCAGGCTGTCCAAAGGACTACGTCTACCTTTCTGAGCCCATCAGAGCTCTAAGATGTTCTGCAGAAGCCCTTCTCTCTGTCCCACCACCTTCCCCAATGGAAACAAGGGAGAAGGCCTTCTTGGTGGCTGCTCTCAGATTTTGAAACTCCTTCCCTAGAGAGGCTTGGATGGCCCCACTTTTCCTTTCCTTTGTCAGCAAGTTAAAATAGTTTTATGTCATCAGGCTCTTCAAAACTGACTGGATTGGGCTTTAAATCCTGCGCAGACCTGGTTTTTAGGTCTGTAGATTGTTGTAGTGGAGTGGTTTGAGGGCTGGGACTATGAATTTGGAGACCAGGGTTCAATCCCCTGCTCGGCTACAGAAACCCAGTGGGCAGCCTCAGGTACGTCACACATTCTCAGCCTCAGCTTCCCCTGTGTTGGAAAGCACCATACGAGGAGAAACAGCCTGAAGGGCCCCAGGGATCAGTTCCGTAAAGGATCCTGCCTGGAGGCCTGTGAGGAGTCAACTCCCCGTCCCATTTAGCATGCCTGACTGCCCAGGCCCCGGAAAGGAACGGCCAGCTTCCATGTCCACACTAGAAGAGGCAGAACTCCTGAGAAAACACCCAGGCAAGCTGAATGGAAGCCTGCCTCCTGGGAACCAACGGGAAGATGCTGAAGTCAACATTAATCCCCAGCATGGAACAGCAGGACACAACAGGACAAAACTTTCCCCCAAATGCTCATGGGGCCCAGGTTCAGCTGCCGCTCCTGCAGGGGAAAAAAGAGATGCTGCCAATGTTCTGATCAACGTGCACGCAATCTGCAATGTCAGGATGCCGCACCCAGATGGCACCCATCTTTCAAGGACATGACAAAAGGCAAGCAGGCTGGCACAAAATTCACGGGTATTCTACAGTCTCTGCTTGCATACACACCAGCTGAACGCACAGATTTTCTGCATTGTATTTGGGCTGTTTGGAACATTATTTTGGACACAATTTCAAAGATATATCCTGGTTTCTTTTGTTTTGTTGTTTTGAATCTCGAACAACTCCCTGGCTTCAGGGGAGGAAACAAACCCTCCTCTCTCTCTCTCAAACTCACGCACACCCACACACTCAAGATGGCTTTACCGGGTCATATCCAACTCTCAGGAGGCGTGAAAGGCCTCGCTCTGCCTTGCTGCTCCCCCCACCGCCTTTCTCGGAGCAAAAAGCACTCTATTTCTTCATGGCTTTGGCTTTCACGACCTTTAACGCTCTTTGGATGCTGCTTGCTGCTCTCCCACTGTTCTTCCCACATCCTCCTTCCCCTGTGGCAGCTCAACCTTTTCCTTTAATGTTTTGTGACCCATAAGAAGCACTGGGAGAGGTTCAAAGATGTCTCTGGAGCCAAGTTCCCTGGCCCCCCACAGCCCAGCCCCAACGGAGGGAGTGGAATGGGTTTCACCCAGCGAGGGGAGATGTGGCTTCCTGCCCAACAAAGTTCATCCAATGCCTTGGGCTCAAGGAGGGCCACGTAACTGCTCTCCCCACCAGAAAGACATTTCTCCCCGCATTTGACAAATCTATTTTCTTGTAACTGGCAAGCCAGGAGGAGCCAAGGAAGCCCCTTTCCATGGGGCAGCCGCACAGGACTTTGTAGGATGTTCTCAGGCCCCCATGTTTCTGCTCTTCACTGACTCCTGCACAGCTCTTTCTGCACTGATTCCGTATTCCACAAACTCTGTTGGCCTCCTTTGAAACCATTCCCATTTGACAGACAGGGTAAATGCCACTGTGATATCAGTTGCTGTAGTTCACTGAATTTTTTTTTTAAAAAAATTCAAATGACATTTCTGATATCCCAAAATATTTTCTGGCAGTTCCTGGCACCAACTGCAACGTTTGATTCCCAGCCTGGGTTGGGTTTCCTTTGTAATTTTGAGACTTATCAGAACAAAAGGTATTCTTGACTCTTCCTTTCTTTGTACTAAAGAGCATCACATAAATTATAATATTAAACTATAGCATTATAATTCTAAGGAAAAAAAGACTAAGAATTTGGACGAGAAAATTTCTCCTCTCAGCCATAGAACCACCTCAACAAACCATGGACAATTAAAAAAAAAAACCCTTTGGAGGAGTCGTTATAAAGATACAAACTATTTGTATAAAGAGCCCCCCCCCCAAAAAAAAGAACAGAACAGGTGGACCCAGGGGTGACGATAACAGGCAAAACTTAAGGAGTGCTGTGGCAGGAACTCTACTCGGTTTCCATCCTGCCTTTCTCCCGTGAACAGGACTCAAAGCGGCTTCTTCAGGCCAACCTGAGGGAGCCCTCCGTCTTCCTTAAAACTACCACCCAGCTGTGGGCTGACCTCACGCTGAATGAATGAGAACCAGCCCTTCGTAAGACTCTTCAGCTTAGTCTCAAAGGGGCCGCTGGATTCTTTCATTTCCTTCCCCACCCTAGACACTTTTTTCCCACTTCATTTTTAGGACCTGGAAGTGAAGGCTGAGCAAATGGGGCTCAAGATCACATCAGGCTTTCCTGCGGCTGCACCACAGCTGCTGCTCATAGAATCACAGAATCATAGAAATGTCGAGTTGGAAGAGACCATAAGGGCCATCCAGTCCAACCCCCTGCCATGCAGGAAAACCCTCAAAGCACTCCCGACAAGTAGCCATCCAGCCTCCGCTTAAAAACCTCCAAAGAAGGAGACTCCACCACACTCCGTGGCAGCACATTCCACTGCCGGACAGCCCTGACCGTCAGGAAATTCCTCCTGAGGTTCAGGCGGAATCTCCCCTCCCGCAGCTTGCATCCATTGCTCCTTGTCCTGGTCTCAAGAGCAGGAGAAAACAAGCCCACTCCCTCCTCGACATGACATCCCTTCAAATATTTAAACATGGCTATCATGTCCCCTCTCAACCTTCTCTTCTGCAGACTAAACATCCCCAGCTCTCTAAGTCTGTCCTCACAGGGCATGGCTTCCAGGCCCCTCACCATTTTGGTTGCCCTCCTCTGGACCTGCTCCAGCTTATCCATATCCTTCTTGAATTGGGGTGCCCAGAACTGGACACAGTATTCAAGATGAGGTCTAACGAATGCAGAATAAAGTGGTACCAATACCTCCCTTGATCTAGACACCACACTCCTATTGATGCAACCAAGAATTGCGTTGGCCTTCTTGGCTGCCGCATCACACTGCTGACTCATGTTCAGCTTGTGGTCTATGAAGACTCCTAGATCCCTTTCACACGTACTGTTAGCCAGCCACGTGTCCCCCATCCTATATTTCTGCATACCATTTTTTCTGCCTAAGTGTAGGACCTTACATTTCTCTCTGTTGAAATTCATTTTGTTAGCCTTGGCCCAGCTCTCCAATCTGTCCAGGTACTTTTGAATTTTGATCCTGTCCTCTGGCGTATTAGCAACCCCACCCAATTTGGTGTCATCTGCAAATTTGATCAGCGTGCCCTCTATTCCTTCATCCAAGTCATTAATGAAGATATTGAACAGCACCAGGCCCAGGACAGAACCCTGTGGCACCCCGCTCCCTCGTTACCCGTCTACCCAGTGATGCAGGAGCTGGCCAAGCCTGCACTGAATCCCTTTTTTAAAATATACACAACTCCACCCCACATAGCAAGAGCTGTTTCAGTCACATCTAGGGCCCTCGCTGTTTTATATGATCACATGTGAAAGTACAAAACTTTGAAAGCTGGAGCATCCTGTGACATCCTTTAGAGAACAGACCAAACCAGAGCACTACAGGATTCTATGATTTGACTTTATATCCCACCTTTCTTCCAGCACAAGACCCAAGTTCTGGATGCAGTTACTGGGCAGGATCTACTTAAAGAGAGAGGGAAAGAGCAGAGGAGGGCCCGTGCCAAAATGTTTCACTACCAGGCACCACCTGCGCGTCGCAGGAGGATGCTGCATGCCCACGGACATTTCTGGATCGTGTCACAGTGGCAGCAGGCCAGGAAAGACCACTGTGACTGAGCCATGGGGCTGTGGCTAGCAGAGCAGCCCTAGTGATGGGCGGTTATTTAATCAGATTGTCCGAGCAAAAGCCCAGCCCTAGCCAGAGGAAGGGGCTACAGGGGAGACAGCAGAAAGCATACATACTGGGTGTGTGAACTGGATTCTAGCTTCCATCAGTGAGATTTGTAGAAAGAACCTTATTTCAAGAAGGATATTGACACGCTGGAAGGTGTCCAGAGGAGGGCAACCAAAATGGGAAGGGTCTGGAAGCCAAGAAGCCCTCTGAGGAGAGGCTTAGGGAGCCGGGTATGTTTAGTCTGCAGAAGAGAAGGTTAAGAGGGGACATGAGAGCCGTGTTTAAATATCTGAAGGGATGTCATGTTGAGGAGGGAGAGGACTTGTTTTCTGCTGCTCCAGAGACCAGGACTAGGAGCAATGGATTCAAGTTGCAGGAAAGGAGATTCCACCTGAACCTCAGGAAGGACTTCCTGACAGACAGAGCTGTCCAGCAGTGGAATCTGCTGCTGCCTTCATGGAGTGTGGTGGAGTCTCCTCCTTCTTTGGAGGTTTTTAAGCAGAGGCTGGGTGGCCATCTACTGCAAATGCTTTGACGATGTGTTCCTGCATGGCAGAATGGGGTTGGACTGGATGGCCCCTGGGGTCTCTTCCAACTCCAGGATTCTATGATTCTATGAACTCCAAGTTAGGGCTTCAGTCAACCAAAGAGGGTTGTCTGGAAGGGGATTATCTTCTCACTGGCCTAGTGTGGGGGCAGACAAGAAACCAAACTACTTCCGTAAGGGTCAGAAAGCGGAACCCTGAATGGGGAAACAGACTTTTGTGCTAAGGAGAGCCAAAGGTCTGCGTGAAACCTCCGTTGGTAAACACTGAGGTGTGTGGAAAAAAAACAGTTAAACATCTTTAAGGAATTGTTAATTTGTTTGAACACTCTTGAAACCACATTATGTTTTCCTTGTTATTTTAATAAAAATTTCATTCTATTTTTATAAGTTCTACCTCAACAGAGCATTTTCTTCAGTTTTACTTTCATAACACGCTACCACAGGTTATCCATCCTTTTTGAAGAATCGTTAATAAGCTTTGCCTTTTATCCACTATGGTGGTGATTTTGAGGCAAAGCAGGGCTGTGAATAAGGGAAGGGGTGAGAGTCAGGGTGTGACAGTAAGATAAAAGGGGTGCTGCCACTCTAGTTAGGGAGAAAGAAGAGCAAGCCTGGCTTGTCAAGGCCCTGGCTGGCCCTCGCCGCCCTCTCCACATGTGATAACAACTCGTGAGTAAACATGATGAAAGTCCTCAACTTAATATTAAAAACGCTATCTTCTCAAATCCTTTCATTGAAACAAGGTTTGCAAGTATCAACAGACACCAGCGCTAAATCTGGAAGGAAAGGTCCCTATGCTCCTATGAAGCCCCCAGTTTAAAATGATTGTGCCCACGGAGGGGGGTGTTGACAAAGCTGTGCCCATGACAATACCGATGCTGGGATCCATCCTGGCAACGCAGCAAGATTTTATAGCAGAACAGACTGCCCACAGAGGTTGGCGGAATCTCCTCCTTTGGAGGTCTTTAAACAGAGGCCGGATGGCCATCTCTCACGGGTGCCCTTAATGGCGGGTTCCCATATGGCAGGGGGTTGGACTAGACGGTGCTTGCAGCCCCTTCCAACCTTCTACAATGAACTTCCAGTGGGGTTTTCTGGCTTGAACCCCACCGCTCCTCACACTCTGACTAAACCCTCACGTGCCACTGCTGAGAGTCTACCTTTCCAAAGGTGGCCCATGAGCCAGCAACTGCTCCTGTTCAGAACTTCACAGTGCCAAGAAACAGGCGCCTCTGGGCTGCAGGGATGGCTTTTGCATGCTGATGCCTGGCTGGACTTGGTGGTTCTGTTGCTACCGGAAATGGACCAGGAGGAGAGTGGCAGGGCCAGAGCCTCCCTGGGACTGAAGAAAACTGTTTCTGTTGGGGTTGCTTATAAAAACGCCAACTTATGTCAAAGCCAAGCCTCCACTTCCACAATCAGGAAATCTGCATCTTGTTATCAGCAGAATTTATTCTTCACGACGGCAAGTTTTTCACAAAATCACCAAAGTTAACCAACTATCCTTCACCCTCATTGCTGCCAGCAGCAACTGACTGAGCACAGTGGTGTCCATGGCTGCATGCGTGCGCCCACACCCATGCACATTGCCTGATTCAGTCAGGATGAAGCTACTGGGGGAAGAGGACTGCACGGGTTTCTAGCAGGCCAGAGGGGCCAGGGCTCCAGACCTCATCGAGACACAAGGCTTCAGAGCCAATCTTCCTGGCTGAGCAGGCAGAACACACACACACACAGGCCACAGACTGCAGAGTCAGCCTCTGCTGGGCACTGCGGAAGCCACCCTTCAGCTGCTCCTCAAGGCCAGGCTCCGCAGTGCCTTACCTTGCCGTGGGGTTGCAAGAAGCTGCTCTCTGGGCATGGCTGCCCCCTCTACTCCCTCCTGCTCTTGCTTTTTGCAGAATCAGGGGGGTGCCAGGACCAGCAGCAGCAGTCACGGTGGGCCTCTGAAACTTCCCACCCTCCGTGGGCGTCTGCACGGCTGGGCCCTACAGGCGTGGGGCTTGTCACTGTTTAAGAAAGTGTTTGTTTCACCGCTGTCGGGGGGTGGCTTTGTTTGTGTACATATAAGGAAGTAGTTTCTTGATATGATCTGAAGGGGCTTCCTGTTTTGTATGTACGTGAATAGAGAAGATGCCGTATTAAGCTGAGTTGCAAAAAAACGATTAAGACCATACTGCCCCCCCGCCCCCCGACAACAAATTCAGAGCCTGGTTGCTTCTTCCCTACCTGCCTTCCCCCACCTCCACCAAAGGAAGGTTAGCTGCCTTTAAATGTACTGTTAGTTTAATTGTAATTGTTGTATGATAAGAATTCCAAAGCTGCGCTTGTTTTAAGATTTGTAAGCTACCTTGAATTCTGGGGAGGGAATAAGGCGGGATATTCTCCGGATCGCTAGCAAGTGTCCTTCTTTCCATCATGCTTAAAGCAGCTCAGGGTGACACAACAGCTCCACTGGTGGTTGGGAAGAAATAACCAATGTTTTAAGAGTTGAGTGACACACGTGCACAGTAGAAAGGGGCTGAGGGACAGGAAGAACCTTCTGCAGGTCGGGAAATACAGGCCAGCTTGCAAATCTATTTTTAATGCAATGAGAACAAGTGAACAGTCTCGGACCGTACATATCCACGGCTATCAGTCTCCAAAAAGAAAGAAAGAGGCAGTATATCATTAGCGAACCCCTCTGGCAGCCTGGCTCTATGTAGATCCCATAAAGCCAATGCCACAGAGACTTTTTGTTGCCAGGGGGGGGACTGCGTAAGTCATTTCCATCCATTTCTGACCATCTTCTGTACAGTTCCAGTTTTCAAATGACTCATCATGGAAGCCTGCTTTGAGCATGCTGAACGTGCTGTGAAACAATTCCAGCCAAAAGGGCACCCTCCTAATTATGGCTGAGAAGTGGGAAATATCTGAGATGTGTGTCAGAGGCCTTCCTGCTGTTGGCTGCGAACAAGGCCCCCAACTCTTTGCTTATCCCAAGCAAGAGGAAGAGAAAAGGTTGTAAAGCAGGTACAAAAAACAGGAAGTGAAATTCAAGATTTCAGTCCTTCTCATTTGATCTCAAGGTCATGTGAGGTTTTGTCTATTTGTCTCAGAGGAGGAACACAAATTACTATCACGGTCCCAAGACTGTGAGAATGATGAGAACTAAATCACAACACAGGAGACTCTTGTCTCTGAAAGCTCTTGGCTCATTTCCCACCCAGTCCTGAAGGTACTGCAGGGCTCCTGCTCAGCTCTGGAAGGGGAAAAACAACCACCTCTGCTTTCGTGGAAGCTTGGCATTTAATTAGGAATTTTCCAATGCCCCCAAGGCTCAACCAGCTCTGTGTTTAACTGGGAAATCCTAAAAGCACCCTGTTTTCACCAGAAATCATTCTATATTCCTTATTACACAGATCTGCAGTTCATGAATGTTGCTCATTAAGATGTAGCTTCCATTTTAGAAGGGCAAAATTCCATTCCAGGCCTATCAATGCTTGTCTCTCTTTTGGTCATATGCATATGCATAGGTACGTACGTATGTATATATGCATGTATGGGCACATGCACTTACCAAGGCCAACAAATCTAGCTCAGCTCCTCTGCAACTTTCTATCCTGCTCAGTTTTTGGCTGCTATAGAGGAATGGCCCAATTCCTACCAGATGTTCTCTGCAGATGAGTAAATTATAAACACCACCTTCATCAACTAGTAGTCTAGTATATAAAATGCTTAATTCAACTCTTTCATACATATGGTTGAAGTGGCAAAACCTGAGACAAAATAGTAATCAAAAATTTGGCAGCCAAAAAAGCCAATTCTGGGCTGCCTCAAGGAGAAGGTAGCGCCCCAACTGAGGGAGGTCATTGTGCCACTCAATTCTGCTTCTCTCACCTGGAATCTTGTGTCCAGCTCCAGACACCACAGTTCCAAGACTGGACACTGCCAAGCGGGAAACGTTCAGAGACGGACAACAAAGATGATCTAAGGCCTGGGAGCCACCAAGCTCTCCGATGTTTATTTTTTTTACTTTAATTTTTATAAAATTAGTTACAAATAAAAAAACCAGTAAGATATAAAACAATAAAAATATAAATCAATGACAAAAAATTCAGCAAAACCTTTAACTACTATCCCAGTAAAGTAAAACCTGTAAATAGCTTCTCTATTAATGTATATCCCACTGTATCAATTTTTATCACTTCCTGCTTATCCCTTTCTGGTTTAGTTCGTAAATTTATATTTGTCCCTCTGTTTTACAATTACAAATTATAATATTTTAAATTGAACATAAAACATAAATCGTAAATATTTCCTTAACACAGCCAGACCACCCAAATACCACATCTCCTATCACTGATACCCCAATTCAATTCCATTAGGGTAAGTAACTTTCCATTAATCCACTGCCCCATTAATTTATACTTAAAAAAAAAACTTACAAATTTTTATATAATCACCGTCAGATCATATCTTTTTTGTAGAAAATTTGTTACCAATTCCCATTCTGTATCATAAGTATTCATTGCATCTTTCTGTATTTTGGTAAGTTGGTCACAAATTTTCAATTCGTCAAGTTTGAGTAACCATTCATCTATTTCCGGAGTTTGCAAATTCTTCCAATATCTTGCGAACACAATTCTGGCAGATGTGACCATATACAATATTATTCTCCATCTACCTCTCACCATCAGTTGTTGATTATCTGGAATAATGTTCAACAGATATAATTCTGGCGTCAATTGTATGTTTATCCCAAGCATTTCTTCTATCGTTTTGTGAATATTTTTCCAAAACTTTCTTGCTTTATGACATGTCCACCACAAATGGAAAAAAGTCCCTTCTTCCTGATTACATTTCCAGCAAAGTTTCTTATTGGTATTATACATTTTAGCTAATTTATGTGGACTTAAATACCATTGATAAAGCATCTTTAAATAGTTTTCTTTCAAGTCTTGGGCGAGAGTAAATTTCTGTGTCCTTTTCCAACTTTTTTGCCAATCTTCGAGTTTAATAGTTCTTCCTATATTTTGGGACCATCTAATCATTGTTTGCTTTATTGTTTCCTCCTCCAAGTTTCGATTCTAAAGAAAAGTATAAATCTTAGACGTTAAATGACTTTGATTCTCTAGGATAGCTTTTTCAAAATCATTCACGTCTGTTTTTGAGAGGAAGCCTTCCAATTTCATGTCCATTTTGAACCTCTCTCTCAGTTGCAAGTACAAAAACCACTGAGGGGGGAAAACCCGCTTTTTCTAATTCTATTCTTGTTTTAAAAATATTAGTGGGTCCTTCAATTATACAATCTTTGTAACAAATCCATTTTTCCTGCTCTGTTTTCCCCATTTTCCTAATAAAGCTTCATGTGGAGAAACCCACTGTGGCATTTTCAAATATGTTTTTATTTTAAATTTTTTCCAAATCAATAACAGGGATCTCCGAATATAATGATTTATAAAATCTCTATCCACTTTATCTTTCCCATACCACAGGTACGCATGCCAACCAAATACATTGTCTGCTCCTTCTAATTTCAGTAGTCGCTCATCTTTTAAAGTTATCCATTCCGAAATCCACATTAGGAATGCTGCCTGATAATACAATTTTAAGCCCGGGGAGAGCACATCCTCCCCTTTCTTTCTTATCCGTTAATACTTCCAATTAATCCTTGGACGTTTCCCCCTCCCATACAAATTTAGAAATTTCTTTTTGCCAATTCTTAAAACAGTTCTCATTTATATTACTGGAATATTTTGAAATAAAAAATTCATCTTTGGAAGGACATTCATTTTCACAGCCTCTATTCGGCCTAATAACGATAGTTTCAGATTTCCCCACGATTTTAGTTCATTTTGGATTTCAGACCAGGTTTTTTATAGTTATTTTCAAACAGCTCTGTACAACGTTTAGTAATCCACACACCCAAATACTTTAGTTTCTTTTCCACTGAGTATCCTGACATTTCTTTGAGTTCACGTTCTTCCGAAGAATCAATGTTTTTAGTAAGCATTTTAGTTTTTTCTATGTTCACCTTTAGGCCCGCCATTTCTTCGAATTCCTTTAATCTCTCCACCAACCTTTCTATAGATACTTTGGGATCCTCTAAGAAGATAACCAGGTCATCTGCGTACGCTTTAACCTTGTAAACTTGTCCTTTGATCTTAACCCCATTTATCTCCTTATCTTCTCTTAACTCCCTTAGAAAAACTTCCAAAACAAGTATAAATAACAACGGTGAAATTGGACAACCTTGCCTAGTACCCTTTTGAATACCAAAAACCTCTGTTCTTTCTCCGTTTATTAACAAGGCGGCTGTTTGATCTTTATATATTTCTTCCATCCATCTAGTAAACTTTAAACCACAGTCCATTCGTTTTAAAACTTCTATCATAAAATCCCATCTCACATTGTCGAACGCTTTTTGAAGTCTATGAAAATCATCGCTAATTTTTTTTCATTATGTTTCTCAAAGTATTCAAGCATATTCATCACCGATCTAATATTATTCCTTAGAAATCTATCTGGAAGAAATCCATTTTGGTCATCGTGAACAAATCTTTCAGAATTTTTTTTAATCTATCTGCCAAAATCATAGTAAAGATTTTATAATCAACGTTCAACAATGAGAGGGGTCGGTGTTCCCGGATTCTTAATGTCCTTTCCTTCTTTAGGAATCAATGTTATATTTGCTTGTTTCCAAGTCTCTAGTACACCAGTTACCATTATTTCATTAAATGTTTTCTGAAGAGGTATTATCAGTTGCTGTTCTAATACTTTATAATACATTGCTGAGAACCCATCAGGACCAGGTGCTTTATTTGATTTTAATTTCTTTATTGCCGCTGATATTTCTGCAATTGTTATAGAAGCACTCAATAAATCTTTCTGTCCTTGCGTTATTTTTGTAATGTTTCTTGTATTTAAGTACTGGTGCAATTGAAATATCCGAACATTAGAAACAGGCATCTGTTTATATAATTTTGCATAAATTTAAAGAACTCCTTTTGAATAGAGGTCTGCTCTGTTATTCTCTTCCCACCGATGTTAATCTCTGTTATTTGTCTTCTCTCTATCTCCTTTCTCAATTTATATGCTAACCATTTTCCTGATTTGTCAGCTGATTCAAAATGTTTCTGCTTAATTCTTCTCAACTTTTTCTCTAATTGATATATATTTTTTCTTCTTTGCTGATCTTGTAAACATTTAATCTGATTTTGGGAAGTATCTTCAATGGATCATTTCTTAAAGCCTCTTCTTTTTGTTGTAGATTGACTTCTAGTTCAGCATCCTCTGTTGCCTCTTCTTCTTCCATTCTGTTCCCCATTTAATTAAATAGCCTCTTATGACAGCTTTACTGGCATCCCAGATTGATTTCATTTTAGCCTCACAATGCATATTTTCTTCAAAGTAATATTCCAGCTCTTTTTTGATTCGAATCAAATAATCTTCGTTCTGAAGTAATGCTGGGTTCAGTTTCCAGTTCCAGCCTTTTCTTTGATACAATTGAAGTTTAAGTTGTATTAAATTATGATCCCATATAAATTTTGGTAGTATATCCATGTCTTTTATATGTTTATGTAAATGTATAGAGATCAGAAACATATCAATCCTAACATGGATTTATGTGGTTCCGAATAAAAAGTATAACCCTTGGAATCTCCATATTTGTATCTCCACATGTCCAATAATGCAAAGTTATTCATAATATTAAAGAAGCTTTTTGGAAGTTTGCCTTGAGATTTTTTTAATTGATTTAGACGACGCTCTATCCTTCTCTGGGTTTAAAACCGCATTAAAGTCTCCCATTAGAAGAAAATTCCGTTGATCTCTCTCCTGAGTATATGCAAGCAACTCTTTTTCTAATGTTTCAAAAAAAATTGTCCTTATTGTCTATGGGAGTATATATACCAACAGCTAAAATTCTTGTATTTAAAAAGTCAATCTCAACGCCAATATAATGGCCATTATTATCCACAAATACCTCTTCAGAATTAAATTTCAAGTTTACATACAGAGCCACGCCACGTTTTTTCTTTTGGAAGGTAGAAGCCTATAATTTTCCCAACTTCAGGTTTCTCAAGTATTTTATATCTTTTTCTCTGATTCTAGTCTCTTGTAAACAAACCAGGTCTGCTTTCTTTTTTTCCAACAAATGAAATATTTGCCTCCTCTTGTAAGCCGAATTAACTCCTTTAATGTTCCAAGATTGTATATTTATCGCCATCCTTCTTTTTTCCTTCCTTCTTCTTTTTTTCCTCTTCTTTCTTATTTCAAATTCAGTTTTACTTTATCAGTTCCCTTCAAATCTGCAATATTCTCCAATTCCCTCTCCTTTTAGCTTTCTCTTCAACAGTATCTTCTATTTCTCCTTCTTCTTTGTCCAAGTGGTAATTCATCTCCTTCTTCTTCGTCTGGGATCTGTTCAGCATCTTTCTCAATCTGATTACCTTTTATGGCGACACTTCTTTCTTGTCCTGAAAATTCTTTTGGTGGTTGTTCAGATTGTTCAGTATCAAAGTCTTTTTTTATTTTTTTATACATTTCTTTAGCTTTGTCAATATTATAATCTTTCACCACCTCTGCCTGTAGTATATAGAAACTCCTTCAGTCCGTTCCCACCTGAAATTTATATTGCATCTCTGAAGTAAATGTGTAAGAAATTTTTATTCTTGTCTACTTTTAATCACTGCAAAGGGGACATCCTTGAAAATTTTAATTTCATTATTCTCACTCATTAGCTTATAATCATAATTTTTTTGGAGCACTTTATCTCTGGTCCTTACTTTAGTAAAACAGACTATTACATCTCTTGCCCACTTTTTCTTCTAGCCAATTTCGAGTTTAATCAGAAAATTCTATCAATGTCTGCTTCAAGCTTTTCTTCTGTAGTGTCTATGTACGCCGCCAGAGCTGGTATGACCCTCTGATAAAGACTATCTTCCGTCAATTCCATTAAACCTCTCAATTTCAGACATCTGCCTCGGTAACGTTTAAATTTATGCATTTTAATTAACATTTCCTGTTGTTGTTGCATGGATTTGGGGTTTTTTTTTGTTCAGAATGCAATTGCCTTGCTTTAGTGTGTAAATTAATCACGTCCTCTTTTATTTCTGAAATGTCTTTATGAACCTTTTGTATTTTTTATTTATAAGTCCATTTCTCTTTTTATTTCTGTTTTTATTTCTGCTCTCATTTCTTTCCTTTCATTTCTGATCTCCTGCCTAATCTCCTGCTTTATATCATCTCTTAGATTTTTAATTTCTTGCAACAAAATTGATAGATCAGGTTGAGCTGTTGGTAAGCTTGGTGCCATAGGTGATATTTCTCCTGATCCTCTTCTTGCTGTGGTCATCTGTGACAATTTTGCTTCCGCTTGTAAGGTTGCTTTCCTCTTGACTGTCGTGTAAGTTGCCATCTTAATTCTCTTTCAATATTCTTCAATGTTCTTACAATAATACAATATAACACCAAACAATTATAGCAATATAACCCCAAACAATTTGTAATGACACCTACAAATCTGTTTTGATTTCAATGACAGACCTATAATACTTGTAAATCAACAATGTCAGTGTCAAATACTAAATTCACCTTATATAACTACATATAACTATATCTAAATTCAAAAATAAAATAACACAAAACAGAAATCTCTATTATCTTCCTAATAAACACCACCACTAAAAACCTTACTTTATATTTACCTTATACTTAAGTATGATTATATATGTAAACTTATCAATATACCAGCCTCTCTATGAAAGTCAACAGTTAATGAGACCAGCTGCTCTTAGGAAAAAAAAAAAGGAAAAAAAAAAAAAGAAGAGAGAGAGAAAAAGAGAGAAAAGTGACCTTGTACCCCTGCTGCAATCCGTCTCTGGCCTTATCTTATCATTATGTTTACCCGTTCACTGCTGCACAGCGGTCCAATATTCCCAATTATTCCCAATTTTTATTATCACTTAAATGAATACTGCAATTTAAATTCAGAGTATAAAATTATTCCGTTGTCAACCATCTGGAGACTTCAGTACGCTTCTCAAGTCACACTGATTACAGAAAATGCTCCTGGAAATGTCTATCTTTTTGCTTCTTGCTTCAGCGAGCTCCGCTCTACCTGTGGCGAGCTCAAGCCTAAATCCCAGGTCCGTACCTCCTCTTCGCTTCCTTACCAAATTTAATTTGACCCGACACTTTTAAATAATTTCTTTGCACCGTTTTAAGTTGCAGAAAGTCAGAAAAACAATCTAATTTCCAGTCAGATTTTCCACATAAGGTTTAAATCCAAATCCAAGTCTTCTTGATACCTCTATTTCGCTCCCTTTACCTTTCTCTCAGCTCTCTTCAGCCCCGCCGTCAAAACGATTCGCGTGCCATTCACAGCCATTCACAGCCCGGTCAAACAAAGACAACCGTGACAATCACAGTAAAAAATGTTACAACAACAACAACAACAACAACAATTCTTCCTGATCTTCGTAATTTTACAGTTACAGAAAAAGAATTCTAATAGCGAGCTCCGAAAAAACACCAACCTTCCAATCCAAAGTGTCTTCACATATGAGCTCAAGCCGAAAAAAAGGTCGCCATAATGTTTGCAGTGTAAATAAAGAAAAGTTTCATCTTTTACTCGTAGGTGATTCTTTCCAGCAGAGGTTCCAACCATCCAGGGAGAAGCTCTTCTTATTAGTATTTTTCAAAAAGAAAGATTCTTTTAAAAAAAAGCTTTTGGCTGCGGTCGCGCTGAGAAAAAACTCAGCGATAGGAAGCAGCTGTGGTTGCTCAACGACCCCCTCTCATCCACTGCCGCGATCTGCTGTTTCTGATCAGAGACAGCTAGGAGTATGGGGTCTCCGGCGAGCCCCTCAGCACCCCTTTTCCCGGAGGGGTAGTCGGCTGGAGAAAATTCCCAGCTTTACCACATCTGATGGTGCCGGGTGACAGACGATCGTCACTCCGACACCGGTCCCGCCGCCATGAAGCCGGAAGTCTCCCAAGCTCTCTGATGTTTATGTTTAGTTTGGAGAACAGCAGACTGAGAGTTGAGATGATGGAGTCATCTTTCAATAACTGAAAGGATGTCATGTAGAGGATGGAGCCAGCTTGTCTTCTGCTGCTCCAGAGATCAGAATGTGAACCAATAGATTCACATTACAAGGAAAGAGATTCCATCTGAACGTCAGGAAAAAATTACTGACTGTAAGAGCTATCTGAGAGCGGCATGGATTGCTTTGGAGGGAGGGGAGTGGGCTTTTCCTTTTAAAACAGAGGTTGGATGGACAACTCTTGGGCTGCTTTAGTTGTATATTTCTGCATGGTAGTAGGTTGACTAGATGGCCCTTCTGTTCCCTTCCATTTCTAATATTCTATGATGCTTTTCTTTTTTAAACAAATGTTTAATTCTAGCCAACCTTCATCCACATGGCATGGA
Source organism: Iguana delicatissima (assembly GCA_948472985.1). Lineage (NCBI taxonomy): Eukaryota > Metazoa > Chordata > Lepidosauria > Squamata > Iguanidae > Iguana > Iguana delicatissima. The sequence goes on along the minus strand of CAOKZL010001537.1, from coordinate 481,135 downwards.
AGCCTCAGAGTAGATTAAGTTTCTTTTACTGACTTTTGAAAATCCTTGCCTCTTACATCTCTGTGGCTGTAATACTGAGTCTACCTTCTTGAAAGGAACCTCCATCACTCACTGTGGGGCCTTCTCCGCATTGCCATAATGGGCCCCGATCTCTACATAACACACTGGAGTGTCTCACAAGTTCCCTGTAGCCCTTTGGGGATGGGGCTCCCCAAGGCACCCTATGCATTCCAGCTGCCACGCAATGTTGACCCCCCTCAGCCTTTGCCATGAGAATATACACACTCTTTCCAGACCAGCTCTCCTGCGTGGTCTAAACCAACGGGGTATGTCTGGGCAAGGGAGGTGGCCCAGAGCAGAGAGGTGGCAAGGGAGGTGGCACCAAGGGACCCCAGTGTTCCCTTAAGCCCCTCCAGGCATGCACTGGTTGAAGTCAATGCTATGCAGCCAAGACTGCCAAGGCAAAGAAGGGGTCTTTAATTCAGGAGTACAGCTACACCTCTCAGCCTCTAACTAGAAGAATTTGTAAATGCAGAAAACTCAGGTAAGGTCAGCACTGGAGTTTTTTTCCCATCCTTCCTGAGTGAATGATTCACTCTGGAGATTGCATTCATGGAGCTGAGAATAGTATCTCATATCCCTAGAAACAGAGGGCATGCTTATCAGATTTGCAGATGAGACCAAACTAGGAGGATAGCTAACACCCGAGAGGAATGTCAGAATTCAAAATAACATTTAACTGATTAGAGATTGGGGCCAAAACTAACAAAATGTATTTCAGCCAGGGGTAACGTAAGATACTACATTTGGACAGAAAAAAGTAAATGAAGAGATGTAAGACTAGTGACACCTAGTTTGACTATAGTATATGTGAAAGAGATCTTGGAGTCTTAGTAGACCACAAGCTGAACATGAGTTAGTAGTGTGATGCGGCAGCTACAAAAATATGCAATTCTAGGCTGCAAAAACCAGGAATATAGTATTTCAAGGTCAAGGGAAGTGATAGTGCTACTCTATTCTGCTTTGGTCAGGCCCCACCTGGGCTCCACAGTTCAGGAAGGATATTAACAAGCTTGAATGTGTCTAGAGGAGAACGACCAAAATGGTCCAAGAACTGGAGACCATGAAGCCCTATGACGAGCAGCTTAGGGAGCTGGGGATGTTCAGCCTGAAAGAGAGAAAATTAAGAGGGGACATGGTAGTCATGTTTAAATATTTGAAGGGATGTCCTACAGAAGATGGAGCAAGCTTGTTTTCTGCTCCTCCATAGTCTAGGACATGGAGCAATGGCTTCAAAACTTCAGGAAAGGAGATTCCATCTAAATATTAGGAAGAACATCCTGAGGGTAAGAGCTGTTTGACAGTGGACTGGGCTGCTGCCTGGGAGTGTGGTGGAGTCTCCTTGTTTGGAGGTTTTTAAAGAGACGTTGGATGGCCAACTACCAAAGGGAGTGCTTTGATGGTGTCTCCCTGCATGGCAGAAGGAGGTTGGACTCAATGGCCCTCATGGTCTCTTCCAGCTCTAGGATTCTAGCATTCTACGACAGTCTTCCTGAGGCAATGGCACAGCTATTCCCTGTTTCCTTCATGCCTGGCTTGTGATCAAACCATCTGGGTGCCCTCTTGTCAGGGCTGGGCTGGGCTGAGCTCAGCCTCCCACAGGCAGAAGCTGCTCCTGAAATAAAGCTCAGTTGCCTTATTGGAATTGTTGTGCCAACCAGGAAACACGTATGTGGTGCTACAAAAGGGGTACGCTACTTGGGCAAATGACCAACTGGAATTTCCAGAAATCAGTTTCTGAGTGCGGGGAAGTATGATGATGGTCTGAGTCCGGTGAGTGCCAGCAGGCAGAGGGCATCCAAAGCAAGTGATCCAAAGCAAGCGACAGGGAACAACTAACAGATGAAGGAAAAGATGAGAGACAATTCAATCAATAAGGCATGGCAGTTGCTCAGTTCAAATCTCAACGGGAAGCACTCTCCCTTTCACTGCTGTGTTGCAACGAGCACACCAGACTTTCTGAATTGTGTCAAAGTATTTTCCAGAAAAGAAACCAGCACAGCCCATTTGCACGGCCGCCCAATGCTATCATCGAAATTCTGTTGTGGCCAAGGCCCTGATGGGGTTTGCACAAGGAGCGTAGCCTGAGCAATGGGCTGCTCCCTCACACCCACGCCCTGAGGGAGAGGCAAGGAACTGTGAAGACACAGCAAAAGCAGCAATCCACCCACACTGTCTGTTTGCTTGCTTTTTGCACAAGGTTTTTAGACAGGAGAACCTCTGACAAGGTGGCAAACCTTGCTCTTTATTAGAAACTCCAAGGCAGGCTGCCAGGGCAACCTCCAGCCAAAGCAACCTCACACTCTCTGGTCCAGAGAGCAGCCCCTGTCAAGGTTAAACTGGCAATTATCTGCTCCGTTCTCCCTGTCGATCACATAAAGAAGGCGCAGTGCTTCCGCTCCTGACTACAAATCTGCAGAGAGACCCATTCCGGCTCCCCAAAACCTTCACCTCAGTTGCAACCTTAGAGGAGATAGAAAGGTCCAAATGCAGTCGCTGAGGGGCTGGCTCTCCTGTCTGAGCCGGATTAGGCTGCTTAAGCCCCTTCTCTGATCTTTAGCTGTGTAAACACAAGGAACCCACTTGGCTCATGGGCCTTCGCTCCTGCAAAACAAGGTACCAGAATAGGCAAGAATGGTCTCCGGATGCTCTTACAACATTTTGGAAAGCCAGGTTTCCCTGCACAATACAATATCCTCAAATGTATGCACATACACATACGCACCTTATACAAAGCCTTCTTCCACCTCACTTATATAACACTAGAGGAAAATGCTGTTGTTGTTGTTATGTGCCTTTCCAACTTATGGCAATCCTAAAGCAGACCTATCCCAGAGATTTCTTAGCAAGATTTGTTCAGAGAGGGGTTTGCATTTGAGTCTCCAAAGGTGAGAGAGTGTGACTCACCCAAGGCCAGCCAGTGGGTTTCTACGGCTGAGAGGAAAATGACCAGCAAGAAAAAAGTACACATCTGGTGGCAGATGGGCCATTTACACTTCAAAATGAATGCTAAAACACAATAGCATAAGCATTTAGGACACCATCTCCTTTTCCAGTCACAGGAAAGAAATCGTGCATCTTCTGTGCCAGAGCTGGTTGTAGTTCCAGGCCTCGCCAAGACTTTGTTCAGTACCGAATCAGCTTTACTGGTTGTAAATCCATGTACCAGGTGGTCTACATCAGAGGAAGCAACACAGTCCTTCAGCTGATGGCTTCTAGCAGCTCCTTAGGGAATGGTAGGATTGGGCCCCTCAACAATTACTGTTGAGTTTCAATTTGCATTGCTCCAGATGCAAAACGTACAATGTTTCTCCAGAAATAAAGAGATATGTGAAAGCCTCACCCACAATACCTAGAGGGAGAAAGACACTGCAGTTTTGATGTTGCTGGAAGGGGTTTCCTTTGCCAGCTTGTGGGGCGTGAGGGGGATGAGGACACTGGAATCGTGATGTTTTGATGTGGCTGGAAGGCATTTCCTCTCTTTGTTTAGGTGAGAGATGAGCAAATGGAGTCTTATCATCTAGAAAAGAGGGTTTATCTAGGCTGGAAAAGGTAAGCTCTGGTGTTTTGTGCATTAAACTTATTTGAAAATGGTTGTGGACTGAGTAAAATTGTTAACTTTGTGAATATTTTTACTCTGCTGGCACACATCCCAATGGCCTCCAATACTTGCATATGGAGCTGCCCTCCCCCATTTAGGTCAGACTCAGTTCACATCTCAAGTCCAGGAATGTAATCCCGATCTGAATCAAGACTGACTTGTAGTTTCATCCAGACTACCCCAGCTAGCAATGCAATTTCCCATGGCTGGCAGTGGGGAGCTCCTGAGGTGGAGGGCACTGGCTCTAGGGTAAGGCTGAGGAAAGATGGGCTTACCAAGGGCTATATGGAGCAGAAGCGCACACAGAACATCAAAATGCACACACAAGTATGACTCATCTCCCCCCCACAGCTATGAGAACCGTGCAAGTAGGTGAGCAGCAGAGGAAATCCCCCCCAAGTCCTCTCAGTCTTCATATCTTCACCCAACCTCAAACTGCCAAGCTCATGCAGAAAGTATCAAAGTCACCAATTCAAACTGACCAGTTCCCTACTGGTTCCCTACAGTTGTTAATGTTTGGCCAAGATGCTAACAAGGACTCCAAAACCCATCCACATGGTGGTAAAGGGCCAACTCGGTTTACCTCTTTACAAGATCCAAATTTACAAACCCATAATTTGCTTTGTTTCTTGGCTGACAAGATCAAAACCTGATAAATATCAGAGAGATCTGAGCTCACAGAATCAGAGAGTTGGAAGAGACCCCAGGGGCCATCCAGTCCAACCTCCTTCTGCCATGCAAGAACTTACATCAAAGCACTCCCAACAGATGGCCACCTAGCCTCTGCCCAAAAACCTCCAAAGAAGGAGGAGACACCACCACACTCCATGGAGGTAGCAGCAGATTCCAATGCCGGGCCGCTCTGACCATCAGGAAGTTCTTCCTGAGGTTCAGGTGGAATCTCCTTTCCAGTAGGTTGAATCCATTGCTCCTTGTCCTAGTCTCTGGAACAGTGGAAAACAGGCCCGCTCCCTCCTCATCACAACATCCCTTCAAATATTTAAACATGGCTCTCATGCCCCTCTTAGCTTTCTCCCTTTGCTCCAGGAATCTGGGATCCCATCAGCTCAGGCTGGGGAAATGTCCAGTCCTGGCACATAAAAGAGGAAAACAGAAGGAGGAACAAAGAAGAGGAAGAACAACACCAGAAATAGATGGAGGAAGGCTGCAGATCCAGAGGGCAAAGGGCTGCCCTCCATCTCTACCCCAAACCCTATGGGCAAGATTTCCCTTATCAAGAAAGCTACCAGTAGCCACAGAACGGAAGGACTCTCGCTTTGCTTTGTGTTTTGCTTTTAAAACAGTCTGTGTGTTTTTGGTTTTTTTTACACTTTGCACTGTGAAGGTGAGCTGATGGGAAATATCTTATGACTCTAATGAAAGTCACTTGATTTTGCAAAGGATTTTGCAAAAAACTATTTTGCATCAAACTATTTTGATGCAATCAAAATTTTGCATCAAACTATTTTTATATAATTTTATACTGAATTTTATATTGGATTACATTATACCCATCTTGGAGATATCTTTTATATTTTATATCGCTCTGATTTTTTAAAATCATTACATTGATTGTTTATTCCTTATACATTGTTTTTGTATGCTGGCTTTTATATGAGTCTATTATCATTTGTAATGTCCTATTCTGTTATTTAGATGTATTTTATCTGACTGTGGTGAGTTGCAATGGCTTTCAGCTGAGCAATAAAGATTTATTCATTCATCAAACTATGGATCCCTGGAAACCTCCCTTTTAAGACAGTACCATGACGGAGAAGCATTCGGAGGGTAAAGGTTTTAAGTGACAGTTTGGCCAATGACCGTTCACGTTGAGCTACAGCCTTCTGTCTTTATTCTCTGAGCCTCTTCCAAGCCTTGTTGTATACAGCATACCCAAATAAGTATCTGATGGCAAACAGCCACACGGTCCCCACTGCTGAGAAACAGACCAAGAGACAGGTAGGCGCTGCAAACAGCACAAAATTTCTCTGGTGACACAAAGGCAGAGTGGAGCACCACACACAAGCAGCCAGCATAGCAGCTCTCTGGACAGAGGAGCACCTGCTGCCGCCATTGCCTTTCTGCTACAGAAGGCATACGTACGGCCAGGTGCCTCTCCCCTGCCAATGGAGCGGCCCTGCTGCCATGAAGGATGAAATAAACTGGAGACTATTAAGCAAAGGTAATACCGCTTTCCAAAAGTACACTGTCAGGTTGTGCAAACCAGCCTCAGGTAGTCCTGAGACAGAGCAGATGGGGTGGAAGCAAATAATGTAATGCACACACCTTCACGGCCCCTGTTGACTTACGGCTACCCCATTAAGGTCAAGGTAGTCTGCCAGCAGCCACCAGGGCTGACCCTGTTTAGCTTCCAAGATCAGAACGGAACTGTTGCGTTCAGGACATGAGGGTGTATGGTGTGGGAGTGACTGGCCCATTAAGGATGCAGTCTAGTCACAGTAGCCATCTGCACAAGAGCTGAAAGGCTCAGTGGTCACACTGTCTTCCTAGAAAAGAGGCCAGGAGAAGGTAGTTGCTGCAGAAAAAAGCCAAGGGACAGAGGCAGGCAACTGAAATGGTAAAGCCTTGGAAACCATGAAGCCCTACAAGGAGAGGCTGGGTATGTTTAGCCTGCAGAAGCCTGGAGAACAGAATGTTAAGAGGTGACATGACAGCCGTGTTTCAATATATGAAAGAATATCATACGGAAGGTGGAGCAAGCTTGTTTTCTGCTGCTCCAGAGACTAGGACACCAAGGACCAATGGCTTCAAAGTATAGGAAAAGAGGATTCCACCTAAACATTAGGAGCAACTTCTGAGAGTAAGAGCAGTTTGACAGTGGAATATGTTGCTGCCTAACAGTGTGGAGTCTCTTTTTTTGGAGGTTTTTAAAGAGAGGCTGGACAGCCATCTGTCAAAGGGAGGGCTTGGATGGTGTCTTCCTCCAGGGCAGAAGGGGGTTGGACTGGATGGCCCTTGTGATCTCTTTCAACTCTATGGTTCTATGATCTCCACACCAGCTCTTGCAGCTCAGAGGGGCTGACAGACCTTCTTCTTGCCCCAACGTGACAACCAGATTTTTTCATTTGGCGAGTGCATAACCGCAGTCTCCAAGTGCCTTAAGCAATCACTGCTAGGAAGCAGCAGGAATGGGGGATGGTTCCTTTCACAGCCTCTTTGTGCCTTCCCAAGAGGCATCCAGTTGGCTGAGTGGAGGTGGGAGGATCCTGGGCCACGGAGAACTTTGGCCTGATGCAGCCTCAGGGCTCCCCTTGCTCCATTCTTATTCTGGCTTGACTCTGTTTAATGACTAACTCCAGCATCCGACTATAAAAGCAGCTTACATTTATGGCCATTTCAAACCAGAAAGTTAAAATGAAATGCAAAGACGGCATCCTCTCCAACTCTTTAAAGCTGATCCTGGATGGCAAAGGGATGGAGCAACACACACAAAGGCCTCCACCCCAGTTCCCTTCCATCTTCTTCCACATCTGGTCCTACACAACAGTGATCTCTTATCCACTCAGAGCTGGGGGAAGAGCAAGTGGAAGTCGACAAGTGAGAAAACACAATCCCTAAATGGCATGCAGAGGGAAGAAAGATAGGATGAGGGAGATGCATTTGCTGCATGGCAGCCCACAACAAATCGATCTGTTCCAATGCCACTGATGATGACCAGGACGGGTATAAGAGCAGCTTTAAGGGACTAGCAGGCTCGGATGGGAGGAAGAATGTTCAACTCAGAGGGGGAGTGGAGAGAGAGAGAGGGAGGGAGAGATGCAATGCTAGGCAGCTCATGTCATAGCAAATTAAACTAGGTGTCTGAAGAGCAGGAAGTGACCCAGTTCCTAGAAGGGGCAGGCAGGCAAGAGAACTGCCAGCTCTGGAATCTTAGAGGTGCAAACATGAGGTGCACTGGCCTGTGCTGCTTTTCTGTTCTGAGCTTACAGCAGCAAAAACATGCACTCCTGGAAAAAGGCCCATTTAAAATCTTGACAGATCACCTTAATTAAGTTCAAAGTGGTTTAAAGCATAAAGCAACAGAGCTCACCTTGTTCAGGTTAGGGAAACCCCTTCCTTCCAGGTGCAAAGACTACAGTTGCTTACCACCACCACCCACCTAAGGAAGCAGAGGAAATGGCCCTCCAGCCACACCAAAACACCAAGTTTCTTGGTTTTTACACTCCCCCACGCACCTTTGAAAGCTTGCAAAGGAAACCTCTTTCTCCAAAACATAATAAGACCATGTTTCTTCCTCCTCCTCCTAAGCAACCAAAACCCCTTTCTTCCTGCAACACCAAAACTGTGGTTGCTTTCTTCCTTGTGCAGTGCAGCTGAGACATTTATTTAGTCATTTATCTATGTATGTATGTACGCACGTGCATATGTACAGAGAAACACTGTAAAATTCAAAATGTTGTAAATATGGGCAACGAACACTGAGGCTCTTCTGGAATGGCTTTATCTCATTTGAGAGGCAGGTAGAAGAGATTATTGCAACCTAAGCAGGGGAGACAGCGTCTCCAAGGTACACTTGCCCCAGGCAACGAGGCATCTTACACAGTAAGAGCAAGTGCCGTGGATGGGATCCAGAACCTCACTGGGAGAACCTGAGCCATTGCTGCAGAACCGGCTGGAGGCGTTCTTCCCTCCCGCTTGCCTGTGTCAAGAGAGTTTCAGTGCCAGCTTCACACTGAGACTGGGCGGCACATGACTGCAGCTGGCAAAAGATGCCCTTAGCCACTGTCTTTATATGTTTCTCACAGGAACAAGGCTCCCAGGTTCCACACTCAGTTCATGCAGGGCAGCAGAGACACAACTTTTTCCAGGAGAATTGGGGTTACTGATTACGCTTCTCTATTTAAGTTTTTACATATCCTTATCATCCTAGTGGGGAAACACAACTCAGGGCAATTAACAAAATCAGAAAACTGGGTTGTAATGATTTATTTACATGCTATCTTTCTCTCAAAGTTGGGATTCCAAGTGAGTTACAAGTTACTGTTTCACAAATAAGAATGTAAGTCATCAACAGAGGAGACAGGGTCAGCAGTCTGAATACAAAATACAAATAAATAAATAATCTGTCCTACACAACAAATTCCTGGCCTTACACAAAACCCCTTTTTCAACACTACTAGAGCACAGCTAGGAAGGGGGTCAAATCACAATTTGTAGGGTGAGCGTTCCTTCATCCAGGTTCAGCCACTGAGAAAGCCTGCCCCTTCATCCCAGTTAAACAAGCCTCAGACCTAGACGGAATACAGAGAACGGCCATTCCTCCAAACCCTCTGGAGCGGGTAGGGCCAGACAGAGGTGACAAGTCCCTAAGGTATCCTGGGCCCAAGAAATTTAGGATTTCATGGTACAGACTGAGCCTCCTTGATCCAGAAATCTGAAAAGTTCCAAAACCTCAAACTTTTTGGTGCCAGGCAACCACTTCCACTTTCGATGCAAAAGCAGCAGCATCGCTGCTCACTTGTCTCTAGATCCCCAGTCTCTCCCTGGTGCAAAAGGAGAGAGAAACTGAGGATCTGAGAGACAAACATGCAGGAGCACTGCAGCTGCCCCCTTGAAGGCAGAAGCCGGCAGCTGGTGGCGACAAGAGAGACAGTCTGGGGGTCCCTGAGACAGATCCTCAGTCTCTCTCTCTCTCCAGCCTTGTGTCTCATACACAACACAAGCAGCAAACAACCAGTACATGAGCCTATTCCAAAAAGGTACTGTATTCTAAAATCTGAAAAAAATCCCAAATACGGAACACTTCTGGGGCCAAGCATTTTGGATATGGGAAGCTCAACCTGTCATTGTCAACAACTGGAGCAGTGGCAAGAACCAGAATGACAGGCCTTGGAACTGTTTCAGGACTGCTGTAACACAAAACCTGGGACAAGGACACCTTGCAGCTGCATTTGTGACCAACGGAAGCTCCTAAAAACTCTCCAAGGCGCTATTATTCCACTTTCAACATCCTATGGACCTGGGGTTTGCAGTTTAGGGAGGGCTGGCCCCTCCCTAAACTGCAAACCCCAGGATTCCATAGATTGTTGAAAGCGGAATAATAGTGCTGTAACAGTCCAGTGTGGAAATGGCCTGGAGGTCTGACCACCCCAGGACGGTGTGAGGATTGGGTGCTGGGCTCACCAGACCAAAGATGCTCCTGGACAAGGTTGCCGCCTGACCATCCAGGCAGTCCACTCAAAGCTTGGGGCAGCCCCACACTGCAAAGCCAATTCTGCAAAGGGAAAAAATACCCCTCACAAACACACACACCGAGGATGAAGAGTCTGTCTTTTTCACACTAACATGGGGTTCTGAGTAACTCTCTGACCACCCCCAGAAGAAGCAAGGGAAGTTAAGAAGCAGCAAATTCATGAACCGTTGCGTGAATTAAACAGATTACAGGACTCCTTGTCTCATAACAGTGCTCAGATTATTCACATATGGTCACACCTGCAACCACTCTGCAAGCCCAGAATCATCATCACCATCCCTAAATCCCACTGCCAGGAAGAGGACGGAAGGAGGCACCAAGCCGGGAAATCCTGGCTTGTCCATGTCAAAACAAAGAGTGAATGAGCTGCTGGCTCACATCTTATGGTTTGTACTGACCTGGCACCCACTTCTAACCGCATGCCAGGGCTGTGCCCAGCCACTGAAACCTCTCCCCAAACCGGCGGTTGTACCATGGTTGGCCTCAGGAGCGGGGAGACAGGCAAAGAGGCTTGATCTAAACGCAATTTGACAACCCCAGAGTCATGACTCAGGTGCCGTCTGGCTCCCCTCAGACTTTTTATTTATCGTCATTCATCTCACATGCTCACCAAGGATTAGCCACATCCAACTGTGCAGAAATGAGTCACGGTTGAGCGTGAGAAAACCTCTGCATTTCCTAGAAGTCTCTGCTATTCAGTGTTTCCTCTCATCACCTCCTGTGTAATGCTAAACCTCCCACCATACTCAGTAATAAAAGCAGCGAGTGGCAGCCAGCCCCACCACCACTTACAGAAACACAGAGCTGGAGAGGATCCCCAGGGGCCATCTAGTCCAACCCCATGGCTGTGCAGGAATGCACTACTAAAGCATTCTTGAAAGGTGGGTGTCTCTACTTGCTGTATGCTTCTCTCTCTCTCCCTCTCTTCATCCCCAGGGACTGGGGTGGCCCTGCAGCACTTTGTGGCCCTGAGCCTATGGCTGCCTCTAACCCTTGGAGAGAAAGTTTGTTAAATCCTTGACTGGGGAAGGTCCACGGCTTTGAGAAAGCCCCACTTCCTATGTGACAGGGTGTGCAGCTCCTCCATCCTTGCCTCTCCTGAAATTGCAGCCTCACAGCACGTCTCTCCTCCATTTCCCTACAGCAGGGCTGGGCAAAGCAAGGCCCTCCAGGAGTGGCTGGACTGCAGCTACCATCATCCCCCCAGCAAGTACCGGTAGGAAGGAAGGCTGGGAGCTGCAGTCCAACCAGATCTGCAGAAAGGCCACAGGAGGCCAAAGTCTAAAGACTCTCAAACAGGTCCTACAGATTTACCCGAAAATGCACCGAATCCCACAGGCACAAACATGCCCCCCAATTTCAGCACCAGCTAGCCTGTGACAAGCTCAAAAATGCCTTTCTGTGAATGTTTTTTGACAATATGGAATGCACAAGCCAGGGAGCACTACATCTTCTGCTGTTCTTATGTGCCTTCAAGTCTGCTCAAACTCAAAACAACCCTCCCGCCCCAGGGTCTTCTAAGCAAGATCTATCATTCCAAGGAGGTTTGCCATTCCCTTCCTCTGAGGCTGAGAGAGTGAGACTCACCCAGGGGTTTTTTCTGGCTGACTGTAGATATGAATCCTGGTCTCCCTGATCCCTAGCACAACACTCAAACCACTCTACTTTACTGCCTCACAGACATAATTGTTGCTGCTGCTATGTGCCTTCAAGTCCAATCCAATTTATGGCAAGCCTCTCCTAGGGCCTTCAAAGGAGGTTTGCCATCTTCACCTTCCTCTAAGGAGCCAAGAGAGTGTGACTTGCCCAAGGTCACCCAGTGGGTTTCCATGGCTGAGCAGGGTTTTGAACCCTGGTCTCCCAGAGTCCTACTCTAACACCCAAACCGCCAGAGCTCACTGGCCCAGGTTTTTCTTTACCAGATTGCAGCCTTCTTCTGGGGCTGCTGAGAGTGTGTGACCTGCCCAAGGTCACCCAGTGGGTTTCTGGGGCTGAGCAGGGGTTTTAACCCCAGTCGCCCAGAGTCCAGGCCCCGCGAGGGCTTCAGACACTCCTTTGCCACTTCAGTAACTCCCAGAGCCAAGCCCAAGCCTAAGCGTCCTGTGACCTGTTACGGAAGAGCAGGGGGCAGCCTCTTTCTGGACAACGTTTGAGACTCCATTCTGCAACCAGCATCCAGACAGGAGTACCAGCCGACTCCAGAGAAGCCCCTTTGCTAGCAGTGAGACAGAGGGGAAACTCCAGCCCCCCAGACATACACCCTTGGGGGTTTCTTCAGCAACATCTACCTTTCCTGCGCCACCGGCTCTTTCGCCCGTCCTTGTGGCTGCTCCTCTCACTGCTCGTGCTGCTGCGGCCGCTGCTGCTGCTGCTGTTTTCTGAAGTGGGGGAATCCGAATGCACGTCGCTGCTCTCTTCGGAGCCTTCTGACAGCTCTTTCAGGCCATCTAGAACATCTTTCTGCAAACACAGACAGACAGACAGATAGACAGAGAGATGAGAAGCTGGCGTCTGATACTCTTGTCAATTCCACATTAAACAAGTCCAAAAACCAGAGAGCACTGGGGCTTCTCTGTGAACATTTGTCCAATGCACTTTTTACATCCAAGAGCCGGTTGCTAGACATGGGCCTTCTGGGACCCAGAGGGGAGGCTGCTACTCTTGCTCCAACTCCTGCCTGGAAAAGGATCTTTCAGGTTCTGAAGAACCCCCAGGAAGCCCAACCAACCTCAAAGGAATACAAGCTCTACAGCGGGGGTCAGCAAAATGAAGCCTGCAGGCCACTTGTGGCCCTTGGGACCCCTAAGTCTGCCTCACAGCATCGCTCCCTGGAAGCCCCTTGAACCCACTAGCTCCCCCTCCTAAAACATTTTTAAAGTCTCTTGGGATTGATTTTGAGGGTTTTTTCTGCCCCTAAACCACCCTAAATCTCCCAAAATTGCATAAATAGTCATCAGCTTGCTCCCATAACCCTCCCAGCCTCCCCAACCCTGCAAAACAGACCAAGAAATAAGGAAGGAAGGAAGGAAGGAAGGAAGGAAGGAAGGAAGGAAGGAAGGAAGGAAGGAAGGAAGGAAGGAAGGAAATGAATGAATGAATGAATGAATGAATGAATGAATGAATGAATGAATGAATGGCAGGGGGTTGGACTGGATGGCCTCTGTGGTCTCTTCCAGCTCTATGATTCTATGACTCTAAGAAAAGGAAAAGAAAAAATGGCCAAAAATCTGACCAAAATGGTGGCCTGAAGTGATATCATGCCACGTCCAGCACACTGAAATGCACTGCTGCAGCCCGCTGGGTAGGTGCAGGGAGGGAAAATGCTTCCTGCTCTGTTTGCAGTTGCCCACCCCTCCTCTACAGAAAATTTTGTTCCCCCTTCATCCCACTTCTGGGTATCCTCTTCAGTGGTGAGTTGTCAGCCTATCCCAGATGATACACCAACCCGTCCCCTTTCTCTAGGCAGTGCCTTTAATACTCATAGGACTTCATCTTCCAGCGTCTCTCTTCTAAGCACACTCCCTTCCACTCAAGGACAAAAAAAATCAGCCGCCTTCCCAATAGCCAGGGTGCTGAGCCATCAAGCTCAGCACATGGTCAGTTCTCCCAAGTCGTCAAGCTAGGTTGTTGGTTGTCTTTCCTGGCCTCTTTTTCACCCAACACTTTTCAACAACAACTGCTCATGACCAGGTCCGGCTCTGCTTTCCGAGTGTTTGCAAACAAAACAACTGCTAGCTCTTCCAAGCTCCTCTTCCTCCCCAAGCTCAACTCTGGGTCTATCACAAATCCCATTCTGCGCATCATGCCATAGGAATCTCTACCACAAAATCTCATTGCCTCAGTGGGACAATTCCCCAGTCACATCAGGACTCCTTTCTTCCTGTAAGGACATGGGACAGCACAGTGTCCCTGCACTTTTTTTCCTTAAAACTGCCCAGAGGGAGGAAAGGAGGAACGGAAAAAAACAAATGAGCCTGGGGAAAACAAAGTGACTTGGCCAAAGTTTCCAAGCAACTTCCAAGGCACAAAAACATTTTCGATCCTGGTATATCTGATCAAATTCCAACTATTCTACCAGACTGCTATGCCACATGCTAGATTATACACACCCACACTTCCTTTTTTAAGAAAGGATGGCCTATTTTCAGGAGGTAAGAACCAAGAGCTCAGAGCAGAAGCCCGCCGGCTGAAGGTCCTGTCCGACCCCCAGCCATCTCCAGGAAGGGACAGGAACAACCATGAAAGCCAGAGAGGCCCTGCTTGCCAGTCAGAATGGGCGAAACTGGGCAAGATGCAGGAAGGGCGGTCAGATTCTGCATAAAGCAGGTCCCTGTGCTGCTGGCAAGGGGCTTCATGTGCTGGATTTGACTGGACTCTTGTGAATCTCACTACCCCTTCCACTCTGCAGGAAACTGGGAGCTTCACATGTCATGACTGTGTGAAGAGACGACGGAAGGACAGCCCCAGCCCCAGAAACTCCTTCCTACAGGACGCCATCACAGCCCAGTGACACACTAAATGCTAATGACCATGCCAGGAACTGAGAGATGAATTCACACCCACCCTTGTCCGTCCACCCACCTCCATGGACTGTCCAACGCCTCACTAGCTAGGCCAGTTTTTTCATTTAAAAATGATTTTGCTGCCCCCATACCATAGAGTTCTCCGGTCCTGCCAGCCTGCAGATGTGAAACAGCAGCCCAGCCTGTCCTTTTGTTGAGCAGAAGCTTACCTTCAGCGTGTAGACGCCCATCCTCCCAGGGACCTTATAGAAAATGCCTTCCTCTCCTCGGGAATTGGTGTGCAGCATAGCATTCAGGCAGGCGAGAGGAGAGGTCCCACTGAAAACAGAAAGGCAGGGTTAGACCCTTGGCAGGCAGCAGGGGAATAGTGCCAGACTATGCCCATATGCACCCCCTTGGCCAAAATATTCCAGGACAGAAGGAGAAACATCCCACCCCAACAAAGGTCAACCACAAATGCCAGCGAATCTGCTGATACAAGCCAACCTCTGCATGCACCAGGCCAATTGACTAAGAAGGATGGGACTTGCAAGCTGACGGTATGGGGCTTGCAGACTGTGACCCTCAGGGGAAGCTGGAGAGGCAAGAAACCCTCTAACCTCATGCCTCTAAGTCCAGCCTTGTCCGACCCAATATCCTCCAGATACACAGAAGTGCAGTCCCCATAAGCTCAACCCAGCCCGGCTAGCTGAGGGCTGGTGTGAAGTGTAAACTTATATAACCAGAAGGCCAGCAGGTTCGAGAGAGACTGCTCTAGTCCTAACACAGTCTTCTGGGGGGACTGTGGACTGAGCCAAAGCATGGCTCAGGAAAACTTAGCAAATTAATCAGAGATGGAATAATTTACTCCAGCAGTTCTTCACCCATGGTCCACAGATCTCCCAGCAGGGGGGCACAATATCTTCAAAAGACTCGAAGAAATGTTACAGTTAAAATAGAAAGGAGGGCAGGCAGGCAAGTGGACAGACAGATGGTCATACACTGATCTCAAAGAATAGGAGTCTTTTGCTGGTGATAGACACCGTCTGTACAAGGTTTCACTACAATATCTCAGACCATTCAAAAGCTGTGAAAATAACTGTTTGATAGAAAAAATGTCATCGGCCCTTGCTACTTCCGCCTGCAATGAGAACATACAAGTGAATGATGCTGAGCGGCTGAAAAACTATGCATATGGTGTGCATTTATTTATTTCTCTCTTCTCTCCCAATCTGAAGACTCTTGATGAACAACTTTTTAAAAATGCACTTTTAGGTTTTAAATCTTGAGTTAATCTTGGTGGTCTGCACCAATAAAAGATATTTAAAAGGGGGTCCGTGGTAAAGAAAAGGTTAAGAACCACTGCCCTAAGATGAAGAGCCTGCGCTAAGCCTCTTGGTGCCCCCTTCATCTGCGAAGCTGCAAGCCCAAGACACTGAAAGCAAAGACGGCTGTTCAGGACAAGGAGAACTGAAGCCAGCTCCTTGTGTTAATCTGAAGCATGGCAGCACACATGCACGCACGCACGCGCACGCACGCACACACACCCCTGCCCTCTTCTGCTACCCAAAGCCTCTCCACAAACTGAGGCACTGCAACTCCTCTTCTGCATTAACGTGCAGAAGCCTGAGATTTGAAACTAATTTTAACTTTTGTGGACCGTTTGCTGGCATTTATTGTTTTTTTAAAGTGATTTTGTTTTTTTATTGCATTTTCCCCCTCTGTTATCACGCACACCACCTTGAGGGTGTCTCATGCTGTCTAAATAAATTAAATCTGATCACCTCCACCCAGACAGGTTTACAACAGAGGGGAGTGCTGGGCAGCTGTGAAGCCTAAAGGTGGCCTAGAAATACCTTTAAATAAAATAAACAGCTGTGATGTTAATCCACAACTGCATATAATTCTGTTTATACATCAACATCAAACAATAGTTCTTACCTCCTGGAGTGGATTGAAATCCAAAGAGAGGACAGGTAATGGCGGCAGCAGGAGGAGAGAGGAGAGGGGAAAAAACAACAAAGAGGACACCGTTTAAACTATTCAGCAAGGCAAAACTTTGATGCCTTTCCCACCACCCTCCTCGTGACCCCCACCAAAGATATATTTCCCCCTGGATTCTGCAGGCAAGCTGGTTGTTGTTGCTGTGTGCCTTCCAGTCACAAGGCTTGCCATATCACAGGGTTTTCTTGCTGCTCTTGCCAAGAACAGAGGCTGAGAGAGTGTGACTTTCCATGGCCAGGTGGGATTTCAACCCTGGTCTCCAGAGTCATACCCCAGTAAGGCGAGTAAGACCCAGTTCTTTAAAACTCAGAAGTAAGTCTTCTCCTACTGGCCTTCCAGTTTTCAAGAGAGCATTAAGGGCAGGAGAGACAGACAGAGAGACCGAGGACCCTCTCCAGCCATACATAGAAGACTACACTGGAGTAATGGCAGCATTTCAGATACAACCACTTCAAGCTACAGCTTTGGGCTTGTTAAAAGAATCAGTCTGGCACTGGAGAGGAAGAATCCCAGCCCAGTCATAACTCAATCACTCTTCGTGTGTGGCAGTCCTGGTGGTATCTGGCCCTGGACAAACTGAGAGGGAGAAGAGGAGTTGCCCAGAAGGGTCCCCTTCCCTGGAGAGTGAGCCCCAACAGCCCAGGGCCAAGTCTCCAGCCAAAGGAAGAGGCAGCAGGAACAGGCTTTCCTGGCCAAGAGCTGAATGTGCAAGCCCCCACTCCACTCTGGAGCAGCTAAGAAATCTCTTCTCTGCATGCTGGTCTCAAACTCCATAGAATAGGGGACTCTGTTTAGTGAAACCAAGGGGTGCTGGGAGTTTCAGGCACCCTGTTGGATCGGGTTACCTTGCGGTTACCAAACAAAGGCCCACAATATGTTTCTCCAAAATGGGAAGCACGTCCATCAGAAGAGATACCTCCCTCGCCTAGCCTAGGACTGTGTATCTCTTCATGAGCCCAAGAAAGCTTTAGGATGCTCTGGAGAGGCCCTTCTCTCTGTCCCACCGTTCCCTAGGGCTCATTTGGCAGGAATAGGGGAGACGGGGCCTTCTCCGAGGCTGCTCCCAGACTTTGGAACTCTCTCCCTAAGGAGGCCAGGGTGGCTCCGTTCTTGCTCTCCTTCTGTCGGCAGGTCAAAACATTTTTGTACCATCAGGTTTTACAAACCGACTAGGGTTGAGCTTTTAATGCTGCAAGGTTCTGTTTTGAAGATTTCTATATAGTCTTCTGTGAGCCAGTGTGGGGTAGAGGTTTGAGCACTGGGCTATCATCTTGGAAACCAGGGTTTGATTCTCTGCTCAGCCATGGAAACCACTGGGTGACCGTGGGCATGTCACACACTCTCAGCCCCAGATAACCCCATGACAATGTCACCTTAGGGTCTCCATAAGTCAGAAGCAACATGAAGGCAGACAACAACAATATACTCTTTTAATGTAATTTAATGTTTTTAATATGTAACGTTTTAACTTCATAAGTTATTTAATTGCTTTTCTAAATCTTACATTTATAATTCTATGAATGCTTTATATTATTTTTAATTCACATGTTGTTAGCCACCTTGAGTATGATTACTGTCAGAAAGGTAGGATATAAATCAATAAAATAAAAACAAATAATAAATAGTCACTTGTGAGAACAAAGACCACACCTGTGCGCACTCACTTCCACCACATGGCTACGCGGGTTACAGCACTTGGAGACACAAAATCAGTCACCTTGGGAGCTCAGCAGTACAGCACTTCCCACCTATAAGTGCCGTCTCTTAGGGCACTTCCGCACTAGGCTGTTATAGCGGTATGATTCCACTTTCAACCTCCTATGGAATCCTGGGGTTTGCAGTTTTGGGAGGGGCCAGCTGGCCCCTCCCGAAACTGCAAACCCCAGGATTCCATAGGACGTTGAAAGTGGAATCATCCGCTATAACAGCCTAGTGCGGAAGTGGCCTTAGATGAGAAGGTGGCTGACTTAATAACAAATGCCTAAGCATTGCGTTTTATGAAGCACAAGAACATTCAAAGCCAGGGTGAGGAAGCCACAGCAGCTGAGACAGACCAGAAGGCTCAGCCAGCACCCAAGTGGCCAATTTTTCCTCTTGTACCATCCCTGGCAGGCCCCACTCCACCTCCAAATTGGCCAGAGAGAGACTGAAAACGGAACTGAAAACAACTTGAATCTTCTATGGGTTTTATTGGGGAGGAGGGCTGCCAGGGACAGTGCCAAGCAGAGGTATTTTCCTTTCCTGGCTGCCATTCCTGAGGGATGCCTCCAATCACAACTGCAGCCCCTGGGCTGAGTCTAGAGAATCCACGGTCTCTGTTATAAGATTTGTGTTCCCAGAAAGACGAAGTAGGATTCCACCATTTCTAACGACAAGGTGGACTGCCATCCTGGCATTTAGCCAACTGGCATGGATCCCGATAAATTCAAAAGAGAGAAAGACATACACAGGTGTCTCCTCCCGCCGCCACTTATCTGACAGGTTGGGGACTGGAGCGCTGCCAGAAAATGGAAGGGGTTGATACGTGGAACCCGCATTCTGTACTGGAGGGAGCACGAAGGACCTGCAGAGGCTCTCTCAGGACCAACTGCACATGTGCGGCTTGCAAAGTCTCTCAGCCAGTTTAGTGTTTTTCCCCATATCAGTTTGATTTGCAAGGAGTTGTGCCCGTGAGTGGTCCCAAGGGAACCTCCACAGGCAAGAAAAACTGATGAAAGAGTGGAACCCCTGTCAAATTAATGGAACTTGTCCTTAATTTGGAAACGCTGAAAGAGCAAATGCTCAGATAACAGGGTCTTCAAAAGGTAGGGTTGTCTTCTCCTGGGGGGAATGCTCAGAGACAGCTATTAAGGAGGTGGTCCCAGGACAGCAAAGAGGGGCAACACTGGTCAGTTTCCCCCTTTTTCTCCTCCCCACTCCACTCACAGGCATGGTTGGAAGGCATAAGACTCTGAAGCACAACAACAGCATCAACCAAATGACACTCACTTGATCTCTTTCAGGCCTTCTTTCTGGATAACATGAAGGATCTCTTTATGGCTCATAGGCGTGTTGGGATTTTTCTCCAGGACCTAGTAGGAAAGCACAGATGAAGAGGAAGATTTTAGGAAGGGTTCTCTTGAACCCAGGCCTTCCCCCCACTCCCGTCCGCTTCTTCTGCCCCCGCCTGACCAACAAATGAACCAAAATTGCCAAATACATTTCCCTCGATTTGAGCTGATGAAAAGGAATCAGGCAAGCCTTAGGGGTGGGAGTGCTGTACCATTCTTTTCCCTGCTTTTCTGCTGCAATCTCTTGAGCTACGATGGCAGGGGGGCTCCAGACACAGCATTCTGCCCAGTTCAGATCTCTTTGGACTTCACTGGGAATAACGGCAGTAACATACAATTAAAAAAAAACACCCTTCCCTTTTAAAACATTAACAAAAGCAACAGTTCTAAATTCACCAACTTTTCATTACAACCAAGCTGTCAAACAGAGTTATCAGTTCATGTTTAAAAGAGATTTCTCCAAAACTTCATCATGTTATCTAAGGCGTTGATAAGTGGTATCAAGCGTGGTGCTTACATATGCTTAATGATACTCATTAGATGTGCCATATCAAAGTTTTAAAAAGATAAAGTGCAGAAACTGCTTGGAATCCTGGAGTCAAAAGAGACCCTCAGGGCCATCCAAGCCCACCTCTTCTTCCACGCAGGAAGACCCCACCAGAGCATCCCCTTTGACAGGCAACCACAGCCCCCTCATTAAAAACCTCCGAAGGAGGAAAATCCAGCATGCTCCCAGGCAACAATATATTCCACTGTCAAACTGCTCTCGCCATCAGGAAGTTCTTCCTAAAGTTTAGGTGGAACGTCATTTCATCTATTAAGTTTCAGAACTGGTGGCGCAAAATACTCCCTGAGGGACAGGCGTAGCAAAGGGCTGGAGTGGAGAGGTAGGACTTAGCCCTCCGTACCTCCTCAACGTTCAAGCTTTGCTGGCAGCTGCATTGAAGGAGGAAGCCACCTTTAGAAACACCTCACACACAGAACTGCTTCTCCAAGGCTTAGCTAGATGGTATACAGAGCTGGCATCAGCAGTATAGTTTACACGCATACTGCACAGAGACGGAAAGAATATCTGAAAAGATCTGAAAAATGGTCAAAAGTATGTTCTTCAAGAGTTGAGAAACCCTGACAAAAAGGGAATCCTGGATTAAGGAGAACTTCTGCAGTATGGAACTGTGATGGAGTTGGAGGGGGGCAGCTACATGAAGTGCCAGAGCAGCCTGGAAGGAGGTTGCCAGGCAACCAGAATAGCACCTCAACAGAGGAACCCAGCCCAGTGGCCTGTGGGAGGGGCTGGTGGCTGAGAGGAAAAGATATATAAAGCCAAGCACTGGTTGGTATTTATTCCTTCAGTGAGATTCCAAGCAAGAAGCTATGGAGCAGAGTCCCTCAGTCAGCCAGGGAGGGGACTGTGCGGGAAGACTTAATTCTCAGTGGAAGAGGCACAAGAGAAACTGAACCTTAGTAGAATCTGGTCAGAGAGTGAGACCTAGATTGAGGGTTGAGCCTTTGGTGGAAATGTAGTCAAAGGGCTGTTATATGATACTTGCACTTTATATAAGAGCCTAAATATACAAGTGAACTGTCTAAAAAGTGCACTGAAGGAATGTTTTAACTTTGCCCTGCATGTGAACATTGATACTTTATTTTTGTCGTTATTTAAATCAAAGTTACAATTTATTTTTTATAAATACTGACTTGGGCAAGTTGTACACGGTATATAAGGTAACAGAGAAGACATGCTACCATAAAGTTATTGAGTAATTCTAAAACAATGCTGAAAACCCTCACCCTTTTACCAAGTGGAAGAAAATCCCAACACAGAAAGGAAACTGAATTTGTTTTCCTAAACAGTCTTTTGTTTGGATGGATGTGCAGTGGAGGGAACGAAAGTTGGTCATATCAGTATCCTTGTATTATAAGAACAAAACCAAAAAACTGCTCATTGGAGGGCCAGGAGGTAGATGAACCAGGAGAGGGTAGAGAGGGAAGGCGAAGACCTCTCAAGGGGTTTCCGCATGCCCTTGACCCTCCCTTCACCCACTTCCCATTAAACTAAGCTCCAAACTGCAGGCTTCTTGGGGCAAAGGCCTTTATTTTTTTGCTTCTGTCATAGAGCAGAAGTAGCAAATGGTCGACTAGAGTCTACTGGTAGATGTGTAAGCTATTCAGAGTAGAACTGAAAAGATTTCTCACTCTCAGCTGTTTAACAATAGGAGAAACAATATGAAACAACAACACAAAATTTGTGTTTCACTCCATCGCGAGTTACACTACTGAAATCCAGAAAGTCTGGGATGACTGGGGTGGATTTTTTTACACAGAAAGACTGCAAGCCACATCCAGAATACCACAGCTTAAAACAAATTTGAAAGATCAGAAGTATTTAATACTAAGAGAACGCACCCTGCTCCGAACAGTGTCTCTTGGGGTTCCATTAGCAAACAAAGAGGACCAAGGGCAGCATCACATGCAGTGGCGATGAGGGAGGGACAGACAGACAGAAGAGGAACCATTAGTCTGTTTCTAAGTCCTACTGAATAAAAACACAACCTCTGAAGCCAGCAGGGGGGAAACAACACTCCTCATCACCGGTGGTTTGAGTTTCAGAACTCTGGCATGCGCCTCAGCCTTCCAGGCCACCAGCAAAGAGTCGGCCAGAAGGTACTGCCCAGTAGTCACAAGCCTCCCTGTTCATCCAGCCATTCTTTGGATTTCAATCCCTGGCCATTTCCGCACTAGACTGTTATAGCACTATTATTCCACTTTCAGCCGGCCCCTCCCTAAACTGCAAACCCCAGGATTCCATAAGATGTTGAAAGTGGAATAATAGTGCTGTAACAGTCTAGTACGGAAATGGTCCCTGTCTCCAGACTGCACGAATCCCGTGGAAATCAGCTGGGATGTCTCAAACAGGACCAGGTAACAGTCCACTACTGAATTCTGTGTTCCCAGCATGGACTTAGGTAGAAAAAATAGTATGCAGAAATATAGGATGGGGGACACGTGGCTGGCTAACAGTACGTGTGAAAGGGATCTAGGAGTCTTCATAGACCACAAGCTGAACATGAGTCAGCAGTGTGATGCGGCAGCCAAGAAGGCCAACGCAATTCTTGGTTGCATCAATAGGAGTATGGTGTCTAGATCGAGGGAGGTATTGGTACCACTCTATTCTGCATTGGTTAGACCTCATCTTGAATACTGTGTCCAGTTCTGGGCACCCCAATTCAAGAAGGATATGGAGAAGCTGGAGCAGGTCCAGAGGAGGGCAACCAAAATGGTGAGGGGCCTGGAAGCCATGCCCTATGAGGACAGACTTAGAGAGCTGGGGATGTTTAGTCTGCAGAAGAGAAGGTTGAGAGGGGACATGATAGCCATGTTTAAATATTTGAAGGGATGTCATGTTGAGGAGGGAGTGGGCTTGTTTTCTCCTGCTCTTGAGACCAGGACAAGGAGCAATGGATGCAAGCTGCGGGAGGGGAGATTCCGCCTGAACCTCAGGAGGAATTTCCTGACAGTCAGGGCTGTCTGGCAGTGGAATGTGCTGCCACAGAGTGTGGTGGAGTCTCCTTCTTTGGAGGTTTTTAAGCGGAGGCTGGATGGTCACTTGTCGGGAGTGCTTTGAGGGTTTTCCTGCATGGCAGGGGGTTGGACTGGATGGCCCTTCTGGTCTCTTCCAACTCTACATTTCTATGATTCTGTGATGGTGCGGGTGACAATATGCCAGGGCTGGATCTTAGATGGGATAGGATTTTAGGGATGCAGACTATCGCCCTTTGGTCACTGTGCCAGAAATTTAGTCTAGCTCTAGTCTAGTGGTTCTCAACCTGTGGGTCCCCAGATGTTTGTGGACTTCAGCTCCCAGAAGCCCCAGCCACTATGGTCAATGCTCAGGGCTTCTGGGAGCTGAAGTCTAGAAACATCTGGGGACCCACAGGTTGAGAACCACTGCTCTAGTCAAAGGAAACATTTTGGCAATTCCTAGTCTCCAGAATCTATGCTTGTGTATGTTTCCCAGGGCAAAAAAGTTTATCATGTTTGGTGTGTTTCGCTTTACTTGAACTTTCTCTTTGCCCTCGAATTTGTAACCTGACAGCTCCCGAGACCTGTCTCCTTCGAAGGGGAACTCTTATTGGCCAGCACTGTGTTCTCCTCCTCCCACCCAAGAAAATAATTCTGCATAAATGGAAAGACCACATGATGCATTTTATTAATTATGAAACTGCGGAAATACAGACATGCTTATGATCACTGCAGGATTGCTTTCCACCTATCGGCTGGTCCTATACAGGGTGACCATCTCAATGATTCTGAGGATGCTTCTATGACAGCAAAGTGGCTGCTCGGCCAAGACCCATCACATTGCAAAATGCCTTCCGAGTGCTCACAGCCCCCCCCGGGTGTTGTGGCCCCTTCCAAGATGCCGCCGGATGCTTCTCTCTCTTCCACCCATTTGCAGCACACCAAGCTTCACGTCGCCCTCTATGTTCATGTACACTCCTCCAAGGGCGTGTGCGCAGTGGGGGCACAATTACAGGTATACCCAAGCCATTTCTGCACTAGACTGTTATAGCGCTATTATTCCACTTTCAACATCCTATGGACTCCAGGTGGCCCCTCCCGAAACGGCAAACCCCAGGATTCCACAGGATGTTGAAAGTGGAATAATAGCGCTATAACAGTTTAGTGTGGAAATGGCCCCAGTTAACAAACTAGATGTGTTCCTGGGCACTCTTTCTTAACAGAAACTTTGGCACCAAAGGCAGAAATAACACAGACAGAATTGGGACAGATTCCTAAGCCTCAAGAAAAACACTTGAACACATTTCAGCAAACCTTTTATTCAAAACTAACAACGTGCATGTGCGAAATGAAACAATCCAAGAGCGGGGGGGGGCTGAACGAGTTTGTTTTTTAGTTTACTGCCATCACTGTCCATGGTGCTTTGAAAGAAAGAAAGAAAGAAAGAAAGAAAGAAAGAAAGAAAGAAAGAAAGAAGAAACCAGAAAAAATGGTTCCTTTCCGTCATGTTTATAATCTTATAAAGCAAAATATAGACAAAAGTATTCTGAATCTTCAGGAGGCCATCTGAAGGCTTTCTTCAAAAGTCATGCAGGGATGACTTTTCACCACCATCCATTTTTCCAACAATTTCCATTTTGGTAGCCAAACTTCTAGGCTCTCCCCTTTTCTCTCCATTCTGCTATTCCTACATGCTCCATTAAGGACTCTGGAGGCAGCTGCTGTTTACCTTGCCTGCTGCAAGTAGGCCAACACTGCTACGGTAGGATCTCCTACAGCAGAAACCCGCTCTTTCCCAGCTCAGACTTTATTCATTGCATTGTTACAGCAGGAGACATGCCTCTGCAACGTGACTCTCCAGCCCACCGTCACCACCACAGACTCATGAGAGTTGGAAGAGGCCTCACTCCTTTCCTGCCCAGTGGGTTCCATTGCCCAACTGCTCTTACTGTCAAAAGTTCCTTCTAATGTTCAATCAAAACCCACCCTCCTGTAACTCAGAACCATCTACGTTCTGGTACAGCAGAGAACAGACTGGCCCCCTCCTCTTTGTGGCAACCCTTGAGATATTTTAATGAGTACAATTGTGTCCCCTCTCAGTCTTCTCTTCACCAAGCTGAACATGCCCAGCTCCCTCAAACCCTTCTTATGTGTTTTGCTCTCTATACCTCTTGTTCTTATTACCCTTCTCTGAACTTGCTTCAACCGGCCGAGAACCTTCTAAAAATGAGGCAGCCAGAACTGAACACAGCACTCCAGATGAAGTCTGACTGACACAGAATATAGGACAACTGTTATTTCCCTTGACTTGGAAAGTTAACAGTGGTCCCTTTACATTCACAAGGGTTTGGGGCGCAGGACCACTGCAAAAGTGAAAAATCACAAATGCTTCTTCCCAGCCTGCCTGAGTGACCAAGCAGGCTAACACAGCATTCACCTTCTTTGCTGCAGCATCACATTGATGGCTCTTGTTCAACTTATCAACAACAATTCCAAGATCCTTTTCACATGTAATAACGCTGAGTCAAGTATTCCCCATCCTATACCTGTGCATTTCATTTTTGTGGCCTAAATGCAGAATTTTGCATTAGTTTATCTAGGTCCTTTTCAATTCTTTTACCATCTTCCAATGTGTTAGCCACACATTCCAGTTTTGCACCATCTGTAATTCTGAGAAGGATTTCCTCCACCCCATCATCTATATAATTGATAAAAATACCTTTGCCCTTTTCTGAGCAGAAGAAGAGGACTTCTCTGTTTCAGGCCTCTTCAAAAAAGGGAGAAGTCACCCATCTGGATTTGGCACAGCTGCTCCCCTTTCAAGACCCCTGCTGTAGTGCCTTGCCATGGGGAGCAACACAACTTAGGGAATGACCCAGTTTCCTGCTCAGGAAAGGGCAAGTGTGCAGAGCTGAGGTTCACACTTGGCAAACTGCATGACATGAAGCAAGAAACTCCCATTTCTGCATCCCATATAAGCTTGATAAAGTAATCTCCATTGTACCCCTCCCCATTTCTACCATTTCACCCCTGTTCACAGTGTGGGAAGTCAGCATTCTTACTTGCAGTGACCATTTCGTCTGATGGTACTTTTATGGTATCACAACAGTGTCTTTTGGTCACGCTCAGCTGTCTAGCCAGAAACAGGCAGGGATCTCACATTTGAGAGCAGATAAGCTACGCAAGCGGCTCCAGCCTGCCGAATGGTTTTGGGAACACCCTCAGAAAGTGGTACACTGGACAAGAGAACTTGCATCTGCTCTGAGGAGCCAGGTTACTCTTTCTGCTGCTCCATCGCTCATGTCTGTAACAGAGAAGGGTACCTCCGCTGTGCCCCTTTCACCATGACCGGCCCTAGAACCCAAACGTTGGTAGAGACCACTAGGGCCAACCTGGAAGAGACTGCAAGGATAGCTGCACGAGGGAGGGGGCTGAAGGGCAGAGCCATCCCTGCTCTTCTGGCCTGGATCTGGGGAGGAGGTCCGGGGAGCAGGGCTCTTCTCATAGAATCATGGAGTTGGAATACAGCGCAAAGGCCATCCAGTCCAAACTCATTCTGGCATGCAGAAACCAGAAGCCTATCTTCAAAATCCTCCAAAGAAGGAGACCCCACCACACTCACAGGCAGCATCGTATTCCACTGTCAAATGCCTCTTACCATCTGGAAGTTCTTCCTAAGGTTTAGGTGGAAGCTCTTTTCCTGGAGTTTTAAGTCATTGCTCCATAGTGTCCTAGTCTCTGGAGCAGCAGAAAACAGGCTTGCTCTATGCTCCATATGACATCGCTTCAAATATTTAAACATAGCTATCACATTGCCTCTTAACCTTCTCTTCTCCAGGCCATCCAGACCCAGTTCCCTAAGCTGGGCTTCTTCATAGGGCTTCTTGGTTTCCAGGCCTTTTACCATTTGGGTCACCCTCCTCTGGACATGTTCCAGCTTGTCCATATTCCTCCTGAACTGGGGTGCCCTGAGGTGGACACACTATTTCAGGTGAGGTCTGATCAAAGCAGAACAGAGTGGTACTGTTATTTCCTCAACCTAGACACTATACTTCTGTTGATAAAGCCTAGAATCACACTCTTCAAGATGCCCAAGTCTGGTAGCTGGGCTGCTAGGCTTGTGCAATGCTGAAAGAGACAAGATCTCAGGGTGCTGAAAAGAGAGGTTAATAATAAAAACTTCAGCCTGGAAATATTTTTATGGCCTTCCTCAGGAGGGTACAACTTTAAAATAAACCTTCAGGGATTCTACAAGGTATGTCTCCACTTCAAGAAGCCCTCTTGAAAATACCAGCACTGGCAGATATCTACTAGATCAACACATGTGCACAAAAAGGGTTTTCTCCTGCGCTGTGAAGCACTCTCCCTTTTGGAGCTGGAATCAGGTCCATTTTGCTGCTTTCAAGAAATGGGTGAATATCTGCATCTTTGTTACGTGGATTGTTTTGCTTCTCATAATGATTTTAATGAATCTATTGCTTTAATTTTTTGGAAAAAAAATAATAGAAAGGCAAGACAAAAATGAAATAAATAAATAAAACAGGCAGCAGATGAGGGGGTGAGGGAATCTGTTTTCTTCTGGGGATCAAGATCTCATATCCACAAAAGCCCACTCTGCATAGAAGACTATCAACAACTTTGCCAAAAATGGCTTTAGGGGGAGTTAGCCAACTGGTCACCATGTGAAGAATCAAGCCAAGAATTTCATGGCAAAAAAAAAATGTTCTACATAAAAATAAGTAAAAGTAGTGACAAGAACGCAGCTGGGAGCCCTGCTTCTCTCAGGAGCCAAGGAACTCCCCTCCCGTCTCAAGCCCTGTTTGAACAGGTGCCGCAGTGCTTTATGCGCAGGTGGCCAGCTCTCTTCCTCAGCATGATGTGGCCATGCTTCCATCCTATGAGCCTTTGTGTGAATAAAAATTCATGGCAGGGAACACAAAGGCCTGTATGACTAAGACAGCACATTCTTAGCATTCAAGCTTTTCTCAGTAAATTCCAAATGCGTTAACTGCACAGAGGGACAGGAAACGGGTGCCAGCTTATCCAAACAGCCAGCAGAGGATGTGCATCTTACTTGAAACCACAGGCCACTCAACAATTGAGAGGAATTGAATTACTGCCGGGAGAAAGAGTTGGGGAAAGCAGACCCTCAGCAGACGTAGTTACCTCTTCACTAAACCCAAGGGTCTGAGATCCAAAGTATACTTATAGCATTCGCAGCTTCACTTTGGATTTAGCTCCAATAACCAGAGCACCAGAGAATGTACCTGCATCAGAATTTCACTGTTACTTTCTCAGCAGAATACCATGCCTTAGATCAGGAGGCGGGCAACTGTGGAAGACCAGGGAGAGGTATCTGTCCTCACACCCACTGCATGCCTTCCTGGGGGAAAAAAATCCAAATAACTTTTTTTCTTTTTTTTCCTTTTATTTTTATTAAAGTTTATAGAAACCAGAGACTAAAAAAAAGGAAAGTCTCAACAATCATATTATATATATACACACACACACACACACACACACACACACATATATATATATATATAAAAATAAAAAAATATCTATTATTCAATTTCCCATCACTTCCCACGGGATGGTCCTTACATAAATATGTTTCATATGAAAAGAAGATCTATTTTCAGAAATGTTTAAACAACAACAGGGCTCTACGAACAATGGGAAAAACAGAATCCTACTTAAATTTACATCTCCTATACATACCATTTTCCAAAATACCTTATGAAGATATGAAAGAAATGAAAAATATCCTTATATTTAGTATATTTAAGATAAGGGATTTTTATTATTATTTTAATCATCAATCCATAAAACTGGCTATCATCAAGTCCTTCTAAAATAAGAAATAACTGGGTCTCATTTTTTAACAAAACTATCAAGGAGGATCCCTCTTAATAAGCAATTAACTTATCCATTATTCCAACTTCAAACAATTTTATTTCCCGGTTTTCATTTGGAGTTTCTATTTTTTCCCCCAAGCTTTGGCACAGTTAATTCTTGAGACAGCTGTCATGTAGAATAAAATTTCTCCATACAGTAGGACTCCCATATCCGCGGATTCATTATCCACTGATTCAGTTACCCACGGTTGGCAACAGGCAATAGTGATCTTGCACTCCTCACTTTGTTCCCCACCGCTGCCAGCCCAATCGCACTGGGGAACGTGGGAAAGCAAAGTGGGGAGAGCGATCTCACATTCCCCACTTTGTTCCCACCACTGCCAGCCTGATCATGCTGGGGAAAGTTGAGAGCAAAGTGAGGAGAGCATTCGCCACTATCCGCAGATTTCAGTATCCACGAGGGTCCCCGGAACCAATCTTCCGTGGATACGGGGGCCCTACTGTATTTCCATGCTAGTTTCTCTTTGGGCATGCCCAACAAGTACATCAGTGGTGTCATGTGAAATTGAAAGCCCAAAATTTTTTCAACATGTAGATGTATAGACTTCCCATATTTTTTAGCCTTCTGGCACATCCACCATATATGGTAGAAGGTATCTCTTTCTGTTCCACATTTCTAGCACTTATCATTACAGTTTGTATACATCACACGTGTCAAACACAAGGCTCGCAGGGTAAATCTGACCTGCCAGGCCATTTGATGTGGCCCTCACACCTCTCCTGCAGCTGAGGCACTCCCCCCGCCTGGTAAACCTGATTCCTACATTGTGGGCACCCAGCTACCAGTATTCTGAAGGGGCCCATCAGCCAGCACTTGCAATCTACTTCTACTTCTGACTGCTCCTCTGTCCAAGTCTCACCATCAGAGCATTGTCGCAGGTTACCATGGTAACACTCCACACGGCTCACAAGAGTTCAACAGAGGAGCAGTCAGAAGTAGAAGTAGATCGCAAGTGCTGGTTGCTGGGCTCGGCTTCAGAATACCAGCAGCTGGGGGCCTGCAATATGGAGGTCAGGCTCACCATGTACAAGGGGCGGGGCAGGAAGAGCTCCAGGAAGAAGGGAGGAATAGAAAGAGGTACAGGGGAGGGGGAAGCAGGAAGTGGCACAGAGAGGGTCTGGGGGGCAGAAAGAGGCACAGAGAGAGTCTCAACTGGGACCAAAAAGTTAAACAAAGTTAATAACAGTGCTTGGTAATATTTGTCTGATGATTTTAAAAAACTTTGTTTTCAAAACTTGTTTTTCAATAAATTGTACAATAGTTGTACACTTGAATATCTGCGTGCCATTATTTTTCCTAGACTTCCAGTTTCAGAGCTAGTTATTACTAAAACCAGTAATAATCGAACGCAGAGCCAATTATTTAATATGACAAAAGTGTAGAAACATTTACATAGTCTTACAGATGCAACCGGCCCTTTGAGGGCAAAGCTAATGCTGGTGCGGCCCAAGACGAAATTGAGTATGACACCCCCGGTATACCTCTTCACAAGTCTTCCAGGTACTAGGTATCAGCGCTTTATAAATATTTTCTTTTAGGTTCTGGCAGGCTGTAGATTTAAGTCAGCATTTGGGTTCATTAAAAAAACAAAAAGCATGCTATCTGCATATATGTTAACTAGAAGCTTCTGCCCTCCAAATCTGAAACTTTAGATGAGCGGACAGTTCCTAAGGATCTGTGCCAATTATTCCACAGCAATTATAAATAAAAGTGGAACAGAGGGCAACTCTGACAGGCACCTCTTGAGAGATTAACCGAGAAAGAGTCTAAGTTATTAATATGTACAATGGCCTTTGTCTCTGCCCATAAACTTTGAAGAAGGTTCACAAATTTAGATACAAATCTAAATGTTTATGTAGTAATTTTAACATAAAAGATTGACTCCAATCTATTGAGTGCCACCATTACATCTTCAGTTAATAATGACAACAGGTGACTGGTAATCTTTGCTTGATTGATATTATAACATGTTGCACACAGTCTAAAATTTGTCTCCCCAGCACAAAGCCAAACTGATCTGCAGAAATATATTTTGAGATAAAACAGTTTAATCTCTTTGCCATTATTAATGCAAGGGGTTTATAGTCTACATTTAGCAAGGAAGTTGGTCTGCATTAACTTCCTGTGAATGGGTCACTTCCAGGCTTCAAGACTGCTATAATTTGCACCAAGTCCCATGAGTGGGGGATGCAGCTTACTTCCAACGCATCAAGGAACAATGAAGAGCTAAGTGAGGGCTAGAATCGCCTGAAATACCTTGCAAAGTTCACCACCAAACCTGCCAGGGCCGTAGGGACTTGCCATTTTTTAATCTTTTTATTGCAGTGCTGACTTCTGGAGTAACTGGGCTGTTTAACTTCTCCCTGTGTTCACTGCTGATGGGTCTGGTTGGTAAAGAATACAGATAGTGCACAAGCTCCCCCTTCTATGTTAACTCTAAGGCGTGCAACTTTCCATAAGACTGTCTACAGGTATCTAGAATGTTTTTGGGATCAGTCACTGTAGATCCACTGTCCCTTTTTATAGCCAGATTACTCCTCCTGTTCCTTTTATTCACAAGACAGGCTATCATTTTAGATGTCTTGTTCCCAAACTCCTAATGATTCCTTTTGAGATAAACCAAGGATGTGTGAATTCTAGCTGTATCCACTGCCATTAGCTCAGGTTTTCTATGAGAGAGCTCAGAAGCTAGTTTAGTACTTTTACTGTTTTTACACTATCTGGATAAGTGATCAATTTGTGTTATTAGTTCTAGTCTCTTTTTTCTTCTTTGTGTTATTTTATATATGCTGCTTCACTTACCAAACTGCCTCTCAGAAGAGATTTTAATGCATCCAGTTTTATTGAATTATTTATATCTGGGTAAGCCACTGTTCTGTGCTGTATACCCAGTACTACTCCATATCCAGTCTCGTAAGAGAGGAGCATGGTCTGATACCCAGACTGCTCCTCTGGAAATTTACTCAACCTGCGCACATACAGAGGCAGAGGCCAAAATATGGTTTATCTGAGAGTATGAATTAAATCTTGCTGAGAAATAAGCATAATCTCTATCTAATGGATGTTTTTCCCTCTAGTCATCAACCATATGATGAGAACTGATCAGGCCAGATTAAACTGCTGCTTAACTTGTGCTGAATATGCTGTCCTTGTGTCTCGACTGATGTCCATCCTTATGTTAGAATCTTCCCCCCCAAGCAACAATCCCTCCTTTGCAAAATCCTTTAACTGAACAATCATACAAATAAAAAAGCATTTTTGACCCTGTGAGGGAGCATAACAGGAACAAATCATGAGCATCTTGCCTGCCAGGATGCCCTTCACATACATAAATTGCCCGTCTGGATCCCGAAAGTCCCAGTGTCTTCAAAAAGTTAGCCCGCAGCCAGAAGGACTGCTGTTCCTCTTGTCTTAGATGACCCATCTGCTCAGAACTGTTTGCTCAAGCAACTAAGAGATAATGTTCTCTGGTCAGTTTTGTGCCTGTGGGTCTCCTCCAATAGTTAATTCTAACCACCCAGAAACTACT
This sequence comes from Iguana delicatissima, assembly GCA_948472985.1. NCBI lineage: Eukaryota > Metazoa > Chordata > Lepidosauria > Squamata > Iguanidae > Iguana > Iguana delicatissima. Next base: position 448,734 of record CAOKZL010001537.1, on the reverse strand, counting down.
GTATTTGCTGGCATGTAAGATTCATTTTATTCCCAAAAAATACTGTTTGAAAATGGTGTGTGCTTTATATGCTGGTGTACCTTATACGTGAGCAAACAGTATTTGCTGGCATTTAAATGAGGTGTGTCTTATACGCCAGCAAATACGGTACCTTAACTGCAATACTCTATCTCTTCACCAAGGAACCCAGACCATTAACCTTTAATGAAAATAATGTAAGGTTACTGAGAACAAGCAGTTGGCAAGTTATTATGTACTTTTCTTTTAATTCCTGAAATCACAGACTTTAACAGTATTATGAATGGTATGCAGGAGTCTTCCATTAAGATACTGATGTTAACTTGTAAACAACATGTCCAACAATAATAGAGAACATAATCAGCCTCAAACTAGGGAGACTCTCCAGCTATTGAGAGTCTTGTTCCCAGACCTAGAGGCCTGTCAGGTCGCTTTGCTTTCACAGAACACCCTGTAACTGTCATGCACTATCATACCAGGTTGTTTGCAAGCGTCACCTGGCAGCAGCGTTTTGCTACTTGATTCTATGTAATATACGGCATGCTCTGCTGCTTGGTGCCATGCAAGAAAAGCTGGAAACCGAATGAGAAAAACTCGGTGTTTTGGGAATACAGGTATGTTGATATAACAAATCTTGATAAGAAGAACAAAGGGAACATAAGGTCAGAACGTTGGCAGGCAGGAAGCCAAACTGGGAAAAGGAGTTGTTTTAATTAGCTGGCAAATAACGGCTTTGCACACACAAATTTTAATGTTACTTCTTAAAACACACTGCAGTTCCAATAAGGCTTTTAGTCTTGGTAATTGCCAGGATAAGCAACTGGTATTCTACTGTTTCTTGAATAAAGTTTTGCAAACCTAAGCCTATTTCTCAGGACAGGACTTATCCTGTACTTGCCATGCTCAGCTACCCTCAAGAGATGGTGCAGGGACTGAACATAATCTAACAATGAAAAGACACACAACCATTTTCAATACCCCAGGATTATCCAACACAAAAATGATAAAGTGAATGCAATTAAACATTATTCTTCTTTTTCACTGAAGCTGGTTGCCATCTGGGGTCGCATTTCTTGAGGTTGCTTCTGTCATGGGGTTTCATTGTTAACATCTCCTCAAACTCTTTAGGAGGTGGAACATTTAAACCTTTGCATATATTTATAATCAGAGATGTAGAAGGCACTGTCAAGGTTTTTCCATCCTTACATATTATGATTTTGAAGGGAAATACCCATAGCAAATTTTGAAGGGAAACATTTGACAGCAAATTCCTTCTTTATGATGCTGCTCAGTGAATGGACAGAATTCTTTCTTATATTTAAGAGTATCAGTGGAAATATTCCGTTTCATACATCCAATTCTCATAGAGTAGATTAGGCAAAGCATTTTCAAAACATGCATTTTACGGGAACATCTTGCAAATCGCACAATCACATTTCTTGCTCCATCTTCCAATCACAACTTGGGCTTTGCACTTGGTCATCTATGTGTGTGCTTCAATTCTACTTCAGCCAGCCTCAGAGCCAGACAAATTTGAGCAAGCCATGCTACAATTAACTTAGCAACATCTCCACTATTCTTCATCCTCCCAGGAATTCTGGGAAAGCACAGGTTAAACTTGAGGCTCCTGTCCTCTTGGTCCTCAAGCTTACCCTTAAGTAGGCCTGAACACTCACAGAGAGCTGCTTAAGTGTCCATGCTTTAAGCTTAAATCAAGCACTTCCAAAGGTGTAGTTTCTATTTAGGAAATGCTGGCCGTAAATGTATTAAATTTAAGGTCTAAAGTATTATTCATTTCTTTCTTTTTTTTCAAAGTCTGCCTGTTGTTCTTTACGGAGTTTGTATAATTGATTGTCCATTTTAGTATCTGTTTTCCCCACTGCAGCTTTGTTGTTTCTCACACTGCCATGCACCAATTTGTCCTCCTCTGCTTGTGAAGAGAGCTCAGCATCAATGCACTTAAAGAGTGGGAAAGAGCTAATAAGAGCACGGCTCACACTCTCAGAAACTGTTTGAGTCATTCCCCAAAATAAAGCAGCAAAAAATGTTAAGTCTGGTACTCAGTTTGTGGAGCTAAAATGCAAAATACATTGGGTGTTTCCCAGAGCAAGAAAATTAGGCAGCCATTTTGGCTTGTGCCAAACCACATCCGCAATGCTGCAAATGTTGACATTAAACAGGATGCACAAATGGGCGAGAGGCAACTGGCCCATTAAATAAAGCAGGGGCACAAATATAAGTTAGGTAACACCCAACTCTTTGGAATCACTGGGTTGTTATACCTATTCAAGGAGGTCAGCAAAAGGCGAGTCATCCAATTGCTGTTGCCTTTGTTTCCCCCTTTCTTAGCTTTATTTTGGCCTTGTGCCATACTGGTCTCTTCAAAGAGCTGCTTGTTCTCCAGAGGGCTTTGGTTTCTTTTACAGGTGGACAGAAACCTGAAAAGGTTGAGCCAGTGAGGTGTTTGATTCCTTGCATATGAAAGCACTTGGGTGCATGTTTGGGTTTCAATTTAAGTGCTAGAAGTAGTAAAAGTCATCAGGACAGTTCAGAGCTGTTCTAATCTCTGTCCACCACTTTGAACAGTCGGCCATGCCCCCCTGTCCCCCCACGGGAAATAAGTTCTAAGAAATGTTTTTAGTCTGATTTTTCAAAGTCCGTATTTAATGGTTTTTACCGACTGCACACAGCTTCAAAGACCCTGGTGGGTTGAGGGGCAATGCACAAATGGTTTATATCCATGAAGCCCAGAAACTGTGCAAGTGAGAAGAGACGGACGAGGGCTCAAGCTGCTGCAGCAGCACCTTGTCTGCGGAGAGGAAGGCCCTCTGAAGCCACGCTTCTTCTAGGGAAAGCAGCCGGGCTTGGCTCCTGGCTCTCCCAGTGGTCAGCTCCCGGCCACAAGCACTCCTACCCCACCCCACCCCACCCCGCCTTACTTACCTTCCCACCACTAAATGCTTTGCTCCCAGCCTTCCATCTCCTAAGCGTCTGCTCTTCTCTCATCATTAAACTTTGAAGAATTTTTCTCATCCCTCAGGTGACAGTGGACCTTCAACCGCCTTCCTGAATGCCAAAAGGCACACAGACACAGTTCCGGGGGACGGAGCTCAACGTAACCTGCCAGGAGGTTTTCCCTGTTACCTCCAAGAGTCCAGGGGCCTGGCCTGGGCAATACCAGGCCACAGACAGATGGGAAACATCATTTTCTTGCTGCTCCCCTCTCTGCACTGGCCTTCCTTATTCTTCCACACAGCTCGTTACACAGCAGGCGGGCTTCATGTCCCTCTTCTCAAGGTGCTCAAGCACTGAGTGAGCATGAAGGGGCCCTCCAGATGTGACTGGACTGCAACTTCCAGAAGCCTTAGGTAGCACAGCCAGTGGTGGGGAAGATGGGGAGCTAGGGTTCCCAGGTGAAATAAGGGACAGGTCTCTTATACCTTTAATAGTTAAGGCACTTAAGAGAGAAAATTTCAGGGCATGCAAGCAACTTCTGCTGAAATTCCCTGTTCTATACAATCACTGCAGGTACAGGAGCCCTGTCCCTTACTCCACCTGGCAACCCAACAGGAAGCCGCACTCCAGCAACATCTGGAAAGTCACCTGATTCCCACCATGTTCTGAGGGATTAATTCAACATCCCTCTGGAACAAGAGCCTCACCCAGCATACTTCGCACTCCTTTGCATGGGCAGAAGGACAAGCACTCAACTTTTCTTCCCATCTTCTCCCTGATTTTTGGCAGTGGACCTTTCTTACCACCACTTCAAATTTAGCAGTTTTTTTGACAGAGCAGCCTAGGCAACCCACACAAGAGAAGTAAACCATTTAAGAGCCCTGGCTGCACGTCAAAGTGTAAAGCACACTCCTTTTCAACAGAAGGAGACAAGTAAAATAACATCTACTCAGGTAACTTTCTACTACTAACTGAAACAACAGTGAAGTTTGTTTCTTCTTGTGTGCCTTCACATCATTTCTGACTTACGGCAGCCTAAAACAAACCTATTATGGGGATTTCTTGCCAAGACTTGTTGGGGGGGGGGAGTTCGCCTTTCCCTCCCTTTCACATGGAGGGGGTAACTGACCCAAGGTCATCCAGTGAGTTCATGGTCAAGTGAGCATTCGAACCCAGGACGCCAGAGTCATAGTCTAACAGTCAAAACACTACACCAGGTTGGCTCTCTCCCAAAACCATAAAAAAAGTTTTGCTTTAGCATGCAGAACACTTGTAAAAACTCAATCAGAAATTAGGATAAGCATATCATATCAAATTGCTTTTAAATCCTATCGATAGCTTAATTATATTTAACCTCTGTACTTTTTAGTGATTTGTATTTTTACCTGAATTGGTTTTAACTTTCTTAAGGTGCCCTGTGTCCCAGGGCTATTTAAAAAAAAGGCAGGTTATAGTTCTGACATTAGTAATAATTCAGAACAACTCAAAAGCCTGGTTTGCCCCAGAGCAGGGGAACCTGTGACCCTCCGGCGGCTGTAGGACTCTAGCTCCTACCAGCACCAGCCAATTTGGCCACAGTCCCACATGAAGAGGCCCCTGGAACTACAGCTCCCAGGGCTCTCATGGAGACCTCAATCTTTGCTGACCTCACTCGTAGATACGCAGGGATGTCTTGCAAGGAAGCCACCCTTGGGCTGCCACTTTGTTCGATCTGACCAGAAAAGAGGGAATCTAATTACTATTACCATTTTATTCATTTATATCCCACCTTCTTCCCCTATAGCAGGACTCAAAGGCGACTTACAAGCCAGTAAAACCAGATTAAAAACTTAAAAACCCATCAATAAATACACGTGAGCATCTACTTTTAACCGACGAAGACACGTATAAGCAGTAGTACATATGCACATTACACACGCGCACACATAAAATCTCTACCTATTTATCTAAACACACTGTAGAAGATGTTATCAGATTGACTCCCAGTTTGCTGTATTCGCAACTGGTACATGGTAGGACAAAACCTGGAGGGAAAAGGTGGGCATATAAAAGGTGGTGGTGGTGATGACGATGGCAGCACTTGGCTGGTCAAAGAGAAGACACAACTCCACTCCTGACCTCCAACAGGTGCACTTTATGTGGTTTCCTGATACAGTTAAACACAGACAAAAGCCTATCACCAATAAAATATACTATTAAACGAACTGTGATACTAAAATGCTATTGAAGTTAGAGCAATTTAAAGATATGCCATGCTTTCCAAAAAGCACACCACCAATCCCATTTCTAGACTCTTGCTGTTGTTGCTGTTTGCTCTCCAGCCGGCTCTGAATTACTGTGCATGCAGGAGACACCCTCAGGTGCCCTGCTCACCCACAGCCCTGCTCAGGTCATAGGATCACAGAGTGGGAAGCAACCACAAGCCGTCCAGTCCAACTCCACCCTGCCATGCAGGCTCTGCAAACAGAGGGTCTTCTCTGACTGAATTTATCCCCCCTGTAATGCGGCCTCCCTCTTCTGCTACTGCCTTCCATCTTTTAAAGTGAGTCACGCTATCTCACAGTAAGGACCAGAGGCAACGTGACTGCAAATACCAGCTGCTGAGGAACACGGGCAGGAGGGTGCTGTTGGGGTGCTTTCCAGCGGGGAAGATGGTAGGCTCCATAGGCCTCTGGCCTGACCCTGGAGAGCTCTTATAACAGTCAGGTGAAGAGGCACAAACTCTCCTTGACAGGAGTCTAGAACAAACAAGTAGGACGAGGTTTAGGCCTTTCAGCAAGTCCATTTTCCCCCACGGGGAGATACTGGAGCACATGAGGAAGGGGCTGCTTAAAAAAACATTTTGTGAATTGCCTCGATGACTAATCACAAGCTCCCTAAAGAATTCAGTAGCAGAAGGGAGCAAAATGTGCCCCTTCCACCTGGGAAGAACAAAGGAATTAAAACAAGAAAGAAAGAGAGACAGGTTTGAGGAGGACTTGACCTAGATTAGTGTTCCTCTGACTCATCCAATTAGACAGACGCTGTTCAAGGCTTAATTAGAACTGGGTCATCAGGAAAGGAGAGGCAGCAAGGTAAGTAGAGAGCATGTGTGCGTGCGTGCGTGCGTGCCTGCCTGCCTGCCTGCCTATCTGGAGATCCTTTCTTGAAGAGACCATTCCAGAGCACTGTCCCTTAGATTGACCAGGAACTAGGAAAAGAATGGCAGCTCCCAAATACTCAGAGATCCCCCTTCTTCCCAGCAACCAGCCATTCCCAAGGAGTCAGCAAGGCGTATTTTGAACAAATACATTTTAGGGCCAAGTTCCCATGAGGTCTGTTTCCAATGTGTAGGCTCACAATATAAAATCAAAAGAAGCTTAAAAACTTATTTGTTGTTATTGTTGTTTGCGCCTTCCAGTCTATTGATGGTGACTCTAAGGTGAGCCTACCATAGGGTTTTCTGGGGCTGAAAGCGATGCGGTCATGGTCACTCAGTGGATTTCCAGAGCCAAGCGGGGAATCAAACCTTGGTCTCCGGGATCGTAGTTCAACCCTCAAACCACACCACTGTGCTGGCTCACTCAAAATTTTAACACATCATAAAAGAAACTAAAGTGAATTCCAGACAGCACTCAGTCCAATAACAACGAAAGAGAGGTCTTTCAAAAGGAAGAGTCTTTTTACAAAGGCTTTTCACACCTGCCCAGGCCCCATTCCTCCTCATCCTCTGTCTAGCCACAGGTCTTTTAACTACATCATAATTGGGAAGATGGTGAAGGAGGGCTGGAGAAAACACAGAAAATAAAATAAAATAAAAGGCTGGTGGAAACAAAAATGGTCTTTCTGCTTCTGCTGTTGCCTTCATCATTCTAAGAGAAGGCCTGAGGAATCTGCAAATTTAGGAAAGCCATCCAAGCAGAGGACACGAGGCAGGGGAGGCCACTGCCTGAGCAAGTGGCAAGATTCTATCTAAACACAAATGCTTCCAGAAGCCAGGATCAATCTGTAGAAAATCCCTTATGAAATTCCCATCCAGGAATGGGAATCATAAAACCTACAATATCATAGGCAGATTGCCTAAAGCACTTGCAAAATCCATGCTGCTGGATTCCAGCAGCGCATCACATCACTGAAACCAGGAAAAAACTGTTTTACCACTGTGGGCTCAAAATGCATTTAGAGCAAGCCAAGTGCTGCCTTTAAATGTCCCCATCTCCCTGCTTACTGCCAATTTTGGGACTGTATAACTGCCCCACCAGATCTGACAAAGTTGTCCTCCCCAGGAAGATGGGAGATGGTCTTCTTTGCTGTGGCATCCCAGTTATGGAATGCCTTCCACCTGAGACACCCCACTGTGCCAGAATGAGAACCAAAGTCCAAGTGTGGCTTTTTAGTAACACCTTTGGGGCCTAACACATGCGCTAATGGTCACCTTTATTTAAATGATTTACCTAGAAGTATCTTGTTTTAAGTGCTAATACACTTTTTGTCCTTTAATATGTATTGGTACTGATTTAAATAGTCCTAAATTGATTTTATGGTATCCCATGTGAGATCCTCAGATACAGAACAAGATATAAATATTTCGGAACCAGCATAGTGTCATACTTTGATCCTCTCCAAGAGCCCAGGATCTGAATCAGCCATGGAACCCCACGGGGTGGCTCTGGGCAACTCACCCTCTCGCAGCCTCAGAGGAAAGCAACGGCAAAACTCCTCTGAAGAAAGCTGCCCACAAAAATCTCACAAAAGCAATGCTGTAACTTGGAGTTGACTTGAAGGCACAAAACATACATATTTTTTAGTCAGTATGGTGTATATTTTGAATGGCAGATTAGAGCATGAGGGTTCAAATCCCCGCTCAGCCATGGAAACCACTGGGTGACCTTGGGTGCATCATACTCTCAGTTTTAGAGGAAGGCAATGGCAAACAAGCACGTCATAAATCTTAGCTAGAAAAACCTAACAGAGGTTCACTATAAATTGGATAAGACTTGAAGGCACACAACAACAACTTCTTTAATAAAATGAACGAACACACCCAACTTAGCCACAATATTTGGAATATTCCCCAGCATACAGGGCAAGGATGGCAGCTAACAAGCCATGGTCAAATATTCCAAGAAGTTCCCTTTCCTAAGCAGTAACCTGCCCCCCCACTGCTTTTTTAATTGGCCTCAGTCATTCAAGAGCAATCTCAAGATTAAAGGCAGCACTTCTGCAAATCAAGGTCAGGTTCACACCCTAGTCCTTTAGGAAAGGAATGAAAGGTAGATGGAGAGAGGGAGAGAGAGTGTGACAGGCCTGAGGAGGCCCATGGAGCTTCATGGCTGAGTCAAAATTTGAACCAGGGTTTTGCCAGTCTTAACACCGCACTCAAAACAGCCCATCACAACTGCCCCTGGGCAGGCAAGCCCTCTAGCCAACACTCTACCTCGTTCATTTTCAACTGCTTCTCAGCCAGATCTGATTCACACAAAGGCAGCCACACACACTCAGAAGAACATGAAGCCATCCTCTGAACCTGTCCATACAAAATCACTTAAGAACCTCAGTTCCAGCAAAGTGAATTTGGAGATCAACTGCAGCTGTGTCACAGGGACCAAGTGTTTTGTCAACATGTGCCAGAACTCCAGAGAGCCCTGGAGCAGAATATATATCTAAGAGAAAGAGAGAGAGAGAGAGAGAGAGAACATGCTGCTCTTTTCCAGTCTGAAATATGATATGTAAACACACACATGGGTCACAGTTCAGCAGGAAGTTATTTCAGAAGAGCAATTCTGGAACTCCTCAGATGCAGCACTTAGAACAGCAGTCTCCCAGCCAAATCACATTTCAAGAAAGGAGTCAGAGAGAAGAAAAGAGAAGTTCAGAGAGAAGAACTCGTAACTCAAGTGCCACCTTTCTAATTCCAAGCATCCCTTTACTTGATCAGTGGACAGGCTTAGGACCATGCCCCTTTCAAGAGAGGGAAAAGCATCTGAAAGGGGGTATGGTGTTCCAGGGCAGGAACCCAAAGTGGCTAGAGCCTTTGATCCCCACAGCCAAGACACGGAGGGGCTGGATGTCTTCTACCAGAGGATTCTTAACAACTCTTATTGACTATCTTCGACTCTGACCTCCTTGTTGCTTGAGAACAGGTGGCAGGAAAGGACCAAAGGCAGTTATCACAGCACCCTTAAGGCTAAACCAGACCCTCAATTTGCTTATTATATTTATGTAATTAACATCCCAGCTATGTCCTGACAAGGATCCAAGTTGACTGACTATAGAGACTGAAAAAAGCTGAAAAACAACAATTGAAATGTTAAAATACACTACCCTATCCAAACAAACAGAATCTGAAATAGTATCAAGGCATTTAAAGATATAGCAATGGGAGTAAAAGTACAGCACACACACATATAAAGGACTCTTTTGTACAACTAGTTAATTGCCAAAATCCTATTTAAACAAAAAGACCATTGCTGCAAGCAGGAGAGCTGAAAAGGGGTCTACTCTGCCTCCTTCTCAGACATACTCTTCGGCTTCTAAAGAAAAGGATGGTGCTCAGCGCATTATTACATACACATTCCACCTTTCATCCATGGAATCAGAGTAGGTTACATAGGGGTCTCAATTGGTACGCCATCCAGGGGCTGACCAGAGTCCAACCTAGTTGCAAGGTCATGCCACCGCAGGTGACCACAGCATGCGATACAAACGTTCCCTTCATTCTGTACCATATCTTTACAGATTCCCCCTCCTCACCAACTCCAGCTCAGGAGTCCACCCAAGCAGAGCACACAGGTGATCAAGAATGAGTGGCTGTGAATGGATGAAGGTCATGAAAATTCACTGCAGTGTTTATTTCCAAAGTGACAGAGTTCAGGCATCATCAAAGAGGTAATCAACATAAAAGAGCAGCATCCATATGCCGTCATATGTATTAATAGCTACAGAAAAGCTGGCACTACCTTGAAGCTTCCAAGTTTGATTCACCAGAAAGTTCTATCAGTTGAGCTAGAAACTTCCTTACAGCTCCATGGGTGATTTGAACACCACTCCAAAGATGGACAGGTCCCTACCCAAAATTGCCACAAACCTCTACCACACACAGACACAGGGAGAATAAGGGATAACAAACTGTGCTTAGGAAATGCTGTGCTTCCACTTTCTCCAATCAGTTTTGTTCTTAGACACATCTGTAAAGTTTTACCAAGGAAGACTGGATTATTTCACATTCACACTGGGCAAGTTTAAACAAAGAAAGAAATACGTTAACCCAGGCTTCTCCAGGGCCTAGTGGTAATACTGTACCTAGACTGATTCCCCTGTCTTAGCTCTCCATGAAGCCAGGCCAACTGGGATGATCAGAATCCTAACAAAGAAATGGACTAAGAAATAAGCAGGTTGTAGAATTCTGATCCCCACACAAAACTCCAGATAACATAATGAATCTTGCTCATTTTCCTTGTCCTAGAAGACTAGAAGCCATACTTGGGGGGAAGTATATTTATTTTACCAATTAAAACCTTTACGTCCATATCTTTATCATCTCAAATATTTATTATGTTTAACTCTTCCAAGTATAAATCAACTAAATCACATGGAACAGTTTAAAACAACTTAAAACCATTAACATATGCGTGGTGTTGGGTAATATCAATCAGGCCCCAAAAGTTTTTATGAAAAGGCATGTTTTTACTTGGTCCTGGAGCAACATGAGCATTGTGATCAATGTGGCCTCTCAGGGGAAGATATTCCACAATTGGCCCACAGAAGGGAAGACCCTGCTTGCCACATTTAGCTCCCCTGCAGATGAATATGTTATGACCACCTCACAAGACATCCAGGGTCCTGTCATTTGAATTAATAGCCATCTTCTCTGGTCACTGCTGTGTCATGCAGTGCTATGATGGAAGCCATTGTTTACAAAATTATGACTCAGCTTGTAAAGCAACCAGGAAAGGAGTCTGGCAACAAACCACCACATAAGGCTAGGTTGTAGCCTTAGTCCTCTGGGCATCAGTAACCATACATACAAGCTATTATTAGGTGGGCAACATCCTCTTGCTCTTTTCTGTTTCATTTTAAAATTCTGTATGCACATCAGCAAAACTTGTTTTGTAAATTCAGGCACCAGGGCAACTGCTTGCATATGTACATAGACTAGTTCTTCCACAGGCAGAACAGGTGGTATGTTTTTCCCTACTACCTTACCATAATCCTCACCCTCGGAGACAGCAGCTGCTCCCACGAAGGAGCCTGATTAGCACAACCAAACCACCGCTTTCTTGCCACAGACTGGAAAGGAAATGAAAATGGTGGTTCCTGGCAGTCCCCAGAGCCAAGGCTTCTATCTCATTTACTCAGACGTCAGTCCCATCCCGCAAAGGTCCACTGCACCTCCTTCATTGCAATTCTACCAACAATTGCTTTCCAGACCATTACTGATGAACTGCCCTTTACCTGGTTCCTCCTCCTGCCGGAAAGAGTACTTTAAGCCCTGGGTTCCTCTCCAATTCCTCTCCCTTCTTCCTGCACAACAATAATATTTTACATTACAGTCAACAAAGAAAGGTAGAAATTAAAATCCCCCACTCCCATTTGGGGAACAGGAATCTAGCAGTTCAGGATAAAACAGTAAAATCCAAAATCCATCCTGCAGTGATGCCTTTATTGGATTTGGGATTTTGTTGTGTTTTTTTCCCCTTATGGGCAAGATGGCTGTCTTTGAAATGTCTGGCAGTTCAGGAGCAATTGGTGTTCAACAGGAAGCAAGCAGATGCAAAATCCACAACAAGGAAGCTCCTCATTACAAGCTCAGGAAGTCTGAGAAGTCTCCGTAATGCACTCCTACTCCACACTAGGCAAACTGGTGCTGCAACTGTTCTGAGTGAAGCAGACATCACAAATGAGGTTTTAAAAAAAACTGCCTTGATTCCCAGCTTCAGGGAAAAAGTAAGGTATAAATGAAGTGACAGAGCAGAACAAAACGACAGAATCCTGAAAACAAATAAATGAGTTTGAGAGCACATCAAGTCGGAACTCTCCCTAGAAAATGATTGCACTGGGACTATCATACTTTGGACATATCATGAGATGACAAGACTCATTTAAAAAGACAATAATGCTCAGTAAAGTTGAAGGCAGTGGGGGAAAAAAGAAGACGAATGCAGGACAGGTGGACTGACTCCATCAAAGAGGTCGTGAGTAGGTCTCTTAGTAAAAGGATCTCTTAGAGCTCTCTCTTCTCTCTCAGGATCCTCTTAAATCAAAGCTAACTGGACAGCATGCAACTCCAAGCCTGAAAAGAGGTAAAAGGAACACAAAATACATCAGAGTGCCATGGGTCATCTGGATTCTCAGTAACAATTAGATTATTTAAACGAAGGAATACCAGACCAAAGAATTTCTGTGTGAAAAAAAACAACAGTGACTGGTCCAACTCCACAACCAAGCAGGGATTTAGACCTCAAAGTCTGGCTCTACCAAAAGTGTGGCATGATGTATACTGAGTATATGCAACCAGACAAGACAAAATATAATTATAATAATGACACACACCTCTGGTGCTTAGTGAAACAGTTTATCCTTTGATTTTTTTTTTCTTGTATTGCCACGGATTTCCAGGATGACCCAGGTGCACAGCCAGACCTCCAGATCTATTAAAACTTCCATAATGAATCTTCTGGGAACAGATGTTTGTCAGTTCCGGGAACTGATCTGCACTGAGATGCAACTGGCCACTCTATGAGGAAAAAATACCCTGCACGTTCTCTAGATGTGATTTTTTCTGAAACAAAACTGTAGTTGCATAGGTACTGTTTTACTCAAGCAAAGGCAGCGGCAAAACTGGCAAACGTGTCCAAGCAATGGACATTAAAATACAAAAATCAGAATACCCCCTTGTAATCTAAGCTAATGAGCTCTTTCTACTAGTTGCTGTGAAGCAGGACAAACAAACTCACCATAAATGCTTTCCCCAAAACATTTGGGGAAATAATTGGATGTCCAATTTTAATAATATCCTGCACTGTAGTAAAATACGATTAAAGAACTGAAGATTTGCTGCCCTTTATGGGAACTCCAAATCCATAGACTGTGGCGGTCCACTGGGACTGGTATAAGTAGCTCTGCTTAAGTTCATTTCTGTCTCCCTTTCGCATATCTTGATCTGCATATATTTGACACAAAAGGAATCACAACAACCAAAATGTCATTTGTTTGACGACCCAGCTCTATGTAACTTCAGCACTATAGTAATATCATCTATAATATCTTATCTGAAAGAACAAAAATTTTTGCCAAAAATCAGTTCAAGTTATCCAAAAGAAGCCACATGTTGCAGTGTTGCACCAAGCTCCCGAAAGCAATTACCAACAAATGTAGTTGATATATAAATAAATAAGGTTTAGATATCTGAGGCTGTAGAATTCAAAAGTTACTGAATATTGAATATTTCACTGCTCTGTATTTGTGATCATCAACTGTGGAAGCACCCAAAAAGAATATGGGTCTTCTTCACCCTTTGAAGCAGCTCGCATATTTTACTTTGTTAGCACACTTTTACACAAGGTCTTCACCCTTCCACAGACTATATGACTAGCAAGCACATTTTGTTCAAGAACCAATTTGCAAGACAGTACCAATACACAATCTGACTAGATTTATTTCGCCACACACAGTGATGTAACAACCGTCACCACAACACATCAGGCAGGCAAGACATTACCCCTATAGTCATCTCAGGTCAAAATTTCTGCAGCATGGCAAGATGGTACCTGTACATGATACACACCTTCCCGGGGGGGGGGGACAGATGTGATTTGCCACTCAAATGCCGCTCACTCACTACTCAGCAGAAGCTTATCACAGATCCCAAGGTTGTGTAAGATTTCTTCCAAAACCTAGTGTGTGAGCATGCTCCAATACCTCTGAAAACTACTAGTTTTGTGGTCTCCAACAGTATTCATTAAGATGAATTCCTATGACAGAAGGACCTACATTTCCACTAACATATTAAACAATGCAGGCTCACAATACAATTAACCTATAGCAACTCAGGGTTAGAAGTTCTGAGCATCCAGAATTCTGGGATCATTTATACCTTAAGACCTCAATGGGAGTTTCTTAATGTTGGCTCATGATCTTGTTGATAAAGCCAGTAAAGGGGATGGGACAGTTTGTTTAGGACTCCCAAGACAGAAAAAATATGTTTATAGTATCAAAGCATTAAAGACTCTCCAGAAAATACCCATCATACACATGATCATACATTGCAATCAGAGTTCAGTTAAAGAACAGAGGAATTAAGACTACTGTAACTGCTTGCACAAAATATTATATACATGCTTCACATACAGAGGGCAAAGTTGAAAAACAGCCCCTCAGGCCATTTCTGCACTAGCCTGTTATAGTGCTATGATTCCACTTTCACCATCCTACGGAATCCTGGGGTTTGCAATTTCGGGAGGGGCCAAAAGGAAATGGCCTCAGTCTCAGTGGTATACCCTTGCCTGAAGCTGACACTTCATTTCTAGAACCCATTTCTGATCAAGTCAGGCAAGGACCCTTGGCCACTTTGTGAACTACCATGAGGAAGGTATTCCTGGGGCCTAAATTCAACATAACTTTAATAAACAGCACATCCCTGGAATTCCACTGCACACTACTTCTTGTGGTCCCACAGATAAACCACCACTTGTGCAACACGCAAATGTCTGTACACTCAGTTACACAAGTAAGAAACTGTTGGATTCCCACACCCGCTCCCATGCAGTCTAGAACTAGGCGCCCAAGAAAACCAGGTTATTTGAGCCAGCAGAAGGACACTATAGGATCCTGCCTAAGCCTCAGCTGACATTTTGACCTGGACTACTTGCTTAAAGCTGGAGCAGGGATTAAAATGAGGCTGTAAGCCCATGGTGAGCTGAGGTGCATTTGACAAGGCTCATCTGGTTCTGGGCCAGACAAAACTTAAAAGCAAGGCAGACGTCAGGGAGAAGTAGGCCCCAGCCAGAGCCACATGAAGCTGTACCTTTGCCTTGTTATTAGCATGTCTGGTCCTCCATCCTCACAGGGGGTGGATCCACACTATAGCCTGAACAGCTTACAGGGAAACACAGGCAGTGGCATCTTACACCACTTGAGATCACTGCACTCAGTTATGTGTCAGAAAGGAGCCCTTCCCAGCATTTCCAGGAGATGCCAGAACCATGTTGGGATCTTCTGAATGCAAAGAAGGCATTCTGCCATTGACTTGCAATCACCTACTACTGCATTTTTGGCCTCAACTATCAAGATCCATTAGTTAAACAACTGCCCTTGTGAAGTGGAAATAATACTAAATCGCATGCCATCACCACCTCACTAGGAGAGGAGCGTTCAGAGCTTCCAATCACCTAAACAGCACTATCTTCATGATCCACATCCTATACACAGATGTCAAACAGGTGAAGGATCACTAGGATAATCCGTGAAGAGCAGAAGGGTAAAAGGAGCCAAGACAGGCCGGCACCTTAGTATGTTCACACATCCCTTCACCCTCCAACTTGCAGGTGGAAGGGTGCCTTCCTTCACTTGTTAGTTTCAGTGCACAACCAGCAGAGTTGCAAAATGCACAGTCATCTCAGTTACAAATTTTCTTTGCATGCAGTTACCAGAGCTCTTGCCCTAAAGAATTCTACAAGGCAAACTTTTATTCTCTGCCAGTCCACCTCCAGCAGCACAGTAACAGCATGCACTGCAAAGGAAGACCTACCCAGGAGGAGGGGGGCTGTCCTTACAGCCCACCATCACACACTCTGGGTGGCTGGGGATTCACCCCAAGGCCTCTCCTGAAAGAGTGTTTCCCACAAAAGGCGCTACTCCAGAAGCCAAACCGCCAGCCCTGCCTGCAAGGCCCCAGCGAGACAGAGCCGGAAGAGGAAGGCAGGTGGGAAAGGAAATCTCTCGTCCAGGTGTTCAGCACGTTTTGCATTTCGAGAAGCACAGACAAGTCTTCCCGCGGCCTCGTTCCCTTCAAAGGCCTGGCCTTCTACCAAACCGCAGCTGCCGCCCCTTCCCTAAAACCTCTTCACTCCTCCGGCGTCCCCTCGCTCTCTCTGCATTTGGCAGCCAGAAAGGGTTTCCGAGGCGCAGGTGCCTCCTGATAGTCCCGGAACCGGAAGGGACGCCCTGAGACCATCCAGCCCAACCCCGATGCCAGTGCTGAGGGCACCTTTGAGAAATGGCCACCCAAGCTCTGCTTAAAGGCCCCGAAGACGGAAAGGCCCCGGGGCGGGCAGTGAGAGAAGGGAGAGGACTCCCGGCCTCCCACGCGTCGGCCCGGCCTGACCGCTCCGACTCCCGAGGCGGCACCGGGGGAGGAGCCGGGCAGCGCCTCGCACGCCCTACACCGAACAGTGACGTGTGAATGCAGGGCGCGGAGAGCGGGGAGGGCTCCCGTGCCCTCCCGTGCCCGCTCCCCACCCCACCCCACCCCACCTCACCTCACCTCACCTCAGAAGCCCGCTCGCCCCCCCGCCCTCGTACCGTCCTGGCGGCCTCTGCCCAAGTCCTGCCCTTCTTCTTGCGGCCTTTCTCCCTCATGGCGGCGGTGGCGGCGGCGCTGAAGGAGCGGCGAATGAATGGGGTCGGGGAGGGGGCGGGCCGGGCCGGGCCGGCGCGGGATTCCCCTCTCGGCCGGGGACGAGGAGAGGAGGACGCGGGCGGAGAGCGAGAGAGGAACGCGCGCCTGGGCCGCCGCCGCCGGTCGGTCCGCCTCGTCAAGTCCTCAGGCTCGCGACGCCCGCGGCTCCCCCCGCCGCCATGTTGGGAAATCCGACAGCCGTCACGTGACCGCCAACAGCACCGCCAACTGACCACTGAGGCTCCGCCCCCGCCGCCTAGCCAGAGAAAAGGACGGGCCGCGGGAGGGGCCAAATGGAATCTGTTGACAGGCG
The DNA here is from genome assembly GCA_948472985.1 of Iguana delicatissima. Taxonomy (NCBI): domain Eukaryota; kingdom Metazoa; phylum Chordata; class Lepidosauria; order Squamata; family Iguanidae; genus Iguana; species Iguana delicatissima. The sequence goes on along the minus strand of CAOKZL010001537.1, from coordinate 431,851 downwards.
GCTCCGCCCACATGGAGAGGGACGAGCGGGTGGGATGGCGACAGCAAAGATGACGCGCCTGCGCAGATAGGACGATAGGAACAGCGCCTCTGCCGGCCGCAGCTCTTCTCAACATCTTAATTCCAAGAAGGGGCGCTCCTAAACCGGGCGTGCGCACTGCGCCGCCAGACTCCCTCCTCCCGCTGAGGGGAGGTGCGTGCGCATCCGAGGGGGCGTGGCCTCCGATTTCCTCAGACGCCTCGGCGGGCAGGCACCGCCCTTTCTCTCTTCCCGCTCGATTTCCTCACAGGGGTGAGGGGGTGTCCGGGTTGTCCTTTTTTCCTCCTCCTGACTCTTGTTGTAAAGTGGCCAGTCAGAGATCAGACCTCGGTTTGAAAAAAAGATTTTCTTTGTTGGTTCTTCTTCCTAGCAAGGAGCACCGGTCGGGATCACTCCCAAAGAAACCGGCCGGCCTCTTAGATTGTGCCAGCCTTTATATATTCCAACAGACGTGTCATACAAGTGGCATAAGTGTTGTATATTTTGCATACAGTGAACAATGAGGTGTTCTGCTGCACAGCTTGAAATGTTTTAACTTACTGGGTACGCGTCTACAGCAAAGGGAAAGTAAGATTACAATTCAGCGTTTACAGAGTTCTGTTGTTTTCATCAAGCACAGAGAAAGTCAATTTTCTGCTTTTTTCCCCACTCCTTGTGGTCATCAGGCCTGACCCGAAACTGCACATCCACTTCATTCCCCCCTTTATGCCGAATTTATTAGCAATTCAAGCGTATCTATTTTGTTAGTTTGGCCTTTCCATTAAAGCATACACAGCAGCTTTCTCTATTACTCTAATCATTACAGATTGGAAACACTTTAACATGCACAGTATTGCTAAACAGATTTAGGAAAACCATTATTTATGTACAAAGCAATTCTACAAGCAACGCCTTTACCCATACTTGCTTAGGGAGCCAGATAATCATGTCCACATGCCTGCAGACTACAAGAATGATTTTCTAATATTGAATACTTCAGAGTGCATTTTTCCTTTTCACATTTAAACTCATTTACCATTGTAAAAGCTGGTTTTTCTCTAGAACTCATTTAAGGAGGACCAGCCCCCCTTCTCCCCATATAACTCAATGAAACCATTGCTATAACTAAGGAAGAAGTCAACACTGGGATGTTTTGCTGGGCATGCCCGTAGAGATTAGGGATTTCAAACTTTACATTACAATTGGGATAGTCTCCTAGCTTAGCCCATGAGTACATACCCAGCCGTTACTGACGTTCAAGGTGTTCACGATCTGATTGACCAGTTGGTGGAATTTTTCGCCTCCCTTGTTCTGCATCATCCTCATCATCACCAACAGTTGCCATATACACATATCTTCCAATCCCACAAAACATCCGTCTGTAGTGATAAAATAGGTAGGCCAGGCTTCCTGCCCCTCCTATGCCTGCCACAACCCATGTTATTGTCTCCCACATTCAGGGTCTGGCCGTACGCAGGAAGTGCCCCCCAGGTAGCACTGCAGTAGGGACCAGTCCTTATTCTTTTTTCCTCTCCAGGTGGAGATCTGGCCATGCGCTGGGTGCCTGGCTTCCAGGTATTGCAAGCACAAACAGGGCCTGGTCTGGATCTTCTTACTGCTTTCTGGTGATTTTCAGCTTCAGAGGTTGCCCTGTGATTGGGGCAACAGTCCAGTCAAAATGAGCCTTAGTGTTATACACCCAAGGCCTCATCCTGGCCACCATTACTACAGTGGGAGTTGTCACCACTACCTGATAGGGTCTCCTCCACCCATGACCAAGTTGTCCCCAATCCTTCACCCATATCTCCTGGTTGGAAGGGGTATGCCTGTGCCTGTAGGAAGGGGAACCCCTGTTCTAACATTTCTCCTTTGTTGTACTCAGAGCTTTCCCTAATGCCCTATCTCCTTCCTGTAGAGTTATGTTTCCTTAATCCACCCAAAATGGCTTCATACTTTGGCTAAAAAGGGGACAACCTTATGGTTCTGTGAGGTGTGCACCTCATCCTATGCCTTATCATAATGGGGCTTTGGGAAGAACAAAAACACTCCTGGTTTCTCTGTTGTGGGCTGCACATGGAATGAGAGTGAAAAGTCTCTGTAAAATGGGCTAGGAAGATGAATGTGGTATCATGCCACTTGCCCTGTGGTGGCATCCAGTCCAAAGACGTAGCCAGGGCTATTATCTGGGCCATACACATTGAACTACTGTGTCTTCAGGATTTTGTTTCATCTTCTCCACTTTCCTTGAGTTCTGAGGTCTGCAGGTACAATGTGACTCCTCCAGGTGATTCCTAGAACAGTGGTTTAATCTTTGATGACCTTGTGGACAAATGCAGGTCTGTTGTTTGAGCCCATATGGTGTGTGGGCTTCTTTGGGGCTGACGCTGGTCTCCTGGCTGTCTCAGAGCCTTCAGCTGTCCCTTCTCCCTGCCCTCCACCCTTTCAGTCAGAGTCCTGCAGCTGCAGTTCCACTTTCAGCCTGGAGGGGCGTTTTTATCTTCTGTGCCCCATTACCTTCTCCCTCCCAGTTCAGAGGTCGCCATCACCTCTTCTCCCAGCTTGCTTGTACTTTAGCCTGCTGGGGGGGGGGACAGGGAGCCTTACCAATTGCCGCTCATCGGGAACTGGGGGGGGGGCAATTTGGACTGCCTTGCACCTAGGACTCCGCCCTTTCCTGTGTTCTTCATGCTTTTGCTTCCAATTTCTCCTTCCAGGATGTCAAGCCCTTGCTCTTCTCTGTCTGAGGGATGAGGGACAAGACTTTTTCCTTGTCAGCTGGCCACAGACACCTTTACAGCCTCTGCTTCTCTCTCCTTTCAGTGCCTTCATTGAAGCTAGCACGGAAGCTTGCTGCTTTGCAAATCTCTCAGCTCTTTTGGCCCCTTTTTCTTTTCTGTCCCATTCTAAAGTCCTAAACATCAAATGAACTAAGAAAGAGGGGGGTGGATCCCCCCTTTCGGGTCTGACAAGTTGGGAATGAGAGCGGGATGGGGGTAGCCTCCTCTGCGGCTTGTGGGGAGGGGGGCATCCCCTTTTATTCCCTTTCCGTCTCGCCCAGCCTCGGCTGCATCTACCGCCACTTCCATTCTCCCCCGGTCGCTTTCCTAGCCTTTCAGCCGGCATCCCGGCTGGGGGCGGGGAAAAACCGCTGCAGCCATCGCTTCTCCCGGTCTCACTCTCCTCTCTTTCATGCAAATACAGGCAGGGGCTCTCACTCTCGCAGGTGCCTTGGGAGGTGGGAGGGCTGGCTGTTTCCTGAAGAGTCACTGATGGAAGCATCTTCAAGCAAGGTGTGCCTGGTGTGTTTTACTTCTCCGTTCCTTACATTTGTAAGCCTTAGGGGGAATTTATTCAACTACCACAATTCTCATGTGCCCAAAGTTCCTATGCCAACTGCTTTTCCAAAAATACAGTGTCAGACAGAGTTTTGCAGCCTTTTAAAAATTTCATCTCCACTTCCAGGAGGAAAAAATTAGTCAGTCCTTTTTCTCCAAGAAAGAGGAGGGGTGGAGGTGGTGGTGAATCGTGTAACTTGATGTCTTCCCAAGTCCACAATTCTTTTCTCCAATAAGGGTCTTTTTCAGTTTTTCCTGTTGCTCCAACTATCTTTATACAAGTGGTGGTTTTTGGGGCGAGGGGGGGAGTCACAACTGATTGGGTGGTGCCTGTGTCTACCATTATTGGAATGGGATAGCCCCCCACCTTTGCTGTGACCATGGGCTCCCCAGGGCCAGCAACGAGGGGGCCCAGTCTGTTTCCTAACCCCATTGTTCCAGTTCCTCCATTCCTATGGCCTCATAGGGCTCTTCGCTTTGTTTCTCATATCATCCATCGACCACTCGTCCCCCTCTTCCCCCGCCACCTCTACCTCAGCCCCTTTGTGGCTCAGCTAGCCCTTGGCCTGGTCGGTTGGGACATTCATTCTTCCAGTGTCCTTCCTGCTTGCAAAAGGCACACTGATTTCTTCCCAATCTAGGCCTCTGTCTCCCTCCTCCCCACTTGTCTCTTCCTCCTCCCTGCTTGGAGTCTCCCTTCCGAGTAGTCAATGCAGTGGCCAGCAATTCCACCTTCGTATGCATTCGTCTATCCTTTTCCCGTTTCTCCGCTTGATCCCTATTCACATGTACCTTCTGGGCAATCTCAACAGCTGGCTCAGTTCACGCCTGCAAATCCTTCTTGTTTCTGTAGCTTTTTCCGTATGTCAGGGTAACTCTGGGACACAAGAGCCAAATTCACTGTCTGTTGGTTGCCTGGGTCATCTGGGTTCACAGGGGTGTATTGCCTATAGGCATCAAGTAGCCTCTCCAAATATGCCCCTGGAGACTGGTAGGTCCTTGGAGTACCTCTGATACTTTGGACAGATTAACAGCTCTCTTCATCCCTTCTCTTATGGCTTCCACTAAAAGGGCTTGATAATCAGTGAGCATATTCATCTGGTCAGGATTATTTGGATCCCACCCTGGATCAGCTAGGGGAACTCTGCCTCTCATCCATTGCTCGGGATTTGCCTCTCCAGGAGGTGCCCTGTTTCTGGCTAGCCGTTCTGCATGTTGAATTATTCTCCTCTGCTCCTCAGTGGTGAACAAGGTCAAAAGCAACTGTTGAGAATCCTGCCTATTAGGGACATGTGAGGCCATGATACTGGAACAAAGTTCTATTATTTCTTGTGGCTTTTCCGTATAAGTTGCATAGTGTGTCTTCCAATTTAGTAGGTCTGACGTGGTGAAGGGTGTATATTGATAACTCGGAACTCGCTGGTAGCCCCCTGGCTGCTGAGCATCAACTACCAGTTGGCTGATCTGTCTGAGTGGGGCCACTACTTCTTCTTCACCACTGCCATCCCCTTCTTCCTCTCCACTCTCTTCACTCTGGGTCTGGAGAGGGGGTCTCTCCTGTGGTCTCTTTGGCCTTTTTGCTTTCACCTTGGGCCCATTTCTAAGGTTGAAGGCATCTGTGGGGCTTAGGGGATGTGTCATTCCCCCTTCCCCTGCTGGTAATATAGGATATAGGCTTTTCAGAGTTCCTGGTTCTTGGGGAATCTGCATATCTGTCACAGAAGGGGGACGAGGTCGGGAGGCCTTGTGTTTCCACAGACTGTTGATTGATGAACAGATTTGTTGAGCTTCCCAATAATACCTTCACACCTGGGGTCAGTAGTGTTGGCTGGTTCACTGGTGGCAGTGCCAGTGCCTCTGTTACTTGCATAGGTGGAGGTCCAGTGGCTTGTGCCACCATAGGGCCACTTGGACTTCTGCTGCTGGCACTGCTGGAACCTCTTCTGCCTGTGCCTCCTGGTTATAACTTGCTGGAACATATGGCGGGGGTGCACGTGGTTCTTCTGGTTCCTCAGGTGGACTATCTAAAATTATGGGACCTCTTCCAAATTTCTTCTGAGTCTTGTCCTTCATGACTAACATGACTTTGCTACATTGTTCCTTGCACCTCTCAAGCCAAGGTGGGGATTAGTCACTATAGTGTCCCAAGAATCTATATAGGGATATTGGCCTGGGTGTCCAGGGCTCCCTACCACCGCTGCATACACAGCCTTAATCTTATCTGGATCTAAGCTCCCCTGGGGCGGCCACCTTGAATGATGGCCACTCTACCTCACAGAGGTTTTTCAACCTGCCTGACCTCCATATCCTTTTTTAAAATTTTTCAACATGCATTGAAGAGGAGTTTGCCGGCTAATCCCCCCTCCCATCTCCACCCCAAAAGGACAACACACAGTAGGAGAAGGGGGGTGAGCTGCGGGTCAAGGGGTCCCAATAGCTCGAAACAATGAGGTAAACAACTTTCACACGTGTTGACTCACGTATCCGGACGTTCCGACGGTCTGCTAGTGAGAACTGCAACGCCAGTCACGCTCACACCTTTCACGCTACGAACACAGCCTCCCACCTTTCCTGTGTGTGTGTGTAAGGAATCCTGCAGTTTCAGCAGCCCCACCTGCGGAGCTGCTATACTCTGGCTGGATTCCAAGGGGTTGATCAACCCCTTCTCCCCAACGTGCAGGGAGGCAGTAACATCCTTACCTAGGGCTGTGTTCTGTATCAGTTTTCCAAACCGCCCATGCATTCCCGGCTGGCAACCTTTCCTCCCCGGTTTCCACGCCTCCATGAGGAAGACCATCCGATCAAAGAGTCGGGGGCGCCCAGAGTCTCTGTCGGTGAGGCAGGGGGACCCGGGAGGGCGGTAGCCGCACAAGAGGGCAAAAGGCCCCAAATTCCGGACTCGAGCCCCCAGATAAAGTGGCAAGTCAGAGATCAGACCTTGGTTTGAAAAAAGATGTTCTTTATTATTTCTTCTTGCTAGCAAGCAGCACTGGTCGGATCACTCCCAAAGAAACCGGCCCCGCCTCTTTAGATTTTCAAGCCTTTATACATTCCAACAGACGTGTCATACAAGCGGCATAAGTTTTGTTTCTCCCATACAATGAACAATGAGCTGTTCTGCTGCGCGCCTTGAAATTTTTCAACTTACTGGTTACATTTCTACTGCAAGGCAAAGCAAGATTACAATTCAGCGTTTACAGAGTTCTATTGTTTTCATCAAGCACAGAGAAAGACTGCATCTGCAAAGTCAATTTTCTACTTTTCCCCCACTCCTTGTGGTTGTCAGGCCTGGCCCAAACTGCACATCCACTTCAATTGCCATTCCTAATTTATATTTGTTTTCACTAAAAAGGTGAAGCCTTATTAATCCTCCATATTAAGAAACCCAAACTCCACAAAACAGTCATACCTGTCTAGGGCCAACCAGAATGCAGAAAGTTGGTCGCGCAAGTTTTCCGAGCTTCACTGGCTTCCTCGTCAGGTGAAGACGTTGAAAATGATGTCAGCTGCTGCTGTTGCTGAATTTGAATGTTTATTGCCTGTTCATTTATCTTTGCTTGTCCTTAGTCATCTGAGAACAAATGTAGGTCTGTGGCACTGCTCCAGCATGATTTTTAACACCTTTGCCTGGTGAAGAAGTCAGTGAAGCGTCTAACTCTTGGACAATGTATTTTCTGCATTTTGGTTGGTCAATAAAGGTATCGCTTTTTTGTGGATTTAGGATTTTGTTGCACGGCCAGCAAGAGTACCCCTGAATGCATTCTCTATACTGCTTAAGTGTGGCTGGGTCCAGCTCTGAATTGAAGAAAAAAAATCAAAGGTACAGCTAGAAAAAAACTCCCTTTTATATAAACAACTGGCTTGAGTCCCATTTGAGGGGGGGAAGGTGGAGGTTTATTGATAATGATGATGATAAGACTTTTAAGGCTTAAGTGGCTCATGTCTGTTGCTACTCCTCTCTAGAGTATAACTGCTAAGATTTCAGTGAGTGTAGACATTTCCATTTTCTAGAAGGAATAAGGAGCCAGCTTGTTTTCTGCGGCTCCGAGACTAGGACACGGGCCAATAGATTCAAAGTGCAGGAAAAGAGATTCCACCTGAACATGAGGAAGAGCTTCCTGACAGTAACAGCAGTTCTACAGTGCAATATGCTGCCTGGGAGTGTGGTGGAGTCTCCTTCTTTGGAAGTTTTTAAAGAGTGGGCAGGTGACTGTCGGGAATGCTTTGTGCTTTTCTGCATGGCATGGTGTTGGACTCAATGGGCCTTGTAGTCTCTTCCAGCTCTATGATTCTATGATTTAAACCCATGGCATTGGAATAACATCCAGGGTAGGGCTGCCGGATCTCCAAATTGGTCTTAAGTTTTGGACCAAGCCCCCCACACACACACACAAACCTTTTTAAGGCTACAGGAAGGAATCTCAGGGCAGGAACACTGGTTGGAAAGCTCTACATATATATATATATATATATACAGTATATATTTTCCTCATTTGTGAGTCCAGGGTTCATGCAAATGGGCCACACGGGCATGCAAAAGCTGGCCACGATAAAGGCCAAGATGTGCTGCTTCGACTGCCTGGGACGAGCTCTCTGCAAAACCAGCCTGTAGCCATTCCTTGTAGCCACGAGCCACGCTTTCCCTCCAGCCTCAGTCCCGCATGACCTTTTGCAAATCGCCTGCCTGCCTGGTGGTAACTGGAGCATGAAAGTGCAACCATATCAAGGCCAGGAGGAAGAGAAAAATACCTGCAAGCTGCGTGCCAAGCTGATGTTAGGGATTTGGCTGGATTTGGCTAGATTAGGCTAGACAGACAGACAGACATATTTCTTGGCAGAAGGATTTAAAAATTGTGGAACGGTTGGTTTCACCCTGACCCAAATTGCATCTTTTTCAGTGGGTGCTCTGGCTTAAAGAGTTTCCATAGCTGCCTAGGGACTCCAAAGAGAACATTCAGGAAATCAACAGATAGATTGACTTCTAAACATGTTTTCATGCTTGACGTCTTTCCATTGGAAAAGAATGCCCCCTCTGCCACACAGAAATTCCACACCAAGAGTACATTCCAGTCAATGGATTTTCCCTCCATTTGGTTTAGAGACTTGAGGGCAACGTGGCAGTGTAAGCAGTAAAAGAGTGCAGATAAATTAGATAATGCTTCCCAGCTCTTCCCTGGTCTGCTCTGCAGGGCTGTTAAGAGATTCAGCGCCCTGGATAGTTCAATTCACAGAGGGAATTGCCTGCTTAAATGTCTGAGCTAAAGAAACTCTGTCTCTGGCCATTTCCGCACGAGGCTGTTATAGCGCGATGATTCCACTTTCAACATCCTCTGGAATCCTGGGGTTTGCAGTTTCGGGAGGGGCCGTCCGATGTTGAAAGTGGAATCATCGCGCTATAACAGCCTCATGCGGAAATGGCCAATGTTTCTTTGTATTTGCTTAACTGAAGTTCCTCCGTTTTGAATTCCAAGCAACTTTAAAGGTGGTTCCTGTGGTCAGCCCCTTGTCCTACTTAAAATTATGCTGATATCCATTGGCAAAGTCCATGCCTGGATTCCCAGCACTCCCTGTAACAATATTTCTTACAATTCACTGCTGAGCGAGTGCATGTGTGATACAGGGTTCATTGCTGTTAGCCAGAAGTTACTGTATTACCAAGCACGTATCAGAATTTTAGTCCCGGGAAAGCAAATATTCTTGCACATGCGCCATATGCATTATGAGATCATTGTCATCCCAAATCTATATAAACCTCTCCTTTTTACAATAAAAAGGCCCTTCTTTTTGTACAGGTAAGCAGTGGTTTTGACTGTGTTCTTGCTGGAGGCGGGCAGGGAGTCCCTTTGGCCAAAGTTGGGGATCTTTTCCAGGCTGATTCAGAGCTCTCCTGCAATCGCGTAGACAACTCAGGGTAGTCTGTGTGGAGCTAATCTTTTTGTTATGGCCCCACATGTTTTTCTAGGGTCTAGGGGTGACTGCCAATTGTGGGTTCAAGTCCCATCTGTGTTACCGGTGATCCTAACAATTTTGGAGGAGGTTCAAGTCCCACCTCATGGGTATCTGCCAACTATCATAGAATCATAGAAATGTAGAGTTGGAAGAGACCACATGGGCCGTCCAGTCCAACCCCCTGCCCTGCAGGAACACCCTCAAAGCATTCCCGACAGATGGCCATCTAGCCTCTGCTTAAAAACCTCCAAGGAAGGAGACTCCACTACACTCCGAGGCAGCATGTTCCACTGCCGGACCGCCCTGACCGTCAGGAAGTTCTTCCTAAGGTTCAGATGGAATCCCCTTTACGGCAGCTTGAATCCATTGCTCCTTGTCCTGGTCTCTGGAGCAGCAGAAAACAAGCCCTCTCCTTCCCCTACATGGCATCCCTTCAAATATTTAAACATGGCTATCATGTCCCCTCTTAACCTCCTCTTCTGCAGACTAAACATACCCAGTTCTCTAAGTCTGTCCTCATAGGGCATGTCTTCCAAGCCTCTCACCATTTTGGTCGCCCTCCTCTGGACTTGCTCCAGCTTGACCAGGTCCTTCATGAATTGGGGTGCCCAGAACTGGACACAGGATTCAAGATGAGGTCTAACCAAAGCAGAGTAGAGTGGCACCAGTACCTCCCTCCATCTAGACACCATACTCCTGTTGATGCAGCCGAGAATTGCATTGGCTTTCTTGGCTGCCGCATCACACTGCTGACTCATGTTCAGCTTGTGGTCTATGAAGACTCCCAGATCCCTTTCACACGTACTGTTAGCCAGCCACGTGCTCCCCATCCTATATTTCTGTATTCCATTTTTTCTACCTAAGTGTAGGACCTTACACTTCTCTCTGTTGAATTTCATTTTGTTAGCCTTGGCCCAGCTCTCCAATCTATCCAGGTCATTTTGAATTTTGATCCTGTCCTCTGGCGTATTAGCAACCCCTCCCAATTTGGTGTCAGCTGCAAATTTGATGAGCATGCCCTCTATTCCTTCATCCAAGTCGTTGATGAAGATATTGAACTGCACTGGGCCCAGGACAGAACCCTGTGGCACCCCCAAAAAGTCACTTCTCTCCAGCATGAAAAGCAGCCATTCGTGATCACTCTCTGGGTTCAGTCGGTCAACCAATTACAAATCCAACTAACAGTAGCCCTGTCCAGCCTGCATTTTACCAGCTTCGTTGCACGAATGTCATGGGGAACTTTGTCAAAGGCCTTACTGAAATCGAGATATGCTACATCCACAACATTCCCTTCATCTATCAGGCTAGTAACTCTGTCATAAAAAGAGATAAGATTAGTCTGGCATGACTTATTTTTGAGAAATCCATGTTGACTTCTCGTGATTATTGCCTTGCTTTCTAAGTGATTAGCAACTGACTGCTTAATGATCTGCTCCAGGATCTTTCCAGGTACTGATGTCAGGCTGACTGGGCGATAATTATTTGGGTCCTCTTTTTTTCCCTTCTTGAAGATGGGGACAACATTTGCTCTCTTCCAGTCTGCTGGAACTTCTCCTGTCCTCCAAGATTTCTCAAAGATTATAGCAAGTGGTTCCGAAGTGACCTCTGCCAGCTCTTTTAATATCCTGGGATGCAATTCATCTGGCCCTGGAGACTTGAATTCATCCAGTGTGGCCAGGTATTCCTCTACCACCCCTCTACCTATTACGTGCCTCATTTCCCCTGCTTCCTCACCTGCTCCCCAACCACCAGGTTGAGTGCTTGTATCCTTCTGGGAAAAAACTGAGGCAAAGAAGGTGTCAAGTAGTTCTGCCTTTTCTCTCCCCCCTGTGAGTAATTCGCCATCTTCTCTGCACAGCAACCCTATCGTCTCCTTCTTTTTCCTTTTGCTGCGGACATATTTAAAAAAGCCCTTTTTATTGTTTTTAATGTCTCTGGTCAGCCTAGGTTCGTTCTGTGCTTGAGCCTTTCTGACCTTCTCGCTACATCTCCGGGCTACTTGCTTCAATTCTTCTTTGGTGGTTTCCCCTTCTTCCATTTCCTATACATGTTTCTCTTAACACTTAGCTCAGCTGAGAGTTCTTTGGTCAACCATTCTGGTTTCTTCAGATGCCTTCCATTTTTCCTCCTTATTGGCACAGTTTTAGACTGTGCCTTCAGTATCTCCTTTTTAAGGAACTCCCATGCCTCCTGAACTCCTTTCCCTTTCACTATTCTTGACCACGGAATTCCAGCCAGAAGCTCCCTAAGTTTACAGAAGTCCGCTTTTTTAAAATCTAAGATGAGTGTCTGGCTACCCTTCTCTTCTCCTTCCCACTGAATGCCAAATTCCAATAGGGCACGGTCACTCCCCCCTAAAGATCCAGCCACGTCTACCTCATTAACAAGGTCATCCCTGTTGGTCAGGATCAGATCTAGAATGTTTGATCCCCTTGTGGCCTCTTCCACCTTCTGGACCATGAAGTTGTCTGCAAGACAAGCAAGAAACTTGCTGGACCTTGCTGTCTTGGCAGAGTTTGACTGCCAGCATATATCCGGGTAATTGAAATCTCCCATTATTACTGTATCTCTCCTCCTTGAATGAGCAGTCATTTGGTTGAGGAAGGCGTCATCGAAGTCCTCAGCCTGGGTTGGAGGTCTGTAGTAAACCCCCACCAGAATATCCCTATTGCTTCTCGCTCCCTTAATTCTTACCGAAATGCTCTCGACCTGGCTTACTGGGTTTAAGTCATGGATCTCTTCACAGGTGAAAACATCCTTGGCATACAAGGCTACTCCTCCTCCTTTCTTGTTTGGTCTATTTTTGTAAAATAGGCTATACCCCTCTATTCCTATATTCCAGTCATGGGACTCATCCCACCAGGTCTCAGTGATGCCTATCAAATCGTATTTATTTTGTTGTACTAGGAGTTCAAGTTCATCCTGCTTGTTTCCCATACTCCGTGCGTTAGTGTAGAGACACTTAAGTCCCCGGGCCCTTCCTGCAAGTCCCGTACTCTTGTTTCGACTCCTCACACCGTTGGCCTCTTGCACTACTTGTGCAGTATCAATTGGGCCTTTTCCCCCTGCGCTCGCCGAGTCCCTGCCCTGAATAATATTGCCTCCCTCCCCAGCGGAACTTAGTTTAAAGACCTCTTAATCCTCCTTGCGAGACTGTTTGCAAAAACATTCCTGCCAAGTTTCGTGAGGTGCAGCCCATCCCTCGCCAGAAGCCCACGTTCATGGAAATTCAGGCCGTGTTCCAAAAACCCAAACCGTTGCCGGCCGCACCACGTGAGGAGCCAGTTGTTGACCTCTGCTATTGCCCTTTCCCTTCGTGCGCCATATCCGTGAACAGGGAGGAGAGACGAAATGACCACCTGCGCACCAAGGTCCTTAAGCTCCGTCCCCGTAAGCTCATAGGGGAAGAAGGCCAACAGAGCAGCAGCCAGTGCCTACTCTTCCCTTGGAAGGGAATTCCACCAGTGGGAAGCAGCCAGCAAGAAGGCTACGCCTCCTGTCTATGAGCCTGGCAGCAATCCTTCCCCGCCGCCTTCAAAGACCCCTGCCAAGCTTTTCTCTGGGAGCTCCCATGCAGATTTCTACTGGCCTAGATCCCAGCAAGCTGAGGTCTCCATCACTCAGCTGCATTTCCTTTTTGTCCCTGCCCACTTTGGGCCATTTCTGCACTAGACTGTTATAGCACTATTATTCCATTTTCAACATCCTGTAGAATCCTGGGGTTTGCAGTTTCAGGAGGGACCACCTGGATTCCATAGGCAAACCCCAGGATTCCAAAGGATGTTGAAAGTGGAATAATAGCATTATAACAGTCTAGTGCGGAAATGGCCTTGGAGTCTCTGACAGCACATGGAAATCTCACCTCATCCCTTGTCCTCAAAAAAATCTGGGGAACTTGGAAATGGACTGAAGCACCGATAATGGAAGAGTGGGTTGTTAAAGTTGAGGACACTGCTCAGATTGTAAAACTGATGTGGATTTAAAAAAAAAATCAGACCAGCTGAAGATTTTTTGGAAGACTAAAAATCTGTTTATGGATTTTTGAGCGATAAGAGATCTAATGGTGTTATTAATCTGTGGTTATGATTAGTAATTCTAGTAAGTTCCATGTATATACATCTGTAATGGTAGAATAAGGCATGGGATATTAATTGATTTTATTTCTTTCCCTTTTGCGTTTTAGCTAATGTATGTAGGATTGTTTAGTGTAACAGATTAGTCTGTACTAATGGGTTTTGTTATTATGTCTTAGTTTTAGTTTAGTTTAGATTTAGTTATATACATGTACCAGTGGTTCCCCAACTGTGGGGTGGGATGTTATCAGAGGCTTGCAATAGTTGCTTAAGGGGAGTGCAAGAAAGTCAGCCTGCAAGCGCAGAAAATATGAAAAAGAAGAGCAAGTCCGTGTGTGTGCGTGTGTGCGCGTGTGTGTGCGTGTGCGCGCGCGCGCACCATTGATGACTGACTGTGAAAGGGTTAAATTGTAGAAGTTGTTGCTTAAGTAGAAAAATAGAGAAAAGTAAGGTGAGCAGATGCATCCTTTATCTTATCAGAAGGCTTAGGTATGCGCTTAGCTACGCAGGGAACCTGGGGAGTTTTCAGGTCGGTGTAACCCAGCCAGAGTACCGAAATGCATCATTTTGAGATTGTAAAGGGGGCTTCTGTAACCTGTAAACTTTTCATATATGGTCATATGGTAATCATTTCCTGTACCTGGCTTTTGAAAATGTATAAATGTATGCTGATATCTGAATCGGGGCTCTCAGTCTTTTGGAAATTCATTCCACTGAGATCCCTGCACAGTAAAATAAACTTTGGCTTCCTAATCTGACGGTCTCAGTCCCTTGACGAGCTACTACAACTGGTCTCTGCAAAAGAGCGACGCAAAGTGCCTTTCCCCCATTACACCTTCCTCCAACCTCAGGCATAGCAAAAATTGGCTTCCCTTTTTTAACGCTTTCCCCACTCGCCTCCAAACGCTCCGTCATTTGCGCAGCGGGTGCAGGCCCCTTAGTGACTGTGAGAACTCAGCGTTAAGACGGAGGGTGTGTGAGGCACGGGGGGCTTGAGAGAAAAGACATGGAAGGGGTGTGACATCCCCATGTCAAAGTAGAGGGACTGATGGCACAAAAAGTTTGAGAACCTCTGATGTATGTACTGTTTATGTATAGTTTGTTTCCTTTGCTCCCTTTTATCTTTTTCTTTTCTTCCTCTGTGGTTGTGGATTAGTCTGTTTGTATCTCTGGACTAAAATTAATAAATATTAAATTTGGAAAGCACATTAACCCAGACGGCTTGTATAACACAACTGTGGTGAAAGAGCAGTGGGGCTTCTCGGTCAGTTTTAGGAAACTGATCAAGGAGGAGCCCAAGTTTCCCTTGAAAGATTCGAGAAGGATATGGGTAAGCTGGAGCAGGTCCAGAGGAGGGCAACCAAAATGGTGAGGGGCCTGGAAGCCATGCCCTGTGAGGACAGACTTAGAGAGCTGGGTATGTTTAGTCTGCAGAAGAGAAGGTTGAGAGGGGACATGATAGCCATGTTTAAATATTTGAAGGGGTGTCATGTCGAGGAGGGAGTGGGCTTGTTTTCTCCTGCTCTTGAGACCAGGACAAGGAGCAATGGATGCAAGCTGCAGGAGGGGAGATTCCGCCTGAACCTCAGGAGGAATTTCCTGACCGTCAGGGCTGTCCGGCAGTGGAATGTGCTGCCACGGAGTGTGGTGGAGTCGCCTTCCTTGGAGGTTTTTAAGCGGAGGCTGGATGGCCACTTGTCGGGAGTGCTTTGAGGGTTTTCCTGTGTGGCAGGGGGTTGGACTGGATGGCCCCTGGGGTCTCTTCCAACTCTACATTTCTATGATTCTATGAAAGATTAGCTGAGAAATTTTATGGTATTGACTCCAAGGAGATACTGTACAAATCAATAGGCTTCAGATTTGTTCCAGGCCCATATGGCCAATCTCGGGGTTCTTCAGTGATGGATTCCTGCATTAGCTGGGGGTTGGACTAGACTGGCCCTTGGCATCATGGGTCTGGAATTGGGGAACCAGTAACCCCAAGACTACTCAGGCAGTGTGATTCCCCCCCCCCGCATTGAAATGATCTGGCAAAACTGGACAACAAAGACTCCTGTGTAGTTGAGCCTCTTTGAACATTACCCATCAGTAGCTGGAACGTGTCCAGAGAAAGAAGGGTAACCAAGTTGGTCAAGGTCTGGAAACCAAACTTAGGGAGCTGGTATGTTTGGCCTGGAGAAGAGAAGGCCAAGAGGGGACATGACAGAGCTATCTTTAAATACCTGAGGTGGTGATGTCATGGAGAAGATGGAGGCAGCTTGTTTTCTGCTACTGCAAGAGATTAGAACATGAACCAGCTAAACATTAGGAAGAACCCTGTGACTGTAATTACAGTTTGAAAGTGGAACAGGCCGACTCAGATCTGTTGGATTACAACTCCCACCATCCATGGCCAGCAAAGAGGGGGAACGATGAGTGTTACATACATTGTGAGGTCACCACATTGGACTATATGTTGGGAAGATGGGGCAAGCTTGTTTTCTGCTGCTCCAGAAACTAGGACAGGACACGGAGCAATGGCTTCATGCTGCAGGAAAAGAGATTCCACCTCAAAATGAGGAAGGATTTCCTGAGGGTAAGAGCAGTTCGTCAGTGGAATATACCGTTGCCTCAATGGAGTGTGATGAAGTCTCCTTCTTTGTAGGTTTTTAAGCAGAGACTGAGGGGCCATCTGTCAAAAGGGTTGCTTTGATTGAGCCTTCCTCTATGGCAGAATGAGGTTGGACTGGACAGCCCTGGAATATAACTTCCAACTTTATGACTCTGTTATTCTAAAGATACTAAATTATCAGACACGACAAAAAATTTAGACAGCAGTTGTCACTGAGCCTTCCCAGGAATAAGAAAGGCTGCCTGCTTTCTGTGGGAGTAAGCTCCATTGAACACATGAAGGTCACAGTCACAAACACATTATGCTTGGAAGGAGTCTTCATATTTAAGGGCGTTTCAGTGATGATCAACAGGAAAAGTCATTTGGCCTCCCCTTGCAATACCTACAAGTAGACAAAGTTAATAGCAACCTGCTTGCCAATGCATGCACACACACACACACACAATTTAAAAGCATTCCTGGGCTTTCCACTTGGAACCCTTTCCACCTATATAATTCTGTGTCTGCATCCTGAAACAATTTTCTCGTTCTTAGCCCAGTAGGAGATTAAAGAGAGGCACTGTGGTACAGGGTGTGGATGGGTGTGGAGTGAGGGGTGTGTGCTTTGTGATGCTGCGGGAGCAGTGCAGAAGAAGGACCACCAGGTGCCCTCACAGCACGGGCTGGCTGAAGCACATCCCTGGCCACGCCGCCGCCATGTGCCTCTGCCGAGGGAGCAACTGAGGAGGAGAAAGGGCTGCATTAAGAGAGATAAATCTGGCAGGATGTGAAATAGCTCCTCTGAATACTCCCAGGGCAGGAGATTTACCACCCTGATCCTTTCCCACACATCGAAGATCAAAAACAAATATTTTGTAATCTGGTGACCCTGATATCCTTCTCCACCTCTGTTAAAGAAATTGCTGGCATATAAGACTCACTTTTCCCCCTGAAAAATACTGTTTGAAAATGGAGTGTGTCTTAGATGCCAGTGTGTCTTATACATTAGCAAATAGTATTTGCCAGTGTATAAATGGAGTGCGTCCTATACACAGGTGCGTTTTATACACCAGCAAACAGGGGCGAGTCTGGCTGGATGATGGTGTGGCCTATATTTAATTCCTTCCTCCTTCCTTTCCCTTCCAGTATTTATATATCCTCCCCACGGTCTATAACGATTCTCAAGGTGATGAACTCTTAATATGCTGAATGTACAGGAAAAGCTGGGCTGGATCAGACCAAAGTCCTCCCTAATCCAGCATTCTGGACCTGAAATGGTAAACCGAACACCCAGAGACCCAATGGCAGGAGGTGACTACAACAGCAATACTAAGCAATTCTTTGGCTCTGATTGTTTTTGTTAATTGCCACCAAATTGACTTTGATTTATGGCAACCCTATGAACTTGAGACCTCCACCTTATCATCAACCATCCTGCTTAGATCTTGCAGGCCTGGGGACATGTCTTCCTTGATTCTCTCCACCTGTAATGTGGTCTTCCTCTTTTCCTTCTGCCTCCTACCTTACCAAACATTATTCTGTTTTCCAGAGAGTCATGCCATCTCATGATATGGCCAAAGTACAACAGCCTCAGTGTAGTCATCTTGGCTTCTGGGGAGAGTTAAGGCGTGATTGGACCCCTTCACTGGTCTTTTTAGCAGTCCAGGGCATCTGTAGAGCTCTTCTCTAGCACCACATTTAAACAGCTTTCTTCACTGGCCGGCTTTCATGACCACACATAGAAATTGGAAATCGGATGGCATGAACAATCTTTAGTATTCAATGGCATCTCTTTACACTTCAGGATCTTGTCTCTTTCCTTCATAGCTGCCCTTCCAAGTCCTAATTGTCTTCTGATTTCTTGACTGCACTCTGCCCTCCGATTCATGACTGAGCCAAGGTACGGAGAATCTTGAACTATTTCAATGTCTTCAGTGTCTCCTTTCAAGAGGATATGAATCCTCTGTGGTCGTTACTTTTGTTTTCTTGAGGTTCAGGTGTAAAGCTACCTTTCCCACTGATACCTGAGATAATCTATTGCCATCCCTGCTAGCAGCCGTGAGCCAGCAAAGTGTCATGGTTGGAGTGTTGGGACTGGTTCTCCAGTAGATCAGCTTCCTGTCCCCTCTGCTCAGCCATGGAAATCACCAGGGTGATGTGGGGTGGGTCACACTCTTTTGGCCTAAGAGGAAGGCAATGGCAAACATCTCTAGAAAAAAACTTGCCAAGAAAACAAGAACCAGTGTGGTATACTGGTTGGACTGAGACTTCAGGAAGCCAGAGAAGGTTATAATGTCTCAGGAGCCCAAGAGGAAGGCAATGGCAGACCTTCTCTGAAGAAAGCTGGCATGAAATCCCTAGGACTGGGTCACCATAGTCAGAGCTGACTTGAAGGCATGCAATCACTTCCTGCGGGTAAGAGCTATTTGAGAGTGGAATGCCCTGCCTGGGAGTGTGGTGGAGCCTCCTCCTCCTTTGGAGGCTTTTAAGGAGAGGCTGGGCAGTCACCTGTCAGAGGGAGGGCTCTGACTGTGTCTTCCTGCTGGGCAGAAGGGGGTTGGACTAGATGGCCCTGGAGACTCTTCCTACTCTGCGATTCCACAAGGTGACTTGGAACTCTCTTCCGTAGGGTCACCCTAAGTTGAAGTCAACTTGACACCAGTTAAAAATGTGCAGTCCAAAGGAAACTGCCAGAAAAAAGATTACTAGTATCTTTATTTAGATCCCACTTTCTGCCCACCATTGTGCCACTAAGCAGCTACATTGGGGGTCAACTGTTTAGATTCCATGAGGAAGAACGTCCTGATGGTAAAAGCAGTCGGACAGTGGAATCTGCTGGCACCTCAAGGGAGCGTGGTGGACTCTTCTCCTGTTTTGGAGGTTTTTAAAGAGAGGCAGGGTGGCCAACTGTCAAAAGGAAAGCTTTGACTGTGTCTTCTTACCTGGCAGAACAGGGTTGGACTGGATGGCCCTTGGGGTCTCTTCCTGGTCGAGGATTCTATGAACAACAACAACAATGGCTCATAGCCACTGATAATCTTCCCCTTCTCCCTGAATGTATCGAATTCCCTTCTGAAGCTGTTCACCTTGTTGGCTGTCGGTACAGCTTGTAGTAGTAAATCACGGTTAAACAACAGTGCAGTCTTGGAAAAACTACGTCAAAGGCTCAAACTTCCTGCTGCTGTTGGTGGTGTGGCTGCAGAATGGGCACCTCGGAGCCCGGACCTGGCTTCGTCTCCTTGCAGAAACAGGGGCAGGCAGTCGGGCCAGGCGTGCAGAGGAAACTGATCTCCAGACACAGACGAGAACAGCGACAAGGGCTGCTCTGCATCCAGAGTCCTGAGCTACTGCAGTATCACCGCTGGTGTTGGACACTGGCGGGGAAGACGGGGTTCAACCTCCCCTGCTCAGCTGTCAAACCCATGGGGTGATCTTGACCCGGTTACTGTCCCTCCGTCTATATCCTGGGATGCTCACATAAAAGAGGTGATGGGGGCAGAGAATGTGTCGCTTACCCCTAGCACCTTGGAGGAAGGGTAAAGAGGTGATGCCTAGACAAGCATTCTGGACCACAGGCCAAGGGCTAATGGCGCAAGGCACGCCAAGGATTCTGGTGCGGCCACCTGCTTATCAGAGTAGCCTACTGCTTCCTGGACGTTTTGGGCTCAAGTGTGCAAATGGCGTCACAGTGAATTCTCCTAACCATTCCTTAAGTTCTGCCTGTGGGTGTTTACACCTTGCTCTACCCCCCCCCCCGAGCTCAGCACTGTGTTCTGCCACTCAAGGAGCTGAGGAACTCCTTGCTTGGTGTCACAGATAACTCCGTTTGCAGGTGCTGAAGTGCCAGATTTGGAGCCGTTCCTTTGGGCCTCCCTGTGGGCCTCCCTCTACGCGGCTTTGAGGCTGCAGGGTTGGGAAGACAATGGGGCCTGGCAGAAGTTTCCTCAGGAGATCAGCCCATCGCTGGGCGAAAGAAAGAGCAGCACACAGTGGCCTCATCATCTGGAAAGGGCCGCGGAAAACGCCCAGCCCCTGCGGCCGGGGTCACTGCCCAGCCTCACTTCCCCTGAAGTCACGCAACCTGAACACCGCCTGCCCCCACAGCAACAAATCAGGCCCTGCCCTTAATTTCAAGACTGCTACGAGTCACAAGCACTGGGGCCTTTCCATTACACACTGAACCGTTTCCTCTCCACACCCAATCCCATCTGCCCTTTTTTTGTTTTTTAGCAGACCATCTGGCTTTAAACAGAATCTGCCACTTTTTAATTGGTTCTGATTAACCCTGACTCCCAGCACAGTGTAATGGTTGGAGCATTGGACTAGGACTGCTCTGGAACGGCAGAGTTCAAGTCCCTGCTCAGCCCAGTGGATGACCCTGGGCAAACCACACTCTCTCAGCCTCAGAGGAAAGCAGAGGCAAACCTCTACTGAACAAATATTGCCAAGAAACCCCTGTGAGACATTGACCATAGGGTCAACATAACTCAGAAACGACTAGCAAGCACGTAGCAGCAAACCCCCGTGATACTCTTGCAAACAAGCCAGTGAAATCTGCGATAGACGATGTTACTGTTAGGTGGATGTGTTGACCAACCAAACCCAAGGCAATCCTCACCAATGATGCCCCTTCATCCTGGAGAGAAGTGACCAGTGGGGTGCCACACGGTTCTGTCTGGGGCCCAGGGCTACTCAACATCTTTATCAATGATTTCTATGAAGGAATAGACTCATTCCATCTGCAACTGTCTTCCTCTTTTTTCTACTGCAACCATCTCTTTCACCTAACAAAACACACACAGTACAGGATGGGTGACACCAGGCTTAATCACAGAATATGTGAAAGGGATCCCAGAGTCTTAGTAAACCACAAGCTGAACATGAGTCAGCAATGTCACGCGGCAGCTAAAAAAACCAATGAGATTCTGGGCTGCGTCAATAGCAGCACAGTGTCTAGGCTGAAGGAACTCTATTCTGCTTTGGCCAGACCCCACCTGGAATAATCCTGTGTCCAGTTCTGGGCACCACAGTTCAGGAAGGAGATGGACAAGCTGGAAGGTGTCCAGAGGAGGGCGAACAAAATGGTAGAAGGCCTAGAAACCATGAAGCCCTAGGAGGAGCGGCCGAGGGAGCTGGGTATATTTAGCCTGGGGAAGAGAAGGTTAAGAGATGTTTAAATATTTGAAGGGATGTCATATGGAAGTTATGGGGCAAGTTTATTTTCTGCTGCTCCAGAGACTAGAACACCATGGAGCTGTGGCCCCAAACGTCAAGAAAAGAGATTCCTCCTAAACGTTAGGCAGAACTTCCTGAGAGCAAGAGCAGTTTGAATGTGGAATACACCTGCCTGGACTGTGTCTTCCTGCCTGGCAAAATGCGGTTGAACTGGACAGTCTTTGTGGTCTCTTCCATCTCTAGGATTCTCTGTCGCTTAGATATAAGCCGTGCCATGTTCAGTGCATTTTTACTTTTGTGGATCAGACTACAGCTAAACCGCATTTATTTCGTTAGACCAACCTGGTGCCTTCCACAGGTCTTGGACCGCACCTCCCATCCCCTCATGGACCTCACAGGCAGTGGTCCCGCAGACCCACAAGGCGTGAGGGTGGGGAAGAACGCCCCACTGTCCTCCACCTTGGATGCAGCGCTGTGCAGTCTGTGCGGACTAGGCCAGTTCAGTCACAGCAAATATTCCCCTCTTCCCATTAAGAGAAAAAGAGTAAGAGATCCAAATAAGCGAGACGATTCTTCTTTTTGACAATGCTCATTCCTTTATTGTCATGGCTGGGATTTGGTTGTGGTGCTGCCCCGGCACCGTCCAGGCCCACACCGGGTCGGAGCAACATGACAAGTGTGTTGAAGAGCGGCCACCCATCCGGAACCAGAGCGGGTGTGGGGAAACAGCATCTGCCAGTACATTTTGTATAATATAGGTATGCATAATATGTCCTGTATATTCATACGTATAGAGCAACAAGCATGGGCCACCGTACACCAACTTTTGACTGCCCAAAGTAAATCACCACAGCAACAGGCACAAAGATTTTGGTCCCAGTCGCCTTGCCAATCAACCCACATCCCTCCCGCTTTTAGATCCCCGCTGGAATCTCCCCCCACCCCCATCTCCAGTCACCCACCCAGAGGGTAACCCCACACGTTTGCCCTGGGTGGGACGCTCACACACCCCCACGTGACACACGCACCCACCACATACACTCACACATAAATACAGACTCACCCACATACAAAGAACAAGGAACACCGGAAATCTACAGCTCAAATTGCGGCAGCAACGCAGCAGGGCTGCGGGATTCGCCCAGCCCTTTGTTACGGGGGCAGAAGGGACGCCACAGCTCACGGCAACGGTTCTCCTCTTAAGTAACAGCGTTTCTGTACAGTTGTCCTTGGGTTTTCCCTTGTGCTAGGATGTTATTTGAGGTTACTGGCAGCACAACACTGGACTGAGAGGCAGCGGGCAAGAGATGGCTGACACAGAGGCGGCGGCGGGAGCAAAAGGGGCACTTTGGCATCACAAGTGGCGTGCTGCGCCATGCCACTGGCAGGGAGGGGCTCAGGTTGTTCCTTCTCCAAGGATGCCCCTCACCAGTTTCTGAAGCCAACTTCTGTAACACTGTGCATGGAAACAACTCTGGCACCCGGTTCCAGTCCAGACAGGATGGGAAGAATTCCACTTGGCTGTATTGTCCATCATAACAGCATCCCTCACCCTTGCGGTGGAATAGAAGACAACTCCTTGGGCAGAAGACCAAATGTTTCGGTTGCTAATGGGAAGGCTACATCTCTTTTGCTCTGGCAGATCTCCAGCCAGCCAGCCAGCCCACTTTCATCGTCTTTGGCAACCCAAGACAAAAGCTGGCCACCAGGGCATCCAAGGGGGCCGGGCCTACAGGCGCATTTGGAGCTGTGGTGTCAGCAGGCCAAGGCCCCTTTCCCCACCCCAGCCCCTTGCTGTGCAGGATGGTTGTGCTGTAAGGAACACCCAGAGGATCCCCCCTGGATGTCTTTGATCCTGGCCCCAGGGCTGTGCATGCACCTCCGTATTTTAGAGATGCCGGAAATCAAAGGCAAGGAAGCCACTGGCGAGTTCCAGGTGAAGGATGGAGGGGAAGGGGCCCTTCTTCTATGAGGCAGACTAAAGAAATCCATGCTCTGGAGGGTCTCAGCAGCCCCTCCGCCCTGCTGCACCTCTTCCGCCCACTCCCGTCTCTTTCTCTGCCGCTTGCAGTCTCCGATGGTGTCCTCCTGCTGACTGCTGCAATGCCCTCAGGCTTCTCCCAAGACCCAGAGAAGCATGGTGGGCAAACAAGCCAGCAGAAGCGGAGAGCCAGCAGCTGCCAGGACCAGGAATGAAGGGGGGGGTCCCCAGGGCAGTGTGTTGAAGACAAAGGGGCACGACATACTGCTCTGCAAGCCCTTGTGCCTACCCAACGACCTCCTCTCTGAAGAAGCTCTCCTACATCAAAACAAGAGCCTTCCAGAAAGGGGCCAGTGCCTTGAGAAAAGAAGCTGTTGGGGTACCCCTTGCTGCCTTCTCTCCAATCCCCTCCCCAAATCTTTTGGCAGTTGCTGGCCTTCAGAGGCAGACCCCACAAACACTGGACCTTCACTGATAACAGGTTGATGAACAAGGAACAAAGCAAAGGCAGGGCGGAAAAAGTGTTCTCACAGGGCTTACACTGCAGAACTCATTTCTTTCTTGCCTTTGTTTTGTTTCCAGGGCCTATTCCCTCCGCATTTTCCTCCTAAATCACAAAAAACTTGAGTCCTTTGTCGGGGAAGGAGGTTTGTTCCACAGGGGCATCATAGGAGTGGCAAGAATTTGTTCCTCTCCCACATTTTGTTTGGGTGTTAAGTGCTATCTTCATGGTGTTCCCAAACATACAGGGTCTCTGCTCACAAGGACAACACAAAGCGGCAAAAGAGAGGATCAAAATGGCCTCAAATGTTCTGGGAGCCAAACCCTATGGAGCAGGCCACCAAATATCACACACAGAGAAGCAAACAGTTGTCCTCCACCACAAGCAAGCGCAGCCACTGAAAAGATTGTTCAGACCAGTGGGCTCCCTCTTCATCCCACGCCCAAAGAAAGGAGGCTGCACCACCCCTACCAAACCTCCCACCGGGACGCCGGCCCCTCCCCTCCTGCCATCCATGCTGCCCACCGTGGCTGCTACTGCCAAGGTCCCGGATGCTGTTGGACTTATTTGTGGGCAGTGCCAGAACAAACTGTGGCAGAAGATTTTCTGGCTGCCATTTCAACAATTAGGAATTTGGCGGCACAAGCCATGGTCCCATCTCCACAGTTGGACCACGGGGCAGCTCTGGGGCCACGGCAGCCGGTGGATTCCTCCTGACAATTTATCCCTTAGATTTCTTCCAGAGGGCCAATTTTAGTAGCCACCAAAGGGCAACAGACAGATCAAAGGGCAAATATGGGTGTAGAGAGAGACACTGAATTTGAGAAATGAGTGGTGAAGGATACTTTGGAGTGGGTGGTCCATCTCTGCTTGAATTTTCCATTTTCCTCTCTTGGCCTCCTTTTTTAGTCACAGGAATTTCTTGGGGCCACTAGCCTGATTGCTCCATTGGCTTCCTTCGTTGCCACCCAGAGGGAACTGTGGGTAAGCCATCAGCTAAAGATGCCACCTTTCGCCTTGCTCTGCCAGATGAACTGGTGCCCACCTTCCCCCTTTGCCACGTACGGCTTTTTCCCCCACAAAAGCAGAAGCCTCCCTGCCCTCATGAGCATACAACGGATGCCTCACTGACAAACCCACGAACCACGTTTCTGTGAGTGGTGGTCACAGGGCGGGGGGCGAGGGATGCTCTGGTGGTTGTCTGAAGGCGTGGAGGTTTCTGAGGACCGTGGAGATAAGGCTGTGCCCGTCCCACCGCTCCCACCTCCACCCCGACACGCCCCTGTTTCCGTAACCGGGGCCCAGGCCGCCTCTGTGCCAGCATGGAGTCAATTCTCTGAGCATGGCAGGCAGACGGTGAGAGAGGAGCTCAGCTCTTGTTGCAAGAACAGAGGATGTTCTCTGTGTGGTGAGATCTTGGTCCCCAGTGGAAGGACACAGCAAGGCCAAGTATGACTTCTGGCATCTTGGAGAAGAAGGAAGAACCCACAGACCACCACTGGAGCCAAGCGCATAATGCTCAGTGCCCGCTTCCCTTCAAGTAGTGGGACTGGAACATCCACTGGGCGAAGACAAAGCCGCCGCCGCCTTCTAGGAACGTTGTGCGTTGCGCAGCTGCCTCCACACTGGCCACGGCCCCCTCTGCCAGCCGAGGAATCTGCTCAGTCTGAACCCTCCGTCCTCACTGTCGTCGTCGTCGTCATCATCATCATCATCACAAAGACACACCATAAATAAATATGTTAAATAAATAGAGTTGAGAGATCCAGAGAGGGGGGCACCCCTCCTACGGAGAGACACACACAAGAAGTAGCTAAAGACAAAGATGAGTTAGTGCAGGGGAAGCCCCTCCCTGGACCATGTGGCCCCAGCGGCAGTCCACGGCAGGAGAAGGAGCGTGGCCCTCTGAGTGCAAAGGAAGGACGGGGGAAGGAGGGATGGGGGACACTACTGGTGAGCCGCCGGTGCTGTGGAAGGGTTCTGTGAAGTGGAGGCAAGGGAGACGTGTGTTGCGGAAGATGGCAGGGAGCGAGGAGCCTGGCACCTGAGAGGAAGAGGAGAAAAGAGACGTGAAAGACACAGGCGGGGCCATCCCGTGCTCACCCGTCCTGCCTCCCCGCCCCATCTGTCCCACCCCCGCCCCCCAGTAAGAACACCAGAACTGCCACTCAAGAGCAGACTGCTCAGGCCAGCTCTTCTCAGTGGTGGCACCCACCCTTCAGACGTCTTTCTGGGAAGTTAGAAAGGGACAAATAGTGTCCAGCCTCATGCACCAGTTGGAAATCAATCTGTTTGCACAGGCGTGCCCTCCCTGATCATTTTTTCCATTTTTCTCACTGCTCTGTTTCCTGAACTGATCACAGAATATTTTTGTTGAGGAGGACTGAAATACCAGTCCACTCTTGTTTCCCAGGTAGAATCACAGAACTGAAATTGGGCCCTGAATCTGTTTGGGAAGGAGTCTCTCTCTCTCTCTCTCTCTCACACACACACAGAGTTACTCTTGATCAAGAGGGAACACCTTCTCAGCCCCTGCTGTCAGCTCGGCTGCAGGCAGTGGTCTGAGGAAGATGCAAAAGTTTTTTTATAGAGCTTTCAAAGAGAGAAAATGTGCACCAGAGCTGCTTAACGTAAATTGCGAGTCGGGGGAACAGAGAACCGATCTTTCTAACATTGGCATCATTCTTTCTGTGAATAAACACATGTTTTCAGATAGTTATCTTACTGACTTTTGACATAGTTCTTGCAAGAAGACAGAATGGCTTGCTTAGAACGGCTTAGGAACTCAGAAGCGAGCCAGGGTGGTGTAGCAGACAATAACCTTGGAGTCCAGGGTTCAAGTCCCTTCTTGGCCATAGAAACCCACTGGCTGACCTTGGGCATATCACACACTCTCAGTCCCAGAAACCCTTGTGATAGTTTCGCCTTAGTGTCGCCATAAGTCTGAAACAACTTGAAGGCACCCAGCAACAGCAAAAACAAAAAACAGTACCGTACGGGCGATCTCCGGGGAGCTTGCAGATGAACGACTAAGAGTGTCTTAGCCACCAAGCACTAAACTTGGGTTTCCGCCATTACACAGATCCTGGCATCTCATCCATTCACTGCTTGCATTGTGTATGAGAGGTGAGGCTGCAGATTTAGGGCCTGAGAGGCCAACAAGGCTGAAGCAGGCAGCTGGGTTTTGGATGTTTTTGGATTTCAGAGTTCTGGATAAGGGATACTCAACCTGTAATTTAAAACCCGAAAAAATCTGAAATCCAAAACACTTCTTGTCCCAAGCACTTTGGATAAGGGATCCTCAACCTGTACTACTATTCCTTCTTCTCTACACAGGTGCAGACCAGCCTAGCTGAGGGACTGTGGGAGCTGTCCTCAAGAGAAGTTACATTTCCAAGCTCAAGCCTGGGTCCTGCAGATCAATACAAAGTACCACACCTTCCGAGTCAGGTCTACTACTCCAGTTGTGAAGATTCTTTGGGTGACTAGAACCAGGGGGCTTCCTCCTTGGCTTCCTCGGCCTTGGCTACCATCCTCCCCACCTTGGCCCGTTCCTCATCTTTCCATTTTGCTGATCACCTCAGTAGCACTGCAGACTTGTCATGGACTTTGAGACCTTCCTAGTGTAGCCACAGACCCCACCTCCTGATGAGCAAAACACACACACACACACACACACAAACACACACATCTGCAACCACTTCCGCCTCCCCCCTCACTCACCAAGAGCGCGACTTCCGCACTCGGGATGCAGCCGGTCGCTCCAGGAGGCTGTCCAAGCGCATGAGTCTTTCTAGGTGTCGCGCTCGGGGGTCTTGCTCGTTTTGGTCGCAGGTTATCTCGAACTCAAAGATGGCGGGAGGGGAGACGTCTAGTTCCAGGAACATGATGTTCTCAGCCTTTGTGACATTTAAAGGGGGATGAAATGGAGACACGGGTCAGGAGGAAAAGAGGAGGCAGGCTGCCACGGACACGGAGCAAAGCACGGGGAATCAGAGCCTCTGCCAAAAAGACACTGAGAGGGGGAGACTGGCCTCTGGTTGCTTTTCTAGGAAGGGACTCCAACCCCCTGCAACATTCAGGGAGGAGAAACAGCTTTTGCTCTCTGCTTGGTCCTTATGCATCCTCAGTTCAACAAAGATCTTGGTGTGAAGCATTTGTGGTGGTTGTTGCTGTTGGGTGACACCAAGCTGGTTTTTGCTTCAGGTAACCCTACAGACAACAGACCCATCTGGCCCTCTGTCAAAAGGGGTGCTTTGCTTGTGCCTTCTGCATGGCTGAAGGGGGTTGGACTGGGTGGCCCCTGGGGTCTTTTCCAACTCTAGGACTCTGTGATTCTGTGACCCCTGTCATCCATGCCCTGCTCAAGTCCTGCCCAATCTGGGCAACAGGCATGCCTTCCCCGATGGAGTTCATCCACCTGTAACGCACTCTTTCCCTCTCCCTCTCTCTCCCTCTCTATTCCTGTTGCCTTCCATCTCGCCAAGCATCACTGTTGTTTCCAGTAAGTCACACTGTCTCATGATACATCCAAAGTCTGACAGCCTCAGTTAGTCATTTTTGGCTTGATTTGCTCTCAGATCCATCTATTGATCTTTTGGACTCTCCAAAAAGTAGTACGCCTTTTTCCTGTAATTTACCCACAGCCCAGGACAGGATGGCCTGTACGACTGTGCAAAATCTTTTCACCTCCTTTCATCTCAGAGTCCGTGACATTTCACAGACTGCTTCCCTCCATATTAACCTATCGGTATTTTTAAAATCTTCCTCAGGAGCCTTGGCCCCCACGGTAAGGCAATGCCCATGGCAGGGCCTTCTTGGCAGTGGCACTACTGCCAAAGCACAGCACTGTGGAATTCCTTCCTGGGAAGCTTCACTCTTCCCAGCCTTGGTGGTCTTCTTACACTGCACAAGGGGGCACGCTATCAGGGACCCTCTGGAACTCTGCAAGTAAGCAGGGTGTGTGTGTGCATTCTGTATCTGTTCTCATTGGTTGTTTCATGCCCCAGAATCCAATTAGTTCTCTGTTTCTTGTTGTGTTCTGGCTACAATTTATTTTATTGTGCGTATGCACATGTTTTATCTAAGCATTGGATTCTTATATCGTTAGCTGTCTTGTAGATATCTTTTTTTAAAATCTCTAAAAGATGGATACTAATTTTCCAAGCCATTAATCAAATGCCACTGGAGCTTGTCTTTGCAGCCTGAAAGTCTGCTCACCTATATTTATTCACTGCAGTTTAAAGCTTCCATTAACCAAAGTTCTCTGGGCAGTTTACAGTCTGCTAAAAATACGCAACAACGGCAAAATAAAAAGCAAGGACCGAAGAAGCAGGACAGAAAACCAAGATGGAGGCCTGAAACTTATTGGGACAGGATGCCTGCGTTACCTCCTGGTTACCCCAGGGAGAGCGGTATTCAGATACGGGCATCGGGAGATACCCAGTCCTCCCTTTTGCAAGTAGTTCCCCAATGCAATACAATGCAAAGGTATGCAAGCACAGCTCTTCCTCCCTCCTCCCACCACTGGAAAAGGCCACGGGGAAACCAGGGAGGCTACCAGCCAGCCCACCCCCATTGCCTTCGTCCACGTTAAGCTCTGCTGGTGTCAAACGAGAGTTCAGCCAAAACCAGCCCACCGACGTGCAGGTGTGCGCTTGCTTGCTGTCCCCCAGGTGTCATTTCTCCCCCTCCAGCCTTCCCGTGCCCTCTGGCTCACCCGATATCGAGGATGGGAGCCCATCGACATGGCCAGACGTGCATATTGGCTGATGGGCCGCTTGTAGCCCACGGCAGAGGTCGGCCGCTTCTTCATCTGCGTCCCCGTGTTGGTGCTGCTGATGCCGCCGCCACCGCCGCTGTTGGTGGGAAGGGATTGTTTTCAGGGGTGTCTGCAAGGAGGGGGCCCCTCAGCCAAGGCTGGTCCCAAGGCCTGGGCAGTTGCGGGGGGCAGCCCTCCCCAATCCCCGCCGGCAGAGCCGCGCCAGGGAAGAGCCCGCTTAGGCTGTGCCAGGTAGCAAATGCCGGGCAGCAAATAAGGCTCTACTTCAGGTGACCCCCTTGGCTTATGGGGAACCCCCTTCACCCCACAAACCCCAGTGGGTATCAGAAGCCACTGGCATAGAGAGAGGCAGGACACAAGGCGTTAAGATTCTTCAGACCTGTGGAACTCCCTGCCACAGGAAGCTCAGTTTTCACCCGCTCTGCCCTCTTTCCACCAGCAAACAAAAACCTTTTTATTTAGACAGGACGTCTTCAGCTTTCCAATTACTGTGCCAGATGGATCTTTTAATGGGGTGCATGATGATTTCACACTTTCAAACTATGTCTTAATGTGTTTTTAACTGTTGTAATATATTGTTTTTAACAAAGCTGTTCATTTAATGCTTTTCAATTTTTTCTATCAAAAGATTTTTTTGTGTTGTGTACCTTGTTTTTAACTTAGTTTGAGCCTCCTTGGGGTTTGTCCTGAGAAAAAGGTAGGGTATTTAATTAGTCAGTTATTGCATTTATACCCCAGGCCTTTCTTCCAGGATGGGATCCAATAAGGCTTACAGGAATTTAAAACAAGATTAAGTCAAAATCTTATTTTACAGAAGTTTAAAAAAGAAGAATTAAATACTATGTCTTAAAAAACCATGGTTAAAACGTTAAAAACACATTTAAAATCTGATTACTAATAAAATATTAAAAAGAAAGTAACCATACATGCTACCGTGCCATAAATTTGCATTTCAAAAGTCTGCCTGAACAGAAGAGTCTTCATCTGCTGGTGGAAAGCCAGTTACTCAGTTACTTGTAACTAGTTGCTTTGGGGTGAATGAGGGTGGAATGAATTTGTGCTTCCAAAATAACACAGCATGACAGTAGAGTACGTGTAATTACTGGACATGCTCATGCATAAGTCCGCCGGTCACATCAAAATCCACAATTCTGGCCCCCAAAGCTGCCCTTGACTTACACATGAGTATATATGGTAGCTGTTGTTAATGAATTTATATCTGCAATGTCATATAATACATGAGAGTGAAGTTACATTCAGAAGTTACTCCTCGAGACCATCTTTTGAAGCACTTCCATAGGAATTTTTCAGGCATTATACCATTCTTGTATCAATGCTAAAGTATTTTACCTCAACAGGAAGTAAAGACTTACAAGCAGTGAAAGAAGTTACTTTTCCAACCAGTAGCAGCAACAGACTGCTTCTCAAACTGTGGAATGAGTTATGCAAAGAAACTGCTTCTAAAAAGAAAATGTTCAGGAGCAATCCTGGTTCCAAGAGAGGGATGCCGGTGGGGTACACAACCACCCAGCCCGTGTAGGTGGTGCCTTCCCCGCAGGGACGCCGCTCAAAGGACTCACCCTCCCACGGTCAGCACCAAGGGCTGGAATTTCCACTGGTCCTCCTCACAGTCAAAGTAGAGACGGTTCATGATTTTGTTTTTCTCCTCGGGCGGGATGAAGTTTTCAATGATCAGGTACCTGCAAAGATGGAAGGAGGGGACATGATAGCCATGCTTAAATATTTGAAGGGATGCCATGTAAAGGAGGGAGTGGGCTTGTTTTCCGCGGCTCCAGAGACTAGGACACGGAGCAATGGATTCAAGCTGCAGGAAAGGAGATTCTGCCTGAACCTCAGGAGGGGCTTCCTGATGGTCAGGGCTGTCCGGCAGTGGAATCTGCTGCTGCCTCCATGGAGTGTGGTGGAGTCTCCTCCTTCTTTGGAGGTTTTTAAGCAGAGGCTGGATAGCCATCTGTCAAAGGGAGTGCTTTGAGGGTGTTCCTCCATGGCAGGGGGTTGGACTGGATGGCCCCTGGGGTCTCTTCCAACTCTACATTTCTATGATTCTATGAAAGGACAGAGTCAGCGGGAAAGAAGGGTGCCAAGGAGAATAGTGCCCTGTATGCTCCCCAGAACAAGGCACCCTTCCTCTGTGGCTGGGCAGGGTGCGGGTACACAGGCGGGAGAGAGAATGGAAACAAACAGATGACACTGAGCCTGATTGTACTATTGATCCTTAAAAAGGGGGGCGTGGGAATGTGGCCAGCCACTTTCTGCTCTGTAGTAAATGTAAATCTTAGGATAAGAAAAGGGATTAAGTCCCTTACTGTTTGTATAAGAACTTACCTGCACAAGTCTTGACACATTGCCTTTTTAAACTTTTCTTAAAGTGTTTAAGTAATTTCTTTTGTCCCAAGAATTTTTCAAAATATATTTAAACACTTAACAATTCAAAACGCAATGCATCAAGACTTATGCAGGTAAGTTCTTGATGCATTGCTAATGCATGAGTATTGATGCGTTCTCTTTTTGAATTGTTATCAACATGTTTAATTTACAAAAAATGTCAGGATAAAAACATTCTGCCCATAGATTTCAGCTCAGATACAGCCTGTAGCCCTGCCTTTCACTGAATCATAGAATTTTAGAACTGGAAGGGACCACGTGGGCCATCCAGTCCAAACCCCTGCCACGCCGGAAGACACAATCAAGGCACGCTCAAGAGATGGCGACTCAGCTTCTATTTAAAAACCTTCAAAAAGGAGACTCCACCACACTTGCAGGCAGCAGCAAATTCCATTGTCAACCTGCTCTTAACTGTCAGGAAGTTCTTCTGATGTTTAGGTGGAATCTCTTTTTTCGTAACTGGAATCTACTAGGTTATCCTTTGGCATCTGGAGCAATAGAAAACAAGCTTTTTCCATTGTCTGCATGACGTATTTAAGAATGGCTATCGTGTCATAGGAAATCCAGCATGGCGTAGTTGTTTGAACTTTGGACCACAGCCCTGGAGAGCAGGGTTTGATTCCCCTTTGCCTGGCCATGGAAACTCACTGGGTGACCTTAGGCACATCACACACTCTCAGCCTCAGAAAACCCCATGATAGGTTTGCCTTAGGGTCACTGTAAGTTGGAAAGGACTTGAAGGTACCCAACAACAACAACAATCCCATCATAGAGTCTACATAAGTCGAAGCTGACTTGACCAACTCTTGGTTGCATCAATAGGAGTGCGGTGTCTAGATCGAGGGAGGTAATGGTACCACTTATTCTGCATTGGTTAAGCCTCATTTGGAATCCTGTGTCCAGTTCTGGGCACCTCAATTCAAGAAGGATGTTGACAAGCTGGAACGTGTCCAGAGGAGGGCGACCAAAATGGTGAAGGGTCTGGAAGCCATGAAGCCCTATGAGGAACAGCTTAGGGAGCTAGGGATGTTTAGTCTGCAGAAGAGAAGGTTAAGAGGGGCCATGAGAGCCATGTTTAAATATCTGAAGGGATGTCATGTTGAGGAGGGAGCAGGCTTGTTCTCTACCGCTTCAGAGACCAGGACAAGGAGCAATGGATTCAAGCTGCAGGAAAGGAGATTCCACTTGAACCTCAGGAAGAACTTCCTGACGGTCAGGGCTGTCCGGCAATGGAATCTGCTGCCTCACTGGAGTGTGGTGGAGTCTCCTCCTTCTTTGGAGGTTTTTAAGCAGAGGCTGGATGGCCATCTGTTGGGAGTGCTTTGATGGGTGCTCCTGCATAGCAGGGGGTTGGACTCGATGGCCCCTGGGCTCTCTTCCAACTCTAGGATTCCATGAGAGCAAATAATAAAAACAAGAAATCACATCACCTCTCATATCTTCTATAAGCTAAGAGCCATTTCATTTTACTGACGTTTACTAATTTGTAAAAATACATCATGTGGGAAAAGGTAACATGTGGATCAGCCTCGGAGAAGCGTAAAGGAGGAGGAATATTGATCCCAGGACTCGGGCACCAAAATCCGAAGCACACGGTGTGGTCTGTGCCGCTGTGGAGCTGCCAGAAGGGCTCCCTGCTGAGCCACTGTCAGTGCCGCCCCGGCATGTGGCCAGCTTCCAGCTCAGCAAGGGTCAGGTGACACAAGGTGGCCAATTGGGTTCCACCTGCTCATTTAAAAGAACCTGTTCTGGACCGGACTCACCACTCATTGCACAGGCATGGACCAAGCTGTGTGAGAGCACATCCCCTCCAGACCCCCCAGCCCTGACTACGAGGTGTGGGCAGCAGCAGCAGCACAAAGTCCAGATGAACAACTTTGGCTTAGGCTTCTCCTGGGAGTGACAGACCTCACTCAGCCATTGGAAAAGTAACTTTTTTGTGTCTGCAGCTCCTTAAATCCTCCAGCCACTGGTCATTGCTGGATGGGAGACTCGGGGGTCTCAGACTTTAAAAAGCCACTGCCCTCCGACCCATTGCCCTGCCAGGGCACCTACTTGAGTTTCAGCTCTCGCGTCTGCTCATTCTGTGCTTCCTCCAGGTCTTGCCGCACTCGGATGTATTCGTCATGCTGGTCCTGGATCTCCGCCTTTACAGCCTGGAGCTTGGCGTAGAGCTGGGAGGAGGAGCAAAAGAAATGAGAAGGTGGTTCACCAAGGGCCAACGGCCACCATCCCCTTGCCTCCCCAGCCCATGGAGTAGGGCCCCGAAAACAGCCTGGGGCAAGAATGAGGCCAGATCAGGGATGCAATTTCTTTGCTCATTTTGTTCTTGAAGGAAGCAATAGTAACATCAGCAATTTTCATGCATGAAACAAATTTTCTGCACTAAAAGGCAGAAATTTGGACATGTCATTTTTGGGCAGAAAACAGCATTTTCTGCAAAAGTAATAGCATTTTCTGCACAGAACATATTATTTATGCATAGAAACAATATTTTCTGCACTGAAAATGCAGTTTCCTACATAGAAAATTCTGGTTTCTGTACCAAAAAAAATGGATAAATGTTGCGCAGAAAATTTAACTCTTGGTAGTATGAGCAGTTTAGATTTAATTATTTTTGCATATATGTATCAGCATATATTAATTTATATGCCTTGTCAATCCCTTACGTACTTCTTCCCCTTCTGCCTTTCTTTCCCTTGCTTGTCTCTTCTTTTCCCTTTTCTTGTAATAACACTTTAAAAATCCAGTAAAAATCACATCTGATCAGTGCGACAGATGTATTTACTTCATAGCTGTACAGAGTTCTGCCAGGATAACCATTTCACATGGGCCTAGATTCTATTGTTAGTGTTCCCTAGAGTAGACCCATTGAACTAATGTGGTTTGCCTGTGTGTTGCCTCACTTTTCAACAGTTGGTTGAATGGGTCTACTCTGGTTGGGACTAACACACAGGATTCCAGCCCTGGAGTTCCTGGATGGTGGTGTGAAGGGAGGAACCTGGAAAGCCTGGCTGAAGGCAGCCAATCACAGCTCAGGGGCAGGGCCTGTGGGGAGGAAATGTCACAAAACTGAGGCTTGTCTCTGTCAGAGGGCAGAGAGGAAAAAGGTGGTATGGAGACAGGAACAGATTCGGGAGAGAGAGGGGAAGAGATGGAATAGAGACAAGGGAGTCAGAAGGACTGACTCTGGTTTTGGGGAGCTGCAAATGATTCAGAAGTTCAAGGGTTAGTGTATTGTTTTCTTGGATCTTAATAAACTTCTACTGGTTTGTTTTTAATCATTGTTTCTGTCTGTTCATATTGAGTTTGATGGAGGGCCTGGCCATGCTTATTGCAGCGAACCCACCAAAACAACACAGCTGCTCATCCACAAAGGAGGCCCACGTACTCAATCCAAAAAGAGATTAAGCGGAGAAAAGGGCAAGGCGAGTGAAAGGAACCCAGGATTGCTGCTGTGGGGCCAGCTAGAGAGGGGATCCATCACAGGCAGGATTTGCCTGGGCCTTCAGTGCGCCCCCTTCTCCATGGGGACTGCAGAAACGGGCCTCACAGGTTGCTCTCCACTGCATGAGGGCACAGTCAGCAGTGGGTGCACAAGAAGAAGCCCGGTCTGTTCCGCCCCGTCAGCATTCAGCAGAAGAGCAGTGCAACCCTCATCTAATGACGTGGGCATGTACCCTCCAAAGGTGAGGATGCCTCGGGGCCCTGGCCTCCCTCTCACCTTTTTCAGCTTCTTGGTTTTGATCTCCACCTCCTGCTGCAAGGAGGTGAACGTCTCCCGCAGCTCCATGGTCTCCTCGTCCCGCAGGAGCACCTGCTGCTGCATCTCTCGCTCGCGCCGCTTCTGTGGGGCAGGATAAAGACCCCCTCGGTCAGCAGCAAGACGGCACAGGCACGGCCACCCCATGCAAGAAACCCACACCAGTTGGGCAGCAAGCATGGGCACCAGAGTAGAAGGACTGACAGCGCAGAGCTTTTGAAAAGTTACTTTTTGTGTGTGCTTGAATCCCCCAGCCTTCACAGTGGATGGACTGAACAGCACAGGCCAGAGTATAGAAAAGTTAATTTTTGGGTACCCCCACTCTCAGAATACCCCAACTATCAGTCAAATCACTGGGTCCCATAGCCAAATACTGACTCAGGCCAAGGCTATGGAAAAGTTACTTTTTTGGCCAACCACTCCCAAAATGCCTCAACCATCAGTCATGCAGCAGATTCTGAGTCCCACTGTCAAAAAACTAACTCTGGCCCAAACTCTGGAAAAGTTACTGTGACAGGGGATTAATTCTTTTTCTCCCAGCTTGGTGTGGCAGTTCCCCAATCTGACAATGCCCCCATCTTTTCCCCATAGCTCTGCCTTCCCCCTTATAACACCTTTCAATGGTTATTTAGAACCTCTTAATAGCTCTAAGGTAGTGTAGTGTTCTATGGTAGTGTGTGTGTTTTCTGGGTTACTTTAAATACCGTATGCCACTCAGCTGAGTCTGTATTTATAAAAATAAACTGCAATATTTGATAAAACAACATAAAGTAAAAACAGTGGAGTTTATATGCAGGTCCAAAATTAACATAGTTCTTCAGAGTACTTTTAGACATTTCCTTTATATCTTTAAACCCTCAAATAAGCACAAGTTATCATAGACAGCCCTTTGGCTACACTTTCACCAAAGGCCTAACCTCCAATCTAGGTCACACTTTCTGACCAGATTCTATAATGGTTTAATTACTCTTCTGCCTCTCTCCAGGCTTCCCCTGAGAATCAAACCCTTCCCAATCAGACAACTTCCCTGGCTGACTTAGGGACTTTACTTCAAAGCTCTTTCTGCTAAAAATCTCACTGAAGGACCACAAATAACAATCAGTGTTTGTCTTTATATATCTTTTCCTCTCAGCCACCAGCTCCTTCCTCACACCACTGGGCTGGATTTCTCGCCAGAAAAGCTATTCTGGTTGCCTGGCAACCTGTTTCTAGGTTGCTTGGCCACTCCAGATAGCCATACCTCCAGAACTCCATCACAGTTGCTCTTTCAGACAACCGCCCTCTCAGAATCCCCCAGCCATCTGCCAAACCTCTGGGTCCTACAGTGAAAAGACTGACTGAAGCCAAAGCTTTGGAAAAGTTACCTTTTTTGGACAACCATTCCCAGAATACCCAGCCATCTGTCAAGCCCTTGGGGCCCATAGTCAAAAGACTGGCTAACTCAAGCCAAAATTAGCCGGGGAGATTTTGTGAATGGTTGGCCAAAACTGCAATAACCCTCCCAAGTGATGTTGGGAGCCCAGCCCCCTCACTAAGTCTGCTTCCTTCCTGTCAATGCATGAAACCCCCAGATCCTTACCTGCTCAGCAATCTCTTGCCTCTTCAGCTCCAGCATCTTCTGCTGCTCGTTCGTGTGGTCCATGATGTTCCTCCCACCAATCAGCAATTTGCTCTCCATTGCCTGCAGAAAGCAAGTGGGAAAGGACAGCTGGGTGGAGATGCTCAAGGGGCAACCACCACACTTTAGTTGCTGTGTTGGCAAAAGGCTGCACAGCAACCTGGGGTGTAGCTACAGATACGGGGGGGGGTGTGAGCCCACTGTCCCTCCTGAGTAAGAATTATGTTCCCCAATGAAAATTTTCTTTGAGCTCCAAATTTCTACCACTGCAGAGAATGTTGAGATGTTGATAATCCTTTGCACCAAGAACTCTTTGTATAGAATCATAAAGTTGGAAGAGACCCCAAGGGCCATCCTCTCCAATCCCATTCTGCCATGCAGAAACACATACTCAAAGCATCCCCAGCAAATGGCCATCCAGCCTCTGTTTAAAAACCTCCAAAGAAGGAGGAGACTCCTCGACATCCCACTGAGGCAGCAGCGGCTTTCCCTGTCAAATGACTCTCACTGTCAGAAAGTTCTCCCTGATGTTTAGATGAAATCTCTTTTTAGTTTGAATCCATTGCTCCACATCCTAGTTTCTTGAGCAGCAGAAAACTAGCTTGCTCCATCTTCCACATGACATCCCCTCAAATGTTTAAACATGGCTATCGTGTCTCCTCTTAACCTTTTCTTCTTCAGGCTAAACAAATCCAGCTCCCTCAGCCACTCCTTATAGGGCTTCATGGTTTCCAGACCCTTCATCATTTGGTTGCCCACTGTTTTGGTCACCCTTCCCTTTGCTTTGTTCATGTTCCCCCGTTACATTGCCTTCCCCTTTTCTCCAGATGCCTAACTGCACTTCTGGAGGTTCAACTGAAGTTTTAAGTTACTGTAATGGTAGGTGTTTGGGGACTTAAGGGAAATG
This sequence comes from Iguana delicatissima, assembly GCA_948472985.1. Classification (NCBI taxonomy): domain Eukaryota; kingdom Metazoa; phylum Chordata; class Lepidosauria; order Squamata; family Iguanidae; genus Iguana; species Iguana delicatissima. Next base: position 393,752 of record CAOKZL010001537.1, on the reverse strand, counting down.
TCATTGCCCCCACCAGAATTCTCACTGGAGGGGGCAATGCCCTCATTTTGCCTCTCCTCAGATTTATTTGATGGGGTTTCCTACTCAATGGGTGCTGTACTCAGTGCTCAAGAGTCACACTGAATTAGTTGCCCACCCTTTCTCTAACTTTTAATAACCATTTTATATTTGACAGTTGATCATTTTCTGTCGGTACTGTTTATTCTGCTGTCTTAAAAAAACAAAATGAAAGAGAATGTGCAACAAGGATCAGGCTCCTTTCTATGAATCGGAGGCTCCTCTCTGACGTGGGGAGGGGTGCAGGTGGCTGCACCATGGAGGACTTCGTGATGCATCCTGAAGCAATCACCTCCAGAGGGATGCCAGGTGTGGCATCTCCTAAAACACTTGCACAAATAGCAAAAAGGCCACACTTGCACTGGCAAGCAAAGAGCTGATCCACAACAAATGTGTGTGTGTGTGTGTGTGTGTGTGTAAAAGGGTGTCTGCTTTCACAAAGCCCCCGTTGCACTTGGCACCTGGGCGCAGAAGCCCTGCCCCAAGAGGGCTACGGGAGTTGGCTGCTGGTTCTGGGGTGACCTGGGGGTGGGATAAGAGATTCTGGGAGCCGTCATACAAAAAAAGTAACTTTTCCAGGCTCCAGAATCCACACGAGGAAGGGCGTGGCAGAGGAAAGAAAGGAAGGCAACCGGTTTTCCCCACAATAAACAGAGCAGTTCAGTGCTGGTTCAGGGCCCATGGCTCCATTCTCTGGAAAGCTGGGAATTATAGTTCAAAGAGCAATCAGCACCCTGCCTGTGGAACTCCTTGCCAAAGGAAGTCCGTCTGGCTCCTGCCGGCTGGCACATTCGGAGGAGCTACAATCCAAAAAAGCAATTCCCTCCCAGCCCTCAACTGACTTGAAAATCTCAGGTTCAGAATAGCGTTTTCTCCATCCGTCCCCCATGCTATGGAAAGAAGTGATGAAATCAACAACGCCCCCGCTAGCAGCCCCCCACCCCAAATAACACCCCAGCCTGCCTACAGATTGCTGGTGCGGAAGATTCCTGGCGTGAGCAGAACAACCCCATTGTGCCGGCTGGTTTCCCAACCCGTGAGCTGACACATTGCACGGAGGGCGGCCCCCGGCCAGGGCCGCTTCCTTCCGCCCAGCTGTTGCGCTCCACAGCTGCCGGGAAATGCCAAGTGCTTCCCAAGCGGACGGAGACCCCATCCTGCACGTCTCATCCAAATGGCTACCCACCCTATATGTTTAGCCCGGAGAAGAGAAGGTTAAGAGGTGACATGATAGCCGTGTTTAAATATTTGAAGGGATGCCATACGCCTGCTTTCTGCTGCTCCGGAAATTAGGACACTATGGAGCAATGGCTTCAATATGCAGGAAAAGATATTCCCCTTAAACATTAGGAAGAATTTCAACAGTGGAACTTAGGAAGAACTTCAATAGTTCAACAGTGTAATCTGCTGCTGCCTCAGTGGAGTCTTCTCCTTCTTCGGAGGTTTTTAAAGGGAGCTTGGATGGCCCTCTGCCAAAGGGAGGGCTTCCTGAATGGCACGAGGTTGGACTGGATAGCCCCTGGGGTCCCTTCCAGCTCTAGGAGCCGATACATGCACGCACGTGCACATACACACAAACAGATAAAGACTGGACCCCCCAACTTGGCAATTGTTTCGACCCCAGTTTGCACCCAGGGAAAAACCGGCTGCTATGATGGGGAGGCGCATACCATCACCCACTCCACTCTCTGGCCACACAAAGAGGCCCCGTGGCCACCCCAAAAGGTCAGGCAACAGCCACCAGAGCTACTGTGTTCCATCAGCCCCCATACAATGCAATGCACTGCAGTTATTTTATGCCAAGCATTTTGGTTTTTAACAGTATTGTAAAAACTTCAAGTTGTAAGCTGCCTTGAGTCTGCTTAGGGAAAAGGCACAGCGGTGAGGAAGGTGAAGATGGCGGTGGTGGTGATGGAAAGAAAACAGCTTGGGGAGCTTTTGCAGTTTTGCAGGATTAATAAAGGAGGCCACAGTGGCCCTGAGTCCGCAAAGACCTGAGCTGGCCAGTTAATAACAAGGTTTCTTGGAGATCCCTCGTTCAGAGGGGCATCGAAGATCAGAGCCACCCCGACACCACAGAACAAGAACAAAAAGTGTACGGTCGGGGAGAACGAGATCTACACGGAGGGCAATCTGCCCACAGCTCTGAGAGCACAAGGACTTGCATCTCTTTGGGCTTGCTCTCTCTCTCCGCCCAAGAGGGAGAGAAATGTGCCTTTCTCGTAAACAAAAGCTTGGCCTTTGAGGCCTGGGGACTCCCGTAGAGTCAGGAGTGGGCACGCTCCCGCGCCTGGAGGACTGCGCTAGCCGGTTTTTGTCTCCTGCAGAGGACTGCAGTTCCCTCTTGCAGTTGCCATTTGGAGTGAGCATCAGTATCTTGAGCAGTTTTGCTGGCGTTTGTGGGGTGGGGATGGGACTGTCACAGCGTATTTCAGCTGTTTTTAGGGTTTGGGATTCTAGGAGTTTCCCACAGGTAACACGAATCTTTTTACAGATTTATTTTGTTGGAATCTATCTTGTGAACTGCTATCAAAAAATAGTTTTCAGCTCATCAGTCTGTAGCTGCCATTTCAGGTAAAAAGAAATGATAGGTCATTGCTGCTTGGCTTTTAAGCTGTTGGTGGGAGGTGGACCATCAGCATATATCTAAGCCATTTTTAAGATCTGGGAGCTGGAAATGGAGCCTTGGGTGGCTTGGTGTGGGGGTTCTGAGAGCCAACTTGGATCTTCCATGGGGCCTCCGTCTAAGGGCCACACAATTCCCCTCCCTGTCATATGGAATGACTAGATTCCATGGAGAGAGAACATGGTGCACAGAGCAGGGACATGGCTGGCAGTGAGGCAGCACATGGCAAGAGACCCCACGTGGTCTCAGAGGCCAGGGCCCAGCCTGCTTATGGGTGTCACCATGGGTGTCACCATGGGTGGCTGAAGCGGGGGCTGATCCAGCCTGCGCTCCCCCCACTGAAGTGAATGAAGAACGGCCCATTTCCAACTCACAGAGCAGGAGGACATCTAGCCAGGTTGGGTCCCATGACTTCATTAAACATTTCACACAGGGAGTTAGAACCCTAGAGCTGGAAGAGATCCGAAGGCCATCCAGTCCAACCCCCTTCTGCTATGCAGGGAGACACAATCAAAGCACTCCCTTGGATAGATTCTGGCCATCTAGCCTCTCTGTTTGAAAACCTCCAAAGAAGGAGGAGACTCTGCCACACTCCATTGAGGCAGCAGCAAATTCCACTATTGAAACTGCTCTTAACATCAGGAACGGCTTCCTGATGTTTATGTGGAATCTCCTTTCCCATAGTTTGAAGTCACTGCTCCAAATCCTAGTCTCTGGAGCAGCAGAAAACAGGCTTGCTCCATCCGCCATATGACATCCTTTCAAATACTTAAACATAGCTATCATGTCCCCTCTTCACCTTTTCTTCTCCAGGCTAAACATCCCCAGATCCCTAAACTGCTCCTCTAGAGTTTCTGGGCCTTTTATCATTTTGCATTTTGGGATAAATATCTCGGTGCACTGCATGCCCAGAACTGGGGTGACGTTTCTGGCTTCCTGAGAGTCCAAGCCCACTTGGGTTTCCCTCACAGGGGGAACTGGAGCACGAAAGACCCCTCAACTTGTGTGGCTGGCGATGCAGGAGGACAGGCGCGCATGGCCAGGGACCGCCACGCTCCCCGTGGGGGACTGTGCTTCCCAGCTCTGCCTGGAAACGGCCGCCATCACCCCCTCCCCTCCCTTCTCCTCCCACAGGCGGCTGCTGTCAGCTCTCATAACATCTCCAGAGCCTCAGACAGCAAACGTGCGCCTTCCCATGCGCTCCCTCGGCAAGGCAGGACCTTGATGAGAAGCATCGTTGGCCGTCCCCAGGGCCCCTCAGGGAGCTGGTGGGGAGTGGGGAGAAGCCCGCCTGCCCCTGTCCCAGGACATCTCCTCCTTCCCTTCCCACCGCCTTTTGTTTAAAGGGTCCCATTCCCACACTGGGGTGTGCGATAGGGGGAAGGAGGGGGCAGTGCAGGATAATGGGGCCTCTGTTTAGATTAGGAGGGGCAACTAGGGCAGGTCCGGCAGCCAGCTTTTCTGTCCCTGGGCCTCCATGGGTGACACAAACAACCAAAAACTTATTTTAATAAACCCCAAACTTTGCAATTTGGTTTGAGGGCATTTATTTTCTTTCTGGCAGCTACTATTTGGGGGGAGCTCCCCCTTTTTGGAAGGAAAAGGGCAGTGAGGGAGGGTGTGGGAGGGTCCCAGGGCAGCATAAGCAGCCGTCCAGGGGCCCGTCAAGCACCCAGGCTGCCCTTTGCCCACCCCCAATTTACAGCAAGGGACCTGGAAAGAGCCCCCACCCCAGGAATGGACTCAAATCCACAGATGATTTCAACGACCTTTCTGTGGTACGAAGGGGGGGGTAAGGATGGGGGCAAACCTGACCAGGGTGCCCCTCCTCCACTCCTTGCTTTGATCAGGAATTAAAGGAGAGGGGAAGGGGGTGGGCAGACAGGCAGGCAGCGGAAACCTCAAGGGAGGGAGAAAGAATAGAGAAAGCTCAAAGAAAGGCATCCTTGAGCTGGAAGAGACCCCAAAGGCCATCCAGTCCAACCCCTTCTGTCATGCAGGAAGACACCATCAAAGCCCTCCCTCTGACACACGGCCACCCAGCCTCTCTTTAGAAACCTCCAAAGAAGGAGGAGGCTCCAGCAGATCTCAGCCAGCCTGTCCCCCTGTCAAACTACTTTTACCATCAGGAAGGTCTTCCTAAGGTTTAGGTGGAGCATCTCTTCCTGAAGTTCGAAGCCATGGCTCCACAGCATCCTAGTCTCTGGAGCAGCAGAAAACAGGCTTGCTCCATCCTCCATGTGACACCCCTTCAAATGTTTAGACCTGGCTCTCACACCCCCTCTTCGCCTTCCCTTCTCCAGGCAAAGCATACCCAGCTCCCTAAGACCCTTGTCAGAGGCCTTCATGGTTTCCAGGCCTTTGACCATTTTGGTTGTCCTCTTCTGGATGGGAGGTGGGGAGAAGGAATATGGAGAAGAGGGACCATCCTCAAGCCAGACAGACCCTGAGGAGGTTTTGGGTTCAGAGGGTGGCTATGAAGACCCGATCCGAGCCAGGGAGAGGCCTATCTGGGGGTCCGACCTGGCAGAAAGAAACCTCCTCTGCTCCCTAACTCAGGGCTGGGAGCCTTGCTGGGACTACAGCACCCAGCATCCCCCACCACTGGCTACGCTGAGGCTCGCTCTCTCTCTTTCTTTCTTTCTTTCTTTCTTTCTTTCTTTCTTTCTTTCTTTCCTTCCTTCCTTCCTTCCTTCCTTCCCTCCCTCCCTGCTAATGGACCTCTCCCAATCTCCTGTGCCTTAACAGGAGAGCTGAATAAGGAGAAAAGTGCTCTTGCCATTTCTCTCCTCCCTCCTGTGCGGTTGCATTTTCGTCATCAATTTTCTCTTCACTTGCAGAAGATTTTCTCCTGCTCAGGAACACTATTTCCTTCCAAGCTTAAGGGCAAGCTTATGGGAACACCGGCCCCCCAGGTGCAGAAAAGAGACACAGCCGCAAAGAAATGGGGGGCAGGGGCGAGGGCATTGCCAAGCCAGGGCCCCCGCCATTCACCAGTGAGTGGGCTGACTTCCAGGGACCCTCTGCTGAGGTGTCGTTCTGAGAAATTTTTGGATCTGTTGAGCCATTGATGTATTTAAATATTCCAATTCCTCTCCATATCCAAAAGATCTCAGGCCAGCGTACAAGTAAAATCAAAGCAAGCAGTTTAAAGCAATAATTTAAATAGACTAAACTAAGGCCATTTCGGCACTAGACTGTTACAGCGCTGTCGGCCCCTCCCGAAACTGCAAACCCCAGGATTCCATAGGAGGTTGCAAGTGGAATAACAGCGCTATAACAGTCTAGTGTGGAAATGGCCTTAGATAAACTAAGAACATAATAAATACAAGTAGCAAGTTAAAATAGGCTTAAAATGTTAAAACAGTTTTAAAGCCACGTGTGTGAGCATTCAGCGAAGCCTAAAGGCTGCCTTGAACGAGCAGCCCTGTTTTCACTTGTTCCCTAAAGGAAACCAGGATGGGTGCCAATCAGGGCTCCAAGGGGCGGGCATTCCACAGTTGGGGTGCCATGTCTGAGAAGGCCCCGCTCCCAATGCGACACCAAGGTGGGGCCCCAGGCAGACCTCAGTCTTTGGGCTTCTGCACATTTGGGGAGGAACTCCTTCCAGTATCGAAGTCCCAAGCCGTTTAGGGCCTTACATGTTATCACCAGCACCTTGAATTCAGACCAGAAGTGAACTGGCAGCCAGAGCAGCTCCTTTAAGATCAGCATTATATGGATTTCAAGTCGAGAACCGAGCCATTGCAAACCAGCTGCTGGTATTTCAGCCAGCAACATGCTGGTGCATTCCTCTGCTTTGCTCCCTCGTCTCTTCCTTCCTAAAACATGGCCACACAACAGGATTGGGACCCGTCCTGTGGTGGTGGGGCCAAGAACAATGGAAGCAAAACAAGCCCTTCTCCAAGGCATCTTCCTCTCCATTGTCCTATGGAACCCTTGGCCACATGACACAGAAACAGTTGCAAGCACAGCAGAGAGAAAAGTCAGCAGACGTGTATGCTAAAAATGTTATTCTGTACATAGAATCACAGAGTTGGAAGAGACCCCAGGGGCCATCCAGTCCAACCCCCTGCCATGCAGGAACACACATCAAGGCATTCCCAACAGACGGCCACCCAGCCTCTGCTTAAAACCCCCCAAAGAAGGAGACTCCACCACACTCCAGTGATGTTGTTTTGTGGAGTAAAAGATGTAGCCACTTCCAGCTCTTTGATGACTTGGCTTTCACTGCAGACAAACAGGCACTTTCCTTCCAAGAGAGTGATGTGGGTTTTTTTCTCCTCCCTTAAGGAACCAGATCCCATCTGACTTAGGAAGCTAAGGAGGGTCACGCCTGGTTAGGCCTTGGATGGGAGACTTCCAACAAAGACCAGGTGCTGCGTAGGCTGTATTTCAGAGGACGGAACTGGGAAAACCACCTCTGAGGATTCCTTGCCTAAGAAAACCCTGTGAAATCCATGGGGTCACCATAGGTCGGTAAGCAACTTGAAGCCACACACATAAGAAAAAGTGTTTGCCTGAGAGCTGCAAGGTGGTGGATGACAGATTCCAAACCTGCTCTTGAAGGCTCTGCAAGTGAGGGAGGGGAGAGGGGACACGGGTCGCCTCGTTCCAGCCTGCCTGATTCTTGCCAGGATATGTTTAGCATATGAAAATGAAATGCACAAATACAGGATGGGGGACACGTGGCTGGATAACAGTACGTGTGAAAGAGATCTAGGAGTCCTGGTAGATCACAAGCTGAACATGAGTCAGCAGTGTGAGGCAGCAGCCAAGAAAGCCAATGCGATTCTTGGTTGCATCAGTAGGAGTCTGGTGTCTAGATCGAGGGAGGTAATGGTACCACTCTATCCTGCATTGGTTAGGCCTCATCTGGAATACTGTGTCCAGTTCTGGGCACCTCATTTCAAGAGGGATACTGACAAGCTGGAACGTGTCCAGAGGAGGGCGACCAAAATGGTGAGGGGCCTAGAAGCCATGAAGCCTCATGAGGAGCGGCTTAGGGAGCTGGGTGTGTTTAGCCTGGAGAAGAGGAGGTTAAGAGTTGACCTGATATCCAGGTTTAAATATTTGAAAGGATGTCATATTGAAGGGGGAACAGGCTTGTTTTCCATGGCTCCAGAGACTGCCAAGAGCAGATGCCATCTGTCCTGCGAATCCTTAGGCACAGACCCAGACATGGCGGGGGGAGGCACTGTGGCACTGCCCATGTGGAAAGGGATTCTCCGCTCTTTCCAGAACCCTCCTGCCAAATTTGCTGCAGCCACATTCCCAACCCCTCCCCACCCGAACTTCCCTGGGATCCCCACATTTAAGCACCAGCTCCTTGTCCTTAAATATTAAAGGTCGTTCACCCTCCTTGGGACCTTTGTTTCTTCTTGCGCTCAGCTCTCCTGACCTCCAGTCTGCCAAATCCAAGGACCTGCCATGACGGGGAGGAGGAGGAGGAAGGGGTGGTACAGGTGGCCTTATAAGGGCCCTTCCAGCTCTGCAGTTCTTGGGGCTCTGCTAACCAAAGGTTCAATGAGTCTGAGGGTTGCCCCTATTTCTCTCTTGCTGCTGCCAGCTATGCCTTGCACAGGAGCTCCTCTCAGGCAGAAGAAAGAGGCACAAACGGCCAGAGGCTCCACTGCTCTGGAGCAGCGCATCCACTCTGGGTTCTATGGGAAAGCTCCCCTTGCATTTAAGGTGCTGAAGGCGTTTGGGGAACAGAGTTGAAACACCTTGGACAGCCTGCCCATGAAGCATAAAATGGCTTCTGTAAAACCAAGTGTGAGTTCACCTTCCCAAAGCCACAGCGGCACCCCAATTGTGGGAGACCTTCCCCTGAAAGGCCCAGCCCTGGTCCCACTCCAGCACCGAGTAGAAACACAACTTTTTCACAGAACTTCTGGGCCTAACTGGTTTCATCCAAATCTGCACCCGTGCATAGTTTTAAACCATTTTAAAAACTACTTTATCTGTCTCTAAAGTGTTTTAACTTGTCAAATCATTTAATATTTTTTGAGTCTATCTAATTTACTCTTACTGTTGTAAATATTTTTTAAAATATGTATGAATACATCCCTCTGAGACTCTTGAATACAGGGCAAGAGATAAATATTTTAAGGAGCAAAAAATATTTAGACAGAATTCGGAGCCCTCCCACTGTTACTCAGACATGCTCAGAGATACACTGCCTCTGAACAAGGAGGCCCCACCAAACCCTCAAAGCTGTTTGCAAAGTGGGGGGGGCAGCCCTGTTTTGCAGCTGGTGGCCACCAAGGATGGTGGGCATTGGTACTGGTATTCCTGTACTGGAAGAAAGGTGGGAGATGAAATAAATAAATAAAACTCCAAATAGCACTTCTTGTGGGCATCCAATCCTATCTGTTAATTCTACATCGAGGACAGGATCAAAATTACCTGGACAGATTGGAGAGCTGGGCCAAGGCTAACAAAATGAAATTCAACAGGGAGAAGTGTAAGATCCTACACTTAGGTAGAAAAAATGGAATACAGAAATATAGGATGGGGGACACGTGGCTGGATAGCAGTACGTGTGAAAGGGATCTAGGAGTCTTCATAGGCCACAAGCTGAACGTGAGTCAGCAGTGTGATGTGGCAGCCGAGAAAGCCAATGCGATTCTCGGCTGCATCGGTAGGAGTATGGTGTCTAGATCGAGGGAGGTACTGGTACCACTCTACTCCGCTTTCGTTAGACCTCATCTTGAATACTGTGTCCAGTTCTGGGCACCCCAATTCAAGAAGGACATGGTCAAGCTGGAGCAAGTCCAGAGGAGGGCGACCAAAATGGTGAGGGGCCTGGAAGCCATGAAGCCCTATGAGGAGAGGCTTAGAGAGCTGGGTATGTTTAGTCTGCAGAAGAGAAGGTTGAGAGGGGACATGAGTGCCATGTTTAAATATTTGAAGGGATGCCATGTAGAGGAGGAAGAGGGCTTGTTTTCTGCTGCTCCGGAGACCAGGACAAGGAGCAATGGATTCAAGCTGCAGGAAAGGGGATTCCACCTGGACCTCAGGAAGAACTTCAAAGGGAGGGCTTTGAGTGTGTCTTCCTGCCTGGCAGAAGGGGGTTGGAATGGATAGAATCAGAGAATCATAGAGATTCCACCAGTGCGCTGCTCTTACTGTCAGAGAGTTCTTCCTAATGTTTAGGTGGAATCCCTTTTCCTGAAGTTTGAAGCCATTGCTCTGTGTCCAGGTCTCTGGAGTGGCAGAAAACAAGCTTGCCCAATCTTCCCAACATACAGTCCAACACATTCACATTTGGCATCCTACGAATACAGTGCCCTTGTGATGTATCTAACATCTATCATTCCCCCCTATGCTGGCTATGGATGGTGGGAGTTGTAGTCCAATAGATCTGAAGGGCACTAGGGGGTTGAAGAGCAGCTGCTGGCTTTAGCTTCCCCCACTCCAAAAAAGAAAAAGTAAAATCCCCCTGCCACTCCATTATGTTCAGTCACCAGAGTCAATACACGAGAGAGATGTAAGAAGAGCCCTGAAGCTGGGTCAGACCAAAGGCCCAACTGGTCCAGGATCCTGTTCTCACAATGGCCCACAGCCTGCCCCAGTGGGAAGCTCACTAGTGTGGGGGGGTGTCCTACTGCAACTGTCTTATGCCAGGGGACAGGTGGTAGCCACTGATGGCCTCGTCGTCCTCTGTGGATTTTTCCAAACCCCTTCTAATGCCACCAAGCTGGCAGCTGTCACTCCATCTTGTGGCAGCGAGTTCCACAGTTTAACCACACACTAAGTCTTGAGTTGTGGGAGCAGGAAAACGTTTCACCTTCACCTTCAATGGGGGAGAAATTTTCAAATAAAAAGATGTGGTGGAATGAAGAGGCAGGAGGTGACAGGGCAAGAGAGAATCCCTGACCATTCCAGGCAGTGGCCAAATTATAAAACCTATCATTAGGTTTAAGTGACAACAAGGTAGATTTATCTGTTAGGACAAAATTCCTGTCGTCCAGCCGCACAATCCAGTTAAACCCAAGCGCTTGGAGGTAAGCCAATTTATGCCTGTTGTAATCTACAGGATTATATCTGCCTAAATCCAAATCTGCTCAGCAATGAAATAAACCCCTTTGTGGGTGCGTGGAAACTGCCTACTTTGAATGGGGGGAGGACAGACCGCACAACCTCGGAGAAGGGGAGGACAGCAGAAGGTCCAGATACTTGAAGTTTTGCGAGGCAGAATCGGGAAAAAAATATCAGGAAGAAGATTGGGGAGGGTGGAAGAGAAGAGCGATTATTCATTTATTTATTTGCTGGTTTGTTTATTTAAAAACGAGGCCACTTATTTTTCCGAAAAAGTCAAAGTGGCTTGCAGTGGAATCAGAAAAATCAAAAGAAACAACACAGAATAAAGAACACAAGTATGAAAAGGCAACCATTCATCCCAGAGCCAGCTGAAACAGGAAAGCCATCAGCAAGCTGAAAAATGGAACAAAATAAAGCAAAGGCGAAGGGAAATCCACAAAATCCTCAGCCTCCCAGCCCTGAAGCCTGACCTCGCTAGTCGATTTTTCAGGAAGTGGTTAAAGAAGGCAGAGAAGGGGCCAGGTGGGCTTCCTTGGAAAAAACAGTCCCACGGTGCTGGGACCACAACTCAGAAGCCTCTGCTGCTGCTGCTTCTGGCTAAATTCAAACCAGGGTGAGAAACCAGAGCTGGGCCCAAGAGGACGGAAAGAGGCAGTGGATGGGGGGTGGCCGAGGGAAGAGGAGGGGGTCCCTGCTTTGCAGCCCCCATGTCCCTGGGCTTTCTGTGGGGAACAGTGGGGCAGGATTTGCCTGTAATTGCAAACACAAACTTCACCCTGGTGAGGAAATGACCAAGCTTAGCAGTGCCTCCCCGCCTCCAACTTGGTGAATCCATTCCTCCTAACAGGAAGCAGGAAAAAGCCAACACATTTGGTTTTATTAGGGGAACAAGACATTAAACCACCAGGGAAAAAAAGATGCCTGCAAAATGAAAATGCCAATTTCGTGGGATTTCAGTTTCAAAGATTCACTGGCACATCAACAGCCAAAGAGAACGACCTGCAAGGCAGAGCCTCCTTGCAAGATGCCATTTTAGGATGGACAGTATAGCACAAGAGTCCACAGGGCAAGAGTGTTGCACTAGGACTTCTTGGGCAAGTCACACTGTCTCTGCCCAAAGAGGAGGAAATCTGGCCAAGAAAGTCCTAAGAGACGGTCAAGGTTAAGTCTGCGCTGACCTGATGACCCACAATGTGGAAGCCAGTTTGGCAAAGCGATTTGAGTGTTGGACTGGGACTCTGGAGGCCAGGTTCTAAATGCCTGCCCAAGCTGGGGACCTTGGGCAAGTCACACACTCTCAGCCTCAGAAGGCAATCTGAATGAATTCTGCCATGAAAACCACCAGAAGTCTCGAAAGCACATGACCAGCACTACAACTCTGCCAAAATGCAGAACAATTTCAAAATTGAGCACAGACTGAGTATAAGCTGCAGAACTCCAGAAATCTGCAGGAAGCTTTAGGTTTTCCTAGGAGATGTTTGGCATGTTCCACAAAAGCCCGGCGCTCACCAGAAGCCTCCAGGGAAGCAGGAGAGAAGCCCAGCGTTTAGACTTTTGGAGCATAACTCCAACCTATTCAGCACCAAGAACAATGCCACTTCTGAGTTCACAAAAGTTCCTTTTTGGACTACAGCTCCCAGAATCCTGTGCAGCTTGGCCATGAAGCTGAGCTTGGAGCTGCCCTGCCTGGGGGTAGGGGGCCACGAGGCTGCCACGATCTCCTTCCCTCCAAGTTCCACTCGCAAAAGTGAGAATGGGCCGATGAGCAAATGGGGGCAGAATGGGTCCATTCAGGGCAGGAGAGGGGACGGAGGAGGTAGTTTCACCCAGTTCCTGCCCACCCCCCTGTGAACCTGCCTCCCCCGCCCCTCCCCTCTCCCCTGCCCTGAATGGAGGCATTCTGCTCCCATTTGCTCATCTCCTGGGAGGCTTGGGAGGGCAACTCCGTGCTCCACACATCCTGCATATATTACATTATATAGGTCACTGCAAGCAGCGGATGGCCTTCATTTGGCGGGGAGATAACTACCTCTCTCTCTCTCTCTCTCTCTCTGCGTGCGCACACATCTCACACACAAAGCCCTTTCTGTGCATTGCAGCCTTCCCTTCCCTTCCCTTCCCCCTCCTCTGGTCGAGGCTCCCCTCCATCTTCTCAGAAGGCTGTCATGCTGATTTCTACTCCATATGGCTCTGGGGAGGAGGCAGCAGAAAGCAGCCGCCGCCGCCGCCACTAAATGGATTACGGAGCGAAACTGGAAACTGATAGGCACACGGCCATAAAAGCACCTCTCCCAATTATTATGGGCTTGCACCGAGTCATGCCACCTTTAGATGCAGCATCGGTCCCTTGCGCTGAGCAAGAGAAAACGCGGGCAGAGCACAGGTCTCCTTCGCCTGGGACGGCAACACCTCGCAGTCCACATAAACCCACCCCCAGCAACTCCTGAACCCAAGGGAGCGCCCAGGCCTCTCTCTGATGCCGATTCCACTTCACAAGCCCGCATTTAAAAGGGGGTCCGTGCAATCCCACGCATGAACGCCTTACACGCTCCACTGGCGGACAGCACGGAGAGGCTGAGCGTGCAGGCAGTTTAGAAAGACCCTTTTAAAAAAACCTCTAATGCCTGTTCTTGATTTCCAGAGCTCAGGAACAAACTTACTGTGGTAACTAAGGAAACAGAGATTCCAAACCCAAATCCCCCCCAAAAAAGGTCCAAGTTTAATTTTGTTTATTTGTATGAATATTTCTAGACTGCCTTTCAGCCCTGAATAAAGGGCCTCCAGGGTGATCAGCAACAATATTTTTAGAAAACCAAAAAATGTAAACATTAAGCCTAATTAAGAGTAAAAATCTTTAGTCTTTGATGAGAATGGAGAGATGAAGCTTTCCATCTAATCTGCAACTGCAAGGCAAAATAAAAGTGGTTTTTATGCCCACCTGCAGCCCACTGGGGACATGGCAACCACTGTGGTGGGAGCCGCAGAAAAGGCCCTGGAAGCTGCAGGCACCGTGACACGTGGGACAGAGCGACCATCCAGATCTCCCCTTGATGTGGCCAGGTAAGAGAATTCAGCGGAAGTGGCCCAAGGCCAGTTTAAAAGAACTCCTTCTGCAAGAGCAGAACGCTGACAGTAACGAATGCATTGCTCGGTAGGGAGAAGAATCCTGCTCCAGGTGGGGCAGACCCACGGCGGGTGGAAAATGTGGTCATCCCTTTCTCCCTTCCTTCCCCTTTCCAATCATAGAAATCACAGAATCTGGGAGCTGGGAAATACCCCAAGGGCCATCCCGGCCAACCTCCTTCTGCCATGTAGGAAGACACAGCCAAGGGCCCCCCTTTGACAGATGGCTATCCAGCCTCTGCCTAAAAAACCTCCAAAGAAGGAGGAGACTCCACCACACTTCATCGAGGCGCCAGATTCCACTATCAAACTGCTCTCACCTTCAGGAAGTTCCTCCTAATGTATGGACTCTGTTCTCCTGCAGTTTGAATCCGTTGCTCCATGTCCCAGTCTCTGGAGCAGGAGAAAACAGGCTTACTCCTTCTCGCACATGACATCACTTGAAATACTGAAACACGGCTATCGTGTCCCCTCCTAACCTTCTCTTCCCCAGGCTAAATATACCCAGCTCCCTAAGCCACCCTTCCTAGGGCTTCACGGTTTCCAAGCCTTCTGCCATTTTGGTCGCCCTCCTCTGGGGACCTTCCGGCTTGTCCATCTCCTTCCTGAACTGTGGTGCCCAGAACTGGACGCAGGATTATTCCAGGTGGGGTCTGGCCAAAGCAGAACAGAGGGGTCCCATCACCCCCCTCAGCCTAAACACTATATTCCTATTCAGCCATCTTCTGAGGGTGCTGCTCAAGAGGAAGAAGGAAGCCGCTTCCTACCAGGCCAGATCTTTGGGGTCCATCTCACTCGGTCTCAGCCACGCTGATGAGCAACAGCCGCCCTCCAGGGTCCGGATGGGGGCCCTTCAGGCGTGGGACCTTCAGGGGACAAAGCAGGCTGAGCAGGATGACCTGGGGGCTTCTGTTGTGGAGGTCAATGGGTGACCCTGGCCATTAAATAGCTCTTCACATAACCTACCCCAGAGGGTTGTTGCGAGCATAAAATACACATGCAAAGCAGAAAGATGAAAGAACTTGGCACAGCTACTTATACATTTACTAATTTTTTTTATTCTCTGTGATGTTCCTTCAAGTTGACTCCAACTGACACAACCCTCTTCCAGAGTTTTCTCAGCCAGATTTGTTCAAAGGGGGCTTGTCGCCATTGCCTTACTCCGAGGCTGAGAGAGTGGGCCTTGCTCAACGTCATGCAAGGGGGGCTCCACAGGGGAGTGTGCGTTTAACGCTGGTCTTCACGTCCAGCACTCAGACCAGTAACACCACAATGGCTCTCAAGATTTCTTCAGAGAGGTGTCTTCCTCTGAGGCTGAGAGAGTATGTGACTTGGCCAAGGTGAATCTCCATGGCCAAACAAGGATTCGAACCCTGGATTCCAGACTCCTAACCGAACACTCAGATTTCTATACCACGCTGCTTCTTTCAGACAGCCCAAAATCTAAGTTCTCTGGGCAGTTTCCATCCCGAGCTCCTCGGAGGAAAAGTGTGGTACAAATGCAATTAAATCTTCTTCCACAGGACGAGGGTCCTGCCTCTGCCTCCCCTTCCCGAGCTCTGCCCCAGCATCTTCCATGATTCTGCGGAAAGATATCCTCAGCTAGGCTGTTCCCTCACAGACCACACACACACACACACACACACACAACACAAACAATGGCTCGTGTAACTGGCAGCGCCAAGCTCCAGAACCCAGCCAGTCCTCCCGTTCCAGTTTCTAGAGGCCAACCTTTCATTTCTGTTCCCCAAGTCTTACAATTTCCTTCCATTCCCCCGTGCTTTCAGAGACTGAGAAGCAAAATGCCATCTCTTCCCAATGCTGGCCTTCCCCTGCCAGCAATCCTCCAAGAAGTTGCCTGGGGATGATAGGAACTGTAGTCTAACAATCTACAGGGTGTCCAATTAGGAAGGCGGTAGCACCAGCTGCTGTTGCCAATTGTGTTTTGTGTGTGGAATGTTCTGCCCGCATTGTTGCCACCCTGGGGATTCCTCAGAGCATCTCCCTCCGGGAACACATCTCTCCACCCGCCATTATGCGAGAAAGCTCTTCCTCCAGCAAACGCCGCCCCTGCCTCCACCATCTCCTCTTACCACTGCCGCCTCTTGTCTTGGGGAAGGCTGAGGCCTGCTTACGGGAAGGCTTCTCTGCCAGTCCACCTCGCTCAGTAAAACTGCCAGCTCTGGATCAGCCAGAAGCTTCTGGAAATGTTGCAAGCCAGGATTCGGGGAGAGGGCCATCCTCTCCTGGATGGACCCAGCGTCCTGAAGCCAGAATTGCAGGCTTTCCAGATATCCAGGTCTGGTCCTGAGTCTCACAGCTTGGGCTTTATTCTCTGGTTCACGGGGGGGTGGGGGGTGGGAAGAATCTTGGGGTGAGAGCGCTGCCTTGCAAACTGTGTGTATATTTTTCTCCTTCTTCTCTGTTAGATGTGGTGGATCTGATTTGACTGGTCTGCTCTTTGCAACTGTTCTTGATGCTTAGATAGCATGCTCAGACCTCACATGGAAGGAATCCTGTGTCCATTCTGGGCACCAAGGTCAAGGAGGATACCGACCAGCTGGAACACATTCAGGAGGGTGACCAAGACTGCCAAACCCTAGGACAGGGCCCCCCCTCCCCAAATCTGCTTTAACTCTAAAATCCATCCTCAGGAGCGGAGACACAGACACACACCAACACATTCCGACTCAACAACAGCGATTAGGTTGAATGACCGAGTACGTTCCACCCTGTAAAGCTTGTCCTTGACACCTATGAGGAACCAAGCCCTATGAGGAGCAGCTGGGAGAGACGGAGGTGTGCGGCTTGGAGAAGACAAACTGAGATGTGATATGAGAGCCATCTTTAAATACATCTTTAAATTGTAATAATAAAGAAAAAATTTCAAAAGGCATTAAACAAACTACCTTATTCAAGACAGCACCCAACATAGTGGGGGACACAAAAGCTCTTCCCTGATAATCTCAAAACTAGACCCAAGCCATTGGCCTCCCCAGACTGTAGCGGCACACAGCCGGGGGGGGCAGGAAATGTTCTACCACCCCTACTAACAGCACAGAGCCTGGCAGCGCACAACTCTCCAGGTTGCAGGGGGGTATTTTTGGTTGCTGCATGGGGCAGCTCTTTCTCTGCAGGGTCCGGAGGAGGCACCTAACCCTGTTGCCCCCTTATAAATGTTTGGAGAGCTTGTTCCACCTGCCCCCTTTGCTTGCATGTAAGTGGCAAAGGCGTGCATGCTCCCAAGGAATGATCCCCCTGAGAGGGTAGCAGTGGCTCTTTCTACCCCAGCCCTAAACCAGAAAACTCTTTAAATTCTTAATTTAAAAAATCAATCTTGAAATACAATTTTAAAAGGGAGGAAGGGTTTCGTACACATTTCAACATCCCACACGTGGCTGTTGGTGACCAGCGGTCTCTCACTCAGAGCAGAGGCGTATCTACGGTGGAGTCCATGCCCTGGGAAAAGCAGTGTCTGAAGGGAGGAAAGGGCACAACTTCCATGCTTGCCCTGGGCACTGTACTCGGAGGGGCACCGTGGGCTGATGCTGATTTGCAAGCAAAGAGCAACACGACGATCTGATCAAGCCTGAACCCTCCATTGAAGGCAAAATGACTACACTGAGGTGGTTGTACTTGGGATGCATCACGAAATGAGACAGCTCTTTGGGAAAGACACTAACGCTTAGAAAAGTAGAAGGCAGAAGAAAAGAGGAAGGCTGCACAGCAAAATGGACTGATTCTGGCACAGCTGCAGCTCTGAGTCTGCAAAAGCTAAGCAGCAGGGTGGCTGGCGACAGGCTTTCGGAGGTCTCTCGTTTAGATGGGGGCCTTGAGTTGAAGCAACCTGATGGCAAATAACCACCGCAAGGGTTAACTCCTGTATGTTCCGCAACGTTCCTAAGCAACTTCCAAAACTGATAAACGTGGGCAAGCAGTGAAAGCAGGGCAGGGGGCAGAAAGAAGAGACGCCTTCCAAAACTGACAAACGTGGGCAAGCAGCGCAGGGGCAGAAAGAAGAGACGCGCACACATGTCTGTAAAGCAGCATCTCTTCCAAAATGCGCAACCCACAGCAAGGGCGGTGGAATTAATTTTCCAGATCTTAGCGGCACAGGGGGTCACTCGGCATGCGTGCCAGGAGCTTGCTAGTGGCACGGCTCCTTGGTCTGTTATGCGCAGTCATCCCATCTCGCGCTGATAACATTAGGGATAATTACTTCCCGTCTTGCAAAGGGCACTCCCTGCCTCCAGCTGTAAATGACCCCCCACACACTTTAACTTAATCACAAGCCCGGCTGCTCCGACAAGGAAATCAAAAGCTTGTGATGTCTCCAAGAGACTGATGGTACTTAATAATGCCCCACTTCCTGGGCACAACACTGCTCCCACAGAAGACCCACAAAGGAGGCGTCTCAGCCCCCAAGTCAGGTTGGTTCCGGGCTCCGTGCCATTTGTACGGGCTGCAGATATTGGTATGACGTTTGGGTGTGACCATGTGCTTTGTCAAAAACCATATTGTATTCTGCATCCTGTATTCCATGTTCCCCTAGCAAAGGGGGGTGTTGGAGGAGACTTAAAACATGGGTTTATCCTGGAAGATTTGCTAACACTTGAGGTCATCCAGACTGACCCACATCTGCTGACTGACTGGGCTGAAACAGTTGGGTGGCTAGCCATGCATCTACACTGGAGGTTACTAAGAAAACTGCCCATTGTTTGATTCACAAATTGCTTACTAATTATTCCCACAAACCTGGTTGTTTACATAGGTGCTTTGCCTTAAAGTACCATGAGCTTTAATGGATGTGTGGGAGATATTGTACTGTGATAAGGACTATGATGGGAATAGTTGTGAACATTGTGGTGGGAACAGGAGATTGTCACTGTAAGAACTTGATAAAATTCCGGGTGCCGACTAGAAAACCCAATTCCAAGGGCACCTCGTTGCCTTGGCTACTGAGAAGAGGGGAGAGAGCAGCAAAGTCTGAGAAAAGAGGATTGTTTTGCATTGCTAACAAACAGAGAGCTAGAACGCTAGCCAGCGCTAATTTGAAATGTTCCAGTACATAACGGATTGCGAACTCTATGCTCCTTAGTCCTGGCTTTTGCAAAGTGCACAGTTCCTTCTTGCGTTCTTGAAATAAAAACCTTCTGCAAACCTCTGAGCTCATTTTCCTGACCTGGAAGTTCACCTGTACGTGACACCATGCGTGGCTGATGGTGGGCAAAGCCAGATTGCAAGGGGGCTTCCTTCCTTCTTCCCACCCTTTGGGGCTGAGTCCTGCTTTGCCTAAATCCCCACCCCACCACCCCACCCTCTATCCACGCCCGTGGACATCAGATGGAGGAAGACTGGGAAAGGCCACACGGCACATGTAGGATGTGGGTGGGGATTCCTCACCTTTTAAAGAATGCCACTTAATTTTTTTTTAAACAAAGGACCATTTGTCTAAATGCAAGTGTGCAAATATTACATAGCGTTTTTTAAATGGATTTTAAAGAACAATCAAGGAAAAGAAAGGGAAAATGAAAGCTTTAAAAAAAAAGAAGAAAATAAGAATAAGTCAATGTTCCTTTAACAGTGTGCTTTTTGCATCCTGCCTTTTGAAGAATTTTAGTGGCTTTAATTCTATATGTTGTCTAATCGCTTTTTTAAATAACTTCTCAACATTTGCACCGATGTTTTCGTGTGTTTTTAATTTGTTTCAGTTTTAATATTCTGTAAGCCACTTTGGCAAGCCGGTGCAGCACCGTGGTTTGCGCACTGGACCAGGACTATGGAAATCTGGGTTCAAATCTTCGCTGAGTCATGGAAAACCACTCTGCCACTTTGCAGAAGTCACACTCTCTCAGCCTCAGAGAGAGGCAAAGGCAGACCCCCTCTGAACAAACCTTACCAAGAAAACCCCATAATGGGTTCATCTTAGGGGTGTCACAAATTGGAAATGACTTGAAGGCACACAAGAAGCAGCTATCTTGAGTCCCAATTGGGGGAAAGGAATGGCATAAATCAGTAACACAATACTAATACTATTACTAATAGAATATTACCACGAGGTAGGCACATATATTCCTATAAAGTGATGTTTCTTTAAAAAATACATTCCCTTGAATTTAATGTCAACAAATTGCACTCTCATGCATAGAGCACTGAGATCTTCCAGCCACTGTACAATAGACCATAAATGTTTATCTCTCCAACTTTGGAGTACCAAAGCTTTTTGCAACAGTAAAAGCATGCAGGATCCAACAACGACCTTCAGTTACATCTAATGTTGGAGGAATACGGGAAGCCCCCACCTTTCAAAGCCCTGTTATCTGACAACTCACTCTTTTGACACTTCTACATGAAGGACAACTTCCATTAATTCCAGGCAGGCTGGGCTCTCTCGCCAGTTCTTCTTGCCTCTGGAGACTCAGCTGGGCCCACCCGCACGCACGCGCTGCTCCCACAGTGGGCTGAGAATGGGGAGAAAAGGCAACAAGGCAGCTGAGAGACGCTGCAAGCAGAACACGCGCAGCCTCCGCAAGTCCTCCACGCTCCCTGCAATATAGGACACGCGTTCTGCTTTTCAACCAATTCCATTTCCTAACCTGTCAGTAAAGTGGAGGAAGCTTATACAGCTTAAGAGAACATGCACACCTATAAATACCAAAAATTCTCCTACTACAAAACCAATTTCAGTTTGAAATACAAATTTTCAAATCTAGTTTCATCAACAAGCCAAACAGAAGTGTTCTTTGGCGCAAATTGAGGCATCTCTGCAGGTTGTGAAAATGGCACTTCCAGGAAAGGTCACTGAGAAGGTGTGCCAGGACAATGGCATGGCCCATCTCCTAAGACGTCACCCCAGAGAACAAGGGCACGGCTGCCCCCTTGAAAGGAGGGAAGTGGAGGGCCCAGGAGACCCACGGCACGGCTTTCCCCACAGAAGAGCTCAAGTGAAGTCCGCCCCCCAGATGTGTTTGTCAATCATGCCTGAATAGGGCTGGAGCCCCAAAAATGTATGGGATGTCAGTGCTTGGCACAGAATGTCAAAACATGCAACCAAGCTTCCTGAAAAACATTCCGGACTGCAGAAGCGGAAAGCAAGAGGGGAAAAACACCAACAACAAGGTGAAACCAACAACAAGCACTTTACATTACCAGGCTGGTTTTTAAAGGGAAGAGGAAGAGAAGAGAGGGAAAGAGGTGGGTCTCCAGCAGAGGCATATCTAGGGTGGGGCATGTAGGGCACGTGCCCTGGGTGCCAATGCCAGGAGCGTGGTTCAAAAAAGCAGTCATGGAAGCGGCAGTGGTGGAGGAGGAAACGGCCCCAGAGGCAGTCGGGGTGCAACTTCCACGCTTGCCCTAGCCACTGTTTACGCTAGATACGTCTCTGGTCTCCAGAAATGCTCTTCCTGCCATGAGGACCCCAGCCCAGGGGCCTTCATCCCCCGGCCCTCCAGGAGTTTTGGACCTCTGGGCCACACCGGCTGAGACTGAAGTCCATCAACCCCAGTTTGCGAATTGTTGCTCCATCCCTATTTGGGCCTTATGAAATATAAGCACCCGAGAAGAACCAGCACACCCAGGCTCGGGGAGGCCTGAGCCCAAACGACAGCACCTTTGTCTTTGCTGATTTTGTGGGGGTCTACAAATCCTCGCTTCCAAGGGTGGCAGCGTGAGCCAATTCCCTGCACAGCTTGAGAGAATCCATCACCCAGCAATGGGTCCCTCCTCCCTCCCGGGAAGTGAGGGCTGCTCCTTCGCCCTCCAGGCACTTCTTTGCCTTCCTGGACATTTTGCTTCCTGTGCTCAGAGAGCGCCATTCCTCTCCGGACTGACTTGGGGGTCGGATGGAGCAGAGGCCTGGGGGTCTTCCCTATTGCCAGCGTGTCTTTGAAGATTAAACACGTCACTTTCCTGCACCTCCACTGCCTGCTGGGGAGAGGAGGCACGTTCTCTGCCATTAAGTCAGCTGCAACCCTCTGAATGAGACCCCCACGATATGGCCTCTGGTCATCCACAGCCCCAGTCAAGTCTTGCAAACTGAGGGCAACCAACATGACTTTCTTCATGGACTGATTCCATCTGCAGTTCTGTCTTCCTCTTTTCCTATTTAAACCACCCTTCACCAAATAATAATCAAACCATGTAGGATGGGTGACACCTGGCTTGACCACAGGACATGTGAAAGGGATCTAGGAGTCTCAATAGACCACAAACTGAACATGAGTCAGCAGTGTCATGCAGCAGCGTCTAGGCTGAGGGAAGTGATACTCTACTCTATTCTGCTTTGGTCAGACCTCACCTGGAATAATCCTGTGTCCAGTTCTGGGAATCACAATTCAAGAAGGATGTTAACAAGCTGGAAGATGTCCAGAGGAGGGTGACCAAAATGGTAGAAGGCCCGGAAACCATGAAGCCCTACAAGGAAACTGGGGATGTTCAGCCTGGAGAAGGAAGGTTAAGAGGAGACGTGGTAGCTATGTTTAAATATTTGAAAGGATATCAGATGGGGCAAGCTTGTTTTCTGCTGCTCCAGAGACTAGCACACTGTACAGCAATGGCTTCAAGCCCCAGGAAAAGAGATTCCACCTAAACACGAGGAAGAACTTCCTGAGGGTAAGAACATTTGACAGTGGAATCCGCTGCTGCGTCAATGAAGTGTGGTGGAGTCTCCTCCTTCCTTGGAGGGTTTTAAAGAGAGGCTGGATGACCATCGGTCATCGCTCTCTCACCCCCTCCCCACCACTTTGATATCTTCCTGCCTGCCCCTTGTTTTAAATTTGTATTATTCTACTTGCATGTCCACCTGAGATCTGATAACAGAGGGCAAAATAAAAACATTTTAAATAAATAAATGCTAATGGTCCTCTCCTGTTTCTCCTCTCTGCATAAGCATCCTTCATTCAACTCTGTCCACGGTGAATTTTGGAGAGATAAAAGCGTGCAGGTCCCTGGGCAGGACTCCATCAAAAGGAAGAAGGCAGAAGAGGATGTAATGGATGGGCACTGGCGACCTCATTGCAAAGTGATTCTTTCTCTCTCTCTCTCTCTCTCTCTCTCACACACACACACACACACTACTTGGGACCACATGCCTGCCCCACGCTGTTACACGTCATTGGGTCAACTTCAACTATATGGCAGTTAGCAACAGCAGTTCCATTTCTACATGGCTTACCAGTGCAAAGCACTCCCTAAGATGCTTACAATGTTTTTTTTAGCTAATTGACCCCAACAAGCTGGGCACTCATTTTATCGACCTGCAGAAGGATGGAAGGCTGAGTCAACCGGGAGCCCGGCAGGATCGAACTCACAACCTTGTGGCTGCAGTACCGGCGTTTAACCACCGTGCCACCAGGTCACCCTATGGATGAGAGACCTAAAAGTCACCCAATCCCCAACCGCCCTGCTCAGGTCTTGCAGATTCAGGGACGTGGCCTCCTTGATTGAGCCTCTTCATCTGTAATGTGGTCTTCCTCTTTCCCTGCTGCCTTCCGCCCTCCCAAGCCTTACTGCGTTTTCTAGGGAGTCAGGTCTTCTCATGGTCTGGCCAAAGTACAACAGCCCCACTTCAGTCATCTTGGCTTCCAGGGAGAGCTCAGGCTCCGTTTGCTCTAGGACCCATTTACTGGTCCACGCTATCCACAGAACTCTCCTCCAGCACCACATTTTGAATGAGCTGGTTTTCTTTCTATAAGCCCTCTTCACTGTTCAGCTTTCACAATCTTACAGAGAAATTAGAGATACGATGTCCTGGGCCTGCCCCACGGGAATGGTGGTTTGGGGGGGCCATCAGCACCCTCACTTCCCACAGCCAGGTTCCCACAGAGCGCAGGGCAAGGCATCCGAATGGAGAGAAAGCAAGTTACCACGGCTAAGCTGATCACAGACTCTGTGGCCAACCAAGAAAAATGAAAGAGCAGTAGTGGAGGGAACGAGCACATGGGGGGGGCTCTGCAGACCAAGAGGAGAGGCTGTGATGGCGGTGCCAGGGACCCTCTTTGCTCAGAGCTGCGGGGGGAGGCTTCTGCCATGCAAACAAAACTATCATGACCTTAACCAGGAATTAAAAGTTCAGTCCCTCCAGCTCTGCACAATCAGTTCTGCAGCTTTTCTTATCCTGCTGCGAATGGCAATGATCCAAAGGGTGTGCCCATTCATCTTCCTTGGCCACTGGGACATTTACCCAATCCCCCACCTCTGGCTTCTGAAAAGACTTCTGTTCCACATGTACAAATCCATCTTTGCATCTTAGGGACTAGAAACTTGCTTTGTGTTTTTTTTTCTTTTTAAATGAGCACTGAAATTACCACAAAGTACAATTCCATGCCTTGCATAAAATCCTGCCCCTCCCCAGCCATGCAGCCAACAGAGCGAACCTTTCCAGAAAGGGAGGAGGATGCAATCTACCTAACAACAGCCTTTAAGCTTCCCAAGCCAAACAGGAGAGAAGCTGGAACCTGCAGCCTGCCCCAGCCTTTCCCCATCCACCCTCTCCCTGCCCTTTTGCCACAACTCAGTGGTTTCAGCACCACCTTGCTCCTTCCTTCCCTCTCCCCTCCCAGACTGTTCCGCCAGGAAAGAGTCACATCTCCAAAGCCACACCGCTCTGCCCGTGCATATGCGCACACACGCATATATTCCCAAAGGAAGCCCAGTCTGGTGCACCAGCTCCTCTTTCGGTCACCGTCAAAATTAGGTCAGCCTTCCCTCTCAACTGGGTCTCCAAAGACAGAGGCTCAGAAACTATGATGCTTTCATGAACGGCGGGAAGATGGCAGGGTTGTTCTTCCTCTCTCCCACACGCATGCGCGCACACACACACACGCACTCCATCAGTGCTCCAGCAGACACCAGCGCTGCAAAGGAAGGCCAGATGCAAAGATGCCCCAACAGAGGAGGAACCAAGGAAGAAGAAAACGGCCTTTGGAACTGGGACATTTCTCAGGTTCTTCCTTCCCTGGTGAGAGATCCAGGTCAGGGAGTGCTGCTCAGTAGCCATGCATGTGCTCTGTGCAGGTCTGGCACACCTCCTCCTTCCCACGCACATACAACATTGGCCTGAAATCCCGCTGACTCTCCAGGGCTAATTAGCCTACTGGCCTGATTTGGCATAAGCCTTGACATCATGACATCCTCTCCCGGCATGGAGGACCTGTCCCCACCCCAAGAAACAGATTTGCACAATTTCTTCTCTTGTTCCCAGCGGGGTTGGTAGGGTGCAGGCCTCTTTCTTTTTTGGATCTGAGCACCCAAGGTCGTTTCATTTCTTCATTAAAAGCACGTGTCTATCATTCCTGAGGCAATGGACAAGCCTTAAAAACACTAAATCAACACTAAAAACCACACAAAATCAAAGTCCTCTTTTTAAGAGTGCAAAAACCTGATAGTTTTTAAAAAAACAATCAGAGCAGACATCCCCATTCTAAGAGCCACAGGCCATTTGAAACAGAATGTTTGCAGAACGCAACAAATTTCAGAGCCTTAATTCATCCCACAACGGGGCCGTGGCATTTGCCAGAGTTTCAGAAGAGCTACTGTTTTGGGACCACGGATCCCATAATCCTCTGACCAGCAAGGCCAGGGACTGGCAGGTTCTGGCAACCGCAGCCTAAAAGAAAAGTAATTCTTCTGGATTTGCCACCCTGCTGCTCACACGAGATCGCACCTCGCCCCCCAGCAAGTGGGAGAAGATTGAGGCCTTTGGTGCCTGGACCCCAGGAGGGGGGCTCTCAGAGAGACAGGGTACTGGTTGCTTTGCTTTACTCCTCCATCCCCTGCAAAGTGGGGGGGGAGGCAGCAAGCGGTTCTCAAGGAAGGGGCCTTCCAAAGTCTGGTCATCTGTCTATCTCAGCCCAGCTGTGGCCTCCTGATTTCCCGGCCAGCTGAGATTTCCTTCTGAACCCGGATGGCACCAGGACTCTTCCTCCCTATGGACCAAGACCAATTTTCAGCCTCACTTATTTGGGCGGCCTGTTCTGCTTGGGGAGATGGGCGCCAGCCAGCCTACATCCACACCAGATCCTAACCAACAAAAAGGGGAACACAAGGTATGCCTAGGTCTTCTGAAGGTAGAAAGTGGGCAGCAAACCAGAGATGCATTCAGCACCACCCCTGGCGACCACCCCCTCTTTGCCCCACCAGCCCCGGGTACCGCTGGGAACCCACAGCCCTGAAAAGGAAGCCAAAAATGGGGGGCAACATCAGTTCACAGTAGAAGGAGGGGAGCGGGAGACCAGTGAGGAGGAAATCACGACGGCTTCAGAATCAGCAGAAAATGGGAGGAAGAGGCAGCCCTTCCCCAGGGAAAAACCACAAAGAAGAACAATAGTAGTAAAACATGAAAGGGAGCAGAGAGGAAAATCGGAGGCCAAAGGCAAGAGAAAGACTGGGATAATCCAGGAACACATTTCATGGCTCACAGGAAGGATTTGGGAGGAGGGGAGGCCAGTGTTTTTGGGGTGCCTGTGTGTGTGTGTGTGTGTGTGTGTGTGTGTGTGTGAAAGATCTGACACTGATTATATTCTGCGTTTGCTTTGTTCCTGGATCAAACGTTTATCCAACATCCAGGATTTTTTCTTAAAAAAACCCCCCAAACCCATATATTTGCAGCTAGTGCCCCAATGTTATTCCAGCACCACGCACGCTCCAACAGCGTGCATGCGTGCCCCACATCTCTCGCCAGGTAAGGCCTTTACCCTTCACCCCACACTCTGTAAGAGAATCTGAAGGAACCCCCCGCCAAAGACCACCCAGCAAGCTTGTGGGTGGGCTGAATCCCGAACCAGACTGCCTGGCTCACAGCTTATGCTGTTAACCATCAAAAGTGCCACGGATGATTTCATCCCAAAAGGTGACAATAAATGCAGCCCTGAATGCATTACGCACACCCGTCAGGGAAAAGTCTCCTTCACTGTAGTCTTGAGAGGCAGCTAAGAAATGCATTAAATAAATAAAGGATGCACACACATGCGTCAGTGGTGGATCATGGGTTCTGTGCTCCTTTTGTCCACTTGAAAATGGCAAGTGTGAACAACGCCTTTCACTTTTTCTTGGTTTCTCGGCTTTCAACACATTCAGACTCGTTTCTTACAGAGTTCTGGTCCTGGGAAAAACCTTAAAAGCTCAGAAGCAGGAGGGGGACAGAGTGACACCCCACCCTGTTTTCCCCTACTACGCCTGTGCACTCTCTCCCTCCTTCCTTCCCCAGATTGCCAAGGCAAACCCACTCCCAGAAATGGAATTAAAACCAACTTAGAAGCACAGCTGTTTTACGAACAATAATATGTACCCTTCCCCACTAGCAGTTAGCTTCCAAAGGCTGGCCAAAACAAAGAGGCTTTCGCCCACCAACTAAACGAGAGCAAAGAGGGGGGCAGGAGAGCCTTTCTAGGAAGGGAACTCCAGAATCTTGGGGCAGCCACTGAGAAGGTCCCGTCTCCTGCGTTCCCACCAAAGGCATCTATGAAGGTGGTGGGATGGGGAGAAGGGTCTCCCCGGGGACCTGAAGACACGGATAAGTTCAGACTGGGAAATAGAGTCATTCAGATAATCTGGACCCAAGTGATACAGGGCTTTACACACCACAACCTGAACTTTGAAGTGTGCCCCAAAATGGATCTGCAGCCAGTGTGGTCTGTGTGGGGTTTTTTTCCCTGGGTGGGGGAGAAAGACACCTAAGGCCATATTTTCTTCCTTAGCCTATAGAAGACAGACGCTCCCTGCTGCCACATCATGCCTCACACAGTTTGGGGAGGGGGGGTACATCATTTTGCTTCCCACCTCAGGCAGTGGGAGAACCTGGGCACCCATTCAAGGCCAGTAGAGAAAACACAGCTCCTTTTCTAAAACCCAGCATTTCCCATCGTGTCCTGCCAACACATTTTCAGCAGGGGGTTGCTTTTATTATGTACGAGTCACTTTTATTATCTACGGAAGGCCGGCCACTGAAAAAGCCCCAAGCCCCAAGCCCTCCTCCTCCCAGGTCTCTCTGGTTGCATTGACCCTTTGATGCCAGCCCAGGGAATCAGCACCAGGCAGGATCCGTGCAGGGACTCCAGCAATGGTGGAGACGCCACCTCTCCCGTATTTACGCTGGGGTGGACGGCCCCTCTTTCACTTCCAGGGCCAAATGATTCAGGGATGGGGGGATGGGGTGCCAGTGGAGGGCGTGGCCAAAAGACCCCCATGCCGCATGTTTTCCAGCTTATACCCCAGCTGCTGGAAACTCAGGTTCAGGAGGGGAATTCCACCCTTCACAAACTGGGGCGGAGTGGCAGGTGAGAAAGCAGAAGCCAGAACACTGCTATCAAGGCCCCACCATTGGGGGGGAGATGATGGGAAGCATCCCAGCTGGGGATTGTGGGAGGTATAGTGCACAAAAGCGGTTCCAAGGCCTGGCTGTGACTATCCCTTTTCTTTTTCATGCTACAATCTTTAAATCTAGATTTAATTTTTAAACAACAAGCTTTACCGCCCTCTGTGTGTATGGAAAGGGGGATTCTGCCCTCCCCGCATTTTGCACATGCGCTCTTCTCTCTCTCTCCCCCCAAAACACAATGCCCCCCTTTATTCCTAGGATGCTGTCTACCCACCCACCCACCTCCTCCCAGTCCAAGGCAGGGTGCACCACGAGGCTTGCTAATGGCCTTGTGTTTGTGCGACCGTGCCAGACAGAGGGGGGCATTCATGCAGACGGACGTGGCTGCTGCTGGTGCCCCCCCCTTGGCTCCATGCCTCTCTCCCCTCTGCCCCCACCCCAAGGTCATCTGGATGCTGTTCCAAGCCGTTTCCCTTGAAGCTGCGTGGTCCTCGCCCTCCTCCCAGTCAGATCCTGTTCCTTTCAGCAGGGCTTCTTGTGATCCCCAAAGAGTGCCTCTGGGCACATGCAAAATGCTGAGCAATCAAACACATGGGGTCTTGGATTGCCTCCACTGAGAAAAATGAGCTCGATCCAACAACTAGTCCCTCAACAAGAGTAAGATCCACTGGATAAAACAGTAAAGCAACGCCTTGTTTGCAAGTGCTGTTAATTCAGTGTGTCTACTTCACCTGGGGCCACCAACAGGGCCTACACGAGGGTTGTAGGAAGGCTCAGGATGAACCCTGGGAAGTGGTGCAGAGAAAGGCTCGGTCCTCTATGTCACTGAGACCCCTCTCCGTCAATGAGGGTTCTGTAAGATCCCCCCACTCTCGTGCTCCTCTCGTCCCGTCCACATCAATGTTCACCAAAATATCTGTAGGGGCATTCGGTACATCTTGTTCCTCTCATCTAAATGCAGCCATGAGCCAACACTTCAGGGAGTAGATTTAACTGTTCCCAATCCTGCCCCCTGCACCGCAAACCCCCAATTCCCTGCTTTTTTTCCTGTAAGGAAAGCTCCCATTAGCGCAAGCAACCAGCGACGCCACAACCCCCTCCAGCTGTTCTTCACCAAAGTGAAACGCTGCTGGAGCCTGCAAGTCTAACGGACCCCCCACACACCCATGTTCAGACCTGCCTGAGCTGCCAGGACCCGAACTCAGCACGTTCTTTGCACCAAGCATGTCCTCTGCCCTGGAAATGCAGGCAGCTGGGGTCTTCACCAAAGAACACTTTCTCATGTCCGCTCCACCTCAGCCTCTTACAGGAAAAAGTCCTCCGCCCCCATGAAACAGGCAACAATGGAGGAAAAGCCAGTGGGGTGCAATGGTCAGAGAGCTCTAGACTTGAGGCTTTGGGGACCCAGGTTCGAGTCCCCATTCAGCTGTGAAAAGAACCGGCCTATATCAGTCTGGCCTGCCTCACAAGGTTGATGTCAGAGTACAGTACAGAGTACAATAAACCTCAGAGAACCAGTAGGCATGCAGAGTTTTACTCCATCACCAGTCGACAGGGAAGGATTTTTAGGCAAGGATACAGACACCATCATGCAGCCACGGTTTGGAGCACAGCACAAAAATGTCATTTGGGAGATCTAGGGTGGGGCGAGTGGGGCACGTGCCCTGGGCACCAGTATGTGGGGGGGGCAAGAAAGCCGAAGATTTAGTGGTGGTGGTGCTAGCGGTGGAGGAGGAAGCAGTTCCGGAGGTGGGGGTGCAATTTCCCTGCTTGCCCTAGGCACTGTTTACATTACATATGCCTCTGACTACAACTCCCAGAATCCCCTAACCAGACAGCTCCACCTTGGGGAAAGCTTGCTAGCAGGATGACAAAGGAAACCTCGGTTGTGCAAGAGTGAGTTGCGAGTAAACGGTATTTTGTGCATGCTCAGAGAGAGGCTATCAGAGCCTCAGGCTGACTTCTGGGAGCTGCCTCTGGTCCAGCCCAAACAGCATCCTCGCCGTCATTTGCCCACGGGGAGAGGGGGTCACACAGAGAGGACACGCGCACCTCTGTCACGCGCCCAATTAAGCTCTGATCTAGAAGTCTCCATGTCCCTCATTTATTGTGCTTCTAGCCTACCCTGCCCTCCCCCTGGTAGGGAGAAAGGTGCGCCTGCACCCAAACACAGGCACCCAAAGGCACCTGCAGAGTGTTTACCGGCAAGGGGGTGACTCAGAACAGAGGGTGCTCGTCTCTCACGCAGGCATGTGATGCTCCTGCGTTCTCTGCCTCACTCTGGGAGAGGAAGGGTCTCTAGTCATTAGAGCAAGGTGCCCTGGGAATGCAGGAAGTGAGGTGAGAGGGGCTGGGGGAGCAGAGCCCCAGCGCTCTCTTCTGAAGGCCTTCCCTCTGTCCAGAGGCAACAAGGACTGAGTCCCCCGTGGACAGGGGCCACGGGTGCTCTCCTCTGCGGACCACCAGGCACTGTGTTGCAGACACCTGCCACCCCGCTCCCCATCTTCCCCGCAGAGGGGTGGAGTGGAGCCAATATCAAATCAATATCAACAAGGATATTGACAAGCGCTGGAAGGTGTCCAGAGGACAGAGACCAAAGTGGTAGCAGGCCTGGAAACCGTGAAGCCACACGAGGAGAGGCTGAGGTTGCCGGGTAGGTTTAGCCTGGAGAAGAAAAGGCAAAAAGGGGACATGACAGCCAGGCAGAAATCTTTGAATGGCTGTCATGTGGAGGATGGAGGAACCCTGTTTTCTGCTGCTCAAGGGATGGGGACGCTATGGAGCAATGGCTTCAAACTTCAGGAAAAGAGATTCCACTTAAACACTAGGAAGAACTTTCTGATGCTGCCAGTCAACTGAGAGTGGGATCTGCTGCTGCCTCTGCGGAGTGTGGTGGAATCTCCTCCTTCTTCGGAGGTTTTTAAAGAGAGGCTGGGTGGCCATCTGTCAAAGGGAGGGCTTGGACGGTGTCTTCCTGCCTGGCAGAAGGGGTTGGACTGGGTGGCCCTTGGGGCCTCTCTCGACTCTAGGGTTCCGTGATTCCACAATTCAGGGTGAGAAGCAAAGGCCTGGGAGTCTCGTGTCGGAGCCACACCCTGATCAGTCCACAGCACTGGGGGTGGACTGGGTGGCTGGGGGTGTCTCTCGTACACCCCCCAGAGCAGCCCTGAACAGAGCAGAGACTCAGCAAAAGTGAGAAAGGGGAGAAAGAAAGGAGAAAGGGTGGGAGGTCCCTGGGTTAGAAATAAGCCCCAGCAGCTTCCCTGGTCTCTCAAGCCACTCCAGCCCTTCTCGGGGTTATGGGGTCGCAGCAGAAAGGAGGAAGAAGATGATTCCAGAAGGGGAAAATGGGACTCGGAGCCCCATGGAGAGGATGCAGGCCATGTGGCCTAGCAGGCAGGCAAGGAAGGAGGGAGGGAGGGCTGGGCATGTCCCTCTTGCAGAGACAAAAGGCAACCCCACCGAGACTGCGGGATCCAATTGGCTGGCCTCCCAGCTCCGCCGGCCAATGCGGACGCGAGGGGTCACCTCCACGCCTGCCTGTCATTGCTACGGCTGTGATGGATTTTTTCCTGTGTGGCTTTGTTGTTACGCACTCCTCGCTGATGGGGGCTGATGAGCCCCAGCCAAGGCGCTTAAGAGCAAAGAGAAGCCCCCTGCCCCACTCCTCCTCCCGCCCCACCCTGGGCTTTGTTGCCGTCCTGCGGCGGTTCAGCCCCTCCTGTCTCAGGGCCAGATGGAGCATCGTCTGACAGCCGGTGCAAAGGAATCCGACACACCACGGGTGGCGCATAACGGAGACCACGCCGCCGCAGACACTGCCAGGCCCTCCCCACGGCCGCAAGACCCCACGTGGCGGGAGGCTGACTTTGGCTCCCGAGAAAACACACACAGGGAGCCAGAAGCCAGGCTCTCCCGGGAAGCCACACACACAGTCCCAGCCTTCTGCTGAGCACTGGCCCAAAGTTGAGCCCTCCCCAAATTAGCCACCTCAGGGAAGGGACGGGTGCTGTGAGGAGGGCAGGTGGCAAATACAACCCCCTCCTCCTCCTCTCCCCTCACCTAGAAGAAGAACGGGCAACTGAATCTCACTTCCAAGGATCAATTTTCTGCCCCAGGGACCACTTGGCCTTCCAAAAATTCCAAAATCCCTACAAACAGCTGGAACACGATGTCTGGTTTTGACAAACTGGTCTTCCGTGGTGTGGAGCATCACAGAAGGGCCTGCTCCCGGCATCAGGAGATGAATTCCTGCTCCCCACAGATGCCTGGACAGCCAATTCACCGGGGGGGGGCCGCAAAAGAGCAGGGACCACAGTCTCAAAGTTGGGGCCCACCACAGGTCAGAAGGCCCGATCCCGCCAGTGGGTGCCTAGGCACACAGGGCAGGAGGCGGGCGGGACGGCCCCGTCCTCCCCGGCAGCGCTGCTGCTGGGCTTACCTTGTACCTGGCGGCCAGGTGCTCGGTGGCCTCCCGCTCCTTGCGCAGCTCCTGCAGCATCCGCTCCTTCTCCCCCAGGAGCCGCTCCTTCTCCTCGCTGACCAGGCTGCGGTCATCCTGGATGGCCGCCTTCTCCTCCTCCAGCCGCTCCTTCTGGGCCTTCAGATAGGTGGCCACGCTCTTCTCCAGGCCGCCCAGCAGCTCCTCCCGCTCCGCCCGCCCGCCGTCCCCGCCCGGGGGCGTCGCGGCCCCCTCCACCCCGTCGTCGTCCTCGTCCTCGTCCTCGTCGTCGTCGTCCTCCTCGTCCCCCTCCTCGCCCAGGCCGGCCGCCTTCTTCCTCCGCCGCCGGCGCCGGCGCCGGCCCAACATGCCGCGCTTCTCCAGCTGCGCCTTGAGGCGGGCGATCTCCTCCTGGAACTCCCGCAGGAGGGTGTCCTTGGGGTCCTCGTTGACGCGGGGCTTGTTCTTGATGTGCTTGGCCCGGCTGGCGAAGCGGAGGGTGGAGAGGCTCTCCTCGTAGCTGTGGGCGGCCGGGCCCAGCGTGGCCACCATGACGGTCTTGGCGTTGCCGCCCAGCGAGTCCTGGAGCAGGCGGGTCAGCTTGGAGTCCCGGTAGGGGACGTGGGTGCTGCGCCCGTCCACCAGCGCCGAGATGACGTTGCCCAGCGCCGAGAGGGAGAGGTTGATCTTGGAGGCCTCCCGGGGCCGCTCGCCGGGGCCCCCCGCGCCGGCCTTGCCCTGCCGCTCGCTGCCGGCCAGGTCCACCAGGTGCAGCTTGCCCACCCGGATGCGCTCCCGCCCGCCGCCCCGGCCGGGGCCGGCCTCCCCGGCCGCCGCCGCCGCCGCCGCCGGCTCCGCCGCCTCCTCGCTGCACTCCACGGTGACCAGGAAGATGGCGTGGGAGCGGGAGCTGTGCTCGTTGAGGTTGGTGGCCCCGACGGCGCGGGCCTGGTTGCCCAGGGCCCGCACGTGCTCGATCTCCTGGACGCTCTTGGCGACGAAGGAGGCCAGCCCCTTGAGGTAGACGCCCGTCTCCGGGCTCTCCTTGAGCTCCAGGCGGCGCGGGCCCGGCGCGGCCAGCAGGTCCCGCACCTCCTCCTGGTAGATCTCCAGGTAGGAGGCGCGCACCAGGTAGCGGCGGCGGGCGCCGGCGCGCGCGATGTGCGTGAAGATGTGCTCGAAGGCCCGCGGGAGGAGGCCGCGCGCCTCGGGCTCGCCCGGCGGGCCCTGCATGGTGTGCGTCTTGCCGGTGCCTGTCTGCCCGTAGCAGAGCAGCGTCCCGTTGAAGCCGCGCAGCACCGCCTCCACCAGCGGCCGCCCGGCCTCCTCGTACACCTCGGCCTGCCGCGCCGCGCCGTCGAAGACCGCGTCGAAGGTGAAGGCCTTGGCCGGCTCCCCGGGCCCGGCCCGCGGGTTCCGCAGCAGCACCTGCCCGAGCCGCGCGTCCAGCTCCACCACCCGCTCCGCCCCGGCCGCCTCCTCCCTCCGGCTCGCCGGCCGGCACCGCACCACCACGCGCAGCGCCTCGCCCGCCGGGCCCTTCGCCCGCCCGGCCATCGCCGCCGCCGGCCGCCGCCTCCTCCCCGGGAGCCTCAGGCGGCAGCGGCGGCGGCAGCGGGGCTGCGCGGCACAAAGGCGCCGCCTCCGGCTCCGGCTCCGGCTCCGGCTCCGGCTCCGGCGGGGTCGCGGGGGCTCAGCAGCGGCGCGGGCGGCGGCGGGCTGGCTGCTCGATCCGTCGGGGAGGGAGGCGTCCTCACGCGCCGCGCCGCCGCCACCGCCGCCGCCGCGCCCGCATCCCGCCGCCGCCGCCGCCGCCGCCGCCGCCCGAAAGGAAGGAGGGGCCGGAGGGGCCGGGGGCGAGAAGAAGGGAGCCGCCCGCCCGGTCCGCCGCAGCAACGGCGGCCCGCCCGCCCGGCCTCGCCCTCCTGCGCGGCTCTCCGGCTCCCGCCTCGCGAGCGGCTCCCGGCAGCCGGCGGCGGCGGCGGCGCTCCCCCTGCCCCTGCCCCTGCCCCTGCCCGTGCTGCGGCGGCTCCGCCTCCTCCTCCTCCGCGCCGCGCTCGTCCCTTGCGCGCAGCCTCGGCGGCGGCGGCGGCGGGGGGCGGGCGGGGAGGAGCCCCGCGAGGGGCGCGGCCGGAGGGGCGGGGGCTGCTCGCCGCTTACTGCCCCCCGCCCCAGTCCACCCCGCAGCGGAGAGCCGGGCCGGGCGCGCTGGGCGGCGAGGAGGGGTGGCGGCGATTGCCCCCGGGGACCCCCGGTCAGCGTCCCGCCCCGTGCCCTCGCAAGGCCCGCCGGGGGCCGTAGTCCGGCCGTCGTCGGCGGCCCCGGCCGGCTGGGAGGGTCCGGCTCTTCCCCCCGGGCGGCGCGGCCCCCCCGCGCCCGCCTTTCCTTCCTCCCTCTCTGCCTGGGGGAGGGGCCGTGGGGGGCGGGGGGGCCGTGGAAGCCCCGAGCCGGGCAGGGGGCGCCCGCGCGGGGCTCCCGGAGAGCGCCGGGGCCGGGCAAGGCGGGGCCCGCGGGCGGCTTTCTTGCCCCGTCGCTGCCTTCGCCGGCCGCGGGGCGGGAGAGGGGCTGGAGGCATCGCCGCTTCAGGCGGCGGGAGGGAGCGGGCGGCCTGGCACGGCTGCGGGGCCCCCCTTCGGCGCGCCCCTCTTCTTCCCAGCGCCGGACCCCGGCAGCAGAAACTGGGGGACGCTGCAGCGGGGGGGGGGCGGGCGGGTCTCCCCGGGCCCGGGGCCCTCGCCCTCCGCGGCGGGGCCGGTCCAGGCGGGGCGGCGCCTTCCCGGGCGCTGCGCCTGACTCCGGGCGCCCTTTCTCATCGGCCCGCTTCGCCCTGGAAGGCTCAAGGCCACTTCTTCACTGGACTCCTATAGCGCTATGATTCCACTTGCAACATCCTCTGGAATCCTGGGGTTTGCAGTTTCGGGAGGATGTTGCAAGTGGAATCATAGCGCTATAACAGTCTAGCGCGGAAGCGGTGGACTTTGCTCGCTCGATTCCCTCTGAATGCCGGTTTTCTGCACGTCTTAATCCCGTGCTGGTTTCGTTTGCAAGCCGGGCACGTCCCTGTTTCGGCGAAAGGCCGAGAGGCAGAAATAAAAGTTATGAGCAGTCCGGGTGGGGGGTGGGGGGTCCTGCACCCCATCGTTATATCCGTTATTAACGTTAATGTCTTTCCTCTTCCACAACTTTGGGATTCAGGGTGGCTTACCAAACTTCCGCACTAGCCTGTTATAGCACTACCATTCCACTTTCAACATCCTCTGGAATCCTGGGGTTTGCAGTCTCGGGAGGGGTTGCACCCTGATTTATGGTGACTCCTGTGGGGGAGCCCCTTCTCTCCGCCCCACCACGGCCACAAGCACGATCGGTCGGTGGGGATGCAGGAGACGGGGCCTTTTCGGCAGCTGCCCCCAGGCGCTCTGGAACTCACTTCTCAGAGGAGTCACACTGGCACCCTCCCTACTTTCTTCCCATAGACAAGTAAAGTCATTTTCATTCCAGTGTGTGATTATAAGTGGTCGCTCTGACAGAATGTGCTGGATATTGTTAATTCTGTTGCAGATACAGATGTGTGAGGTTTTAACTAGGGCCATTTCCACAATAGCGCTACTTTTGCCCTTTCAACCTCCTCTGGATTTCTGGGACTCATAGTCTCCTGGGGCCAAAGAGTTCTCTAGCTCGGAATTCCAAATGCTCTTCCCTAAACTGCAAACCCCAGGGTTCCACAAGATGTTGCCATGGCAGTTACAGTGGAATAATAATGCTATAACAGAGCCCTGGTGGCGCAGCGGTTAAATGCTGGCACTGCAGCCACAAGGCTGTGAGTTCGATCCTCCTGGACTCCAGGTTGACTCAGCCTTCCCTCCTTCCGCAGGTCGGTAAAATGAGTAGCCAGCTTGTTGGAAGCAATTTGCTAAAATATATTGGAAACTGCTTAGGGAGCGCTTTGCACTGATAAGTGGTACAGAAATGTAACTGCTGTTGCTATAATAGTGCAATGTGATAAGGCTTTAAGTCTTCCCAGAGGCTGAAAACCAATTAGCCTCCTTGAAGGTGTGACCAGTAAACCTGCCTTGGAGCCAAAACTCTCCCCAGACAGACAGACAGCATGCGCACACACACTCTCCCCCTCCCAGCAGTGGCACAAGCAACATCCCGGGTCTCACAGCAACCACCCTATGCCAGCTGCTCCCCCATTTCATATTCTGACAAACATTCTGGGGAGGGAGTCAACTCTTTGGCTTCACCAAATGCACCCTAGGTCTTCGTCTCAGTCTCCTCCCACCGTGCGGACAGCCTTTTGGCTTCCCCAACCCCACGCAGCCTCAGAGAGACCGGAACTGGCCGCTGCCGCCACCGCTGCTACCGTGAGAGCATGGGGGTGTTTGTGAACCACCCTACAATCACAATGCAGGCAGAAGCAACATGGCTGGCCTCCAAGCAAGAATATTCCAGCCAGGCCGGCACAAATGGGGGCCAGATGGGGAGAGCAGCCGTGCCTGCCTCCGAAAATGCCCCGGGCAGCTCTGCCAAGGACAGTTAAGCCAGGGAGGCTCAGGGGAGTGGTTGACTCAGCGCTTTGGGAAAAGGGGGTGCCCCCCCCACCAGTTGGTAATTGCAACAGGACAAATTAGATTTTGCCAGGCCCAGGTTGCCCCCCCCCGCAATCCCTCATTTGCACAGAGGGAGAGATCCAGGCAGGGCAGGCTTTGGCCCCAAGGCCTCCCGCCCCCCAATTCCTGTCCTTTGGACACAGTGCCAGCCATTGGCATTTTACCAATCAATATGTTCGCAAGAGAATCCATGCTGCAAAGGTGGAAAATACCTGCCCACCAACTGCTCCAATTTGGCAGGAACAGTCCTGACTAATCCCTTCCCACCCCACTTTTTCAGCCGCTTTTATAGTGTCCAGGTTTCTCTCTCCACCTCCCACTGCTGCAAATTGAGTCTAAAGGGCCAAAGCCGTTTGCATTCCATTAAGTCAGGAGGGAGGGGAGGGGAAGAGAGGAGAGGGGGAGGCAGGACCTTGCCCTTCCCAGCAGGCTTGGCCAAAAGCAAATTGCTGCAGCGGCTCCCAGCTTGCTTGTTCTTCCGCATTTCTCACTTTCCACTTCTTGGCTGTGCTCTGGTGTTGCTGGACCACGTGTGCAAGTTTTCCTCTGTGAAATGTTGGAGAGTGTGAAAATATTTTTATTGTGACACAAAAGGCAAGGCTGATGGAAGAAGGCATCCTCAAGAGTTACACAGAGCAGAAGCAAAGGAAGAAAATCTGAGTTGGACTTGAGACCCGAATGGCTCCTCCCAACTCTATAATTCTAGGATTCTATGCAAGTGCGCCAGGGTGACCCCTCCCCACCCTCCCATAGCTATGGGGACGTGCATGCAGATTAACAGCAGAGGAACGTCACTCCCCCAGTCCATTCTCAGCCTTCAGAGAATCCCAGAGAGGGAAGGGGCCCCATGGGCCATCCAGACAAACCCCCTTCCCTTCAGCTGGAGCGTCTCCGGGAGCAAGGAGTTCCCTGGCCTTTTTTTTAAGACAGTGAAGGAAAGGAGCTCCACACTCTCTCTGGGCCATTGGTTCCATTGCTGATCTACTCATGCTGTCAAGAAGTTCCTTCTAATGCTCCATTGGAATCTGTTTCCTGTAACTTTGGGCCATTAGATCTGGTCCTACCCTCTGGGACAGCAGAGAACGAGCCTTGATGCCTCCTCTCTGGAGCAGTCCTTGGGCTATTTAAAGAATGCCATCATGCCACCCCTTGGTCTTCTCTTCACCAGGCTGAATGTGCCCAGCTCCTTCAACCTCTCTTCGTAGATTTTATTCTCCACCCCTCTGATCATCCTCACAGCCCTTCTCTGAAGCTGCTCCAACTTGTCCATATCCTTCCTGAAATGAGGCACCCTCTTCCTGCAGCCTTAAACTGCCAAGCTAATGCAAAAAGTATGCAAAAAGCATCAAAGTCACTAATCCAAGTGGACTCTTTCCCTGTCACTGGTCAGCTCTTAACATTGAGCCATGTTGCTAACAAGGACTCCCAAATCCCCTTGCCTGGTGGGTTGGGCCCCACTTCGCTCTAGGGCAGTGGTTCTCAACCTGTGGGTCCCCAGATGTTTTTGGACTTCATCTCCCAGAAGCCCTGAGCATTGACCATAGTGGCTGGGGCTTCTGGGAGCTGAAGTCCACAAACATCTGGGGACCCACAGGTTGAGAACCACTGCTCTAGGGAGTTAGGAGCAGAGAGGAACAGGGCCCAACGATGCCCTCCAAACTGCAGGAATCAACAAGAGTCATTCAATGTAAGGAAGCAGAAGAAAGCAGTGAGTTCATGCCATTCCCCGAAAGACCAAGAGGCCTACAGCTGTGCATGTGTGTGTGGGGGGATGTCTCTGGCCTCA
The DNA here is from genome assembly GCA_948472985.1 of Iguana delicatissima. NCBI lineage: Eukaryota > Metazoa > Chordata > Lepidosauria > Squamata > Iguanidae > Iguana > Iguana delicatissima. The sequence goes on along the minus strand of CAOKZL010001537.1, from coordinate 354,749 downwards.
CAGGGGGTCCAGCCAGGGCTGAGCCCCCTGCCCCATATCACCTGGAGCTCTGCTGCAGCAGGAAGCGCCCACTGAAATGCCTTGGCCAACACAGATTAAGCGCCCTGTGGTCAACCACATCTAGGTGCCCTGGCCTGCTCTCTCAGAAGAGGAGATTATCCTTCTGTTAGTGATCCCCCCATCAATCAATCAGTTAATTAATTAACCAATGTAGTGAGGGAAGGAAGGAAGGATTTGAGGCGCCACTGTGCTCTCCGCCTTTATCCCAGCCATATTCTGACCTGGAGAGCCAGCTCCGCATCAGAGCACCTGCGGCAGATGAGATCCTGGAAGGACAGTGGTGTGTGTGTGTGTGAAGTTCTTTTCATGTGGCATCCCCTCCCTTTGGGCAAAGGGGGTCTTTAGAGCTGCAGAGAGATTGAGAGAGAGAAAGGCGTCCTGAGCTGCCCCTCCCACCTGAGATCCGGGCCAAAGGTGGACAGGAAAATTCTCTGTGGGGATCCCGGCTCAGCCTCTCCCCAGAGACCAGCCAGCACATCCCCACCTCTGCCAGCATGCTGCTCCTCTTAGCAGTTGGGGCCACCTTCTTGGACCTTTTTTTTTCCAAAATTAAATTATAACACTAAACAGTAACAGTAAGTCAATATACCCAGGAGGAAAAAAGGCAAAAAAAAAAAAAAAACAGGATAAAAGAATGAACAACCAAAGAAGGCCAACATTGTTTTCAAGTTTCCCTCTGGCCCTGTAGGCCTTCAGTGACTGGTGTTGTCTTAAAGAGCTGAGCCCCCAAAGTTTTGCTGGTGGGATGTGAGGGGAGGCAATTATTATTCCTCCTCAGCTCCAGGTGAACGGAAAAGAGACATTTTTAGATGTGCCGTAAGTCAAAGACATATGCGTGTACATGTGCTTTTGAGAGGATGGTGAACAAAATGGTAGAAAGCCTGGAAAGCGTGAAGCCCGATGAAAACGGGAGCTTAAGGAGCTGGGTACAATTAGTCTGGAGAAGAGGAGGTTAAGAGGGGACATGATGGCCATGTTTAAATATTTGAAGGGATGTCATGTTGAAGAGGGAGTGGGCTTGTTTTCCGCTGCTCCGGAGACCAGGACAAGGAGCAATGGATTCAAGCTGCAGGAAAGGAGATTCCACCTGAGCCTCAGGAAGAACTTCCTGACGGTCAGGGCTGTCTGTCAGTGGAATCTGCTGCTGCCTCCATGGAGTGTGGTGGAGTCTCCTTCTTTGGAGGTGTTTAAGCATCTGTCAAAGGGAGGGCTTGGACTGTGTCTTCCTGCATGGCAAAAGGGGGTTGGACTGGATGGCCCCTGGGGTCTCTTCCAACTCTAGGATTCTATGATTCTGTGAAACCAGTCTGGATGTAGCAAAAGAGACAGAGTGCATAAATTGAGTGCTCAGCCAGCAAAAAGCAGTGATGAGAATTTTCTCTGGAAGTCTCTTCCCAGACTCTTGTTTCAGTCTGCATGCTGGCGGACACAGATCCAGGAGCCAGGGTCACTCAACTCTTCCTCTTCCTTGAAATAGATCTGCCCCAGGATGTCATTGCTAAATAGGATATTCTGGACTGCAAGAGTGACAGCGGATGCAGCTGAGAATGAGAAGTCAGCTCAAAGAGAGAGGGAGAGAGAGAGAGAGAGAGAGAGAGGAGGGGCCGGCATTGCCACTGAAGCAAGGCAGGCCCAGCCGCAGAACTGAAGGCTGGCCAGCCAGCCTCTCGCCTATCTTTTCCCCAGGCTTCGCGCAGGCTGCCCACGTAAAAACACAAGCATTCCAAATGCTCACATGTGAGCATCTGTTTATCTACTGCTCTCTCTCTCTCTTTCAATCTGTCTCTCTGATTTGGAGCTATCAGTCTGAAAAACACATGATGGAAAGAGCTTTCCTGCTCCTTCCGAGTGCAGGTTTCAAATTGCAAGGAAAGAGATTCCACAGAACCGTCAGGAAGCCTTTTTCTCCCCTATAAGAGCTGTTTCTCAGTGGCGCATGGACCTCCTCCTTTGTTGGCCTTTAAGCAGGGGTTAGAGAAACCCCTCTCAGGGGTGTTTTGGGGGTGGGCTCCCACACTAACAGATGGGAGGTGGACTAGATGGCCCTTTGAGTCCCTTTTCGTTTGGGGATTTTATGATTTACAACACTGTTCAGATAACTCAGGGGGCATTACCACTTTCAACTTATTTGCTTCAGCTTTGCAACCACAGAAAATATTTCTTTTTAAAGAGATGAGTCATTCAAAGGAAGATATTTGAAGGACACTTCTAAATTTGTCTCAATACCATGATTTTTTTTTTTAAACAGGCTGATGCAGTAGTTTTGGTGTTGGACATGGATGATGGGAGACTATGGCTCGCATCCCTCTCACTGCCCGAAATCCACTGAGTGCATGTCATTCTCTCTCAGCCTCAGAGGAAGGCAACGCCAGCAGACCTCCTCTGAAGAAATCTTAAGCCATTGTGGTGTAGTGGTTTGAGCACTGATCTAGGACTCTCAGAGACCCGGGTTCGATTCCCTACTCAACCACAGAAAACCCACTGGGTGACCTTAGGCAAGTCACACTCTCTCAGCCCCAGGGGAAGACAAGGACAAACCTCCTCTGAAGAAATGGGGTCAAAAAAACCATAAGAGAGGTCACTAGGAAGCCCACGGCAACTTGAAGATGGTTAGCTGGCTGGGGCTCTGCCCTCCCCGGGATGTGTCCTTCAGCACCCTCTGCTGGCTGACTGGAGCCATTTCCGCACTAGTCTGTTATAGTGCTATTATTCCGCTTTTAACATCCTATGGAATCCTGGAGTTTGCAGTTTAGGACCTAAATTGCAAACCTCAGGATTCCATAGGATGTTGAAAGCGGAATAATAGCACTATAACAGCCTAGTGCGGAAATGGCCTGGGGCTGTGATCGGTCTCACCGTCTGTCTTGCACGTTGGTCACTGGGTTGCTGGGCCAGGACTGTCCTGGCAGCCGAGATTTCAGGGCCCAAATCTAAGCCCCCTCCTGTCGATGTCATGGACCCCTGGCGAAGCCATTAAGCATCACGTACAGCTGCTAAATGCATGTTGTTCAAGCAACAACCAACACCAGCGAGGACGCTCTTTTCCAAGCTCCGCTCAGAACGCAAGACATCATACTTTTCCTGACTCTGTTTTGCACAGCTTTTCAAGTGCTCTTTTAAAGGGCACATAGGCGTTGTCATCCAACAAAGGAAAGTTTTTCAAGCTTTGCTTTGAATAGAAAACTGCATATAGTATAATCACTCCACAGCAGCTTGTAGCAGCGGGGGCAACGGAACATACAAAAGTAGGTAGGTAGGTAAGTAGGTAATTTTTTAGGTGATGATTCTGCCACAAGATCTCTCCCCTTCGCCCTGATGACTGGAGAAGAGGGGTTTGGCCTTGGCAGCCCAGCCCAAGATCAGAGAATCCTACTGGGTGAGTATGTGTGGGGTGGGGAGAATAGATTCAGACCCAAATGGATCAAGAGTGGATTCAAGGTGGTTAACTGATTAATTAACCAATTAATACTTTGCCTTTCCACTTTTTCAGCTGCTTTTAAAATGTCCCAGTATCCCTCTCCTCCTCCCACTTTTGCCTTCCGTCCTCAGCTTACACCAGCTCCTGCAAACTGAGTTCAAATGACAAAAGCTGTTTGCATTCCACTAATTCAGCAAGGAGGAAAGGAGAGGAAAGGGCAGTTTCCTGCCCTTCTGTGTGGACTCAGGCAAAAGCAACCGGCTGCAGCCTCTCCCAGCTTGTGTGTTCTTGCTCATCAGAGGTTTTTAGGCGGAGGCTGGGTGGCCATTTGCTGGGGGTGCTTTGAGTGTTTGTTCCCCATGGCAGAATGGGGTTGGACTTGGTGGCCATTGAGGTCTCTTCCAGCTCTGTGATTCATTCACAGCTTTTGCCACCTTGACCGCACTCTGTTGCTGCTTGGCCACATGTGTCCCAGTTTCCATCTGTGAAATGTTGGAGGGCATGTTCTTGGGGCATTGGATTGGTTCAAAAAGCAACTTGCTTCTTAGTGCACTGCTTGCAAATTCATGCGTTGGAGGGGTCAGCTTCATAGCGTCTGCGCACCAGGACTGCCAGGCTAAGGAGAGCCCTCCCTCCGTCTGGGGCCACAGCTCTACCTTCTCGGTGCCAGCAAACCCTGGAGCCATGGAGCAAAAGGAGTCCTGGGCGCAGCTACCAAGCCCTGCAGCTGCACGGGTGGTAGGGATGGGCCAACTGGATCCCTAGATCCTCGAATCCTCGGCAAGGATTCAAGATTTGCGGATCTGAATCCCTGCACCAAAATAGGAAACCAAATCTTTCAAATCCACCAACCAAAACATACAGATCTTGCGTTTCACGCTCTTCTCCTGCGCACCGCTGGCAAGATCCTGGCCGGGATCCTGAAAGTTTTCCTGAAAGTGAAAACTATTCTAGAATCATGGAGTTGGAAGAGACCCCAGGGCCCATCCAGTCCAACCCCCTTTTGCCATGCAGGAACACCCATCAAAGCATCTCGATAGACGGCCATCCAGCCTCTGCTTAGAAACCTCCAAAGAAGGAGGAGACTCCACCACGCTCCACTGAGGCAGCAGCAGATTCCACTGCCGGACAGCTCTGACCATCAGGAAGTTCTTCCTGAGGTTCAGGTGGAATCTCCTTTCCCACAGCTTGAATCCATTGCTCCTTGTCCTGGTCTCTGGAGCAAGGGAAAACAAGCCCGCTCCATCCTCCATATAACATCCCTTCAAATATTTAAACATGACTATCATGTCCTCTCTTAACCTTCTCTTATTTAATTTGTTTTTCATTAAACAAAGATGTCAAATTCTGCTTCAGAACACTTTTCAGTAGGGATGCTTTCTTTCTCTTGCTTTTTAAACCCTTTTTTAAAAAACGATTTGAAAGATTCGAGATTCATGAAATTTGAGGACTCCCAGAACCTTCCAGGGATTTGGATCCGGATCTGGATTCAGAAAATTCTGGATTCGTTCCCATCTCTAATCAAAAGCAACAAGACAGATGGGCATGGGTGTCCCTTCCATGGCCACAGATGGAGCAGTCGTATACTTTGAAGGTAAATTGACAAAGCCTGAAAGGCAGCGGTGGTCATGTTAGTTCTCTGTTTCTTTCTCTTTGTCCTCATCTCTCTCTTTTCTTCTTCTGAAGTCCCTTGATTCCTGATTAAAGCCCCCACCTCAAAGTTCCCGGGGACCTCCTCCCTCCTGCGCCATTCCTCTCCTCCCACCCGAAGGGGGTCCCGCCTGCACGACCGTCCTTCCTGTGCTGCCCCCTTCAGCCTCCTGGAGAAACGCGTATTAAAAAGCATCTGTTTTCCAGATTACTCCTGTCCCACCCTCTTTCCGGAGATCTCAGACTGGAGTGCAAGTAAAACCAGTTCAAACTGTTTAAAACGATTTTAAATATAAAGCAATAAACTTTATTTTAAGAGATTGTATTACTACGATTGTAAAATTGCATTAAACAACTCAAGAAGTTAAAGCAGCATTAGAGGTTGCAATCATGTATTTCTGTGTTCTGGAAGACATCATTTAGGCCTCAAAGGCCAGGCCCCTCCCTAAACTGCAAACCCCAGGATTCCACGGGAGGTTGGAAGTGGAATAATCGTGCTATAACAGGCTAGTGCGGAAATGGCCTCTGTCTCTGCCTAGGATGGAGTTAATAAAGTTTGACGACCCTTTTAAAAAATAAATAAAATCCAACGTTGTCCATTGTTCCAGTAATTCCAGGTGTCAGCTGTTTTTTTGACAATCCTTGGCATCTGATCTGATAGAATGTGAATGGATATTGTGTTGCTGATGAGTTTGTGAGTTTTTAATTATGTATTTTAACATTGTTTTAATTCTTGTTGATTGATTGTGTTTTAACTTTTGTATTCTGTGGCTTTTAACTGTGTCTTTTTAATCGTTGTAAGCTGCTTTGAGTCCCAACCTGGAAAAAAAGTGGGGTATAAATAAAGATGAGGGGGAGGGGGAGGAGGAGGAAGACAGCAGCAGGGGCAACATTTCGTTCCCAGGCCGTTTCCGCACTAGGCTATTAAAGTGCTATTATTCCACTTTCAACATCCAGTGGAATTCTGAGGTTTGTAGCCTGCTGAGGCCAAAGAACTCTCTGGCTGAGAATTCTAAAGGCCCTTCCATAAACTGCAAAGCCCAGGATTCCATAGGATGTTGAAACTAGAATAATAGCACTATAACAGTCTAGTGTGGACATTGCCCCACACTCAAGTAGGATTCTTCTCTTCTCTTCTCTTCCCTTCTTTTCTTTCTTTCTTTGGTGTTGTTGAAGTGGTTAAATCCAGGGAATTGCTGCTTGAATAGGAAAATAAGCGAATTGAACTGAGCTTCTGAGTGGAACGGCAGATGTCTTTGTCCTATCTCAGTTTTAGGAATGCAGGCCTTGCAACGCTCACTCGGGCGTTTGAGAACTAAAAGGGAGTCAGGCATACTCCCTGCTACCTCATTTTGGCCACATTCATCATTTTGTGTCAATTAGTAACTGCAGTCTTTGTTCTCCTGTTCGGGGTTGGGCTAAGCTCTAGATGTGATTGATTGCTGACACTGTTGACCAAAGGTATAAAGTCTAGGTGTTTTAATCAATCGGGGTGACAGTCCTGGAATCTGCTGTCGCCCTTGCGCAAGTGGTATGTAATCAATAAAAGCTTCTTTAATTTTCCCTGGAAACCTGGTCTTCGTCTCTTTCTTGGCCACAACATTATATTGTCATAAACACTTCAGTACAATGGCACTTTCCCAGTCTAAGTCTATCACCCTTTAAAAGAAGTAAAATAAATATTCGACAAGAAGGAAATTTCCCCTTCCGACCATAGGGCCCTCTTACTCTAGTGCAAGCAAACATTTGGAAGCACCTGGATCAGAGGCATATCTAGGGTGGGGCGAGTAGGGCACTTGCCCTGTGCGCCAATACCAGCAGGGCACAGAAAAGCCAAGCACGCAGGGGTGGGGGTACGAAGGTGGGAGAGCAACTTCCACGCTTGCCCTAGGTGCTGTTTCCTTTGGATGTGCCACTGGCCCGCATCACCCTGGAGCCACTTGAGCCACAGCCCTGGCAGAGGGCTGGACTGGGCGGTCCTGGGGGTCCCCTTCCAACTTTGTGATTCTTGGCCCATTGAGTCCATATAGGACCATATAGGATGGGGGACGCATGGCTGGATAGCAGTACGTGTGAAAGGGATCTAGGAGTCTTGGTGGATCACAATCTGAACATGAGTCAGCAGTGTGATGCGGCAGACAAGAAAGCCAACACGATTCTTGGTTGCATCAATAGGAGTCTGGTGTCTAGATCGAGGGAGGTACTGGTACCACTCTATTCTGCACTGGTTAGGCCTCATCTGGAATCCTCTGTCCAGTTCTGGGCACCTCAATTCAGGAAGGATATCGACAAGCTGGAGTGTGTCCAGAGGAAGGCGACCAAAATGGTGAAGGGTCTGGAAGCCATGAAGCCCCCTGAGGAGCGCCTTAGGGAGCTGGGAATGTTTAATCTGCAGAAGAGAAGGTTAAGAGGGGATGTGATAGCCGTGTTTAAAAATTTGAAAGGATGCCATGTAGAGGAAGGAGAGGGCTTGTTTTCTGTTGCTCCAGAGACCAGGACAAGGAGCAGTGGATTCAAGCTGCAGGAAAGGAGATTCCACCTGAACCTCAGGAAGAACTTCCTGACAGTCAGGGCTGTCCGGCAGTGGAATATGCTGCCTCCATGGAGTGTGGTTGAGTCTCCTTCTTTGGAGGTTTTTAAGCAGAGGCTGGATGGCCATCTGCTGGGAATGCTTTGATGGGTGTTCCTGCAGGGCAGGGGGTTGGACTGGATGGCCCCTGGGGTCTCTTCCAACACTATGATTCTAGGAGTCACCAAGAGAATTAATTGCTGGGCACCACCAGGCTCCTGGCTCTGGCGTTAACTCTTTGGGAGTGGTCCAGGACACCACAGAATCATGCCAGGCCACCCAAGGCCCCCCTTTTCTTAGTTTCAGAGGTAGGCATTGCCTGAATGTGGCTGTCCTTCTCCTTGACTCTCCCTCTTTCTGGCTGTTCCTGCATGCCCTGCTCTTTTGCAAACCTACCCGACAAGACTTTGGCACTCCCCACCCCTTCGCCCGGAAGCATCAGCACCAGCACCTGGCTGCCATCCCAGCGTCATCCTGTGTCACTTTAGAGGCTTTGGCCCAGAGCCCTTCTGAAAATGCTTTTAGCAGGCACGCTTGGCGGGCCGACCTCCTCTCCCCCCCCCACTGGGCTGATGCACTTTGCCTAAATTTAGCAGCAGCTCTTGCCCCCCCCCGCCTGGCACAGCCCCATCCCCCTGCCCCAAAGAAGCGCACGCCACCTGGCCAGGCTAATGGGGCTGCGTCTGGGGTGCGTGTTGCATCTCCTCCAACATTTCACGGATGAAAACTGGGACGCACGTGGTTGAGCAATATCACAGAGTGTTCAAGATGGCAAAAGTTATTCATGGGGAAAAAGTATGGTCGGCCCTCCACGTTAGCTAGGGTTAGGGGTGCAGGATCCCCCAAAAGTGGAAAATCTGCAAATATCAGAATGTGTGTGTCTGCAGCCATTTCCGCACTAGGCTGTTATAGCGCTGTGATTCCACTTTCAACATCCTATGGAATCCTGGGGTTTGCAGTTTTGGGAGGGGCCGGCCAGCCCCTCCCGAAACTGCAAACCCCAGGATCCCATAGCATGTTGAAAGTGGAATCACAGCGCTATAACAGTCTCGTGCAGAAATGGCCTGTGTCTGCAGAAAGGGGGCCGAGGCACGGTGGGGAGACCGGGTACCCAAGGCCCAAAGCAGGGCAGAGAAAGAAGAGGGAAGGCGGGGGTCAGCACGGGGGTCCTGAACTTCCTCTCTCCCTCGCCTATCTCCTTCCTTGGGTGTGTGGGAGCACCGGGAGAGGGTTTGTGGTGCTGAGAAATTGGGCTCTGATCCCCCCTTAGCTGACCAGCCAGCAGCTGATGACGATGGAGGAGGAGGAGGAAGACTGGGGTGGTTTTTTTAAAGGGCTGTGCAGCCTCGCCAGAGCCACCAAGAAGGAAGGTTCCTCCAGAAAAGGAGAGCCTGAGGTGGGGGTGGAGAAACTCTCAAAGAATCAAATCCGTGAAAGTCAGGCCCACAAATGTGGCGGGCTGACTGTACCCTTTTAAGCAGAGAAACCCTGGAATTTATGTACCGAGTTTCAGAAAGCCTGGAAAACAGGGGAGGGGGAGCAAAAGAACCTGCTGGAAAGAGAAGGACTCTTTCCCCTCTCCTCCCCTCCCCTCCCTGCTGCTCAGTTAACTGAGTACTGCATAAACGACATCTGTACTTTGGACCCAGTTTGCAGCAGTTGAAATATGCTGAGGACAAAGGGGGAACAGGAGGAGGAGAGAGAAACTGGGACACTTTAGAAGCAGCAGAAAAAGTGGGAAGGCAGAGGATGAACTGGGACGGTCTCTGCCGTACTGGATAGCTGGAAAGTGTGGTGTTTGGGGAAGTGTCAGCAAACCAAACTGTGTTTTAATTTATTGTACTAGCTGAAGACTGTGCAAAATACATTAAAATATGTGAAGGCATACAAAACGAGCAGAATGATGTTACTGGCAGGACAAATAATGTTACAGATAATAACAAAAACGAGAGGATGTTGAAATTGGAGTGAGGAGACGTGCCTTCATGTCGCCTGTCAACCTGTGGTGGCCCCATGAATTTCCTAGGTTTTCTTAGGCAAGGAATCCTCAGAGGTGGTTTTGCCAGAAATGGAAACCTACACAGCACTTGGTATTCCTTGGTGGTCTCCCACCCAACTACTAACCAGGGCTGGCCTTGCTTAGCTTCCAAGACTAGACAGGATCCGGTGCCTTTGGGGTGTTCAGGTCCTAGGCAAATCACATTAATACTTTGAGTCTGCAGGAGACTTAGTGGAAGTTTTATCTCTTTCTGACCTTTCTTGGAGCCGGGTCCTCTGCACAGGCGGATGTGTCTTGGAGTCAGTGGCGTCGCTCAAATGAAACTGAGCCAATTCTGCAGGAGAGCTCCCACGTCCGGCAAGGGTTTCAAAAACCTCTCCTCTGGCTTGCTGTACAAAGGGCCAGGTGAGCAGGTAGCCAAACACGCCTTCAACCTGAAAGCGGTTGCAAAGGCGAAGGGCACCTTATTGCAACATCCATCTGAACGCAGCTGGCATAACATGAAACCACCATTCAGTGAGAGCATTTCTTGGGAAAACTGGCTTATGTCGAGTCAGACAACTGACTCTAAAATGTCCCATTTTCAAGAAAGAACCACAGAGACCATTTCGAAGTCCCGATTAGTTGTAAGTCCCTTCTAGGGCCCTCCGGAATAGCCAGGGCCTCTGAGCAAGTTTGGTTCAGGATCCAAAGAGTGGCGTGGCGACGGGGCAGCCCTCCAGGGTCCAGGATGCCTCATCTCTGGCTGCCCTGCCTAGTAGGGCTGCTGGGAATTTCTGGTTAAAATGCAGTTTAATTAAAAAACAGTATTGGATGCCTGCCTCCTAGGGATGATTTTGCTGTGGCCAGAGGGTGGCTGGGCTTGGAAGGAGGAAAGAGACCTCAAAGAGAAAAGATAGGTGCCGGAGAGGTGTAGAGGCTTGGATTACAACCGTGGAGACCAGGGTCTGATTCCCTGCTGTGCCATGGAACTCCACCTTGGGTGTGTCACACACTCTCAGCCCCAGAAAACTCCATAATGGGTTTGATTTAGGGTTGCCATAAGTCAGAAATGACTTGAAGGCACACAGCAATAACAGCAATGGATGGGAGAGGAAAAAGGCCCCCAAATTCCGCTTTTAGCCCAAAGTCTCACTTTTAGTGCTCTGGCCAGTTGGAGGCTGATGCTCATCAGGAGGGGGCTGGAGGGGCTGGGGGGGCAAGGTGGGTGGCCAGCTGGCACAGAAGAGAAGAGAAATCGAAGCGGGGAGAGTCTGGTGGATCTGAGACGGAGATGGGGAGGGTTGGTGTTATTTGTGGCCAGGTCAACTTTGACTTACAGCTGCCCTGACTAAAGTGAGGCTGTCATACTCTGGCTGTAGCACTATCACTCACTAGAAAACACAATAACGGTGGGGAAGCTAGAAAGTAGTAGGAAAAGAGGAAGACCCCATTACAGGTCGATAGACTCAGTCTAGGGCCATTTCTGCACTACACTCTTATGGCGTGATTCACAGTTCTCCAAACAGAGTGTTTAACACCAGCCACAGACAAAACTTACAGCAGTTTGCCAGCCAGTTACTGTTTGTTGTTTCTGCAGTCCAAGTCAGTAATAAACTTTTAGTGTCAGTCCAAAGGAATATCAGCACACAAGGCGATGGTTGAGGTTTCCAGGGACACAAGTCAGGGATCCAAAGGAAGGATGCAAAGCTCCTACCAGTAACACCCGCCGTCTGCAACAGTCTTCTCCCCATCCCCTCCCCTATATTTATGGGCCGACAGCCTCCCCCAGCTTTTTGCCAGATTAAGGCATCTGCTCTGCATCAGTGCTCTGAGCCTCTTGGGCTCCCCCTTTTCCATCCCCACTGGGCTTCAGTAAGTATTGCCCTGTGCACACCTGTGTGTTGAGGCTGTTGGGGAGGGTTCTGCCTGTGTTTGCACCTGAGCCTTGAGACTGGGGCATGACAATGGCCACCTTCCGGATGGAAGACCCCCATGTCACCCTCTCCTCAGCCACCCTGCTCAGGTCTTGCAAATTCAGGACCACAGCTTCCTTGGGCCCAGGATTCCATAGGATGTTGAAAGTGGAATAATCACGCTATAAGAGTGTAGTGCAGAAATGGCCCTAGACTGAGTCTATCGACCTGTAATGGGGTCTTCCTCTTTTCCTACTACTTTCTAGCTTCCCCACCGTTATTGTGTTTTCTAGTGAGTGAGAGTGCTACAGCCAGAGTATGACAGCCTCACTTTAGTCATCTTCAAGGGAGAGCTTGGGCTTGATTTGCTCTGGGAACCCGTTTGTTTGTCTTTTTGGCAGCCCAGGGTGTCTGTAGAACTCTCCTCTGGCACCACATTTCAAAGGAGCTGGTTTTCTTCCTATCAGCTTCCTTCACTGTCCACATTTCACACCCAGACAGAGTGTTTAGCCAACGCGATGGTCTACAGAAGGGGTGGAGGGTGGGCTTACGGCAGAGAAACAAAGGCATGCCAGAATGGCTTCTCACAAGAAGGCAATGAGCCAGCTTTTAGAAGTTCTTGCTGAGTCAGTGAGGGAAATGAAATCTATTTTAGCTTCTGCACTGGGTATACAGTATTAATAACATGTATTAGAAGCATATATATTAGCTTATATGTATAATACATATTTTAGATATATTTACACGTATATTTCAGTATATTTGATATTTGAGCTTCTGTAATACACTAAGTCTAAGAAAACAGCTTCCTAAAACTGGCAGCTGAACAAAAGAGGGCCTCCAAGACCTTGGATCTTTAGGGTGGCTGGTGTGTTTCAGATAACAACACACCAGACAGGACAAGGCCGTCTGTAAGGAGTAAACTGGTTGATAAGGAATGTAAGGAAAAAAAGGTTGGCACTGTTTAGAAACAGGGGTGGTTAGAAACTCTTAGGGTGATTACACCAAGGGACATTTTGAAGGTGCTAATGAGAATTAAGGATACACAAGGGAAATGCATGATCAGCACGTGATCACTCATACTGTAAATATGGGGAAGGGGAAATGTAACTTCTCAGGTGATCCTGATAGACCGAAACCTTTGGGGTCCTATCCAATGGGATCCCAGGGGAGGGAAAACCTGCGACGGGGACAGGGGATAAAATTTGAGGTATTCAATACTGAGGTCTGTCCTTCTCTCTGGGGAGCACCCGCTTCTGCAGAAACGTACTTTTAATAAACATTAACACTTCAGCCGATCCTGTGCTAAATTGTTTTATGAGTCTTTTCAGCTATTTCTCACAGTCAGTGGCCATTTTGGCAAAGAAAGAAACCGCCTTCTCTCCTCGAGTGCCAGCTGTCAGTTGTAAGGCAGAGGGGGAGAGGCTGAGAACCAGAGAAGGTTGCCCCAGAGCCCCCCAGGGCCACCAAGAAGAGAGGAAGGAAGAAAGAAGGGTGAAAAGATCCGGAGAGAGAAAAAGAGACAGAGAGAGAGAGAGAGAAAGGAGAGCATTGAGAAGGAAAATTAAGGTTAATCAAAACATTAGTTAAAGCACCAGTTGCTTCAGAGTCATAGAAACCTAGAGCTGGAACAGACCCCAAAGGCCATCTAGTCCAGCCTCATTCTGCCCTGCAGGAATACACAATTTTGGTCCTATCTTCCGGCATATTAGCAAACCCTCCCAATTTGGTGTCATCTGCAGATTTGATCAGCGTGCCCTCCGCTCCTTCGTCCACGTCATTGATGAAGATGTTAAATAGCATTGGGCCCAGGACGGAACCCTGTGGCACCCCACTAGTCACTCCTCTCCAGGATGAAAAGGGTGCTCCTCACTGATGGTGCCTCTTCTTCCTAAGGAGAAGTGACTTTTGAGGGGTGCCACAGGGTTCTGTTCTGGGCCCAGGGCTATTCAACATCCATCAATGACTTGGATGAGGGAGTAGGGGGCATGCTGATGACACCAAATTGGGAGGGGTTGCTAATACACCAGAGGACAGGATAAAATTTCAGAATGACCTTGACAGATTGGAGAGCGGGGCCAAAGCTAACAAAATGAAATTCAACAGAGATAAATGTAAGGTCCTGCACTTCAGCAGAAAAAATGGAATGCACAAATATAGGATGGGGGACATGTGGCCGGATAGCAGTATGTGTGAAAGGGATCAAGGAGTCTTGGTAGACCACAAGCTGAACATGAGTCGGCAGTGTGATGCGGCAGCCAAGAAAGCCAATGCGATTCTTGGTTGCATCAATAGGCATGTGGTGTGTAGATCGAGGGAGGTGATGGTACCACTCTGTTCTGCATTGGTTAGGCCTCATCGGGAATCCTCTTTCCAGTTCTGGGCACCTCAATTCAAGGAGATTGACAAGCTGGAGGAGGGTGACCAAAATGGTGAAGAGTCTGAAAGCCATGAAGCCCTACGAGGAATGGCTGAGGGAGCTGGGGATGTTTAGTCTGCAGAAGAGAAGGTTAAGAGGGTGCATGAGCGCCATGTTTAATTATCTGAAGGGATGTCATGGTGAGGAGGGAGTGGGCTGGTTTTCCTTTGCTCCAGAGAGCAGGACAAGGAGCAATGGATTCAAGCTGCAGGAAAGGAGATTCCACTTGAACCTCAGGAAGGCCGGCCGGCCGGGCAATCTGCTGCCGCCTCTGTGGAGTGTGGTGGCGTCTCCTCCTTCTTTGGAGGTTTTTAAGCAGAGGCTGGGTGGCCGTCTGTTGAGAGTGCTTTGAGGATGTGTTCCTCCCTGGCAGAAGGGGGTTGGACTGGATGGCCCCTGAGGCCTCTTCCAACTCTGCGATTCTAAGGAGGCCGCAGCGGATTACTCTCGGGAAGTTCTTCCTAAGGTTTGGGTGGAATCTCTTTTCCTGTAGCCTGGAGCCATTGCTCTCTGCCTCAGTCTCTGCAGCGACAGAGAACAAGGTTGCTCCCTCTCCCACACGGCACCCTCCCAAATATTGAAACGTGGCCATCAAGTCAGCTCTTTTAGCCATTTCCGCACTAGGCTGTTACAGCGCGATGATTCCACTTTCAACGTCCTCTGGAATCCTGGGGTTTGCAGTTTCGGGAGGGGCCGGCCGGGAAACCCCAGGATTCCAGAGGACGTTGAAAGTGGAATCATCGCGCTGTAACAGCCTAGCGCAGAAATGTCCTACTGGCCTCCTCTTCTCCAAGCTAAGTTTCCTCAGCCGCTCCTGGTTGCCAGGCCGCGGGCAAGTCACAGTCTCTCAGCCTCACCGGCCCTGGCAACGCCCCCCGTGGGCAGGTCGCGCCAGGGACACACCGGGGGGTCTCCTCGGGGTCGCCTACGAGCCGCGGCTGCAGTGAGGGAGGTCCGGCAGCAGGTGGCGCTCCAGCGCAGCCGCTGGCCCGGCGCCGCCCCGCGCGCGGGAGACCCCCGGGTGGGAGAGGGACCCGGGAAGCGGAGCAGCCCCGCTCCCCTCGGCCCCTCCCTGGCCGGCGAGGGAGCAGGCGCGGGTGGGGCTTTTGCAGCCCGGCGTTTGCAAGCGGGGCTCCCGGCTGCCCCGGAACCCACCCACTAGATTTAGGGAGGTTGCAACCTTCGAATTATTCTTTTATTTTAAGTACTTCTGCGCTCTCGAGGCGATGAGCAAATAAGAACCGATTAAAACAGTGGGGAGGTCGAAACAGTTTAGAAATACATTCAAATATATATTTTTTTAAAACTCCTAAACCGCAGTTTTTTTTGTTTTTTTTTAAAAGATAGTTGACTCATTGCAAAAGGAGAGGCAGGACTCGCTGCCGCAATGCCTAGTTTCTTTGCTCTTTGTGTTCCCTGTTGCTTTTTAGTTCCCTAAAAACAGGGCTTAAAAGAAAAAAAGAGTTTTAGAAATTGCATGCAAATATGAGGGGAATCCCTTCAAGGAAGCTTAAGAGAGTATTTTTGCTTCGCGGAAATGACAACAAGAAGCAACAGGAGAATCTCTCTCTTTTTTTTTAAGTCAGTTCACCTTACTTGCAAGAGGGTCCTGTTTCTGAGTCTTCCGCAGCTGGGCATTGGGGTTCAGAGGGCTGCCTTGGGGACCCCGAGAGACCTTGGAGGCCTCCAAGAAGTCTGATCTCATTTTGTCCCCCTCTCCCAAGCCCACCAACACTCTCAGGGGTTGCTACACCTTGGGCCCAGTCAGACACATTCATATAAAAAAACAAATCAGAAAGCCCCAGATTTTGTTCCTGTCCTTTCCAATTTTATTTTGGAGATCCATACAGTTTCCCCCCATCTCCCAAATCCCGGAATATTTTCAATCAGTTCCTTTTGCCATCAGAGACTTTTTATCCCAGCTCTCCAGGTCAGTTTATTTTAACCCAGTATAAGGTCAGAAAGGACAAGAACAAAATCTGGGGCTTCTTCATCAGGTTGGCGAGCTTTTGGGCCCCAAGAGAGTACCTTTGGCCAGCAGGGGAGTGACCAGGGAGTCAACAGAGCACGCTTTTGGTACTAAAAATATTCCCTGGGGGGAAATTGTGCAGAAAATTGCCCCATAACTCCTTAGGAGAGTTTGGATCCTTTGGGATCAAATAAATAAATAAATACAAAAAAAGAGTGGGGTTAGACACCACAAGTATGCCTATGGCCTGAGGGCAGCCCTTTCTCTGCCTGGCTGAGGCTTGCAAGATTTTCGCCGCTTCCTCACTGGACGGTTATAGTGCTGTTATTCCACTTTCAACATCCTATGGAATCCTGGGGTTTGCAGTTTAGGGAGGGGCCTCAAAGGTCATCCTCAAAGGCCCCTCCCTAAACTGCAAACCCCAGGATTCCATAGGATGTTGAAAGTGGAATAATAGCACTACAACTGTCCAGTGCGGAAATGGCCTTTGGAAAGGATCACCAAACCATGAAGCCCTGTGAGGAGTGGCTTAGGGAGCTGGTACGTTTAGCCTGGAGGAGAGAATGTTAAGAGCAGACATGATAGCTATGTTTGAATATATGAAGGGATGTCACGCGGAGGATGGGGCAAGCATGTTTTCTCCTTCTCCAGAGATTAGGACACTGTAGACCAAGGGCTTCAAAGTATAGGAAAAGAGAGAACTTCCTGACAGTAAGAGCAGTTTGTCAGTGGAATAAGCTGCTGCCTGGGAGTGTGGTGGAGTCTCCTTCTTGGAGGTTTTTAAACAGGCTGGAAAGTGTCAAAGTGAGAGCTTGGATTGCATCTTCTTGCATGGCAGAATGGGGTTGGACTGGAGGGCTGTTGGGGTCTCTTTCAACTTTCAGAGCCCTCACTTTGACAGATGGCCATCCAGCCTCTGCTTAAAAACCTCCAAAGAAGGAGGAGACTCCACCACCCTCCATGGAGACAGCAGCAGATTCCACTGCCGGACAGCCCTGACTGTCAGGAAGTTCTTCCTGAGGTTCAGGTGGAATCTCCTTTCCTGCAGCTTGAATCCATTGCTCCTTGTCCTGGTCTCTGGAGCAGCAGAAAACAAGCCCTCTCCCTCCTCAACATGACACCCCTTCAAATATTTAAACATGGCTATCATGTCCCCTCTTAACCTTCTCTTCTGCAGACTAATCATCCCCAGCTCCCTCAGGCGCTCCTCAGAGGGCTTCATGGCTTCCAGACCCTCCATGATTTTGGTTGTCCTCCTCTGGATATGTTCCAGCTTGTCTATAGGCTCGATATACTCAGCTCTATGTCTTAAACTCTCTACATGTAGATTAAAAAGAAATAGAACTCTTTTCCATCAGAAGAAGGGTCCGTGTGCTGAAGAACTTTATGAAACACAAAAGCTTGCATCTTCCCCCACTGATCTGAGGAAGGCCACCAAAAAGACACCATTTTTGCCTCTTGGCGTTTTCCCCTCCCCAGGTCATTTGGTCAGCTGAGGCCAAGGTAAGGTCAGCTGTTTCCACAGAGCTGAGTCCTGTCAGCACCACAGGTCTCCAAGCGTCCAGCAGTGGCTGCAGCAGCAAGTGCAGCTGGACATCCACGTGGGGTGCCGGATGCCCATATATCTGCTTTTGCAGCTGGGCCGGGACTTCCCAGGGCTTCCCTGGAGAGGTTGCTCAAACCAGGGCTGGGTGAGGAAATCTCCCTGGGGCTGCTGACGGTGCTGATTCACGGAGGAGTCCGGGCCGAGGCTGAGGGCCAGTGAGTCACTGAGGGGCACGCCCAGAGTTGCACAACCGGGGCCCATCCTTGGCTGCGGCAGAATCCACTGTGTTTTGGAATGGGCGGAATGGGACCCAAGAGGTTGGCTCTGAAGGAGGCGGCAGGGCCTCCAACCAAGGCCAGTGGCACATTCCATTTACTTATTTAATTTTTACTCCACCTTCAGTCAATGTGGGAACCAAAGTGGCTTACAACAGACATTAAAAGAAAGTAGCTGGAAGAATATATAGTACAAGGGTGTGTTTTTTAAAATATATTAAGCATTCCAATTAAAACATTGATTTAGAGCCGTTAAAAACACATTAAAAAGACAAAACTGGAGCACTCCCTATTAAAAGACTTTTCTGCCACAACATGTTAAAAGCTAGAAACTGGCCTAAATTAAAAAGGCCTTTGCCAGCAACGGAAGGACAGCAGGGAGGCCAAACAGGCTTCTAGCGGAAGGGAGTTCCACAGTCTGGGAGCAGCTGCTGAGAAGGCCTGTCACCAGCATTGTCCTCCCAGATGTCCTTGTGAAGGTGGTGGGACTGAGAGAAAGACCTCCCTTGGTGGGTTTTAGACTTGGGCAAGCACATATGGGGAGATAAGAGCACCCTCTGGGTTTCAGGCCGAACTATGATGGAGCTTTCTAAGGTGCAGAACTACTTGGGAGCCCTCCCTCTCCCACTGACTACTTTCCAGTCACTGGTTGGGAGGCTCCATCTGGCTCACACCCCTGATTTTCCTGGGGACAGGAGTCTTTTTAGAGCAGGGAGGGGTGAGGAAAGTGCAGTCTGAGGGGCAAAGGTGGCCCCAAGCTTGTTCTTGGAGTCCCAGTGTGGCCCCTAGTCCATGACAGGTGCCCACCACATTTGGTCACACATGACAAGGCACAGTACAGGGTCACATGCACCAGAGACATGTTCGGGGTCATGAAAGCTCAGATGATAGGATTATGCAGAAAATCCCAACGCTGATGGGTTTGTGCTAATCCCTTTACTGCTTCAGGCTCTTGGCATTTTTGTATGCAATGAAAGATGAACTACCCAGATTGGTGAGCAATCAGAGACCATCCTTCAATTTCACCCTACAGAGTGAAATCTTCCCTATACACCCTACCTGACTGAACATTTAAGAGATTGTCATGAGTCCCATCGATGTTTTGTCACTCCAGAGTTAAGCAGTCAGCCCATTCTGTACACCCTTCTCCGCACCATGGGAAAGCCATTACAGCTTTGCCAACAGCCACTTCATGGTGTAAAATAGGGTGTACCTGGCTGTGACCCCAGGTAACTGCACTACGTAGTAGGTGGTACATCCAGATTGCTGTTCCTTGATACTACCCTCAGACACCGTCTGAACCACTCTACTGCAAGCTCCTCCTTCGAGACTAGCAACTATCATCCTTTCCACCCAATCTCTCTCTGTCCAGCCTTTCTTGTCTCACTTTCTGATAGCCTTGTATGGGTCTTAAGAGTGCCTGATTTCTCGTACATTTGCCAGTTCAAATAAAATACTCCATTTACCTTTAACTGGAGTCCTCTTTGCAGTTTGTACTGATATACATTAGTGAAAATGTCCTGCTGTTACACTCCTCTTGCAGGCCTCCTTTGAGCTACAATTCCCCCCAAATTCTAAGGAGACGCCGGCATTATGGGTTGACCTCAAGGTCCCCCACCTCTTTGGGTAGCAGAGTCTTTATTAACTGAGGAATGCCTGTATTAAATTTGTGTTAAATTGATGTTTAAATGTGAAGGCCTGCAAATGCTAGCTCCTACAGTTGTGGTTGGTGGACATGAACATACTGTGAACCATCCTGGGAGACTAAGCCATAGCTGGGACAGTTCCTTTTATAATCATAGAATCCTAGAGTTGGAAGAGACCCCAGGGGCCATCCAGTCCAACCCCCTGCCATGCAGGAACATCCTCAAAGCACTCCCGACAGATGGCCATCTAGTCTCTGCTTAAAAACCTCCAAGGAAGGAGACTCCACCACACTCCATTGAGGCAGCAGATTCCACTGCCGGACAGCCCTGACCGTCAGGAAGTTCTTCCTGAGGTTCAGGCGGAATCTCCCTTCCTGCAGCTTGCATCCATTGCTCCTTGTCCTGGTCTCTGGAGCAGCAGAAAACAAGCCCACTCCCTCCTTGATATGACATCCCTTCAAATACTTAAACATGGCTATCATGTCCCCTCTCAACCTTTTGTGGACTGCAACTCCCAGAGCCCCCAGCTGGGGGATTCTGGGAGTTGCAGTCCAAAAGCGAAAATTTTCCTAACCTGTATTACTCAGTGCAGCCAGAATTTTAAACCTATCCTCTCCCATCACCCTTGCTCCTTAAGACGGCTAAGATCCTGACCTGAGACTCGAACTCAGAATATCAGGCCAGAAAGCAAGGATGGTTCTATCCGGATCACACACCCCATGCGCATCCTCTGGCTTCTCCCTCTGGCTTCAGCCCAAACTCCTCCTTTTTTAGCCCCAGGTCCCCTTTGCCTGCGTCCCCCCTAGGGCAACTCTGTGGGCCCAGAGGCAATAAATCCACTGAGCGCTGATGGGCCAGGACTCGTCTTCCAAACAGATGACCTTTCATCCCGTTTGCCGGATGGGCAGCGGTGGAGGCGGCGGTGGCGGCGGCACTGGGGAGGAACAATGGGGCCGTCTTTGCTTTCCTGCCGCGGCACAAAGGCCTCTTTCAGGTTGCCTTTTTCCTGTTCCCTGGGAGAAAGGGACGGGGGGCGGCAGGGACAGAGGGACGTGGCGAAAGGGCACCCGGAGTCATGGGAAGGAGGAAGCGAGTAGGCGCACAGGCCAGGCCGGCGGAGGAGAAAACGTATGGGAGAAAGAGAGGCAGGCTGGCTGGGATCCCCCCTTTGGGCAGAGCAGCCTAAATCTCCACCAGTGGAATTGCGTGCTGATTGGGTGGAATTGCTCCTGGACCTGGGTGAGACCCCAGGGGCCATACAGTTCAGCCCCCTTCTGCCAATGCAGGAAGGCACAACTAAGGCCAGCTGGCCCCTCCCGAAACTGCAAACCCCAGGATTCCATAGCATGTTGAAAGTGGAATCATAGCACTATAACACTCTAGTGCGGAAATGGCCTAAAGCTCTCCTGAGAAACACTGATCCAACCTCTGTATAAAGCCCCCCAAAGAAGGAAAATCTAAACCACCACCCTGGCCCACTAAATGTACAGGGATCCCACTCAGTTCAGCCCCTGCCACACAGAAATACAAAACCAGACCACCCGGAAAAAATGCCCACCTGGCCCCCGTTTAAACACCTCCAAAGAAAGAAAGTCCACTGCCCTCCAGGCAACTGCTCCACGGTTGAACGGTTCTTATGGTCAAGCAGTGCTTCCACGCCATCCCCTGACTCTTGAGCCTGCCAGCAGGTTTAGGGAAGGCAGCTGAACAGGCCATGACAGTAAGGAGGACCAGACGGTGGGCATGGGCCCCCTACCATTGGGCATTCATTGGCAGGTTTTTCTGGAGTAAGTGGGGAAATACTGAAAGGCTGCAAGAGGAAGGCACCATCCTCTCAACCCCTCTTGTCTGGAAGGACCCTCGTGCCTCCAGAACTTCCTGTTGTCAGTCAAACAGCGGTGTTGCTCCTTGAATAGTTAGCACCACCAGCTCTCCAGCCCTGGCCCTGGGTTACAAGGGGGGGCCCCTTAGAATCCCAGATTTGAGAGAGATCCCAAGGCCCCTCCAGTCCAATTCCACCGTGCAGGAATATCTACCATCTAAGCCCTCCCTTTGACGACAGCCAGCCAGCCTCCATTTAAAAACCTCCCAATAAGAAGATTCCACCACACTCGCGGGCAGCAGCGTGTTCCACTGTCAAATTCTTCCTAATGTTTAGGTGGAATCACTTCTTCCGTAGTTTGAAGCCAATGCTCCACAGTCTCCTCGTCTCTGGAGCAGCAGAAGACAGGCTTGCTCCATCCTCTATATGGCATCCTTTCAAATATTTAAACATGGCTATCATGTCACCTCTGAACCTTCTCTTCTCCAGGCCAAACATCCCCTAAGCCAGTCCTCCTAGGGCAGTGGTTCTCAACCTGTGGGTCCCCAGATGTTTGTGGACTTCAGCTCCCAGAAGCTCCAGCCACTATGGTCAATGCTCAGGGCTTCTGGGAGCTGAAGTCCAAAAACATCTGGGGACCCACAGGTTGAGAACCACTGTCCTAGGGCTTCATGGTTTCCAGGCCTTTGACAATTTTGGCCACCCTCCTCTGGACACATTCCACCTTGTCCATATCCTTTCTGAACTGTGGGATCCGGAACTGGACGCAGTATTATTCCAGGTGGGGTCTAACCAAAGCAGAACAAAGTCTGACAACTACTTCCCTTGATTCGGAAACTATACTCTAAGGAGAACAATAAAGGTTCCTTTGGGGCCTTCCTTATGGTTTAGAAGCTTGTAGCCCCTTTTGGAACACAAAATAAAATGTTTAAAAAGCAAGTTCAATATTGTAATTATATTTTGAATAAATTCTGCATATGGTATATCAAATATCATACTTTTGTGCCAAACCAGGTGTCTCATATATATAAAATGCATTCTGTGTTCCTAAAGTAGCAAAGTGACTTTCAGGCCATTTCCGCACTACACTGTTATAGTGCTATTATTTCACTTTCAGCCTCTTGTGGGTGGTTTGCAGTTTCCTGAGGCCAAAGAGCTCTCTGGCTGAGATTTCTGAAGGCCCTTCCCTAAACTGCCAACCCCAGGATTCCAGAGGAGGTTGAAAGTGGAATAATAGCACTGTAACAGTGTGGAAAAGGCCTCAGTCTGTAAGGGGGGGATGTTCCATTGCATTTTTCATTTTTTAAAAATTTGAGGGTTTTTTTTTCCAAAAAAAGAGGGAAACCTTTCTTTTTCCTTCCTCATGGCTTCAAAATTTCCCATTTCTCATCCGGGGGTGAGAACTGTGCTGCCCTCTGGATGTTTGAGTGGCATGTCCCAGCATCCCTGCAGCCAGCTAAACCAGTGAGAGGAGTGATGGAAGCTATAGTCCACCCCCATCGAGAAGGGAGCATGATGAGCTTGGCTTCCAAGCTCCCTGACGGAGCCGGACGGGGGCCACGATGGGTCGGCCCCTCTTCCCTCTGGGGAAGGCCCCAAGCATGCCTTCCTTCCACTCATCCCCCAGTGGCCTGGCTTTTGCCGGGAGGTTGCTGATCTCCGCCGTGGGGTGGCAGCCTTAAGGTCAGCCATGGGATGCAGCAGCTGGCAACCCAGGTAGCTCCATGAGTGCCTTTGAGCAGAGAGACAAGCAGCAGGGAGACAAAAGCAACTGCTGAATAATTGACCCGGTCTTCTTTTCATCTTCCCTTCTGAACAGGCTCTGCGACTCATTGCACCTGAAAGGCAGAGGCCTCGGGTGGCAGCAAAAGCTCTCCTGGAGGCACCTGAGAATAACAGAATCAGGGAGCTGGAGGAGACCCTAAGGGCCATCCAGTCCAACCCCATTGTGCCACGCAGGAAGACACAGTCCAAGCACTCCCAAAAGATGGCCATCCAGACTCTTTTAAAACATTTCCAAAGAAGGACATTCCACCGCACTCTCAGGCAGCAGCAGATTCCGCTGTCCAGCTGCTCATACTGTCAGGAAGTTCTTCCTAATGTTTAGGTGGAATCTCTTTTCCTGAAGTTTGAAGCCATTGCTCCACAGTGTCCCAGTCTCTGGAGCAGAGATGGCCTCGGAAGATGCCCTCTGGGTCCTCTCCCTAAACTGCAAACCCCAAGATTCCATGCGATGTCGAAAGTGGAATAATACCACTATAACAGTCTAGTGCAGAAACGGCTTGTGCCTCAGTGTAGAATTTTGTATTTGTTTCTGTTGAATTTCATCTTATTAATTTTAGCCCACTTTTCTACTTTATGAATATTGTCGTGAATTCTGGTCCTACCTTCCAGTGTTTTAGCTACTCCTCCCTGTTTTGTATCATCTGCAAAACTGATAAGGATTCCTTCCAGCCCATCATCTAAATGATTGATAAAAATGTCAAAGGGTAATGGGCCCAGGACAGAATCCTGTGGCCCTATGTTTGAAATAGCTGAAAAGACTCCTAAAACAATTTAGCACAGGATCAGCTGAAGCGTTAATGTTTATTAAAAGTACGTTTCTGCAGAAGCGGGTGCTCCCCAAAGAGAAGGACAGACCTCAGTATTGAATACCTCAAATTTTATCCCCTGTCCCCGTTGCAGGTTTTCCCTCCCCTGGGATCCCATTGGATAGGACCCCAAAGGTTACA
Organism: Iguana delicatissima; assembly: GCA_948472985.1. Classification (NCBI taxonomy): domain Eukaryota; kingdom Metazoa; phylum Chordata; class Lepidosauria; order Squamata; family Iguanidae; genus Iguana; species Iguana delicatissima. The sequence goes on along the minus strand of CAOKZL010001537.1, from coordinate 330,749 downwards.
GCCTCTCAGGGGCCCTTTCCACACGTGGAGGGAGAAACGGGGAAAACGTGCAGAAATGGAGCTTGCCAGAAGCTGGGTAAGTCCGTCGCCACGAGGAGCAGCGCGAGTTCCCTGCTCCACACTCCTGCAGCGTCCTGCGGCGTCCAAAATGGTGGCTTACGGCTGGCGGAGGCTCTCCACCAACCGGAGAAGCTCGCCAGCCGGAAGCCCGCCCCGGCAGATCTGCAGGCACGCACTTGCGCGCACCTGCAAATCTACACCGGGGCGCTGCGACGGAGTTGTACAGGGCTGCACGCTCCCTGCCTCTTAAAAACCTCTTGAAAGAGGTTTTTAAAAAACACGCAGCGCCACCCCTTCCGGTCGCTTCAGAGCGGTTTGAGGTGTAGAACCTCAACATTATAAACGACCCAGCGCACTCCACGGTGCAGACAACCTCCGTTAGAGGTCGCACTACACCGTTTTAATTACCCCGTGTGAAAAGGGCCAGGATCGCCTAAGAAGTTACATTTCCCCTTCCCCATATTTACAGTATGAGTGATCACACACTGATCTTGCATTTCCCTCGTGTATCCTTCTTTCTCATTAGCAGTTTCAAAATGCCCCTAACAGTTTCTAACTGCCCCTTTCCTAAACAATGCCAACCTTCTTTCTTGTGTTCCTTATCAACCAGTTTACTCCTTACAGATGGCCTTGTTGTCAGTCAGACTGTCTTCTCAGTCTGGTTTTCTACTCTGGAGAGTCAAGGTCTTGAAAGCCCTCTTCTGTTCAGCTGCCAATTTTAGAAAGCTGTTATCTTAGACTCAGTGTATTACAGAAGCTCAAATATAAAATATACTGAAATAGATGGGTAAATATATCTAAAATATGTGTCATACATATAAGCTAATATATATGCTGCTAATACATGTTATTAATACTGTATACCCAGTGCAGAAGCTAAAATAGATTTCACTTCTCTCACCTGCACCTAAGACCTCTTTCCAGACTGAAGCATAACTACTGATGACAACTCTTTGAGCATAGTTTTCCAACCAATTATGGATCCATCTGAGAATTTTGCCATTTATTCCACTTTTAATCAGTTTGCTAGTCAAAAAAATCATGGGAGACCTTATCAAATGCTTTGCTGAAATCCAGATAAGTTACACAGCATTTCCATCATTTACTAAACTGGTGACCTGAGCAAAATTAACAATACTAATACTAATAAAAGATATAAGCCTAGTTTGGAAGCATTTGTTCTGAGTCCTACCAATCACTGCATTGTCATCAAGATGCTTGTAAACGAAATCCTACATAATCACTTCTGTTATTTTTCCTGGTATTGAGATCAGGTGGACTAGCCTGTAATTTCCTGGTTCTTCTTTTTTTGCCTTTCTTTTTTTTTTTTTTTTGAAAAGAAGGACAGTGTTTTGTCCTATCTCAGTCAGAGCAGCTCATCTGATAACGTAAACAAAAACAAACTGAATAGCTCCCGGCTGGTTACTTACTTTTGGGCAGTAGGTACAAGGTCATAAATAAAGTCCGACAGAATTCTAAGGCAAAATGAGTCCAAAGTCAGTCAGGGTAATCCAGAGTCAGGCATGGGGTTCAGCAAGATATCCAGCAGGGTGGAAAGACAGATAACCTCCAACAACCCTGGAGGGGAGGGTGGTGGCTGTATAGGTCCACAGCCTAGTGCAGCTGTTGCCTGAGTCATTGTTGCTGGTTATATATTCTCTGGGATTGGAGTAGCTCTCTCTTTGTTGTCTGCGCTCAGCAAAGGTGGGTGCTGGTAAGTTATCCTCTGTGTCTGAAGGGGCAGGACTCTCTGCTGGAGCTGGCACTGCCCCGTGTCCTGTTTGTTTGTTCTGTTTGTTCCCACCCAAGACAAGGTGTGTAGTATCCAGAGCTTGGAAAATTGCTTTTGAGAGGAGGCTGCAAATGCCAGCATCCCCCAGCCAGCACAGCTGGGAGCTGCAGTCCAAAAACAGCAACTTTTCCAGGTTTTTCTGATTCTTTTCCCCCCTTTTGTCCTCCAGTGAAAGTGTGAAGGAGGATTTCTGATCGATGCATGCTGGCTGCCATGGGACTCCCTTCCTAGCTACGTTTATGAGCTACGGAAAGAGCTGATTTAGGAAGAGGTGGGCTGCTCCTTAACAGCTCCAGAGAGATGCAATTAGAAAAGGCCACTCACCCACCCTCCAGCAAAAACAACAGTGGATGAGGTCATTTGCAACCTCCTCTCCGTTTTTTTTTTTTTTAATGAGAGGTACCCCCCTATCCCTCATGCCTTTATCTCTGAGTTATGTACACAGGTGTGTTACCGCAGTTTAGGCCTACCTGGCGATAGCACTAGATATCACTTTGATATCATAATTCGGCCTTACCATACCACCCCTCTCCACGTGTTTGTGAGGTCTCCAGACAAGCACGAAACTAGGCTTGGCACTTAACTGCTGAAATATTCTAAAACAATACAGGCATGCTAGAAATAGCCAGATCGCAGCTTCAGGGACCTCCCCAGCAAACACCACATTATGTATGTGCGCTACCTACAAAAGGCTCCCTGCCCCGAGCAGGTAACTGGACAAAGGCTGAACCATCCACTGTCAAGCGTTGCGCATTTACATACTGGCTACACCATTGTTAATTCGTCTCTGATTCCATCATGCTAAATTGTGACCTTTTGGAGACATTGTCTCGCACCCAAAACTCATTGTTGTCCCCGAGTAAGGCATAGCCTGCAGTCACCCTTCTCCCTATAAAAACCTCTGATTCCGAGACCTTCCTCGGATCGCTCCCGAGTTCCAACCGCCTTGCTGCCGCTTTGCTTGGCAACCTTCCCCTCAGCTCCACGCGCTGAGCTACACCGAACCCCAGCATCACTCTCTACCTTCTTCCGGGCTTCAGGAACAGGTGTCATATCACCCGAATCAACTATCCCTCTGAAAATCCCGCTATCTTACTCACACCTTTATTTCCCTTAGTTATCTGTGTGCTTGCGTTGCTTACATTGTGTGCCTGTATTTAATAAAGATCATTCATTGTTTTCAAACCGGTCTGCTCCTTGACTTGGCCTGACCCCGTAAACACTGGATTACAAGATCCTGCTAAGTCACCCTGCCTCTCATAACGCTAAAGCAGTGCTCAGAGCTAATTTTCCCCACCTCTAGTTGAGCACATTTTGGTGTCCCTCTCGGGACCCCCAGTAAACAGGGTAACAGGTGCCTGCTTTTGCAGGGAGCAGGCATCCGAGACCATCTGCTGCACCATGCAGTTGCCGTCCATCCTTAGCATCATCACGAGGAGAATCTGGGATGCAGCAGTCTTCTGGACCGGTTGCTGCTTTATTGGCACCTCCTACCCTAAATACTGAACAGCCCTGGATGTCATGGTGGAACTCCTGAAGGATGGAGTGGGCGGGGGGACACAGTTCCTGGGCCAGGCCACCCTCCCCGCCCACCTGCTCCCCTCTCTTTCTGACGAGGAGGAGACGGGTGTTGGGGACACACTTTGGAAGAGCTCAGGAAAGTGGCTCAGAGTCCCAACCACCCAGCGAAGGGAGCTGGAGAACTTCAGTCCAAAAGGTTTCATTTCCTCAGCCTGCTCTAAGAGTGGATTTGCGGCTGATTCATCTAAGTAGCCTTTCAAAAGCCCATTAAGAGCTAAGCAGAGAAGGAAAGAGAACAGTGAGCCCTTGGTATCTTCTGAGGCTTGGTGCCAAGACTCCCTATGGATACTAAAATTGGTGGATGCTCAAGTCCCATTATCTAGAATGGTGTTGTAGTAAATTGGCGTCCCTTATATAAAAATGGCGAGATCAGCATTTGCTTTTTGGATTTTTTATTTTGAATATTTTCAAGCTATGGTTGGTTGGATTAATGGATAATTAATCCATGGATATGGAGGTTTGAGTCTGTTTGCTTTCATTTTCTGTTGAAGAAAGGAGTATTCAGAAAATACATTTTCTATGCAAAACCCACACAATTTTGTGTGTAGAAAACCCTACAGCTGGAATCCTACAGTGCGAAACTAATGTGTGACACATAGGCCATTTCGGCACTAGACTGTTATAGTGCTATTATTCCACTTTTAACATCCTGTGGAATTCTGAGGTTTGCAGTTTAGCAGGGGTGGGAGCTCAAAGGCAGAAAGTGCAGAAAGTGCTTCCACACATCAACAAAGATACTGGAAAAGAATCTGGGTTGTAAATCAAGATTGATAGGGAGTTAGTCAGGATTCACCTCGGTAACCTAAATCTGCAGGGCCAGAAGAACTGTATCCTTGAGTTCTGAAGGAACTTGCCGGTGTACTTGCAGAATCCCTTGCTGTCATTTTTCCGGAATATTAGAAGACGGACGAGGTGCTAGAGGACTGGGGATTAGCAAACGTGTTGCGCCCTGCTTCCAGAACACGGAGTCTGAAACAGGGGACAAGCCAGAGGTGAAAGCAGGGAGTGTGCCAGGACCTGCTGTACAGAGGGAGGTGTTACTGCAGGTTAGGCCTCCTTGGAGATAGCATTTTGATATCAATAATTTGGCTCTCTTCCACCACCCCCTCCATGTGTTTGAGAGGCCCCTGGACAAGCCCAGAACTAGGCTCGGCCATCAAACGCTGAGATATCCCAAGACCGTACAGGCAGGCCAGAAATAGCCAGATCCCCGCTTTAGGAGAGCTCTCCGCAAACACCCTCATTATGCATGCACGCTGTTTGCAAAGGACTCCCTGCCCCGAGCAGGTAACTTGGCAAGCTAGAAGCGTAAAGGCCAAGCACTGAGCATTTCCATACAGTCTGCCTCTTTGTCAGTTTGGACTTAACTCAATCGTGCTAACTTGTGACCTTTCCGCGACATTCTCTCGCACCCAAAACTCATTGTTTTCCCCGAGTAAGGCATGGCCTGCAGTCCCCATTCTCCCTATAAAAGCCCCTGGTTCCGAGACCTTCCTCGGATGGCTCCTGAGTTCCATCCAGCCTTGCTGCCGCTGTATCCGGCGAGCCTTCCCCGCAGCTCCAGTAGCTGAGACCGCAGCAACCTCGGACCGCTCCTGAGTTTCATCCCGTCTTGCGGCTGCGTAGCTTGGCGAGCTCCCCTCAGCAAATCGAGCCGAGCTTCTTCTCTGCACCCCCGGCTTCTCTCCCGAAGTCCAGGACAACGAGACAGGTGTCGCATCACCCATTTTCCCTGAAAATCTCTATCCTTAATTCAGTCGCTAATCTCTTAGTTAGCGGTGTGACTGTGGTGTCTTTAATATTTGTTTGTATGTAATAAAATATCATTTCTATTGCTTTAAATCTGTCTGGCTGCTTGACTGACCTGACCCCATTGACGCTGGGTTGCAAGATCTTGCTAAGTTACCCTGCCTCTCGCTAGCTTAAGTGAGTGCTCCAGCTAATCTTCCCCAAAATTGTGTGTTGTTGTTTGGTTATTTAGGTGTCCCTCCCGGGACCCCCAGTAAGCAGGGTAACAGCGGCCCCTCCTGAAACTGCAAACCCCAGGATTCCATAGGATGTTGAAAGTGGAATAATAGCACTATAACAGGCTAGTGCAGAAATGACCTCAATGCAGGGCTTTCCAAACGGTGCACCGCGACACGTTAGTGCGTCACCTGAAGAGTATAGATGTGTCACCTACAATCTTGGAAATGTATGTTATTATTTATAAATCATATATTTTTAAAAATATATGAAAGGTTTTCATGAGATATGTTGTGCCCCCATACATTTTGCTATTATAATTTATGTATGTGTCTGTTTCTCTTATAAGGGGTTAGTTTAACCTCTGGTTTATTAGTAAAATTGACTTACGGTGTCGGGAAGTGATGCCTGTCTAAAAAAGTGTGTCACCAACATGAAAAGTTCGGAAAGCTCTGCCTTAACGTCACCTACTTCCTTCTACACGAGGGTGGAGGCAGCACAGTGTGGAGGGGGAGGCACCGGGCAGGGAAAGAGCAAGCAAACTAAGAAAGCAGGTGGGGGCAGCAACAGATCAACCAAGCCTTGCAAATGGTAGTAAGCCCCCAGCCCTTCCCCGCTGTCTGGAGCTGAGCCCAGCAAAACTGGATAACTTTCACCCTTGTCTCCCACCTGGGGATGACTCATGAAAACTGGAGACTCAGGCCAGGCCCTGTTCAGATGCGGTGAGGGGAGTATATGTGTACCCCACTCTATATTATCATTTGCCAATGAGTCTGAAGAAGTAGATTAATATCCATGAAAGCTCATGCTGAGATATGAGATGACATGAGAGCCATGTATAAATATTTGAAAGGATGTCATGTAGAAGATGGAACAAGCTTGTTTGCTGCTACTCTAGAGACTAGGACAAGGAGCAATGGAGTCAAACTACAGGAAAAGAGATTTCACCTAAACATGAGGAAGAACTTCCTGAGGGTACGAGCCCTTCAACAGTGGAAAATGCTGCCTGGGAGTGTGCAGGAGCCTCCTTCCTTGGAGGTTTTGAAGCAAAGGCTGGATGGGCATCTGTCAAAGGTAATGGTACCACTCTATTCTGCTTTGGTTAGACCTCATCTGGAATAATACTGTGTCTAGTTTTGGCACCTCATTTCAAGAAGGAGAATGACAAGCTGGAGCGTTTCCAGAGGAGAGCAGCCAAAATGGTGAAGGGTCTGGAAGCCATGAAGCCCTATGAGGAGCGGTTGAGGGAGCTGGGTGTGTTTAGCCTGGAGAAGAGAAGGTCAAGAGGGGACATGATAGCCATGTTTAAATATTTGAATGGTAGTCATGTCGAGGAGGGAGCAGCCTTGTTTTCCGCTCCTCCAGAGACTAGGATGAGGAGCAATGCAGGAAAGGAGATTCTACCTGAGCCTCAAGAAGAACTTCCTGACGGTCAGGGCTGTCCGGCAGTGGAATCTGCTGCTGCCTCCATGGAGTGTGGTGGAGTCTCCTCCTTCTTCGGAGGTTTTTAAGCAGAGACTGGGTAGCCATCTGTCCAAGGGAGGGCTTTGATGTGTGTTCCTGCATGGCAGAAGGAGGTTGGACTGGATGGCTCTTGGGGGTCTCTTCCAAGTCTGTGATTCTGTGATAAATCAGCCTCAAAGGGTAACTCCTTCTTCCACTCCATCCTCATTTTCCTTCCTTAATCACCAAGGCATCTTGGCCTTTGTTTCCCCAGTTTTCAGCTGGCAATACCTGTGACCACCCCCCGCCCTGGCCTTAATGGGTCCACCTTGCCCCCAGAATCCTACTGCAAGGGCCAAGCCCCACAACCTGTGACCGTGGAGGCAAAAACGCAGTGGGACGATGTGAAGTCAGAGTGTGCCACATCGTCTGCTCCGGCCTCATTGGTGGGAAGACCCTCCCTCAGTGCTCCCATCACATCACCCTTTCCAGCATATGTGATCAATCTGCTCCCTCCTTTGTTCCCAGCAGAGCATTCCTGCCGTCCCCAGATGACTGATGTCACTCTCGAAAGAGACGGAGGTGCCCTTGTGTGGAAGGAGGGGAGGGGGTCATGGAAAAACGTGCAAATAAGAAATAACGGGGAGAGGAGCTGGGTGTTGCTCAGCCCAGCCCAGCCCAGCCCAGCCCAGCCCAGCGGGCAATGCCAGAGATGCTGGAAGGAAGAGCCGTTTGCAAAGTGGGAGGAAAGGAAGGAGCTCCTCCGTGTGTCTTTGTGTCCGCCCGTCCACAGGGCATAGGGATTAAGCAAAGCGAGAGCATGCAGCAAGGAGACACACCCTCCGACAGCCAGACAATGGCCCGTTGGTTCCTCTGATGCGGCTTCTCTCCGCCCTGTTGTGCTCGATGATAGAAGAATCCCATGATGGAAACAATACTGATTGTAGGCTGTTTCCAAGCAGGGTCTTGGCACATCAGCAGAATCCACGCAGCATTTTTTTCATACATCCTTTCTTGCTCTTTTTCAGCTCTGCTCTTTTCTTGGAATTCTTTGGATAACAACAAAGACAGAACCATGTGCTCATCTGTACGTCAGCAACGATAAATACCTTCCTGCAGAGGAACGGCGGAGCATGTGTGCCGAACAAGCATCAGAGTACAGTCAAGATGGAAAAAGTTATTAAGGAGGTAGAACAGACAAACGAGGAGAGGCTGCAGGAGTTTGCTTTGTCCTGGGCCTCCAGGGAGGGGCAAGATCCAGCCCTTCCTCCCCTCTCTCCGCTGCTGAGATAATGGGGTGTGAGCTACTTTTGCACTTTGGGCTCAATTTGCAACAACTGAGATAAGCTGAGGACAAAGGGGGAGCTGTGCGAAAGTAGGAGCAGGAGGAGGCAGAATGGTAGAATCACAGAATTAAGCAGAGACTGGATGGCCGCCCGTCAAAGGGAGTGCTTTGATGTGGGCTCCTGCCTGGCAGAAGGGGGTTGGACTGGATGGCCCCTGGGGTCTCTTCCCACTCTAGGATTCTATGACTCCATGACTCTAGAATCCTAGAGCTGGAAGAGGGCCATCCAGCCTCTACTTAAAAACCTCCAAAGAAGGAGACTCCACCACACTCCATGGAGGCAGCAGCAGATTCCCCTGCCGGACAGCTCTGAAGTTCTTCCTGAGGTTCAGGTGGAATCTCCTTTCCTGCAGCTTGAATCCATTGCTCCTTGGAGCAGCAGTAAACAGAGTTACTCCATCCTCCATATACCATCCTTTCAAATATTTAAACAGGGCTCTCATGTCCCCTCTTAAATTTCTCTTCTGCAGATAAACTTCCCCAGCTCCATAAGACGCTTCTCATAGGGCTTCATGGCTTCCAGACTCTTTGCCGTTTTGGTTGCCCCCCCCCGGACACGCTCCAGCTTGGAACGGGGGACATTTTAAACTGAGACATTTTAAAGGCAGCTAGGAAGGCAAAGGATTAATCAGGACTGTCCCTCCCAAACTGAGACAGTTGGAGGATATGAAACACACTGCACTTAAGTTTGCAAAATACCGTATTCTCCAACATCTCAGAGAAGAAAACTGGGATGCATTTGGAAAAGAAACATCAGAATGTGATGTTAACGAGGAAGGACATACAAGCTGAGACCCAGGGTAGTGTAGTGGTTTGGGCACTGGACTGCAACCCTGGAGGCCAGGGTTTGATTCCCCTCTGCAGGGCTGTGGAAACCCACTGGGCGGCCTTGGGTGTGTCACACACTCTCAGCCACAGAAAATCCTGTGGTAGGTTCACCTTAGGGTGGCCGTAAGTCAGAAAAGAACTTGAAGGCACACAACAACAACAACAACAACAACAACATGCAAGTCAGGAGAGTCTGCAGCAGTTTGCTTTTGCCTGAGGCGACTGGAAGGGGCAAGACTGTCTCTTGCTCCCCCTCCTTCACTGAGTTAATGGAGGGCGTGCTACTTTGGCACCCGGAACTGGGCAATTGAAGTACATGGGCCAATTTAAAAGCAGCTGAAAAGGTGGGAGATTAACTGGGACTCTCCCATATAAGGATGGTGGAAGATGCCATAAACCCAAGAAGGATAAAACATTCTCACGCAGGCGGAGTGGAAAACTGAGACGCCTTCTGCACTAGGCTGTTATAGTGGTATTATTCCACCTTCAGCCAGTCCCTTCCCTAAACTGCAAACCCCAGGACTCCATAGGATGTTGAAAGTAGAATAATACCACTATAACAGTCTAGTGCGGAAGGCTGCTCAGAGAGTTCTGTGAGGGACCTTGATAGACCCCAAGTTCTACATGGACAGAAGAGCTGGAATATGTGTGTGGGGGGGGTTGTGTGTCCGAAAACACCCCCACACACAGGGAAGTGGCAGCAGGGGCCATAGTCCCGTTGGTTAGTCATGCTTAGAGCAAGCTCGTTAAATCACTTGTTGAATGGTGACACTGCATGTAGGTAAAAAAAAATCCCATTGACTTCCGGTTCGGCAATGGCGCTGCGATAAGATCCTCTTTGAAGCTCTGCGCAAGGGGAACTTTTACCAGATGGCTGAAGACGATCGTAGAGATCGTGGGACAGCGTAAGTGCCTCCTTGGTACTGGGGGACGAAGGATTGGGGTTCCGGAGATCTGAATACGTCTTCGAGCTGTCATCAGAGCGAGCGATTGCAAGACGACAGCGGAGAAGACGGGACAGATCGGAGCAGCCACGGCCATCTGGTATAGCGTAGGCTGCTAAGCGGCGCCGGCGAACTGTTTTCTTTCAAGGAAAGAACTTTGATCTGAGAGGAGTTGGAAGAGTGTGTTTTTTTTTATCCCTTCTGAAATTAAGAACCAGCGGACGATCTGGGGGGTAAGGAATTTGTAAAAGACTAATCGTTTTGAAAGCGGTTTGGAATAGCGGAAGGTGGGAGACTTAGAGCAGTGGCTAGCGGACGAGGAGCACATGTTTAGGAGCCATAGTTAAAAGCTAGCGTTGCTTTTTGATCGGACTTGGAATACAACCCACCTTTCTGTAAAGTATTACCTTGAAATAATATATTGAAAAATAACTTCCCAGTTGATTTATAATTTTGGCAGAAGAAATCAAGATTTGGGTGAGGAGTGGACACTTATAAAAAAAGGACAGAAATAGATCCTGAAGTTGGAGAGTGACGACGCGTGGAGAATTAATGGCGGCGAGAGGAGGGAGGCTTGTAGGACTGTGAATATATCAATTTTGACTAATACAGCGACATAAAGGGGAAGAAAGAAAGAGGGAAAGAGTTGGAGCTGAGTTGGAGTTTGGACTAAAAGGTGGTATTTGTGGAGATCGAGTTGGGGAGCTGAGCGGAGGTGAAAAGGGAAAGACTCGGGAGAGAGCTAATTCGGGAACGTGAAGAGGAAAAGATTTGGAAGAGAGAAGACGAATAGATTTGAAAGACAGTATAGTGAAGATATAATTAAGATATAACTGGAATGAGTAGAGAAAGCAAGTACTGAAATATAATATAAGTTTTAGTATTGAAATATAAGTTTTAGAGTATAACATTTTTACAGTGGAGATAATGTTATAAGATTGGAAAAATTGTATACTTGAATATTTATATTAAAAAAAAGGGAGGGAGAGGAGAATAATAATCTATTAATTAATAGTCTATTTATATAGTTATTTATATAAGATATATTTGAATCAAATTAGTAATTTCTTAGAATAAAATTGAATGTGATTTGGAGAGTTTGTAAATGAAATTGTGTATTGGGTAATTGTTTGTTTATATAGTAAAGGGGTTCTTTAAATTTATATAAAGTTGAGATTAGGGGCTAAGAGGGAATAAAAATAATTGCAAGCAGTAATTCAGAAATAATAGAGGGAAATTGATATTGAACTGAAAATCATTGAATATTGATTGTGATTATTGTTGATTACTATTATTGATTATTGTTTTTGGTTTATATTGTAAGTAAATACTGATAATATAGAAAATTTTTGAAGGATGTGGATTTAACTTGTGAATAAAATTGTATAGGAAATAACAATGATTGTATAGGGAATAATAATAATAATTAATATTAAAAAAAGTTTACACTAAAGAGGATTAGTGAAGAGAAAATAGTGAGTAAAGATATTTAGGATTTAGGATCTAAAAGTAAATTTATGATAAAAGAACTCTTAAAGCCAATTAACTTGTCAACATCAATATTATCTATTTGGGACAATTTTATGGACATGAGGATGACACTGAGGTAAGTAAGAGTTTTACAATACCTAACCAGTGAAAATTATCTTTGGAACCAATAGCAAAACCTGAACAAAGCAAAACAGACAAATATCAATCAACGTTATTAGAAGAGATAAGGAATATAAAATTGGAGATCAGACAAGAAATGAAAGACCTTAGAAGTGAAGTGAAGCAGGATTTTAAAAATGAATTGAAAGGTATAAAAATGGCATTAGGAGGATTACAAGAAGATTTAAAGAATACACAAGATCGATTTTACAATTAGAAACGAAGACAAAAGAAACAGACGAAGCATTGGAAAATGTAACAAGACAACAAGAACAGTTATTGGATGAGAAGGCTTTGGCGGATATGAAAATTAGAGAAAATTTTATAAAGATTAAAGGTTTAACGGAATGTAGAGGAGACAATTTATATGAGAGGCTATCCCACCGTTAGCGGAATACTTAAATATCACAACAGAAAGATGGAATGGGAAATAGAAAAAAATTTACAGGATCGATTCAAGAATAGCGAGAGGAGAGGAACTTCTACGTGATATAATGATCCAGTTGATGAGTAAGAAGATAAGAGAGGAAATAATTCAAAAGAGTTTGGAAAATGATTTGATAATCGATAAGGTAAAGTACATATTTATAGAGACGTGCCATCTCGAATCTTGAGGAAAAGGAGTGAATATAGATTTATAACATCGTTTTTGAAATCACAAAATATATCGTACCTTTGGGGGGAAGCTTGAAGGTCTAAGCTTTTGGTTTAGAGAGAAACAGATTAAGATAGAAACAGTTCAGGGAGCCAAAGTTTTCATGAGAACATATGGAAGAGAAAAATCAAGGCAAAAGTCAGATCGAGAGAAGGTCATAGAAGAACAACGATTAGAAAATAGGAGGGAAGAGATTGAACAAGAAAGTGAAGAAGAAGACGGAGCTATAGGAAGTGAATCGAAAAAAGAAGAAAGCATAGAATCTGAGGAAGAAAAAAAATTAATTGAGATAAATCTTTAGATCCTTAGACAATGTACTTGAGAATCCTCTCTTGGAATATTAAAGGTATTGCAACACCCCAAAAAAGAAAGAAAATATTTCATTATATTGAAAAAAAAATAGGATATTACGTGTTTACAGGAAATCCGTATAAAAAAAGAGAAAACTTATCTGATATGTAATAAAAAATTAGGTAATGAATATATAGCAGCACCCAGTGAAAAAAAAAAAGGAGTGGTTTTATATATAAAAGATAAATTACAACCTAAAGAGATATTAAAGGATGAGAATGGTCATTTTGTGGGGGTGGAAATTAATTGGCAAAATCAAAAAATATTAGTAATTGGGATTTATGGACCCATAAAAAACAAGAAAATTTTTATAAAGAATTGAATAATAAAATTGTTGAATTAGAATATAATAAAAAAATTTGCTTAGGGGATTGGAATGGAGTGATAAATCCTGGATTAGATAGGAAATCAAAGAAAGGAATAAAGGAAAAACAGGGGAAACTCCCTAAGTCATTTGATACTATGATGTTAAATTTAGATTTAATAGATATATGGAGATTTAAAAATGGAGAAATTAAAGATTATGCATTTTATTCAGAACCACATGCTTCCTTATCTAGGATAGATATGTTCTTGGTTTCAAATTCATTAGTTGGGATGGTGGATAAACAGGAAATATTCCACGAAAACTTTCGGATCATAACCCAATTATACTGGTGTTAAAATATAGAAAGGAGAATTAATTTTATTGGAGATTAAAGGAAAAATTATTATTGGGGGAAAAATTTGTTCGAAAAATTAAAAAGGATTAAAAATGTATTTTGAGGAGAATTTAGACAAAGGAGTTAAATTGACAACGGTATGGGACACAGCTAAGGTAGTGATGAGGGGTTTATTTATTCAACATAATGCAGAAATTAATAAAAAGAAGAGAGAGAGATTTGGAGACTGGATGAGGATTAAAGAAGAAAAAAAAAGAACTGAATGAAAGCCCATCAAACAAGAAAGTATTGAGAGAAATAAAATACTCCGAAAACAATTTGAGATAGAGTTAGAATCGGAACTTAAAGAGAAAATGATTTATATTAAACAATATCATTTTTAATGGGTAACAAAACAGGAAGATGGTTGGGACGAACTGAAGGAAAAGAAAGAAGAACAATGATTACTAAACTGAGGAGTGGTGAAGCAATACATACAGATTTACAACAGATAAAAAGAATTGCGACAAACTTTTATGCAACATTATATAAAGGTAATGACCCCCAGGAAGAAGCAATTGAAACATACTTAGCAAATCAAGAATTAATAGTAATAACAGATGAGCAATGGAAAAATTAAATAAACCCATTAATTTATCAGAAGTGTTAGAAGCAATTCAGAAAGCGAAAACAGGGACGTCACTGGGACCTGATGGCTATACACCCCAATTTTATAAAACTTTCCAGAATGAACTCACACCTATATTACAAAGAGTGATGAATGAGGCTTTAGGAGGAAATATTTCAGATACATGGAAAGAAGCCAATGTAGTTTTAATTTATAAAGAAGGAAAGGATTCAACAGATATTAAAAATTACCGTCCAATTTCACTTCTAAATTGTGATTATAAATTATTTACGGCAATATTAGCAAAAAGATTAAAATCAGTGTTAAGTGAAGTAATATAGAAAAAGCAGACAGGATTTCTCCCAGGTAGATATATAAAAGATAATATTAGGAATATAATTAAATTCTAGAATTATGTGAAGGTCATTCTCAGAAAAAGTTGATTGCTATATTCTTAGATATTGAGAAAGCTTTTGATACAGTAAATTGGAAGTTTTTATTTAAAGTATGTCATAAAATGTGTTTAGGGATAAATTTTATAAATTGGCTTAAGGCAATATATACAACAAAATATGCCCAATTAATTATTAATGGTCAGAAATCTGGAAAATTTAAATTCAAAGAGGAACTAGGCAGGGGTGCCCTCTTTCCCACTTTATTTTTTATAGTAATAGAGGGACTAATTTTCAGATTAAAGGAAATGGTAAGATTAGAGGAATTAGATTGCAAGATAAAGAATTTAAGATCAAAGCATTTGCGGATGATTTGGCGATAACTTTGGAGTATCAAGATAGGGATTTAAATGTTTTAAATAATATTTTAAATAATTTTGGTAAATATTCTGGTTTAAAGATTAGCAAAGAAAAAACAATGACATTGACAAAAAATATGACCGAATTGGAAAAAATAAAAGTGGGGAAGAGTTTCAGGTTATACACTGATGTCGAAAGTGAAATATCTGGGAATTACATTCACAAATAGAGTATCTGATTTATTTAAAAACAATTATTTGAAAGTATGGAATTCAATAGCAAAAGATTTAAAGAACTGGGGCAATTTAAATTTTCTTGGTTGGGGAAAGTAGAAAGTAGTAAAGATGGGGGTATTCCAAAGATGCTATATTTATTTCAAACTATCCCAGTAATTCAAAACGAAAAGGTTATAAATGATTGGCGAAAAGAAATTAGTAAATTTATTTTGGGGAGGGAGAAAACCAAAAGTTTAAAAAGAAAATTTTGGAAGACGCAAAGGAAAAAAGGGGAATTGGCATTACCAAATTTGATATTATATTATCGGGCGTGTGCATTAAATTGGATTCAAAATTGGATTAAATTGGAAGATACAAAGTTATTGCGGATAGAAGGGGATGGACTGGGCAAGGTTGGCACTATTATTTATGGTATAACAAAGGGAGAAATGTAAAGAATTTAAATAGTCATTATTTAAGGAAAGCTCTATTTAAAGTATGGGGAAAATATTTTATAAGATCTTGTGGAAATGCCCACGTGGGGATCTCCACAAGAAGCATATCATAAGAAGGAAAATATTTTATTTGATAGATGGATAAGATATGAGATATAGTGACAATAGGACAAAAGCGAGTTCAAATTAAATCCAGCAAGAATTAAACGATGCTGGGATAAAATGTCATTGGCTTCTATTAGACAGACGAGGAAAAAAAAGAATGATATCAAAATTAGTGATTATCAAATAAAAGAAGAAAAATTAAATGAGATTTTATGCTCAGATAAGCCCAGGATCATCTCCTGTATTTATAAAGTTTTTTAAAATGGTACACTGAAGAGGAAGTAATTAAATTGCCTATGATAAAGTTGGCCCAAAATTTTCGCATTCAATTCCACTAGAAAGTTGGGAAAGACTTTGAACCAAAGTTATTAAATATACAGCATGCCAAGATATTAAAGAAAATGTGTATAAAATGTATTTGCGTTGGTATCTAACCCCCAGAAATTAGCTAAAATGACAAATAAGTGTTCTAATAAGTGTTGGAAGTGTGCTGTGGAGGTGGGCTCTCTATACCATATGTGGTGGTCGTGTAAAGTAGTACAGGGTTACTGGAAACAGATCCATAGACAAATTGAATTAATTTTGGGTATAAAATTTAATATGTCCCCAGAAATTTATATGTTATCGATGTGGGAGAATAACTTGGAAAAAAAAGTGGGTAAGCAATTATTTTATATGACAACAGCTGCAAGGATAGTTGTAGCTTCTAAGTGGAAGGATAATAAGATGCCGTCGATAGAAGATTGGGATATGAAATTGGTTGATATAATCCAAATGGATAGACTGTTACGGGGAGGAGTAAAGAAAATTTTGTGAAACAATGGGGAAAAACGTTGCAATATCTCAAAAATTCATGGTATAATAGCGAAATGGTAAAAATAGATTTTTGAACAATATTTAGGGATTAGGAGGTATAGTGGAAAGAGGAATGTCACCAACTGAAATTAAGTTAAAGAATATCTGACCCTCAGATTGAAGTTGGAAGCAGGAGGAAAATAGATTTGAATTAACAAGAATTTAGAGTTTATGTAAGTTTTAAATAATGTAAGTCTAATGAAACTGTCATGTAAATTTGTTGGTAAGTCATGTAATTTGTATTGTTATGTAATTTGTGTTGGTGTGTTAGTGTATATGTATTATAAGAATAAAGTTTATTTAAAAAAAAAAATCCCATTGATTCAATAGGTTTACTTCAGACAGGACTGCCAAGAGGATTCCGTTCCTGGTGCCCTTGGTGGAGACAATGGGACAGCCGAAGGCCAGATTTAAGGGCCCTTCCCATGGCCCAAGGGCAGCACCAGGATTCCCCTGCCCTGCCTTGCATCCCATGATATCTTGGGATTTGCACTTAGAATTCTAAGTACCTCGTACTACTACAAATCCCAGGCTGTCATGGGATGCGGCCACGTGAGGCCACAGTGGGATTACTGGACGATGTTAAAGGCTCCCATATTTTATTGTAAGTTGTCCGGAGACGTGATGGTATGGGAGGGAGGCTATAAACATTTTAATAAATAATAAATAAATAATATATATTGCTTTAAAAATAATGTGTTCTCTTCTCTTAGTGTAATGGCCCCTTCCTTGCTGTTGTCCTGTCTGCAGACAGAAAGACAGCAATTCAGTTCCTAATTCAATTCCTACACTGATTTTTCTTTTTTCGAGAAAGGATGTTTAATAGGGCTTTTCGCTGGACTGTTAATTCAGTTTTACTGTTGAACTTTTGTAAGTATTTGTCATAATTTGACAGCCACCTGGAGGCCTGTTTCTGACAAAAGGGCAGGACGTAAATGAAAATGATAGCTGAAATCCTGTTGGGGATGAGAGAAATAAAATATATTTTAGTTTCTGCAGTATTATTAACATATATGTATTAGCCTATAAGTGTGACACATTTTAGATATGCTTACACATATATTTTGGTATATTTTATATTTGAGCTCCAGTAACACAATAGGTCTAAGAAGGAAGGTTTTAGATAGCCGTGTCAGAACAGCCTATTATTTTGTTCTGTTAAAGGGTTAACATGCTTTTTTAAATAAACAGATTTTTCGAACTGGTAGCTGAGTAAAGGAAGGCCTTGAATTGTCAGGAACAAAGAACAAGATAGATAAAGATGAAGTGTCCTCCTCTCTTGAGAGGCACCTGCATGTCTGAAGGCTATAAGGAGTAAACCAAGTTGATAACAGAAAGTTGGCATTGTTTAGTAAAGGGGCAGCTGTAACTTTTGGGTCCTGCCCAAGGGGAGGGAAACCTGCGTCGGGCAGGGGGATAAATGTGGGCGATTCCATGGGGGGGTGTCCTTCTCTCGGGAGACACCTGGCTCTGCAGAAACGATTTTTCTTTAATAAACATCCGATGCTTCAGCCGATCCTGTGTTAAATGGTTTTATGAGTCTTATCAGCTATTTCTCACAGGGACTCGCATCTTCAGAAGCCCCTTCGCAACAGCCACAACACAGAGACATGAACGGGACAATACGTACGGCAGCTCAACGTAGGTGAAAAGGGAGAGCCCGGGAGACTCAGAGCATTTATGTAGTAAGGACGCATCAATTAGGCAAACAGCTGGGGGAAGCAGTCAGCCTATATAGACAGGGAAAGGAATGTGAAGAAGCCGTTGCAGACAACTAATCGTATTGGTGGAAGCAGCGTGTCTCACAGTCAGATCCATTGCTTGTGTTCCTGCAAACCTTGACCTTTGCCTTGTGTACAGCCTGTGCTAGTGGACTATCACTCTCAATTTACTACAGACTCAGACTGCAAAAAACAATGACCAGTAACTGGCTAACAAACCGTGATAGACTTTGCTCATGGCTGCTGCTGAAAGACTCTGATTGGAGAGCTGTGATCTTTGGCTGGCTGCTGGTGCAGGATGAGAAGGAAACGGAGGAATGAGAACCGAGCAGTACCACAACATCTGTATCCTATAAAAGGCTGCTGTTGTGTTACTAGATGGCCGGGGGCGGTGAAATGACTGATGTACATTCATCCCATTGTGCATCAGGACACCAGCTAGCGATTGTGCACTAGTGTCCCTTTATGCATCTTACACAAAATTCACCAGCAGGGTTTCTTGGCACTTCTGCTAAGTAGTTAAGTATAGGTAAAGTTATGTAACATACACCACAATAGAGGACTCTAGCTCATAAGGACAATGTGATAACAACAACAACAACAGTACTTAAAATCTAAGTGCTGAAGTAGCCTATCTACACTACACAATTATAGCATGATGATTCTACTTTAACTGCCATGGCTCTGTCTTGTGGTGATTTAGGTATGAATTAGAAATAATAAATTAGAAATAAAGTAGAAGCTGGGGGCTTAGGTCAGAGGAACAGAGAAAGATTTAAGAAGGGTAAAAAGGTCACGAGAGCCAATGTATCACGTAGCTAGGAGGTTGATCATGTAGCCAGGGTGTTGTTTGCTTATTGACTGGCTGCGGTAATTGCAGATTGTAGATAAGCACTTTCCGGGGTCTGAGTGCAGGGGTAATTAGCTAGTAACAGCATGTGGTATTTGTGACCCCGGAGGGGCGGACGGAGACATGCCTGTGATCTTTGCCTGTGATCTTTGTGTATGCTGTGAACTTTGTCCATAAAAGAGCTGTGAAACTTGAATTCAGGGCTTTTGGTCTTTTGGAAACATCCAGCCATTAGCCTGCGCGTAATAAATTACTCTTTTTCTTGCTCTGTGCTCTCTGTGTTCTCTGGGCTCCTGCAACAGTGGAATCCTGGGATGAAAATTCAAACAACCTTAATAGTCTAGAGAGCTGGGCCAAAACTAACAAAATGAATTTCATCAGAGAGAAGTGCAAGGTAGTGATATAGGATCGGTGACACCTGGCCTGACCACAGTACATAGGAAAAGGATCTAGATGTCTCAGTAGACCACAGGCTGAACATGAGTTAGCAGCGTGGTGAGGCAGCTAAAAAAGCAAACATGATTCTGGGCTGCATTAATAGGAGGATAGTGTCTAGGTCTGGAATAATCCTGTGTCCAGTTCTGGGTACCACAAGTCAAGAAGGATATTGACAAGCTGGAGGGTGTCCAGAGGAGGAGAACCAAAGTGGTAAAAGGCCTGGAGACTATGAAGCCCTCTGAGGAGATGCTTAGACATGCATGTCATTCTCTGCATGGAAAGGACCCCCAAGGGCATCTGCTCCAACTCCTTTCCGCCGTGCCAGAATCCACAGCTAAAGGCCTCCTGAGAGACGCCTGTTCAGCTTCTATCAAAGAACTCTTGTCAGAAATTGCTGATAAGACTCATAAAACAATTTAACACAGGATCAGCTGAAGCATCAGATGTTTATTAAAAAAATACGTTTCTGCAGAACCGGGTGCTTCCCAGAGAGAAGGACACCCCCCCCGAAACAGCACACATTTTATTCTCTGACGCAAGCTTCCCTCGCCTGGGACCTAATTGGCCAGGATCCCTAGACGTCACAACCTATCAGAATCGCCTAAGAAGTTACATGCCCCCTTCCTCGCACATAATCACACTTTTCCCTCGTGGTCTCTTAATTCTCATTAGCAATTTCAAAATGCCCATCAAACAGATCCTAACCTCCCATTTTACTAAGCAGTCCAAATTCCTCTCTTGTCTTTCTTTATCAACTTTGACTTCAGTCTGCAGAAGCTCAGAAGGGAGTATCTTCTCAGCACACTACTCTTGAGTTCTTATCTCTATATGTCTGGTTCCTTTTGCACCAAGGTCTCCTTTCTTCAGCTGCCAGTTCTAAAAATGTGCCTCTTAGACTTCATTGTATTAGAAAAGCTCAAATACAAAATATACCAAAGCATATGTGCGTAAATATATTTAAAACGTGTTTATACCTATAAGCTAATACATCCATGTTAATAATACTGCAGAAACTAAAATATATTTTATTTCTCTCACTCTGAAGAAGGCAGCCCCTGCCTTCCACTCAAGTTGGAAGGGACCCCAAGGGCCATCGAGCCCAACCCCACTCTGCCATGCAGGAACACGCGGCTAAAGCACTCCTGAAAGACTCCTGTCCAACCTGGGTTTAAAGATCTTTAAAGGAGAGCCCACCAACCTAGGAGGGTGCCCATGTGCCATTCTCAAACAGCTGTCACACTCCTGAAGTTCTTCCTAATATTTTGGTGGAATCTTTTCCCTGTAATTTGAATCCACTGCTTCATCTTCCAGTTTCTGGAGAATCAGAAAACGAGCCGGCTTCCTCTCCACCTTAACAGTGCCCACCTCTTTATGCTGTTTCTTGTAGCTCTTTTGGTTCCCGGGCCTTTCACCCCCCTCGTCAACCTCCTCCAGACCCCTTCCAACTTGCTGATATCCTCCTTGGACTGTGGGGCCCAGAAGTGGACACAAGGGTCCTCCGGCGAGGCCTGACCAAAAGCAAAACCAAGTGGCTTTGCCGCTTCCTTTGAGCTGGACCCTGTGGCCATTTCCACACTACATTATTGCAGCGCTCTTACTCCACTTTCAACATCCTGGGCAACCCTGGGCTTCCCAGTTCAGGGAGAGGCCTCTGGAACGCTCAGCCAGAGAACTCTTTGGCCTCAGTAAACTACAAACCCCAGAATTCCCCCAAGGATGTTGAAAGGGGAATCATAACACTGTAACAAAGTAGGGTGGAAATGGCTTGTATTTAATATAACGCTTACTCCCCCTTCCTAACAGTATGGCACCCAAGGCAACTACAGCTCCCAGAATCCTGCAGCCAGGGTGGACAGCCGGCCAGGTGGTTAGGGGATTCTGGGAGTTGTAGTCCAAAGAAGTAGTCCAGCCCTGGCTTGGGCCACTGTTGGGAGAAGACTTTCTGGGACCCGTTGGCAAGATCCTTTCCGCGACCTCCACCTAACAGCGATGGCAACTGAGGAATTTAAGATAAATTAATTAATACGATATAAACGTGATAATAAATTCATTATAAAGTACAGATTCTAAAGTAACATAAAAGAAAGAATTACTGGTTAACACCTAGTTATCTATTTCACGATATTGATTGATTAATTCCTTGGGCAAGACTTTCTAAGATGCAAATTAACGTATACAAACAGCCCAGGGAGGCTGCAAGAGCACCCCGCCCCCTTCTTTGTTCTGCGCATGACCGACTGCGTGGCCCCGCCCACTCATACAGCAGCCATCCAACCGTCCTGGGAACATATTGGCCAATCCGAGGGGAGGAGGGGCGGGAATTTCCCACCTCTCCACCTCGGACGGTCAGGAGCCAAAGCCCCGCCCCCTTCCCTCACGGGCGCAGACTTTTCGGGCGCGCGCGTCGGAGAAGAAGAAAGAGAAACCGGGTGGGAAAGGAGGGGGAATGGGAGCCCCACCCTCTCCCTCCTCTCGGAGCCGCGCGCCCAGACGTGCACTCCTCCCCGTCCCGCTTGCGTCACTTCTGCGCAACGGGATTGGAGTCGTCGCCGCGGCCGCGACGTAACGTGCTACGCGCTCCTTGCTTGCGTGCCGTCTTGACCCGGCGCGCGCACGCTTCGAAAGGCGGCCACCGAAGCCGCCGGCTTCCTCTGCGCAGGCGCACAAGCTAACGTCAGCCAGAAGACGCTAAAAGGCCCCACCCCTCTTCTCCTTTTTTCTTTTCCTCTGAGAGAGGAAGAGCGGGTGAGAAGGAAGGGAGCGGCCTCGCCAGCCAGCCGGCGTGCGCGTGCCCGCTCGTGCGTCGCCTGCGTGCGTGCGGCCTGCTCGCCGCCTCGTCCACCGCCGCGTGCGCGCGTGAGAGGGAGCCTGGGCTGGAGCGCCTGCCTGAGGGGAGCCGAGCGAGGCCGCCGCCGCCGCCGCCGCGCCTGACGAGAGGAGAAGAGCGGAGCGGGCCGTGGGCATGAGGCCGAGCGCCGCCCAGCCGTGAGCATCCGACCGAGGAGAGCCGAGGCCGCCTCGCCTTCCCCCGCCGGCCGCGTCTCCCGCCGCCGCCGCCGCCGCCCGGGCAGCCATTTTGTGTCTCCCTTCGTTCCCTCCCTCGCCCCTCCTCAGCGCCGTCGGCCCCCCCGCCCGCCTGCCTCTGGCCGTCGCGGCCCGCGGGTCCGCCGGTCTCCTCCGCACCGGGCTGCCCGCGCTCCCGAGGGCAGGACAGAGCCGCCTGGTCGCCGGTGCCGGGTGCTGAGGCGGAGCCTGGCTGGGCGGCGGCGGCGGCGGCGGTCGGTCGAGGCCGCGGGCGAGCGTTGGCGGGGCGGCCCCCATGGCGAAGAAAACCTACGACCTCCTCTTCAAGCTCCTCCTGATCGGCGATTCGGGCGTCGGCAAGACCTGCGTCCTCTTCCGCTTCTCCGACGATGCCTTCAACACCACCTTCATCTCCACCATCGGTGAGGAGGGGGCGGCGGCCAAAGCGGGACCCCCGGCCCACCCCTCCCCCGCCTCCCCCCGCCGCCTCCCCTCCTTTTCCTGGGGAAAAGGGTGTCGTCCGTCGCCGGCAGTGCCCCCGCCCCTCCCCTCCCCTCCCCTCCCCCGACCCCCACCAAGATGTTTCCCAGCGGGAGAAGGCTTGGCTTGTGCATCGCGTCCCACCCCCGGCGCAACACGCCCTTCTCCCTCCCCCGGCTTCCTTTTTCTTCGGGGTGACCCCCTCCTCCCCCCGCCTCACGCCCTCCGTTTCGCCGCAGCAGCGCCTTTGTTTCCAGTCATAAACCGTCGCCGTTTGGAGATAAGATTTCTTTTTGTCCCTCTCTCGTGGTGGCCGAGCGCTGCTGCCAGTCGCAGGGGCGTAACTACAGCGCCAGGCGGATGCCTCTTAGCAAAAAGTAACGGGGGGCCGGTAGTGTACCACACGCACACACGCGCGCTGCTGTCAAACCTTTTTTTGTTCTATTTGTGCCCTGCAGTCCCTCCTCCTCGTCCTCGTCCCCCTGCTCCATGTCCAAACTGCCCTGATTTAGCTTGCCCCCTGAATGCCTGGTGGCACTGAGGGGCGTAATTCCTCTCATGTGATCCCCCCTCCCCGCCCCGTTAATTGCTGTCCGTGGAACCAGGTCCCGTAGCACTCTTGGGTTTTTCCGCAGGCTCATCATTTCCCCTCTGGCTGTATTTCTCTTTTTCATGCTGCCTGTGTGCCAGGGTATCCCTCTTAATGCCACCCCACTGAACTCCTTGGATTGACCTCTCTTGGCATCACCATCCAAGACTTACCACACCCCCTAGTGTTAGCTGCTGCTCTCCTCTCTCCTCTCTTTCTTAGCTAAGCAGGGTCAGCCCTGGTTAGTACTTGGACAGGAGACCACCAAGGAATACCCGGTGTTGTAGGCTGAGGATTCCTTTCCTAAGAAAACCCAGTAAAATTTCGGGGGTTGCCATAAGGCAACAGGCAGCTTGAGGGAACATATCCCTTCCTATTCTGTACACTCTGTCTTTTCTTTGTTCAGAGTTTATTGTCAGCCACTTCGACTCAAATGGATGAAGGACAGACCTGGCACCCAGTCAGTGGATATTCACTGAGTTGCCAGTTCCTGATCCCTCCAAAGCCACGTGAAGTTTAGCCCCAAAGGAGCTTGTGTTGACTTTGGGCTAGGGCAATATAAATGCAAGGAAAGGTGGTACAATAAGCTAGTGCTTCAGTTGGGGAAGGTTCAGCTCGTGCAGGCAGTTGGGATTCCTTTTCTTGGCAGTTTCACAGGCTGTCAGGGCTCGGGACAGGACGATGGGTGTGGTGGACTTAGCAGAGACCAAGGAATGATTATCTGGAAGACTATTGCAGTCTGCACTTTGCTTTCTTTGAAACTGTACTGAGTTAAAAAGGTGTGGCTTGGGCTAACATTTGTCTGGCTCTCTTCTCTGGGGTTGGTTCCAGGCTGTAGATGATGTGTACGACATAACACTAGAAAGTCTTTTGCTGAAAAAGTTGGATGTCTCTTTTGTAAGGCGTAAACTTGTAACTTTAGTGGAAACTGATGGTAAAACCCAGTTTTCACCCTTATCTACAGTAGATCCATTGAAGCAGTGAGACTTGTTGAGAGGGTGTTATGCATTTCCCTGTTTAATTCAGTGAGTCTGTATAGAAACTGACTTAAATGCTGAACCTGTAAATCAACAATTATGTATGTCTCATTGTTTCTGCAGATTTCTCTAGTCTGGAAGTCCTGAGCAGGGCACTTGGCAGTCTTTTGGCAGGATTTCTTGGCAGTCCCTTCTCCTTCTCCATAGGGGTTCTGCAAGTCAGAGCTCACTTGGCTGCATGTAACAACTCTAGTTGGGACTAGCAGTTGTATTTAGGTCTGAGATCATCAGTTTGCTAAACCTCCAGCACTGTGCAGTTTCTGCACTGGCATGTGGTTATGGAGGCACCTCTACTCTTAAGGCAATGCACAGGTAAAGTATTTGTCATAGACGAGGCATTCTTAGTGGGTGAAAGGGATATCACTGTTTCTGTTTACACCCAGTTCTGAGTCTTTGTGAAGAAATCAAATTGAGCCAGTTTCTTCAAGTTCTCTGCTTTAGTTATGGTTCAAGCACATTTCCTCCAAGATTTCAAGTTACAGACTGAGGTTTAGTACTGTTTCCTGGCTAGCGCAGCAGTTTTTGGTGTGTTAGTAACGTGCTGGGAGCTCAGCTGCATCTGCTGGTTACAGAGTTGTGGTACTTCAAACTGCATACTGTAGAGCATCTGGCTGCCATTTAGATTAAATTAAGCTCTGGTTGGTAGTGCTTTGTATTAAAAGCAGTTGCTGGGGAGTGCAATCAAGCACAACTCAAGTGTTCTTCTGACCCAAATTGTGGGAAGAAGAGGTGCTTCCTGCTTCTTTCTGTGTTCTTACCCAGGTTTCCCAAGGTACAAAGGTAAGGATTTACAGAAGAGTGTGTGGGACAGAGAACAGCCTGAAGGATTTGTAACCTCCAGGTCATTCTTGACATGAATTTTTCTCCCCTCATACTTAACTGAAGGAAATTGTTTTGGTTGAATTCTATTATTCTGTAAACTGCCTTTTTTAAAACAATGGTAGGCTGACTTA
Source organism: Iguana delicatissima (assembly GCA_948472985.1). NCBI lineage: Eukaryota > Metazoa > Chordata > Lepidosauria > Squamata > Iguanidae > Iguana > Iguana delicatissima. The sequence goes on along the minus strand of CAOKZL010001537.1, from coordinate 305,392 downwards.
TCAAAGTTTGAGGGACAGCCATTTTAGAGTGTTCCAAATTGCTCTGAGCATGGAGCTTTAGCTAGTGGCATCTCAGTTTAGGGATCATCAGTAGGCAAATTTCTGATTCATGATACTCAGATCCTGGAGGCTTGTAGCAATAACTGTTGTTGCTAGCACTTTAAAAAATACTTATTTTCTGTGAAAACGTAGAAGAATTTCCAGAAAAGGTGAGCAGTTGGAATCATTACTCACTAAAAATTCTAGTGTGGCTTTCTTCTGTTTGTCTGCCAGTAGGTGAAGTCAGGGCACTTTTCTTCTCTTGTACTTCAGGTTTTTCTCAGTGTTGTAGTCTTTGGACAAGTCTGAACATATCCGCTTATTTTCCGGTTGGATAGGATATCCAGAGGACCTGCCTGCCCCATGTAGCAGTGGCTGAGTTCATCAGCTTTCTGGCCTATTGATCTGGTACAACTATCCAACACACTTTACTTCAGAGGGTTATTGGATCTTCCAAATTAAGAGCATTATGCTTCTGTCAGTTCTGGCGCACCTTTAGCTTGTGGGCGATTTAGAACACTTGGCTTATTTTTAGTTATGGTCCAACTCCTGCTTGGAAAGTAAATTATGGAGGGTAGGGCAGATGACTCCAGTACCCTGGCTAGGGTTGCTATAAATAACGCCCTGTGCTAAAGTCCCCAAGTCATCACAAGTTCCCTGAATAGAGCAGAGGGTTTGTCTTCAAAGGCAAGATATGACATTTAAAGTAGTCCAGCAGTCTGCATTACACTGCGTGTTGAAAAAATGCTGTTGGTACCTCTTTTGCAGAGTTTGGATTTGCCAATTTTGGAATGGGCTTCTCAGAATCTTCTCTCCCCAACCCCCAGTTCTAGACTTGGATAGATCTACAACTGCTCAGACATATGGGTGGCGCTTGCGTAGAGAGCTGTTAGTTTTCATGTGCCATGGAGCATACATGTGTTTTAGGTAGAGACCTGATTTTTGATGTGCCAGACAGTGACTTGCGTGGCACAGACACCATATCGACCATGTAACATGCTAGATTTATCAATTAACTAGCTCGCCATTCAAAATTATCTTAGGAAGTATATGATATCGATGTTTGAAGTTGGCTGGACTACTTGGAACGCCTGCCCTGTGCTATTATTTGCAGGTATTTCACTGGCTCTTTCAGTGCACAAGTGACATCAAGTGGTGTCTTTGGTTTCATATCTAGATAATGCTTTGCAAGCATTAGATTGGATACTGAGCACATTAAGTGCTTTACAGCAGTGTTGAGAGAGACTACTTGTCTTTGCCTGTAAGGAAAACTGAGCTGACTGATAATATGATGAAATAGGATAGCACAGCCATGAAAGAGCCAAGTAAATATCCCAGTTCTCAGGACATGTGGCTGCAAAGGACTGTTCTGTAGTGGTCAAGACTGACTGACTGTTAGGCTGAGATTTTGGATATCAGTGAGAGCTGTACGTCTTGCGTTAGATTTACACTCATTTAAGATGTCATGGTCAGATCCTTATGTTGAACTGGTGACATCACAACAGTGCAGAATCCAAATGTGCTGTTGACTTAGTGGTGAGGTTCAGAATATCGCCTGAGTTGTCCTTTGGACCAGCTCCTAGGGATCAGGGAGGCACACTTTTGTCCCGTTTCCGGTATGAACATGTGTCACTGTAACCTCCATTGTTGTTGCTGGTGTAGTACTGAAAAGAAAGTGGTTTCCCTTTTGAATTGAGGTGCACCTCTTCCTTCACTGGAAAAACAGTGGGGATGGGGGAGGGTTTTGCTACCAGTGCAAAACCAGATTCAGCTGTGAATCTGTGATGAAGATCATGCAGTGGTTCTCAACCTTCTGTCCTTCAGGGTTTTTTCTTTTTTTTGGACTTCAGTTCCCAGGATTCCTGACCATTGTCTCTGCTGGCTGGTGCTTCTGGGAGCTGAAGTCCAAAATGACTGAAGGACTGAAGGCTGAGCACCCCGGTCCAGAGAGAAATGGCAAAAATGGAGTGGGGAGGCACCTGTGACGTATAGGCCATATGTTGCCCACCTCTGATTTAGCTTGACTGTTTTGCTTTCTGCCTCTTTTAGCTTATTTGGTTGGAACAAACTGTAACCCTCTAAGTTTGGCTTCAGCACAGAACTGTTTTAAAATGGTAGCACTTGTGTCCAGGTTATTTACGGGATCAACTTTTCCCACATAATCCTCCCCATAGTCTTGGTCCTTTGGAGACATCTACTTCAATCAGCCAAAACTGAGGCTGATTTTACCTAAAAGACATTTTTCTTTGGCTGCTCCCAGACTATGGAATGACCTGCCAGGAGAGATTCATCAGTTTGAGATGCTCTCTGAGTATAAATGAGCAGTAAATACCAGTCTCTTCCAGCAAGCCTATCCAGACTGTTTAAATTATGATTTTCAAAGTTTTTATTGGTAGGTTTTAATAGGTTCTGGTTTTATATGATCTTTCAACTGATGTTATGTGCTTTGTTCTTTGTTGTTGTTCCCTGCTTGATCCACAGGGAGAGGTGGATAAGAAATAATGATAAGAATGGTAACAATAATTCATTTTCCTCCGCTCTCATGAAAAGAAAGAACAGTGTGTGTGTGGGGTTGTACAGTGGCTGTAGCTCAGTCTCAATCACCTGACCAGAGGTGATGCTGGCTTTCTGATTTCATTAGCCAGCCTGTTCACCAGTGACAATTTTGGCCCTTGAACTCAGTCATTAACACAGTAGCCAAACCCCTATATGGAACAACAGAAATTCAGTGTTCTTTTTGCTGAACATACTGTCAGCAGAGTGACTCTTTGCCTAATCCATGCTTCAGGTGACTGTCTAAACTGGACCGCGTCTTTGATGGACACCATCCCAATATCAATATACTGCTTTCCTTTACTCCTTTATAATTTGCGTTTGTCTTGGGGAATGTATGTACCTCTTGGCATCCTTTTTACAGCACACCATTCAGACTCTTGTATTGTGTTTTTCTAGACACTGAGCACTGCCCCCTGCCCCCCTGCATGGATATGAAACAAGACAAGGCTTTACTTTTGATCTCACAGCCTAGGAGGGGGAAATGGCCTTGGACCCCAAAGCCGTTCAGCCTCCTCGCAAGTGGCAAAACCTTTGTTCAGAACTTGCCCTTGTCTCTAATCTTGGCCTGTATAACAAATCTTCTTGACATTGTTTTTCTCTGGTCTCCTGAAATAGCTATTCAGTGACTTTACAGACATAGGAATGATAAGAGGCAGAGTGCACACACTCCCCCCTTCAAGGAGAGTAAAACTTCTCCAACTTAGTCAGAATCCCTTTGTGCTGCAGTGGCTCTAACAAGGAATCCATCTTTTCTGTCTCAGAAGCTGGTGAACATCACCTTCTGACAAACAAGTTGAGTTCTCTTCTCCCCAAGAAAGAAAGCTTTTGACTGACAAATCAAAATGACTAAAAAGTCTTAAAACTTTGCAGCACAAGTTTTGTGAAATGTAAAAGAAAACTACAAGAACTTCTTTGCGGCATTTTGATTGGTCATAATAAATGTCTTACCCACCTATGAAGATATATTTTTTTTCTTCCCAGACTGGTTGGCTGCTTGCCTGCCTGCCTGCCTGGCTATCCCCCAGTTTATTGGCTTGAATGTGTTTTTTTTTAAGTTTGGACTTCTGAATTGGAAGGCTGCAGTTGTAGAAGGATCCTAACTATCTCAATGAACAAATGAAACTAGAACAAATGAAAGTAGTTTCTGGACTTTGGTTTCTTCTGCTTTTGAAGCCTAGAATGGAAAATGAAAGTAAAAGATGAGGGTGAATGTTTGAAGAGGTGGTTTATTGGGTTGTCAATAACCATCTGAACTAGGCTTCTTGAGTAGATGCCTTGACAAAAGGCAGTTGCAGTTGACCGAAGTCTAGTGGTGTCTCTGATGAGACTGATTGTTGCAGGAGTTCTTGGCTAGTCAGGTGCTGAAGGGCTTGCTTGCAGAATAGGAATAGCCACTCCCATTTGCTCTTGGGATGTGGTAGTTGCAGGTGTACTGCCTATGAATGTGCAAAGGCGCCTGTCACAATAGGTCTGCCCTTCATGCATTTTATGAAAAGTCATTTCAGCTTGTTTGGCAACAGGTTGATCTAGTGTATGAACCACATTTCTTGTGGGTGTGGAGAATTACTTCTCTTCTTGCAGCTGGAACACCCTTTACAGAGTTGTGTATCATGCCCAACCCTGAGTATCCCCATCAAGTAAAAAGGCCCATTGTCTTCCTTCATACATGGTATGTCTTAAGATTGGTCTCTGTATCAGAGGACTGGGAAGATACCAGAGTAGTGCCTGTTTTTGCATTATTAAAGGTAAAATTATCAAGCATAGAGAAGGATAAGTCTAGATGAATAATAACGGGGTTCTGGACAGCTGAGTCCTGTCTCTGTTAGCCTTTCCAGTTTTTTGAGAATGTCACCACTCTTGTACATAAGGGACCTGGTACAGAAGGAATGGGGTGGGGGCAGCTTCATGGTTGGGGAGAATGAGCCAGAGTATGCCAGGGTTCATTCTGCACTTCAGAGTTCAGCGAGATGGGCAGAACAGAAGAGTTGCAAGGGTGAAGAAGCGATGGGACACCAGGAGGGAGGAGAAACCCAGTGCAGTTTGATCACCCAGTCGGGTGGTAGAGATTTTCTGTAAAGCAGAGAGTAGGAAGAAGTGGGAAATTTTTGCGCTTGTGCAGGAATGTAAGCAGGGGGATCCTCCCCACCTCAGGGTGTGTGCCTTGGGTTTGGGGCATCTTAATGATCTGGATGATCTTCAAGCCTAAGCAAAGGTTTAACCTGGCTCTCACTGGTCCTAGTCCAGGGCTTGACCTGTGGTATATTAGCCTTTGCCAGTGACTGGTTGTGTTCAGGCTTGGAGGAGTCTGCTGTTGTGGTAGGTGTAGCCACTGGGGTGAGGTTTTGGAGTGGTGGTGTTTTGTTGTAAGGCCGAGTGGGTAAGCTGCTCCAAATTTCCTTGGTCAGAGGATGCTGCCACTGGCTAACTGACTGGCATGCCAGCTGTGCCAGAAGATCATGTCTGTGAATGGAGCCATCCAGATACTACCAGGATGAGTCCCCACACATTTCTCGTTGTTCCTGATCTGTGAGGGTCCTGACAGGGAGGTCTCTGAGCGAACACCCAGCAGACTCTCCATCTCCTCTTCGTTGTTGTTAACTGCTGTCGAGTCAACTTCGACTTATGGCAAGCAAACCCTGTGTGTGAGAGACCTTTAAGTCACTCTGTTATCAACAACCCTACTCTGGTCCTGCAGACTCAGGGGAGCCATGGCTTCCTTGACTGAGTCTTATCCATCTGTACTGCAGACTTCCTCTTTTCCTTCTGCCTGCCACTTTATTGAGCATTATTATATTTTCTAATGAGTCATGTCTTCTCATGATACAGCCGAAGTACGGCAGTCTCAGTTTACCTGTTTTGGCTTCTAGGGAGAGTCAAGGCTTGATTTGCTCTAGGACCCATTTACTATCTGTCGTTTTTCCTATTGTCTTGAGAAACAGAAAGGCTCTCTGACTTCCTTCCTAGTTAGAAATAAAGTCTGTCCCTGAAAATATTCCTATTATCTGAAGGACCAGCCCAACAAGTCTGACTTTATCATAGGGGCTCTCCACCCCGTAAAGCTAGAGGAGAGTCTCGTGGTGTGGGTTACTGCTCTCACTCGTGACAGCAATCCAGTCCATGTCAGTGAGACTTGTAGGAGTGTCCTTCTTTGCCTGAGAGCCCTGCCCAGCTTTCAGTCTCTCCTGGAGAGGATAAGATGTCGACAGAGTTCCTTTCATTGCCTCAAGCATCCCTGTTTCTTTTTTTAAAGTCCTCCAGGATTTTTCTAGACCTTTCTCCTAATTTCTGTACCTTGCCCTGAGAATTGTGGTGCCCCTGAAAACAGACCATGACAGCTATTGCAGAGGTCTGTTGTGGTGTCTGTTCTTTCTCTAGTGATGCTAATAATTTCTTACCTGCCTCTTCCCAAGGCTCTAGGCAGGGACAACATAGATTAAAATATTATACATATTAAAGTATAATACAGCCCCAGTGGGGCTGTAAGCCTGTCTGCTTCCTTTTTTAGCAACACTTGAGGATGGCTGAGAAGCACAACCAAACTTGTAAGGGACCAGTCGGTCAGGCAGTGCTAGAAGTCTTCATTCTGCTGAGGCTGGTCTCTGGCCCGTTTCTCCTGTGAATGCACCATGACTGTGCCTTTTCTGTTTGTAGTGTTTGTTCACTTTACCTGGCCAGGGGTGTGGCACCTGAAACTCGTTATTTCTCTTGCTAGTGTTGAGAGGTTGCTGTATATAAAAACCTCTGTGAATTTACAGCATCCCTGTACCTCTAGCCATTCCACTTGGCAATTCAGAAGAGCGTTGCTGTGGTGGATCCAGGCCCAACTGGTTCAGCTACTCAGGCGCTAACTGTTCAGCAGCTCACACACGTGTTAATCCAGCAAGAAACTTCCTTTTATGTTAAAGTAATCTGTGCTGAGCACCATCTAATGTTGCGGGAAAGTGGTTGTTCTTTTCTTTTGTGAACCTGTTCAGTGGCCATAGCATTTGGTTTTAATAGAAGAGCGGATAATCAGTGTCAGAGTTGATTGATCTAAATTTTAAATTAAGGCAGTTTAAACTGACAAGAAAAGGCTGAACTAAATAATGTTTTCCACTGATAGGTCTTGAATTCCCTCCCCGAAAAGGGTCAGTGCTTACCAAAGAATGTCAGCAAGGTGTGATCAGTACTTCTGAACAATGTTAATTTATAAGTTAGATAAGAATGTTTCTTAAAGCCAAAATCACCAAATGAGGACTGAGCATTACTAGTGGCCACTTCTCACTAGAAGGATGGTTCTTTTGGTCCTCCCCTTCAGTTTGCTCCTAAATGTTATTTCTACTTCATTATACCTTGGAGTTTTCTCCAGTCTGTTGATACTACCTTCTGGTGTGTGTGTAGTGCCATTTTGTTTGGACGAGGGTCAGTGCTTATCACAGAACATCAGCAGTGGGGAAGCATGTGGGACCTCCAACAGACAATTTCAATGTGCCCCTGCCATTGTGGCTGCAGCATTCTTTTCCCGTTTCTTCAGTTGACACTCACCCTTGCGTAGCTTCTCAGCATGGCTCAGTCCTTAGTCTTCTACCTTTGTGCCTATTCAGTGAGGGAGTGTTTTTTCTTTCAGTTTAGGCTTGAAAGGAGTTTTGATATTCCCACAAAACTTAGGGTTCCCCCCATCATTTCCCTCTTGTTTGTCTGTGGCTCTTTGGGGCATGTAGTTTTCTTGCACCCATCATCTGAGTTTAGTTTTAGAAAGAGTTACCATGATGTGTGTATTTTATGTCTAGGGTGACCTAACAGAACTAGGCCTGTTTCTAGGTTAAGATGAGGATAATTGAGGATGATTACAGTTGGCTCTGTAACCACAGATTCTGCATCCCTGGATCCAATCAATCACAGCTGAAAAATTAGAAAAAAAAATCCAAAAGACAAACCTTGATTTTTGCCACGCACCAAGTACTGTACAGTAGGGGATGCCTACACATCAACATTGTGCTCAGTGCGTGGCAAAATCAAAGTTTGCTTTTTGGATTTTTTAAAAAATATTTTCAAGCGGTGATTGGTTGAATCTGTGGATGCAGAACCCAGTGTTACAGAAAGCCGACTGTAACCGACTGCCATTTCACAGATCCTCAGGCTCTCTCTGGCATTTGTTTGAATTGCTTGCAATTTTATTATATAAGGGATACCATTTTACTATAGCATTGTATAATGGGACTTGAGCATCAGTGGATTTTGGTATCTGTCTGAGTCCTGGAATCAAACCCCAGCAGGTCCTAAGGACCCAGCATAATTTGTCTGTATTAAATTTGTCTGTAATTTGTCTGTTTTTTGTGTGCAATAGCCTGTACAAACCCCAGGCTCTTAAGCAGGCCTTTCCAGTTTCTCCTAGGTCTTCCCCAAATGCTTTTAGTCACTTAAGTTGCTATAAAAATTGGTTGGGAGTTGGAAGACGGTGTACAAGAGTGGACAGCTTTTTCTTTTTTGCAAGAAAGAATGTCATGGATTAAACCTGTGCAGCGAATTAGAAGGAAAACCTTGTCTTCCATTTCATCTTGTTAGTGTTGGCTCTACGGTCTGGGAGTCCTGCTGCTTAATGCAGTGACATTTTGAAGATGACAGAGCAAGACACAGATGGTTCTCCAAAGCATTGCTCTCAGTTCTTCCCTGATTACCAATTAAGCCACAAGGTGCTCAAAAGATTTAATAGGTAGCAAATTTAATTCTTGCTGCACCAGTGTGGAAAAACAGGTTCACCAATATGCCACCCTGGCTTTATCTTCCTGTTTCCAATTTATTTATTAGTAATATGTTTTATGTAAATATTTATATCTCACCTTTTAGCTAAAAATCACAGGCCAGTTTACAGTAAACTTTAAAACAATAAATCTCAGTAATTTAAGAAGACTAAAGATATATTAAATTACATACCAGCTGAAAACCCGACAATTTCAAGCAAGTTAAAACAGTTTAAAATGGTGCAGCCATGTCAGATCCTCACTTGGCTATGGAAACCCAGTTGGTGGGCTTAGGCAAGTTGCACTCTCTCAGCTTCAGAGGAAGGCAAAGGCAAACCTCCTCTGAAGAAATCTTGCCGAGAATACCCTGTGATAGGTTTGCCTTGGGGTTGCCATAAGTTGGAAACAGGGGCACATAACAGCAACCACAACAAAGAACCACAGCATGTGTGGAGCTTTGGATAAATTGATTAGGCATGAAAAAGCCAAGCTTTGACTTGGTACCAAAATAAAAGCAGCATTGGCGCCAATTTGGTTTCCACAAAGAGGTGCCACCGCAGAGAAGGTCTTATCTTATCTCCTGGCATAATGTGTTTCCCCTGTTGGTGGGACATAGCAGAAGGGCCTCCCAATAGATTCTTTGGAAGGCAAATATATGGGTGGGAGAAGGCTGACTGTCTCAGGAAAGTACAGAATTAAAAAGCCCGTCTTGCTCCTGTGCTTAGTCAAAAACCACTCACGACTGCTTTCAGTAACATGTCATTCCAGTAATCTGCTTTGACGGTTCTTTCAAGCTTGCATGTTTTTTAGGGTTTTGACCTTTCTCAGCCTTCAGACCTTGGGTTTGGTCTTAAAGCTTGGAGTGCTGTCCAGTTCCAGGTAGTGCTACTGCAGGTGCATGAAGCAGGAGTCACTCCAGTTCTGTGTGTCAGGACAGCGTTAATGCTGGGTGATTTCTTAGCCACTTCGGCTTGGCTCCATGTGTCAGCCAGAGAAAGAGCTGTTGATCCAGTGCTTATTTTCATCTTTCCTTCCCATTCTTCCTCCCCCATCCACTTTGCATTGTTTCTGTGAGATGGTGAACCTGTGGGCAGGTTGTTATCGTTCAACATATGCACAGTGCTTCTGATTTTAGTGCTCTGCTTGAGTTAATAGAATGACTTAGATTTGGGAGTGGGCTGCAGGATCACATGCTCCCTCTTCCTCCCTGCCTTAAATCTCTGATACCAGCTGCAAATGCACTGAGCTGTTTGCCAGTGTAACCAGTGTTCCCACTTAAGTGAGAGTTTAAAGGAAACCTCCAGAAATGCTTTGTATTTCTGCTCCAGATCTCTTAATCAGGAGTGGCTGAGAGAGGGCCCACAGTGACATTTGCACACTGCCTGAATGGCAGTCTTGGTACACAGTGACTCATACGCTGAGAGTTTATCGAGTCAATGCAGCTCTGAAGCACTCTGTAATTTCTCATTTGAGACGAAGTTTGTCTTGGCTTTGGGGAGCCCATAGAGGTGGCAGTTTGACTTTAGACTCAGTTCTTTGGATATCCAAGCATAGTCTGTTGGTGTTAGGTGTATTGGTTGCAGTATACGTGAAGAGACTCATCTCTTGTTTAAACAAGAAAAATACTCACATGGAAAGGATTAAGATGTGGTCATTTTAGTTCTGTGTTTGTTTACATTGAATTTGAGGAGCTTCTAGGTTCTTTCCATGTATAATTGCACATTGGTCTCAATTAAAACGTACAGAGTTGCGTAATTCCTTCTAGAAGGTGTTCCCCAGTCACTAGATCTAGACTCTTCCCTCTTATTTACGGATGAGGAAGAAAGTGCTTGACCCTCCTGAAGAGGCTCTCCTTTGGATCCAGAACTGCAACCATGCCCAGTTATGAGGGTGCCCTCCCTGAGCCAGGGGACTGAACTGTCATCACTCCTTGGTGAAGCAGGTTGCCTTGTCCCGTCCCAGTCCAGCTTCAAGCTTGGATTTGGTCCCAAAAAGCCTTGCTCACCCTGTTACCTGACCTTTACACAGGCACGGGCGTGCACGCACGCGGAGTATACACAAAGTTCTATCCTATTGATTTAGCTCACTTCCTCAGTGACATTCAGCAGCATTACCCATGGTATCCTTGTGGAGTGGCCTGTGAATGTGTGTATGGGGCTGGGTGGAGGGTGGGAATACCACTTTATATTTCTCCCAGCCATGTTTACAGAGTTGCTGCCGGGTATGGCATGGGGAGGGGGGTCAGCTGCCCAATCCCTTGGTGTCCGTGCAGTGTGGACCTCAGCCTCCCATGCAGTTTTAACATGTTTATGTGTTTAACTGGGAATGGTGATCTGGAATTTGGGGTGTAGCATCATCAGTATGTGAGCTTCTCCCTCTGTGCCTGCCCTCCCTCTGTGATCATCAGCATCATCTTGCTGATTGGATTAGAAGAGTTGTTAAACTACGGTTGGGAGTCAAGGTGGGCTGGATCCCAGCTGGATGGGCTGGTAGCAGGAATAGGGGGATGGCCTGCTCTGGATAGAGGGCATGTGGTCTCCCCAGGGCTGTTTTTGTGGCCCTTCAGCGGCAGGATTTTTTGCCCTCAAAAACCCTCTAGGGAGTATTTTTGCAATATTTTTGCCTCCCTCCCAGCCATCTTAGGCACAAGAGAGGCCTTTTATTTTAAAACAGGAAGTGACTGCCACTCACTTCCTGTTGTTAAATAGGGCATCTCTTTAGCCTGTAGTGACCTAGTGAGCTCCTAAAAATATGGTAAAAATATCCTTATGCCCCCCGGGGCAATGAGGGTCCAAAAATTTCTGGGGTGGGATGCAGGGGTGTGGCCCCTCAAGGCCTTTTGTTGTGGGGACTGCTGTGGCCCCCTGGGCTTCCATAGTCTCTCATCCTGTTCTCTTGCCATCCTGGTCAGACTGCTGCAGTGTGTTGTTTGTAGGACTACTCACATAGGCCTTCCAGCAGCTGCAGTTGCTACGGAAGGCTGTGGCTCAGTGGTTGGCAGGAGCAGCAAGAGGGGGCCATGTCACCCCAGTCCTGGAAGACTTTGCCTTGGCTGGCAGTCAGCTGCTGGGCCCAGTCCTGGGCCTTGCTCCTGACCTCACAAGGCTTGATCTGGTTGGGGCCCCAAGTGCCTTTGGGAGGACCTTCTCTGGCTGGTCCCTTAGGTCCTGCTCTTTGTTCCACTGACAGCAGAGAGTAAGAAAGGACAGGACGAGAGAGAGCACAACAAAGAGACCACTTGTCGGGAGTGCTTTGAGGGTTTTCCTGCATGGCAGGGGGTTGGACTGGATGGCCCTTGTGGTCTCTTCCAACTCTACATTTCTATGATTCTATGAAAGAGAGAGTTCTTCCTCATACAGCAGTGCTCTCCTCGCTGCTTGGCATTAGGCTTGTTCAGAAAAAGGCTGGAGACATTTTTTTAGCTCCAGTATTTGGACCCTGAAGTGAGTGTATTTGGGGCAGTCCTGTTGCCTCTGTTGCATTGTTTTGGGTTCTGTCATTGTAATGATGTTCATATTTTTCTTTTAGGCTTGTTATTTTTTGGTACGAGGACTCTTGTTTCCAGTGCTAGTGAAGGCTGTAATGTGAGAATGCTTAATAAACCTGTCTTGACAAACTGAACTCTTCCAATAAAGAAGGCCCCAGGATAATTTCTCAAAGTGGAATCTTTCTTTTTCCCTTGGAGAGCCAGCGTAGCATAGTGTAGTGTTGGCCTCCAGTTCTGGAGACCAGGGTTCGATTCCCCTTTGCTCAGCTGGGTCACACACTCTCAGCCCCAGAATTCCCCTTGATAGCTTTGCCTTAGGATATTGTAAGTCAGAAATGACCTGAAGGCGTATAACAACAAAAAATCTTTATTTCTTCCTTTCAGCAACCACTCTGTTGCTCATTGCATTTCCTCCTCCTCCTCCTCAAATATCTTAAAATCCAATTTCAGTTCAGTTCACAAAGACTTCACAAAACTTTGTCTGTTTCTTGTTCATGGTTGTTGCTAAGCTAATCTGAGTGTAATTTTCCCATTTGTTCATAGCGTCATCAGACCTTGTGAAAGCTCATGTGTTCCTATTTGGTTTAAAACTACTGTGGATATTTTGGAGAGGGAAATATATTGATTGATTGATTGATTGATTGATTGATTGGATTAATACCACACCTTTCTCTTGGCATGGGATCCAAAGTGGCTTATGAGAGTTTTAGACTATGTTAAAAGTCTAAAAAGTTAAATTAAAAGCTAAAAAAAAAAGGAATTCAATAACAATATTATTAGAAAACTGTTAAAACAGTTAAAAACATATTTGAAACCCAATTCTAGATAAAAAATTAAAAAGATAACATATATCCCACTACCTGACACATTCTGCTACTACCTAATTTAAATCTCAAAGGCCTGCCTGGGTCAAAAGATCTTTACCTGCCAGTAGAAGGGGAACAGGGAGGAGGCCCGCTGGACTTCCCATGGAATTCTGTAAACGGGGGATTTGGAGGTTGGATGGGATGTGTGCTTATAGATCTGTGGATAAATCTTATGTGGCTGCAAAAATACTTTGGTTTCATTTCTGACAATTTTAATGGTCGGTTCGGGGAAAGTACTGGAGGAAAGTTGAAGTGAGCAAAACTGGAATACTCATGACTCGGACTGATGATTCATAACTTGACACACGGGGGGGGGTATCTTGCAAAAACACCAGAGGCCGGGGCCCCAGGGAGGTCTGGCTGAGATGGACGCAACAACAGTATTCCACTCTGTCTGCTGGAAAAGCACAGCCTCTTATGTTCTTTAAATGCATTCCAGCACTTAATTGGATGCCTTGCAACTCAGGCTGGACTGTATTAAAACTAGTACTAGATCCAAATCTGAGTTTAGTCAGTGAACGTGGTGCTGTGTTTTGCAGAGACAGATCAGTTGAGAACTTCTATTTTCTGTTACTTGATAGTCAGTTTTTTTGGGTGCAAGCGGTCATGAAACTTGTGGCTGATAAAACCAGAGGGATAGTTTTAAAAGAGAAAAGACTTGGGATATTCTGCAGCTTGATTGAGAATTGCTTTCAGTCTGAAATGATAAACTGAAATGATAAAAACCAGGACTAACATTTGTGCCCCATGAGCCTCCATCCCACCTTTTATTCTGAAAAACCTATAAAGAAACTTATAGTCAATTGATATATACTGACACAGTATAAAACAGCACAGCAAGTAGTGGTAGCAATCCTCCAGGAAGAATAAACGGCAGGCATACATTATTTAAAAAAAAATCCAGAAAAATTTGTCTAGCATCTGAAAGGCCACTTTGGTACTCTTTTTTTCAGTCTTTGGCGGGTCTTGGTGGTTAAGACCCATGCTTTGCGTTCGGAAAATCTTAGGTCCCGGGCAGGTGGGGGTGGGCAAGGAAAGCCATTGCCAGTAAGTTCAGACAGTACAAGGCTTGGGGCTGAGAGAATCTGCCTTATCCAGAGTTGTGGGCCCTTGGTGGACCACCTTGCTAAGGATTGCCAGCTCTGACCAGCAGCAGTGGCTTGCCAAGGTTTCCAGTGTGGCTGTTTCCCCTTCCTGCCTGGTGACATGGTCAGGGATTGAACTGCCAACCTTCTGCATGGAGACACAGGTGGTGCCTGATACAGGTTGAGCATCCCTAATCCAGAAATCTGGAAAACCTCCAAAAGCCAAAATTGTTTGCTGCTAGCCACCCGCTTCTGCCTTTGAGGTGGTGGCACTCCAGTCATTCATCTCTCAGATCCTCAGTTTCTCTTCAGCCTTGCGTCTCATTTTTCACTACTTGGGTTGTGTATGAGATGTGAGGCTGGCGAGTCAGTATTTGAGAGGCTGAGGATATAAGGGACCTGATACCTGTATTTGGGGGAAAAACAGTACTGTACAGGAGATCTCCAAGCAGCCCACCAGGTGCCCTCTTTTGCCTTCAAGGCAGCTGTGTTGGTGTTCCTGCTCATTCGTTCGTGGGCTTCCTGGAGGTCTCCTGTACAGTACGGCATTTTATATACAGTGGACCTTCCATATATGCAGGGGTTCTGTTCGAGGAACCCCCATATAAAAGAAAAATCTTGAATGCTTGGGTCCCATAATACCTAACGGTGATTTGTACCTGGACACTTCAGTGTGTCCACATGCACATCACTACCATCTTTAGGATATGATATAGTCGCTTTCACTTAACATTGGATATCTGGAGATGGCAGGTAAGGAGAGCCCATAGGATATGCAAGTATAGGTATTCCAAAATCCAAAGAAATCTCAAATCCGAAACGCTTCTGTTCCCCAGCATTTCAGGTAAGGGACACTCAGACTGTACTGAGTCTGGGCATTTGGTCAGCTTATCATTTTTCCAGCTCCAATTGACAGCAAGTGGATTCTGGAGTTTCCTCCTCACCTTTAGCTGTGTGGTCTTCTGGAGCTTTTAGGAATCTGGGAGACAGCTTATACTGAGTCAGAGCAGTGCTCCGTCCAGCCCAGTAGTGTCAACTGTGATGAGCAGCCGTGGGTCTCCAGGCAGGTTTCAGATGTGATCTCTTGCCTCGCTGTGCCTGAAGATCCCCAGTGTTTCCTCCTGGTGGCCTCCCTTCCAAGGACTGACCAGGCCAGAGCCTGAGCTTCTCAAATTATTTAAGGTCGGGTGTGTTGAGAGTGGTAAGACGGAGTGGTGCTTTGGTTTGCTCTAAGACCGCTTCTTACCTTCGTACGAAACTAGGATTTCAATAGAAGTGTACGTAGGATTTAATCTGAGATACACTGAACCTTCCCGATATTAATGGTGTGTGTATGGAGGAGTCATCTTATCAGGTATGAAAAATAGTGTAGGAATTGGCTTGGTTGTGTAGTGAGTGGGTGAGCCATAGATTGGATGACCTCATTCAGTGGCTTCAGCCAGCAGAATGGAGGCCTGAGACATGCACTAATAAAACTAAGTAATGCAAGAGTCTCCCAGAAATGCCCACTCAAGCAGGAACTGAGCTGCTGGGGAATGACACCCCAATTCCCGTCACAGAAAGGGTGATGTGGAAGGATGGGATCAACACCTTTCAGAAGGCACAAGACCATCAACTGGGTTGCGTCACCCTGGTCTTCTTTTGCATCCGTTGCCCATTGCAGTGGGAAAGTGTTTCATTGCTGAAAAGGAGGAGGAATGCTGGTGTCATACAAAAGTCCAGAGTTCTAGTGGGCAGAGTTACTGACTTCAGTGTGCTCAGGTCCCTTTTCGGACAGTGCTTTGTGATCCCCTGCTTCTGGGGAGCAGAATTATTGGTTCTATTAATATCGTTGCCATCTTCTTATGCATTGTCCTTTACATCTTTTGTTACGTGCCCCTAATTTTTACCCTTGACTTATCCACGGGACATATCAACTTCCATAACTTGCAGTAGAATATATGTGGTGTGTCTCTCCTTCCTTCTTCCCCCATGTATGCATACACACGCATGCACACTCATGCTCGCTCTCTATTATTGCTTCATAGCTCTTGAAAGCTTGCACTTTCGGGAGTTTTGCCTTCATGGTTTTTGATGCTCTAGTGTCAGAGTTGCATACTGTAGTTTGCTGGTATAAAGTTGTGAGGGTTTAGCACTTGAGCTTGCAGAGTCAGCTTTGGAGGTGTTGGCGGGGGCTTTTGGAATGTTTGCAGACAGATTATCAGTTTTTGCTATATTGTATGTGTATGGAGGGGGTGTTCTAGGTTTGTTGGAAAAGTGCTTCTCAAGATGTTTGATTTTGTGTCTCAATTTGTTTAATTTCCCAGGCATAGACTTCAAGATCAAAACTGTTGAATTGCAAGGAAAGAAGATAAAGCTACAGATATGGTAAGTGAAAACTGTAATGTATTGTATGCTGGCCAGCTCAAAAGAGTGGTGTGCACTTTTGCAGACACTTTGGGGAGAGCCTTTGTAGTGACTGTATTGAAAGCTGGTGAAAATGTCTGTCTAGGTAAATAATAGACATACATGTGGATTAACAGCAAGAGCACAGAAGGACAAAAAAGAACCAAAAATTAAGAATGCAGGAAGAAAGAAAGAGGACAAGAAGTCCAGTGTCTGATGTGATATAAATGTATTTTGTTTTTAAAAAAATGCTGACATGTTTTGGAGACCCATTCTCCCCCTTCACAAGCTGTGATAAGTATAAAGGCAAATCTCAACACAATTAAAATGTGACATGCAGACACAGGAACTATTAGAACCAATAATTTGAACAGCCCTGACCTAGTGAAATATGTCAGTAAGCCATCTACTGAAAAATAGAAAGGAATATATAAGAACTCATAAGGTGTGTGTCGTTCTAATTAAACTGTAGGGAAATGCAGAGAAGTCAAAATAGTCAGTATCTGAAACTCAAGATGAAACCAAAAGGTAGATGTATATATGTAGGCAGATATGGCTGTGCCCTCATGTCAAATAATCCTTTGGTGTTTGTGCTGGCTTACACCCTGGGTTGGGTCTTCTAGAAAGCCTCAGGCCAGTAACATCTGTCTTCCTCTTGCAAAAAAATGCTGTGCACTGCTATCCTTCTTTGCTCAGATGGTTAAGCTTTCCATGCGATTAAGTATTAGTGGAGACTGGAAGTGGGTGTGGTCATGGGAGATGGCAGTGAGAAAAGGATGACTGTTCCCACAATTATGACTTTGTCCCCCAAGGAATGCTCCTGCCTCCATTTGACCTGAGCATCAAAACGAGCAGACACTTGGCAGTGGTGTTCTGTATTTTTCGTAAGTGAAACTAAACAGTTTGAGTCTCCTTTATTTGTTTAGAGTATGTGTACCCCTCTCTTCGGTCAGAAGGACTCCCAAGGCAGCTTACAAATAGTTCCGTTTGACAGCTTCCTGCCCTCAGGCTTACTGTCTAAAAGGCAAGGGAAAGGAGATGGTAGTGGGGAGGAGGTTAAGTCCAGGAAATACTGCCTCTCCCTCTAAGGCCACAGCAGTGTAGGTGGGGATGGAGGGAGGGCCTTTCGGGGCATGGTGGTGTTGTGCCTGCTTCTTCTTCTCTCCCTCCACAGGCCACAGCAGTGACAGCTGGAATACGGAGGGAGGGGGGTTTTCCTTGACTTCTGGGCCTAGGGACAATGGTGTTGTGCTTCCTTGGGGGCCACAGCAGTGTCAGTTGGAATATGGAGTGGGGGAGAAACTTTCATGCCTTTCTTGGCTGAAGCACGACTCCAGGCTGTCAGATGGACACTGGGCTCCTCCAAGCGAGCCTGCCTGGGCTTTGGGATTTTGGGCGGGGGCCGTTCTCTCAGTCAGTCCGTCCTACCGCCATCAGAGAAATGTCGGTGGGAATGCAGGAGAAAGCAGGCTGCTCCCTGGCTCTGGAACTCCCTCCTTGCGAAGGCTAGGCTGGCTCCCTCTTGTTGTTCTTCGTGGGAGTGAAGATTCTCTTATTCCTTTTGGGAATAAGGTTTTTGGAAACTGGCTGTTTCTTCTTTGGGGTCTCTGACACCCTCACTGTTTAGACTTGTCCCTGTGCAGAGCTACATGCTGTTTTATTATTGCCTGTCTGATGGATGTATTTGAAATTGTTCTTAATTCTCTACGTGTTCTGATTAGATTTTAACCATCACTTTTCGTATGTTTGCATACTTTTATAAACTGCCTTGAGTCCTAGTTTTGGGCAAAGGGTAGGATATAAATAAAGACATATTTTTAAAAGAAACTCATTAGGTTTAAACTAACTAAAATGGCTTTGTATGTGCATGTGTAGATGGTTGTTGTTCTAAGGTTTATGCACTTGTATGAAAGGTGACTGTAGGTCAGAGACCTGGTGTGCAATCTTAGTGCCATGTGCTCTAGGAAGATGACACTGCTGTAGCTGCATAAACAGAGTTTAAGTTGCTTTCATGGAATAGATATAATAGCCAGCAGTGTTACAAGAATGGTATTAAATTAGCCCATGACAGTTGTGGGGCATATCTGTGTCTGTCCTCTGAAGCAAATAGCATTTGAAGTTCTTTCTAACTTGATTTACATCTCAATCTGACTAGTGCCATACATTTCCACTTTTAGGGCTGCTAGCAGAACAGTTCAACACAATATGAATGGTTTGCTGAGTGGTATGCCCTATGAATCACAAGCAGATTTCTAGTAGGTCAGCCTGACCTACCTGACATGGTTGTTCTGAGGATGAAAGTAGGTCTAGGGTTCGTTATTAGTAATAGACTCAGCTGAAGTTGTCTTGGTGCAAAAGCTCAGGAGTTCATCTCCTACACTATAAAGCCTCTCTTTTGTGCGTGCGGGGCCAACATCCACAGCTGCCGCCGTCTGCTCTGTCATACAAGCAGTTCTCTTTGTGCCACATTATTCTGCGTACCTGGAAGGAAGGTTTTAACTCGTGTTCTGTGTTCCAGGTAATGCTCATTCCTGTAACTTGACGGTTTCTGCAGTTAGTGACTTAGTTGTTGTGGATTGTGAAGTTCAGTCTTAGTGGCCTCGCTCAATGTAATCCTTCCTCGGCTGCTGCAGACAACTGCAGAGGCCCTCCAGCAGAACGTCACTGGACCACTCCTCTCTTGCCTGACTCCTCAGACTGGAAGGGGGGGTGCCTCTTGTTGTGGTTCTGGATGGTGCCTGGTGAATTTTTTTCTCTGTTCCTGCCACAATCCTGATAATTATCATACATACATTCATGTTGTTTGCTAACTGTTGCATTCTGTTTGGCTCTCAGCTTGTGCGATGACCAGATCAATATGTCTGAATAAGTTATGTGCTTGTCAAAGGAAAACAATGAAAACTATTTTTTAGAGTCCTGAGGCCCATTCACATTACACAATTACAGCACTGTGAGTCCACTTAAACTGCCGTGGTCACATACTGTGGAACATTGCAGGTTGTGCTTTACAAGAGGTAGTAGAGGAACTCTCTGGCTGAGAATTCTACCACCCGCAACCCAAGATTCCATAAGATGCTGCTGCAGCCAAAGTGGTATCGTAATGCTATAACTGTAGTATGGCCAGGTATCCGTTCTTTGAATGAAGCATTTGCAGCTGTGTTCACTGAATGGAATTGTGGCTGTTTGGACTTGGGCTCTGCTTTCTCATTGTTTCCAACATCAGGCCCTGAATTTCAAAATGAACGTGTCTGCAGGTGTGTGTGAGGGGTCTGAGACGACTTTATGCTGCTTTATCTGTGGTCGTGCCCAAAGTCACGGAGACAAGAAAGCCACCTGTTCTTTTGAGGAGCCCAGGTGAAGGGCTTCCTCTCTTCCACCAGGCATTCTTTAAACTGAGGATGCCAAGAGATTGGCTTGGGGCCTTCTGTTTGTCAAGCATGCGCGCCAGCCTTGAGCTGTGTCTTCACCTGGCTTGAGGCCTGACTTAGCCCTGTTTGTTTTTTACTGTGCAACTCCTGTCACGTCAAGTGTATTATTCATTGAGCCTTCAAGGGAATTTGACTGCCGTGCAATTTCGACTCTGGAGGAGGTTGAAGCTGATACAGCAAGTGTTCCCGTTGCTTTGTGGCGAGAGAAGGCAGCCTTTATGCAAAGAAGGTCAACCAGGGGACGAGTGACAGGATGGGAATCCAGGAAGGAAAGTGTGGCAGTAGCTCTTTTTAGAGAAGGCTGAAATTATTGAGGGCTGGCAGCATGGATGTTCTGCAGAATCTAAGAATCTGCTCTGTTTTATGGAGGGCAACAGAAGAGCTCCTTGACTGAGTCTGATTTCCGCCTTCCTCCCTTTGATGCTGCCTCTCTTCCTTCATTTGTGGTATTATTTACATGCACCTGTGGTTCATTCCACATGTGTCTTCCACTCCTCTAAGCAGCTGGTGTTTCCCTTCCCTGCTTCCTCCCTCTTGAACTTTCCCTCTCTGTGTCTTCACCTTTCTGGCTGGGTTTGTGGTTTTCTGCTGTTCACACATTGCTCTTCTTGCCCCTTGTCTTGCTTGTTTTATGACCTCAACTCCAGGTTGGGCATTGCCTGCTTAATCAGACTCCCTGCCCTAATTCTGGGTCTCCTCTCCTGACCTGCAGGTCTCCGTTTTGCACTCTCTGTTTTGCTTACAGTGTGGCTGGACTCCTGTTAAGTTGTCTCGATCTTTCTTGAGGAAGATAGATGTAAGAACTCTTGCAGATGAACTGGCAGGAATGACGCCCAGGGAACAAAAGCCTGGCCTTGTCTGATTATCAGCTCTATTGCCTCTGAGCTTTCTGCCCTTGGGAGAACTTAGCACAGAATCCTAGAGTTGGAAGAGACTCCAAGGGCTGTCCAGTCCAACCCCCTTCTGCCATGCAGGAGGGCAGCAAAGCCCTGCCTCTGATGGATGACCACCCAGCCTCTCCATAAAAACCTCCAAAGAAGGAGGAGACTCCACCACCCTCCACAGAGGTAGCAGCAGATTCCACTATCAAACTGCTCTTACCTTTGGGAAGTTCTTCCTAAGGTTTAGGTGGAATATAAACAGTGGAGGCCCAGTGTGGCTGCTTTGAGGCCCAATGTTGGGCAAAAGACAGGATATGAATAAAGATAGTAATCTTTTTTTCCTATGGTTTCCTTTCGACCACTCATTTTTAACTGCTGTCAAATTGACTTCAACTTATGGTGACCCTGTGAACGACAGAGTTCCAAGTCACCTTGCAGAATGCTAGAGTTGGAAGAAACCCTCAGGGCCACCCAGTTCAACCCCCCTCTGCCAGACAAGAAGACACAATCCATGCCCTCCCTCTGTCCAGCCTCTCCTTAAAAACCTTCAAATAAAGAGACTCCACCACACTCCAAGGCAGCAGCATGTTCCACCATGAAACAGCTCTTGCTGTCAAGAAGTTCTTCCTAATGTTATGTGGAACCTCTTTTCTTGACGTTTGAAGTCATTGCTCCATGTCCTGGTGTCTGGAGCAGCGGAAAAAAAGCTTGCCCCATTCTCCATATGACATCCTTTCAAAAATTTAAACATGGCTATCAGGTCACCTCTTAACCTTCTCTTCTCCAGGCTAAACATCCCCAGCTCCCTAAACTGTTCCTCATAGAGTAAGATTTCTAGGCAAAGCATCCTTCTGCATCAGATCCCAGATGCCTCCTGCCAGATACCTCCTGCAAAGTAGACTAAAGGGAAGGGCCCTGACAAGCCTGAGCACTCCCCTCCCGTGCCCAGTTAAATGTTGACCAAAGGAGTGAATATATATTTGCTGAGGATGGCAATTAAATATGCAATTGCCTATGCAAGTGGGATTGTTTGTGTTCCTTTTGTTTAATATTCGTGCAGGAGCCTTACACATGTGCAAGTTCTTTTATGAAGGTAGTTGGACGTTCATCTCCCACGCAGAACATCCGTGTTCACCTCAAGTTCTGGAAATGGATTTGCTCATGCAGCACCACTCCGTGGGGTTTCATATTGCATGTGGAGGAACATGAGTGTTTCTGCATGCATACAGCTGCACATTTGGTGTCTTGATTCAGTCGTGGAGTGTTGCTGTTTAGCAGAAGAGATGCATAGGGCAATTAACGTGTAACTCTGCGCACCTCTGTAGCAGCATCTTGACTATTGCTCTAAGAGGCTAAACTTGGCTGCCTGGTTGGTTCCACTTATCGCTGCAGGCTTTTGGAGGCAGCATGCAGATGGGCACTCTTGCAGAATCGGGACTCGCTCCCAGGTACTTTGGAAGTCAAAGAGAAGGAATCTTTCTTTCCACAACTTGCTGTGCACATTGAAGAAGGCAGAAAAGCAAATCAGTGAGCAGTGAAATCAGGTCTGAGATACTTAATTGGCTAGAGAGACCAAGCTTATGGGAATGTCATCACATTGCAGAAAGGAGTGTGATAAAGACTCAGTTGAGTGAGAATGGAGAAAGCTTTCATTGCTGGAGACAACAATTCCTTTCTGTGCCACGGGGACTACTTAGCATTTGAGAGGGTGGCGATGCATTATAGCTATTACATGATTCCCCTGCTATTAATACTGAAGCATTAAGATTACAGACTGCTTCCCTTCTAAAAGCATTATTCTCCAGGGTAGGTGCTGTGCTTCCATCAAATTTCCAGTTTAAACTGCTCGCTCTTTCAGTATTACTGCCTATTTTCCTATCTTTAACATGAGTTGTATTATTCATAAAGCTCCAACCTTCCACAGCTGTGGTGTGACCTGGTTGGTTATCTTGATGCAAGACACTGTGGGGCACATCCGGCCCGACTCTTCACAGTAAGGCAGGCATCTTAACTTTTGTCTGTGCTGTGTACCAGCTGCCTTCCCACTCCCTTTCTTACCGCCCTGGCAGAAGCCAGATGTTTCGTGGTAGAGAATGGCTCCTCAGGTATCTGCTGGCCAGTTGGAAACTGCTGCTTTACCCACTTCTCCCCAGAGAAGCTCTTGGGCAGAAGATGGCAACAACAGCAGAGACTGATGTGGCACCTGAAAGACCTCTGTGAGATGTATTACGCTTCCATGGGCTTGCATCTACTTCCACTGGTACATGATGTGGCCTTGGTAGATTGTGTGTGTTGTGACGCTGGGAATGATATATGCCGAGGTTAAGGATCAAGGAAAGGTACAGTTTGACAGCTCTGTCCAATCACTGCAAACTGCGTTTTGCATTTATCTTTCAGTGGATACCTTGCCCCTTCCACATGCCCATGTAGACGTTTGCCTACTGAGAAGAGCATGCCAGTCATCTGAGGAAGGATGCTCTAGTCCATAAAAGCCTTTAGCAAAAGTTGTCAGTCTTTATGAGGTACCATGGGAGTTGTAGTCAGCAGCAACTGCAGCAGCAAAAACATCAAGCATAGCCTTCCTCCTTCAGGGTGGACTGAAGCTGAGGAGATGGAGAGAGCGCGCGGTTGAAGTAGTGCCATTTATGAAGGTGACAGACGGGAATTACAGAATCCTAGAACTGGCAGAGACCTCAAGGGGCCGTTGAATGCAGCCCCTTCTGCCATGCAGGAAGACACCATCAAAGCATTCCTGACGATGGCCGAAGAAGAGATGGGAAGAAGAGACGGAACTTGGGCTTTTGTTTCCAGTGCCTCGCAGGCAGAGTCTAGCTTGATCTCTTCTGCGATCAGTGTGTGGGATGGGGTGGGGGATGTGGATTGGGAGGCGTTGCTCACCCTAAATGTTCTGTTTTTCCTTTTGAGGCCTTACGGTGTCTCTGGTTGATGTTCCTTAGCAACAGTAGATAGAGGCAGCTTGTTACTGCTGCTGAAGTAAGCAATTCAAATGCTTGGCTATAGACTTTTGGGGACCCACCCCCAGTGATGATGAGCATGGTCTTATCTTGGGGTGAGGTGGGGTGAGAAGCCAGTGGAAAACTGTAAGCCCCCCCCCCGAAGCATTCTTTGGAAGATGGACAGAGACAGAAAACTGGTTTAGGTACGAGGACTGGAAAAAGAAGAAATAATACTTAATTGGTTTCCATACAGACAATTAACGGAAAGATTTCAGATGGATGTAAAAACTTATGGAATTGAGCAAAAAGAGAAAGAAAGAATGATAAAATGGCTATTTGAAAAACCCCCACATTTATTATCTCATATTTATCAAGAAATCCTAAAACAAGAAAGGGAAGAAGAAGCAATAAAGATAACAATGATCATGTGGGCCCAAAATATTGGGCAATCAATTCGGTTAGAACATTGGGAGCAGAGTTGGAGAACAACACAGAAATTTACAGCTGCCCAAAATTTAAAAGAAAATTATTTTAAATTGTTTCATAGATGGTACATGACACCAGATAAACTCATGAGAATTTATAAAACGGGAAATGGTCAATGCTGGAAATGCCAGAAAGAGGCTGGTACAATGTTTCATATGTGGTGGTCATGTAACAAAGCAAGAAAATATTGGGGGGAAATACATAAGAAGATGTGTATAACATTGAAGGTACAATTTGAAAAAACTCCAGAAATGTATTTATTGAACATGATACATACGATCGATATAAAGACAGAAAAGAAATATGGAACATGCTGCCTCGGAGTGTGGTGGAGTCTCCTTTTTTGGAGGTTTTTAAGTAGAGGCTGGATGGCCATCTATTGGGAGTGCTTTGAGGGCGTTCCTGCATAGCAGGGGGTTGGACTGGATGGCCCGTGTGGTCTCTTCCAACTTACATTTCTATGATTCTGTGAAATATTGGCGTATTATTCTTTATATGATTATGACAGCAAGAATAGAATTCGCTAAATTATGGAAAACTCAAGAAACTCCCACAGTTGATCAATGGTGGGCTACTCTCGTTGAAATTAGAAATGCAGGTACAGTCTCACAGAGACTAAAAGAGAAAACTGATGAAGATATAAAGAGAGAATGGGAGTTAGTGATGGGTAATTGATGGGTAATAACTAGTGAGGAAAATATAAGGGGAAGATATGGAAAAGACGAAGTTTTATATAGTAATGAGTCATTGGGACAATGGAGTGACAGTATATAAGACTGTAAAATGAGTTTGACTAATAATTCTTGTGAAATGGATGTATTGCAGAAATTAACATAAATATTATCATATAATTATTGTTGCACAGTTTTTTTTGGATTATTAGTAGGTGAATGTCTAGTGAGGATTGGAAGAACAACAAGAATGTATTCAATGATATGTACAGTATAGATGTTTATTTTTATTTTTAGGTATTGAAATTTTGAAATTTTTAATATATATATATATATATATATAAGAAAAACTGTAAGACTCTGCTTATTTATCTGAGGAAGCGTCAGCCACTGTGGTTCAGTGTAATTAAGTCAAAAGGATCCATACGGGGACCGAGAATCCCAGTTTCATGTGTACATCCTTGGGATCTGGGCTGGTAGTGACTGGCCTGGAGAGGCAGTCTTGAACTTGTGGTGGACAGATGTATGAGAAAGTCAAACTACTGTGCAGCTGCTGCAGAAAGGGCTAGTTCCACGTTTTGGTTCTTTCAAAAGGAAGATAAAATGACCATTGTCATATCGCTGTTTTGAGTGCACTTGAAATACTGTGGGTACTTCAGAAAGGGTACTTTACAGCCGGAAGAGGTGTAGAAGCAGGAGGAGCTCTTGCTGCTGCCGGCTTGCTTGCTGTAGACAGTGCTTAGCAGCTGCTGCTACTGACTCTTCCCACAGTGCGTGGGGGGGGGGTGTCCATGAAAAAAATTTCCCCAGAGAGGCTGCTCACTTGGATGCAGCTGCCGCTTCTCGGTCAGGAGGTGACAGAGAGCAGCAAGGAGAGTTTGCCCTTTTCCTGAGCCCAGGAGGCGCCAGTGTGGCTGACGGCTGCCCTGAACCACAGAATCCCATAGACATCAGCAAGGCTTAGGGACTGCTCTGCTCACTAGGGGGTCACATCCTTCCACTCTCCGCAGCATGCAGCTTGAGTGGAAGGCAGGGGCTCACTCTGGGCTGTTCCAGTTGTCCCTCCACATGGATTGGACTGTTTGCAAGTTTCTCTAACCCCTGGCGCCCACCTCAGGTGCTTCTTTTCTGCGGGAACCTTCCCTTTCGGTGGCTCCAGTCAGGCCATGCAGCCCTTTAAAAACCTGCCTCTGGTCCTCCTCCTCTTCCTCTTCCACCCATTGCTGCCTCACCACCTCAGGACAAATCACAGCCCAATTTCTCAGCACCACAAACCCTCTCCCAATGCCCCCCTCCACCCAAGGAAGGAGGTGGGCAAGAGAGAGGAAGTATGTGGCCACTGTGCCGACCCACCCGTTTCTCTCTCCCTTCCCTGACCTGGTTTGGACCCTGGGTGTCCGTCCTCCCCACTATGCCTTGGCCCCTGTCACACACACACATTTTGCTAATTGCACATTTTCCACTTCTGCGAGGTTCCTGCATCTCTGTCCCTGGTGAATGTTGGAGGGCCAGCTGTATATTGTGCTGTGGTGTGAGTGTGGATTCACAACAAATGATACTCCTCCAGTCCCTGTAGTGGGGGAGTTGGCAGAGTGCTAACAGTCAAATGTTGGATGGGTATCAAGGCCAACTTCATCACATTCTTTTGTTGCATCACAAAGAGAACTAAGCCCAGGGCTGGGAAGAGGGGGACTGGTGTCTTTGAGTGAGGTTGAGGCTTATAGCACCAAATAGCCAGGTCGGCAATCTAGGACAATTAAGGAATACAGTAACGGAGTTTTAGGCAATTTAGTTGTTTTTCAGATAGCACACATACACAGACATACATGCATGTTGTGATAGATGAGGGATCAGAGGTCGAGGAGGAATTTATCTTGCCAGAAACAGAGACCATACAGCCAATACCTGTGATGCAGCAATCTGTCTTGCCTGGGCCTTCACCTTCTGAAAGGCAAGCTGAGACGGAGACTTTACAGGCAGAGGGAGAAGGGGTCAGGGATGATTTAGGGGAATTGGATTCACTTTTGCCCCCCAGTCTGCAGTTGCAGTCATGGAGGAGGCAAAAGAGGGTGGTTCAGAAGGAAGCTGTTTTGCTGAGATTAAAAGGACAGGGTGCTAATTAAGAACGTTTGTTCTCCCTATTATTTAAGTCTGTCTACATGTTTTGTTTTTGCTTGTGGCAAATTGCTACTCAAGCTCCCACGGCCCTTGCATTCTGGCATTCTTGACTTCTTGTACAGACCTTTAGTGTTCTTGGCTTTCTTGGACTTCCAGTTCAGTTACTACTAGTTTGTTAGCTCTGGACACTCCCTGCTGCCTCCTCCTCCTCAGCAGGTACTATCCCTTTCCTTCCCTTCCTGGCTGATAAGCAGGGGCTGGGAGTTAAACCCTGACACATATATACCAGCGTGCACATTACTAATGTTTTGGCACATTTTCAGTCTATACTGTTAATAATGATTTGTAAGCTAACTTGAGCCCCATTATTGAGGAAATGGTGAGATATAACTGAGTAAAACAACAACAATGATCCCTGCCCATCAAGAGTAGAATTTGGCAGGCTGGATCAGTGCAAAGATGCATTAGGAAGAGTGCTCCAAGACAGTTAATGTCACTTGGTAACTTACCTTGAACTCCAGGTTATTCTTACAAGCATGCATGCACTACCTCCAAATACATGCTTGTTGGAGTGGCTGACATTGGCAAGTATGGGAATAACATCTGAGTAGTAATGCCAGCCTGTCAGACAGTGCTTGAGATAGTCTCTCTGTGGTATTTGTGCACAACTTGCTTAACATGTTGTGTTTTGAAAGTCCCCCCCCTCTTTCTCTGTGCCTATTGGTTGTGAGTATTAAGTGCACCACTGTGTTGTGCAGCCAGCCATTTTGTCCTGACTCCCTCTCATCCACAGCATGCTGGGCAAGGGATAATTGCACCGCTCAGAGC
This sequence comes from Iguana delicatissima, assembly GCA_948472985.1. NCBI lineage: Eukaryota > Metazoa > Chordata > Lepidosauria > Squamata > Iguanidae > Iguana > Iguana delicatissima. The sequence goes on along the minus strand of CAOKZL010001537.1, from coordinate 277,885 downwards.
ACATATTTCTGGTGTTTTCGCCATGGGAAGCAAATGCTTTTAGTATATTTTCTCATGAAGGTAGCTGTTTCTTTCCTCACCTGATGCTTTTCTCCTTTATTTGCAAAGGGATCTCCTGTGCCCTCTTCTGCTTAACCCCATGGCCAGTGTGACTGGACCTCTTAGGGTGGCAGAGGTACCACAGGTTGCAGCACTGATGAAGATAATCAGATTTCTCAAATGAATTACATGTTGATGTTGAGATCTGTCTTTATGCGATGTTAACTCAGGGGATCTTCACAATGACTGCCGACAAAAGCACTGCAGCTCTCATCATTCCAGACCACTGGCCCCAGTGGTTGTTGCTTATGGGTACCTGGGGGTTCCTATGTCACTTTCCCCTTTTTGAAATGAAGAGATGTGAAGGATGTGTTGTGCACTGTATAAATTCAGAAGCTTTTCCATGGTGTGTATTCTTAGTTTTGTATCTGAGCATTCACACACTCATTTACCGGTTGGAAATGAGGACTCATGGTTAGCTGTGATCTGGCACCTGCAAGAAAAAATTCAGGGAGCCCAAGAAGTGGGCTGAATGTTCAACAAAAGTCTTAATGCAGGGAAAGAGGTAACCAGCAGAAGTTCTTCTTTGTGGTCCCTGTGGCTCTTACAGATGGTAATCCAGTATTCAGATGTTGGTGGTGAGCATGTTTGGAACATTCGGTAGCCAGCAAGAGGCTTTCAGTAGCTGCCCTGCTCTGGTCCACTCTGCCTATCTTTACTGCTTCCTTTTCTGTTCCTTTCTGTCTGACTCTTAAGAGAGCTCCCTTTTGGGAACACGCTCACACAGATCCGTAGTTGTTAATGGTTGCCCTTTTTTCCTTTTGCCTTTGGCAGTGTTGCCCAACCTTCCAAGGGGATGTTTATGGCCCACAGGTATTTATTTAGAAAATATTTGAAGGGCCTGGCAAAACATATCCATTGGATGGTCATTCAAAATGCTACTTTTGTTTTTGAAAACATTACAACATGGCTATGTGTAGTCATTGTTTAAGCTTTACTCCTAGGGCGGAAAAAAGGTAGCAAGATTGTGCATGCGACTTTGGTCTTTGAGCAAAATCAAGAGACAAGTACCTTTGCCATCTCTTCCCCACACAGTTCGTCTAAACTCTGCTACAGTCAAAGCTTGATCTGACATGGTAGTGAAAATTTTCATCCATAAAGCAGAATATATACCCAGCCATTGCTGGAAGGGTTCTCACTGTCAGCTTCACAAGTACCAAAATATCTTTTAACTTTTGTACTCTCTGTGCTGGTGAAGGATGTTGCCAAGTCAATTCTGGGGATGGAGGCAGGGGCGGGGAGGCATCATGGGTATCACTGGTCCCTTTTAGTTTGTGACCTTCCTGGAACTAAAGACCTTAAAATACCATCAGTGGATTGTCTGTGATGGTTTCTGAGGAGCCAGAGAGAAGTGCAAGGAAGAGAAGTTGTTGGTAGGCAAGGCCACAGAAACACCTGTGACTTCCCTGGTTTCCCAGTTCAGGCAGTATTCCTAGTCCCAGTTGAAGCTATGGTTGGTACCAGCCCTACTACAAATCCAGGTCTAGGAATGATTTTTGGAAAGCTCATGTTATTCTGCTTGGGGAAGAGAAGATTAAGAGGAGACATGATACCAATGTTTAAATATGTGGCAGGATGTCATACAGTTCTACCTTTCCAAGATGGTGAAGCGAGAGGCCATGGTGATGGCAGCAGTGTTGCTGGGGGGAGGTTTCTCAGGTCAGACCGGCTTTTGCCAAGGAGCCAGGCTGAATGTGCCAGACGGCCACTGGGTAGCAGCAGTAGTGTGTGAGGGATGACACTGGCAGAGGATCCCTCAGAGACAATGGTAGTGGCACCACAGCTAACACTCGTTAGTACTGTGCAGGATCTTCTGCATGTCTTTTACCACCAAACCCCTATGATGAGACAGTCTAAAATGAAACAAGAGACAGCGCCAGAAGATGAGACTCCCAGGTCAGACGGTGCTGTATAAGCTCCTGGGAAAGAACAGAGGACAGTTATGAGTAGCACTGTGGCTAATGACGCAGCTGGACTCAAGCCAAAAGGATGTTCAGCTGTAGTCATGCTCAGAGATGAAAGAAACACATATTATAGGAACATGGAATGCAAGAAGCATGCATTGGGGGGTAGCTAGACTTAGTAAAACAAGAAATGGAGTGTATAAACATAGCAATACATGTGGTAGGTGAGCTAAAGTGGACAGAAAATTGCACACAGTTTTATTCAGGAATTGAAAATCTAAAAAGAAATGGGCCAGCATTAACAGCGAAGAGAGATGTAGTAAAAGCAGTAGAAGGAAATAATACAAAGTCTGACCAAGACTTCTGGAGAAACCAACACATACAACCATAATTGAATTTTATGCTCCAACTACAGAGGCAGAAGAAGATTCTGTGCAGAAGTCTAGGAAGAAATAGAGGACACACCAAAAAAGGACTTCTTGTTGAGCATAGTTGATTGGAATGCAAAAGCAGAAAACAGAACATAATCAAAATTAGTAGGAATTAGGATCAAGAGGATCAAGAAATGAAGTAGGAGAGCAGCTGACTAAATTTTGCAAGGCCAGCAATTTGTTCATTGCAGACATTTTCTTCAAGAAGCAACTGCATGCTTGGGCATCACTGTGGGCCAATATAGAAATGAAATAGTCTGCATAATCAGAAGCAGAAGATGGAGAAACGTAATTCTGTGTGCAAAAACAAGACGAGGCGCAGATTGTGACGGAGTCCATGAATTGTTAATGTCAAAAATCAGAGTAAAGGTAAAGAAAAACCACTAAATAAACTGTCATGCCAAAATGCAATCTGAAGAACATCCCCATAGAATTTAAAAGTACTGTAAAAATAGATTTGCACTATTAAACTTAATTGACCAGGAGTCAGAAGAACTCTGGACTGAAACAAAGGACATCGTCAGAGAGGAATGCAAAAAGACACCATCTGTAGCCAAAAAGAAAAAGATCTCAATGGATGACAGTTAAGGACAGGCAAGAAGCAAAAATAAAAGGTGACAGAAATAGAGTTAGAACCCTAAATGTAGCTGTTGAGTAACTTGTGTGCCAGGGGCAAGGAGAACTTTCTTTAATCTTTCTTTAATCAATGCAGAGAAATACAAGTTGACAACAAAAAAGGAAGAACAAGAGAACTCTTGTACAAGATCCTAGAAATGAGTGAGAAATTTAGACCAAGAGTAGGGATGCTCTGTGACGAGCAGGGGAACACATTACATGGTCAAGTGGAAATGAAAACATGATGGAAACAGTACACAGAAGGAGATGAAAGGTTGGCAGGTTCATTCAGGCAAGAACCATATGAGGACTAACTGCCAATTTTAAAAAGTGAAGTGAAAACTGCACTCAGAGCACTTGGGGGAAATAGATCACCAAGAACAGGTGCCGTACCAATAGAGCTGCCTCAGTCTATGGAGACAGAATCTATTCTGGTTCTAACTAAAATCTATCAACAAATATGTAGAACAAAAGAATGGCCCACAGATTGGAGGAACGCTCAGGATACATTCCAGTTCCCAAGAAGGGGGACACCAGTGAATGCAGTAACCACATGATTATTGGGTTAACTTCACAGGCAAGCAAAGTCATGGTCAAAATCCTACAGCAGAGAGTTCTATCATATATGGAGCAAGAAATGCTAGGAGTCCAAGCTGGGTTCAGGAAAAGAAGAGGCCCTGGCGATCATGTTGCAAACATATGTTGGATAATAGAGTGCCACCAAGAATGTTAAAAGAAAATCAGCCTGTGCTTCGTAAATGATAGCAAAACCTTTGTTTTGTACATCATGAGAAACTATGGATCACTCTTAAAAAATGAGTGTGCCACAACATTTGATTGTCCTGATGCCTAACCCATATGCAGGACAAGAGGCTCTGTTAGGACAGTACGCAGAGAAACAGATGAGTTTCCAATTAGCAAGAGTGTCAAGCAAGGCTGCATTCTATCACTCTGTCTGTTTAACTTGAATTCTGAACATATACATAAAGCAGAGGTAGACTTAGAGGAAGGAGGCTGAAAATTGGAGGAAGGAACATCAGCAATTTAAGATGTGCAGATGACACCATTGTACTAGCAAAAAAGAGTGTAGACTTGGAGTGATTACTGAAGAAAGTCAAGGCAGAAAGTGCAAAGGCAGGTTACCGCTGAACTTTAAGGAAACAAAAATAATGACAATTTATATCACCTTAAAGCAGATAATGAAGACACTGAAATAGTTCAAGACTTTTTGTGCCTTGGCTCAGTCATTAATCAGAATGGAAACTCCAGTCAGAAAATCAGAAGAAGACTAGGATTTGGAAGGGCAGTTATGAAGGAACTAGGCAAGACCCTCAGGTGTCCAGATGTATCACTGAATATTAAAAGTTAGGATGGTCCATGCCATGGTGTTTCCAGTTTCTGTGCATGGTTGTGAAAGTTGAACACTGGAGGAAGCTGAGAGGAAGAACATCAACTCTGTTGGAAATATACTGGAGGAGAGTTCTGTGGATATCCTGGACTGTCAAAAAGACTAGTGCATAGGTCCTGGAGTAAACCAAGCATGAACTCTCCCTAGAAGTCAGGATGACTAAACGGAGGCTGTTGTACTTTGGACGTATCATGAGAAGACAGGACTCGCTAGGAAAGAGAATGATGCTTGGGAAGGCAGAAGACAGAAGGAAGAGAGGAAGACCACATTACAGATGGATGGACTCAGCCAAGGAAGCCACAATGGCTGCCCTGAGTCTGCAAGACCTGAGCTGGATGGTTGATAACCGAGTGACGTGGTAGTCTCTCATCCACAGGGTTGCCATAAGTTGAGGTCTATTTGACAGCAGTTAACAACAACATGTGGAAAATGAAGCAAGCTTGTTCTCTGCTGTTCCAGAGACTAGGACATGGAGCAGTGGCTTCAAACTACAGGGGAAAAAAAGATTATCATTTTTATAATCTTTATTTGTATCCCGCTTTTGCCCAGCATTGAACCTCAAAGCAGCTACATTGGGCCTCCGTTATTTAGATTCCACCAAAACATTAGGAAAAACTTCCTGACAATAAGAGCAAGTTGACAATGGAATGCCTTGGAGTGTGCGGGGGAGGTCTTGTTCCTTGGAGGATTTTAAGCAGAGGCTGGGTGGACATTTGTCAGTTGTGCTTTGATTGTGACTTCCTGTAGGGCAGAGTGGGATTGGATGGGATGACCCTTGAGGTCTCTCTTCCAACTCTAAGATTCTGTGAATGTGTGATTCCTGTATTTCCCCTTGGAAACAGACTGCCTGAGAACTTTATTGTAGAGTTTCTAACAGGGGCTGGTATTCAGGGTCCCCTTACTTTGCTTGGGAGGGGTAATGCCCTGATTGGAGATCTTAGCACTGACAAATGTCAGTGGCTGATCTCTCCTGGTCCAAAAGAAGAGGTGCTGCAGTGACCACCAAAGTGACTGAGATGCTCCCAGTACCAGCCTTATACGTCAAGGCCACATCTACTATTGCTAAACTGGTTGAGATTGAATATACTCCTTCCTCCATTGGTACATCAGCAACAAGTTATTACACTGCTATTTTCCACTGTCTTCCTTTAGCTGCAATCACAGTCTACTCCGCTCCTTCCCTTCTGATCTGCTCTCCTAGCTATTGTCACAGCAGCTTCTGTGATCAACCATGGAACTCAGTACCGAGTGTGATCGTGATACCATTGTACATGCAATTCTGATACCACTGAATATTCGCCTGGCAAAAGATAATATTATGACAGATAAAGCTTCCTCTGAGAGCATAAGGTGTTGGTCTCAGTCATGTGCTCACCACAGTTCTGATGCTTACAGCTGTGGCTGTTCCTCCTCCATCATGTCTCTGGATGAGTTGACATCTTCACCTGATGCACTGGTTGCTGATAGTTGGCCCAATTCTCTGTTGAATGAGAACGTGAAGTCCTTTGCAGACTAATGGAGATGGCAGGCTGTGGCACTGGAATTAGAGACACAGAAGCCTAAAGAGATCCTCCCTCTTGTCACAAGAATACTTCAGAAATCAACAAGACAACACCCAGCACAGTGCCCTTGATGATGGCCCTGAGGCTGTGGCTGGCCCTTCTTGTGTTGGTACTGGGCATTTGTCGGGGGCTCCAGAGCTGGCTGGGCCAACAGTTGATGCAGGCCAGTGGAAAAATAAGGCACTTGGAGTCCCAGAGACTGGCTGCATGGAAGATAAATCCGCCTCATGCAAGAAATACTGACCATACTGGAGCCTGCCTTGTACATTTAAGTCTTGTGATGCCAAGTGGAAAATATTCCATAAATTTCTGGAATCAGCTTTCATTTCAGTGGCTGACTTCACCATTACTCATGCCTTTAGTCTTTTACTACATCTTGGGGAAAAGGTCTTTCTAATGCTTTCCTCTGAATATATTTAGTGGCTCTCTTTCCCTTCTCTGTCTCCAGCAATGCTTCCTCTTCATTCGTTCATCCCCAGGTGAAGACATTTCTGAAAGCCTTGAGGAAAGTGCGCTCACCGTTCATCCTCTGGTTCCTTCATAGAGTGCAGGCACAGCATCTGGCTAAGGTGGGCGCTTGAGTGTTTATGCCAAGATCTGTCTTCCTTTTTGCTGTAACATCAGCTAGGCAAGCTCATGAGCCCAACACCTGAAGACCTGATCCTCTCCTCATTTGTTTCCATAAAGGTAAAGCAGTGCTTGGCCTGGATTTCTGTCTAAAATAGGGCCAGCTCTTCACCTCCCACAAGGCATCATCTTATCCAACATTCTCTCCTCAGACGTCTCCTTTTCATGTCTTAAGATCATGCGTGCTGCGTGTGTAGATGGGGCCTGTTCTGTAGACCGCAAAGCATCATTTTGACAAAATTCTGCCACACTTTTTATGTTACAGGGAAGCAAAGAGTGGCAAGCCTGTTTTCTTTCAGCGATTGGCGAAGTGGTTTGTTGGGACACTGAATGTAGCCACTCCTCTGTAACAAGGAAAAGTCATTTCTTTTGAGCAGGGGGCAGGATTTGGGTGGCCTCAAATTTAGCAGAGTTGCTGGTCCCAGCATCACCCACCGTTGGCTGAACTGGCTAGGACAACGGGGTGTTGCAATCCAGCAACATCTGCCGGGGGGGCACAGAATTTGTACCCTTGCATGAGAGCAGCTGCCGTGTCTCTGAGTTCTCTTTGTATTAGATCTCAGCCATCTCTTAGCCCTGATGAGTGCTTGGGTGGGAGACCACCAAGCACTCATACCAAGTTCTGTGTAGGCTCTGTTCGAGAAGAAGGAACTGGCAGAACCACCTCTGAGGATTCCTTGCCTGAGGAAAACCCTGTGAGAGTCAACAGGTGACTTGAAGGCACACACACACACACACACACACACACACACACTTTTATCTGATGCCTGCCTGACTTCCGTGCAGGTGTGTTCCTCTTCCGTCTCCTGTATGTGTGTGAATCACAGAGACCATGAAGAAATAACAGGCTCCTTACTGGTAACTGTGGCTCTGTTAAGAGCTTATGAACTCACACTGCCCTGAAAGGATTGCCAGTGTCTGTGCTCCTGTAATCTTTGTTTGATGATGGACAGTAAAAACGGGTGGGACAAGTGCCTCAAGACATTTGCTCAGCTCTGGACCGTCTGGGGTGGGCACAGGAAGGGACCCATATCTGTGAGTGCACCAGTGGCCGCTCAGAAAACCAGAGTGACCAGGAAGTAATATACTTTTGTTTGCCAGGTTATCTAAGCAGGTTCTTGAAGGAACCGTCCTGCTGGGAGGTGGGCATTTGCCAAAGTGAGTGAGGGCATGTCTTCTTACTGGGCATTGTATGCTTGGGGCATACCCTGTAGTAGATGGAGAAGTCCAGTGACAAAGAAGAAGGCAGCCAAGGATGCTTCTGTGAAGGAACCACCAGTGGGGAGGGGGAGCTAATGTCAATGGTAGGCACCTCCAGGGCTCATTCTGGTTGTGTTCTCTCTTCCCTACCAGGCAGCAGTTTTACATGAAGCCTTGCTGAGACATTGACAGTTTCTTCTCTTCTTTTCTTTGCAGGGACACAGCAGGGCAGGAACGGTTTCACACCATCACTACTTCCTACTACCGAGGAGCAATGGGCATCATGCTAGTGTATGACATCACCAATGCCAAAAGCTTCGAAAACATCAGCAAGTGGCTCAGAAACATAGATGAGGTGAGCCATGGGAGGGAGGGGACCCTCCTGCTGCGTGGGGAAGAATGGGTCATTTGGGAGAGAGCATATGTGTTTGCTTTGGTGGAAAGGACTGTGGCTTATTAAGCTCTGTATACTTTGGTAGGGACCTCTTTGTATCTAAAACCCCAATGGCTCTAGAAAACTTCCTGACCAGACTCCCCTTCCAAGTGTCCCCGGAAGACATTTCTTTAGTTTCCCTCGGAAGCTAGTTGCATTGTTAAACTGCTAAAATGCTTGCGAATTTTTTGGTTGGTATTTCTGTTAACCTAGTCTGTGTCATAGCAGAGGAAGCCTCATCAACCCCCGACCCTCAACATAATCATGTTGAGGAGGGAGTGGGCTTGTTTTCTGCTGCTCCAGAGACCAGGACAAGGAGTAATGGATTCAAACTGCAGGAAAGAAGATGCTACCTGAACCTCAGGAAGAACCTCCTGACGGTCAGGGCTGTCCAGCAGTAGAATCTGCTGCCTCAGAGTGTGGTGGAGTCTCCTTCTTTGGAGGTTTTTAAGCAGAGGCTGGATGACCATCTGTTGGGAATGCTTTGATGTGTGTTCCTGCATAGCAGGGGGTTTAACTGGGTGGCCCCTGGGGTCTCTTCCAACTCTGTGATTCTGTGATCCTCCCAGTACCTTAACTCATCATGTTATCAGTATCCCATCTGACCCTGATCTCTCGTTGACCCTGAGGGATCTGGCAGCATATATTTCACCATAAGCTTTCTGTGGATTCCAGTCCATCCCATCAGGTACAGGTGCATGAAGTGGACTGGAGTCCACTAAAAGGTATGCCAAGATATGTCAGCCTCAAAGACACTGCTGGATATCTTCCCCAGACCTTTCCTCCTTTTGCTAAAGCAGACTCACCTGGCTATCTCTTTCACGTAATTTACCCCAGTACTGGACCATCCCTCTCTTGCAGTTTGCTAGCAACCTTCCTCAGCTTGAAGTGACATTAGTTATTCCAAAGAATGATATGATCACAGCGTACAGCCTGCAGTGTTAGCAGTCCCCTGACCCCTGGCACTGCTTCCCAAGGTGGCAGAGCCCTTTGTTGCCTGCGGGAAGTTCTGAGAAAGATCAGAGGTATATGTGAAGGTCTCAGAGTAATGAAGTGGAAGAAGCTGACCCAGACAGTTACTGGAAATGACTTACCCTAATTAGTGCAGCCCTGCTTCAGTTGACAGGGAGTTCATTTAATATGCTGACCATTAAGTCCTGGCTCTTTCCTTCTTTTGATGGCACTTTTTACAGCCTAGATGTGTGATCCCTCCTTGCTTGGGAATGTTGATGGGAAGGTCTTGGCATCACGTTTTGCCCCAAGAGGAAGCCAGAAGACTTGTTCCCCCCGTGATGGAGAATGTCTCATAGAATCATAGAATCATAGAAATGTAGAGTTGGAAGAGACCACACGAGCCATCCAGTCCAACCCCCTGCCATGCAGGAACACCCTCAAAGCAGTCCCAACAGATGGCCATCCAGCCTCTGCTTAAAAACCTCCAAAGAAGGAGATTCCAGCACACTCTGAGGCAGCGTATTCCACTGCCGGACAGCTCTGACTGTCAGGAAGTTCTTCCTGAGGTTCAGCTGGAATCCCCTTTCCTGCAGCTTGAATCCATTGCTCCTTGTCCTGGTCTCTGGAGCAGCGGTAAACATTGCTGCAGAATCCATGCACAGAAGGGCAGTTACTCATGTCACGTATTTGTCTGCTGCTCTTTGTGTGAAGCCCCGCAGAGTGGTGAGAAGAAATGGGCACACTGGCTTGGCAGCCCACAGAAGAGAGGGGAAGAGGAGGCTCTCGTAGGCAGATGTGGAAGGAGAGCAAAGCCCTGTGGTGGCTGCTCATGGTTCTCAGTTCTGCAGGAGAACCTCTCGTTGGTCAGGTGGTGGGGCCAGCCTCCCTCTTAGCTAGCTTTGCCCTCTGCACGCCTGATCACACCCAGCCTTGCCTTTGGCAGGTGTAGGACTGTAGGCAGACATACTGGCCAGGGCTTGAGCAAGCTGTCTGTTGAAGCCAGGTGTGGGATGAAGAGGGGAGGGAGGGGAGGACTTAGGCCTGATGCTCACTGGGAGCTGTCCATTGAGGAATGGGGGCAGGGGGTGAAGACGGGTTTCGTTCAGCAGACTGGGTCTGAAGCCCACTCGTTGCCAACCTAGTCAGCACCGCAAAGCGTGGCAAAGGCAGCAAATAGTGCAGGGGTGAGGAAAGGGTGGCCATGAGCCACATGCTGCCCCCAGAGTCCCTTTTAAAACCAAAAAGGATTCCTTGCACCACAGGAATTACGGAGGAGCAGGTTTACTATATCGTAGAGTTGGAAGAAACCCCAAGGGCTATTCAGTCCAACCCCATTCTGCTGTCCAGGAAGACACAGTCAAAGCATTCCCCTGGACAGATGGCCATGCAGCCTCTCTTTAAAAACTTCCAATGAAGGAAGAGACTCCACCACACTCCATTGAGGCAACAGCAGATTGCACGGTCAGACTGCTCTTACCATTAGGAAGTGTAGATGGAATCTCTTTTCCTGACATTTGAATCCACTGTTCCATGTCCTAGTCTCTGGAGCAGCAGAAGACAAGCTTGCTCCATCTTCCAGATGACATCCTTTGAAATATTTAAACGTGACTAGCATGTCACCTGTACATCTTCTCTTCTCCAGGCTAAACATACTCCAGTCCCTGAGCCACTCCTCCTCACAGGGCTTTATGGTTTCCAGGCCATATATTTGGAGCAGGGCTGTTTGGGCCCGGAAGAGACTGTTTTGGGCTTCCCGTTTATCTTTTCTTTGGAAAGAGGCCTCTCCTGTACTTAAAATAGCCTGGGAGGGTCCAAGTCCACTTTCTGTGCACAGGGGGGTGCAGCCCTCCAGAGTCCCACAGGGGGGCAGTGCAACTCTGCAGTACCCCCTCCTGGTTGCTGGAGCGTGAGGCAGAAGCTCCTGCAGACCCCCTCCTCTTGCAGCAGACGGTGAGTGTGACCACTTAGATAGCTTTGCTTGTCTTGGTCTTTTCACTGTTATTCATGCGTTGGTCAGTTAGGTTGGTGCGTAAACGCTTTCTGTCTCTTCATATTTGTATTTATTGGTTACTTGCAACAGCAGCCATTATCTTGCTCTTATGTTTATGCAGTGGTTGGAATAGCTAACGAGTCCAAAGTCACAATAGAATACCACAGAATTACAAAACATAAGAAAAAGCAAGTGGATTAGTACATATAAAGTGTTGCATCTGACCTGCGGAGCACATGCCTGCCTGAACAGGAAAGTACTACATGAGGTGATGCCAACTCAGGACTTAGCCTTACTGTCTGCCAGACTGAGGGGTGGTCACCCCTTTTAACTAAAGGTCAGCTGAAGAGAATCCGTTTCTTCCACATAACCCCCCAAGTCCTGTTTAGTCAGTTGCAGCATAAAGCCAGCTTGATTTTTATTCCACCCCCGTCACTTTTGCTGTACCCTAGAATCTTGGTGGCGGCAGCCAAGTGAGCTGGGTTTTGCTCCTCAGGAAACAGAGATGTTCCCCTTCACTGAATAACTGGGCGCATCAAAACCTTGCTTGGCTCCCTGTTAACATCTCTGGTGGGAGTAGCCACCTGTCTTCCTTCTGTGTGTAGGAAACCTCTGGGAGCTGTGCTCTGGCAGGTAAATGCCTCACCCCATGGTAGACTATTGATGTGGAACTGGTTTTGCAGGCTATCTCTGCCCATGTGTCTCTGGTAGCTCAGCTGAGGGGTTGAGTCAGTGTTTGAACAACTACCATGGTGATCCAGAAGAGCCCCCAGCTAGGGGCTGACCAAAACAATTTGGCAGTCATGGTTTGCAAAGTTCAGTTCTGAAGCCAGAAAATGTGTGTATAGGGAGACAGGAAGTGGACCTAGGTGACTCACTTTACTCAAGTGACTAAGGCACGGAGAGTTTTTCAGCAGAGTGTCTGGTTCACTTGGACAAGAATCAGGAAGTAGAATCAGGAAATCTTGGCCTCCTGTGTGTTATCTACCTGGATTCAGGATATCTCTCTTCCTGAACACTACATTGTAGATCCCACTGAAAGGGATGATTCCACGGCCAGGGTTCAGATCCCCGCTTGTGCATGGAAACCCACTGGATGCCTGTGGGCAAGTCACATTCTCTTAGCCTCAGAAGGAGACAAAGGCAAGCCCTCTCTGAGCAGATCTTGCCAAGAAAATTCCAGGATGGGTTTGCCTCAAGGTTGCCATAAGTTGGAGATGACTTGAAGGCACAGCACAACAGGAACAATGCTGTATCTGTTGGATGGATGGCTTTCATTACAGTGCTGAGCAGAAACTTAACGCAGTGTTCTTTGTTCTCCCTCCAGCATGCCAATGAAGATGTGGAGAGGATGCTTCTAGGAAACAAGTGCGACATGGATGACAAGAGGGTGGTACCCAAAACTAAAGGCGAGCAGGTGAGTGGCATCTCTATGGGAGGTGTGCTGCTGGTGGGGAAGTCTGCAAAGGAGGCCCCTGGCTTCTTTCTGGGGGGTCTTGAGCTCGGTTTCAGTCACCAGGAGGAACTCTTGAGGGCAGCTTTCCTTTCAGGTGGTCTCCCTTGGGTGTGTGGGGGTCTTGCAGCTGGAAGGCTACCTTTGATAAATTTCTGCAGACCCAGCCACTGTCCAGCTGAGCCCGTTGCACATGCTTCATAGAAGTCTCCTTTTGTTACCCACTAGTATGGCAGGAAGTTTGCCTGGCTGTTGAGACATATAAGACTTACATGCGGAACCAGTGGAAATGACTTTCAGTTCAACTACTTCCAGTATCACAATGTAATGTTGGGCATCAATGAGTGCTGGAAAATCTGCCACTACCACACACACAGCCTCTCTGCCTTTCGGGGGAGGCCATAGGTGCCAGCAGGCAGGCCATCTTTCAGGCTGATGCCAAAAGTCATCTCAGGAGGCAAGGATGACTCAGTCTGGCTGTAATTTAAGCAAGTGTCTGCTGAGAATATGCCGCTTTGCTGAATTTTGTGCCTTGCTAAATAAGTTCAGTGTTCAGGGTTAGTAAATCCCTTCATTTTAAGAGGGCTGCTTGTGATCTTGTAGCAGATTGAAACACAGACCCTCCGTCAATTTCTTGTGAGGGCTGTCAGTTTCTCCACAGTTTATGAGGCTGGCTGGTCCTTGCCATCTGCTTAGCATCCAGTGGCTGACCAAAGCCAGCCACATGGGGAGGCCAGATGGGGGGAAGGTGCTTCCACTCCCCCTCAAGCTCCATGCCAGGCCTTTGTCTTGGATGAGAAGTCCATCTTGGCTCTTATCGTGAGACTTGGCTGGTGGAAGTGACAGGCCTCCTTGCGGCTGGATGCTCAAGGTTAGGATGGCCAAGGGTAGGGTGGGGATTTTACCATCATCTGTTAAAAAAAATAATTCTTGCTGACCTGGTGCCCCATCTCTAGCAAATGATTGAGTATTTATACCGAGTGGTATTTGCCAGGCACAGTGGGTTGGAGTTCTTTCCGTTTGGCTGCCTGATTAGGCAGGCAGAGGTTAGAGGAAGATCTCCTGGCAGCTTTCTGGGTGATCTGTATTAGATCAGAAGTGAGCAACTGTGGAAGGCGAGGGGACCACGTTAGCCCTCCTGGAGAACTTGAGGGGAGTTGTACCCCCAGTGCACCTGCTCCCAAAAACACCGCTATTTTTTTGCCCCCAAATGCTCTCTAGAGAATGTGGGGTTGTTTTCACCATGTTTTTGGGCCTCTCTGGCCCTCTAGGGGGTATTTGGGGACAAATAAGTCTGTTTCGACTTCCGGGGGCGGGGGTTCGGGTGCAGACTTCATATCTGGTGGAAATGTCTTCCATGTTTTCCTTGTTGTGGTTTTAGAGCAATTTTTTTTACCCCTTCAAGTCCACAAAATGACCGGAGGGGAGGCTGCATGCAGCCTGTTGGCTTCTCTTTGCCCACCTCCCAGTTCTTAGTTCTTTAATAGCCACCTTGTTTCTTTAAAACATCCAGCAAAACTAGGCTGTGGAAAGGAAGAAACCTTTGTGTCCGCAGGAGCAGACTCTTGTCTGAAAGAACAGAGAGTTCCGAACTGGTACTGAAAACAAATTCCTCCATTTAAAAGGTGCCTAGAGGCAGCACCCTGCTTTTAGTCTCAATCTTTTGCACCTGGCTCAGGTCAGTAGCATTACAGTTTAAGGGGGGCGGGGCAAAGTAAATCTAACAACCCTCAAGTCTGCGTGATCTAACAGATTCTTAGACTGTTCTCACAGAAGTGGGGGGTCATGTATATGAAACCCTAAGACTTCTTAACTCAAGTTAAGAGAAACAGATTTAAATGTACTTGGGACCGACAGCCAGCTAGGAAAGCAAGACAAAAATCCTTGGTGGCCCCTGGCTGAAGCAGTTTCTCCCCACTTTTACAGAAGGAGACTTTGTCTTCTCAGACTTTCCCCTGGCTCAGGAAACAGGGACCAGATCCTTCAGGAACCAACCTCAACAGCCAGCACCCCACTGGGAGCAGAAGAGGGTCTGGAAGAACAGACAGACCCAGGACAGAGGCAGGAAAACTTTCCTACGCTGACCCTCAAAGGTTGCAGATGTTTTAGCACTTCTGCAGCCCACACAAAGCTTGACTGGCACGGGGTCTTCCCCTTGATCTTCTGTAACCTCGTGCCGCCTTTTGTGGTAAATTAATCCCTTGTCATCTGGGGTGCCTTGGTTTGCAGCCACCAAATAATGCATGAGGGGCATTATCACGGTGTGGTTGAGCATTATTTGCAGATGAGGCTTCACATCTGGTAGAGGAGTTGACCTTGAAGAGCAGCTCAGGAAAGTTAAACTGTCACTGTGTGCCCCCCATTCCCTCGTGAAGAGATACAGTTTGGCAGGACAGTTCAGCACTGGGGTGGTGCCCCATATTTGTAGCTGTTGTGCCCCCCATGAGTGTTCTGATTGCTGCTCTGCCCCAGCTTTTCCCAACCAGGTGGTCCCCGAGTCTGTTGAAACTGCAGCTCCCATGGTGTGATGTTGGGGATGATGGGGGTTGTGCGCCAGTCCCAACACCAGGATGGGGAAGGCTATTCTGTGCAGCCTGGGCACCGACTCTTTCAAAAGCTTATCCTTCAGAGCACAAAATGCACTGTCAAATTCTTCTGGGTAATTTTGGAAGGGCAGAAGAAACTTCTAGGTTTCTGGGCTTTATCTGGAATATCATTATTGTTTGTGTTTTCAATTGTGCTCTGCAGTTGTGTGTGTTAAAACGATGTAACACTTGATCTGAATTAAATCAGTGAAGCAGTCTGGTCGTATGTAAGCTGCTTTTGGCAGTGTTGGTCGTGCAGCGGTTCCATAGCTGCCTTCTCACTTTGGCTCCACAGCTGTTGCATTGGGGATCAGCAGAAATGAACCGGCTGCCCCTGGCTGATGCTGATGTGTAACAACTGCAGGAAATGTTTTTCTGGCCTAACCGACTGACTTTCTCCTTTTGACCTAGATTGCAAGGGAGCACGGTATTAGATTTTTCGAAACTAGTGCAAAAGCAAATATAAACATTGAGAAGGCATTCCTCACGTTAGCAGAAGACATTCTTCGAAAGGTAACTGGAGAACTGCTTGCTTTAACGGAGGGGGAGGCGGGGGAGGCAGCTGTGTGTTGTGGGGGGTGGGGTTAATTTTTGACCCTGGTGGGCGTGGTGGTGGGGGGCTGGTCTACCCAAGTCACATGACCTCATTTTTTCTGTAGTCATTTATAGCAGGAACTTGGATTTTGGGGGCAGCCGCAGGCATTTGAGGAGAGTTGCTTGGAAGGGTTCAGGGCAGAAAACTGCCTGAAAATTGTGCTGGATTTTAAAGAAAAATATTGTGCACTGGGCGCTTCTGAGGGCCTTCCTCAAACCTTCAGGGGCCCCTTGCAGCGTTCAGGCCTCACATTCCCTACCCCAGAGTAGCAGAATGTGCGGTGGCAGAGAGCAGGGCCATTGAGAGTCACTCAGTGGCGCTACGTGGTGTTGTATGCCTTTCAAGTTATTTCTCACTTACAGCGACCTTAAAGCAAATCTATCACAGGGTATTCTTGGCAAGATTTTTTGGGGGGAAGTTGCCTTCCTCTGAGGCTGAGATAGTGTGACTTGTCCAGGGTCATAGCATCCTAGAGTTGGAAGAGACCCTGAGGGCCATCCAGTCCAGCCCCAGTCTGCTGTTCAGGGATACGTAACCCGAGCACCTCCTTTGACACATGGCCATCCTGCCCCTCTTTAAAAACCTCCAAAGAAGAGGAGACTCCACCATGCTTTGTCATGGCTGAGTGGGAATTTGAACCCAGGCCTTTCAGGATCTAGTCCAGCACTCAGAAAACTGCACCATGCTGACTCTGTGCTTAGTGACTCAAGGTGGGCAAAACTTTGTGCCCCCAGTTTGCCACAGATGTCTGAGTGTGGAATGGGGGGGGTTGGACTCATCTTCCTCCTCCTCCTCCTGCTTTGGAGAGCAGCGTCTCTTGGGAGGTTAGATTGCTGTATTGCTGGGAGGCAGGTGGTTGGACTAGAGGGTCTTTGCCTTCCCTTCAAGCATTGTCAGTTCTGCCATGTCACCCACCAGCTCACAAGAAAAACAGCCTGCCTTGCAAGGTGTTTATGGGGATGCACATAGCGGGCAGAGCTGTGCAGTGGGCTGAAGCCACAAAGACACAGGCGCAGGGCTTTGCTGAGAATTCCTACCTGCTGCGTTTAGCTTAAGAGGAAGGCGGGGGCTCTGGCCGCCTTCCTCTAACAAACCACCATGGTTTGTGAGTGTGGATTCATGACAGATGAAACCTCCCCCCGTCCCTGTGGTGGGAGCAGATGCTGGCTGGGTATCCAGGCCAACTGCATTACGTTCGTCTGTTGCATTGCAAAGGGAACTGAAGATGGGAGGGTGGGGGCCTGGCAAGGCTCTCTGTGAGTGAGGTTGAGGTTTGTAGCACAGGATAGCTACAGTAGCAGTCTAGGACAATTAACGAATAACGTGGTTTTACAGGCATCCCCCGCTTATGGGGCGTGTTAGAGACCAGAGCACTCCCAGAAAGTGGAATTGGTTGAAAAGTGGAGCCCAGTCTTTTTCCTGTAGTGAACAGGAGGAAATCATGGAGGCTGGCTTGGGACTGGCTGCGCATATGTATACTGCTTGCAAAGTCTGTCATTTGGCTTGGCACCCTCCTTCCCTTGTCAGCTTGCTGTGCACCATGCCATGATCCAGAGCGAGATAAGGGGGGAAAAGGCCCCAAACTGACTGACAGACTTTGCCAGCGGCACACATGTAAGCAGTCTCAAGCGAGCCTCTGTAGGCAAGAAGAACTGACGAAAGAGATCAAATTAATGGAGTGTGTCTGTGATTTACGAGTGTCAAAAGAGTGGAGTGCTGAAAATTTGAGTCAACAAAAGAGCAGGGTTCAGCTCTAACTGTATCAATGGATTGTTCTTTTATAATATTACTGATGTTTGTGTATGTTTTTAACCTGCCCTGGTTGTAGTAATTTGCAGCCTGCCTTGAATCCCCGTATTGAGGGAAAGGAGGGATGTAAATTCTGGCCCTCTGGATCCTCCTGCCGACCCAACAGCTTCCTCTGTCTTGTCACCAGAAGTGTGGAAGGATCTCTTGTCGTGCTCGTTTGCTGAGCAGCCGAGACATGCCTTTGGAGTCTTGACTTAACTCCCCTGTGTTGCTTTTATCCTTTTTGTTCCTTCTCTTCTTCTTTTCGCAGACCCCTGTAAAAGAGCCCAACAGTGAAAACGTAGATATCAGCAGTGGAGGCGGTGTGACCGGCTGGAAGACCAAGTGCTGCTGAATGGGCTCCCCTTGCCAAGCGCCCTCCGTCGCCCTTCCTCCTCCTCCTCCTCCTCCTCCTCCTCTTCTTGCTGCGGATTAAACCACTTTGCCCATTTTTAACCTTAAATATATATTTTTTTTGTCGTTGTCGTTCCTCATCTTAACATGGCTTCTCCTTTCCTTTGTTCTTCTGTTAGGGAGAGCTCACTGACTATAGTCTTCTCGAAACAAAACTGTATCAAAATCATGTCTGACTTTATTTTTAATGTACCAGCTCAAATTGAGATCTTGTTCTGGTTGTATTATAGCCCAGTCTTAACATTAAAGTTTAGAGCGATCATTTCAGCTCTGGTTCTGCAAAATTGTACAAGAATAAAAAAGAAGTACGTAGCGTTAACAGTTTTATTTTGTACAACTGTGGGGATTTGTTATGGATACTGTGCTTTAAGTCACCATATTTGCATTTGCAGAAAAGGAAGGGAAAAAAACTCATTCGCCTTGAGTATGTAAATGGGGTTTATTTTGTCCTGTGCCTTACATGGAAAGGAACTTTGGTTCTCCCCCCACCTTCTTCTGCTTCTTCTTCTCTGTTCTGGCAAACACAAGACCGGACCCCGTTGTCCTGGGGCAGCTTCCCTGCCATTGATGTAGTGAATTGAGGACAACCAGGGCAAAAGCAAGATGCCGCAGCCTGTTGGGGGTCTGCTCTCCTGGGAAGGGGTGCTGAAACGCTCCCCAGTTCCTGCTGCCACTTTTTTTCTCTCTGGCACTGGCACTCCCCTTCCCCTCCCCTTTTTGCCTGCATGCTGGTTTTGATTTTTTTCTTAATGGTGTGATGTGTTAAGAGATGGCAATGCACTGTGTTTGCCAAATTTAATTCAAAGCACTGATCACGGATCTAGCTTTCTGAGATGAAACGTGAAGTATCTACTAACCTTTTTGTCTAGCGAACATTGGGCCAATTACTATGTCCCCCCTCCCACCCCCCCTCCCCCCTCCCACATAGTTATTGGGGCTTATGATATGGAAGAGTTAATTGCATGCACACTAGTTTTCTATGGAGGATGATGTGGCTGTTGTCTTATCTTTGTGTACGACTATGCCATGGCAGGTCCCAAATCCGCAGCCGTCAATATGAATTTGGTTTTCTTTGCTGCTCTAAGCAGGTGACTCAGTAGCCTAGGAAATATTTAATATGGGGGACAGGCATGGGGTGAGGGGGAGAAAGAGGGCAGGTGAGTTGGATGGTCATACCCCTAGAGTGCGCTCCTTCTGTGTTAAGTTCTTCACAATAAAACAAAAATCCCTTGTTTACAACTTTGGGCAACTGTAACTTCTTTCAACAGCTGGCAAGCAAAAGGCAGCAATGTAAAATATATATCTGCGCAAGCATCTGGGTGCATTCTGCTTTTGGGGTGGGCGGGCCTTGGGGATGGGTGGCTTGCTTTCCCAGTTTTCTGCCTGGCCTCTCGTTCTGGCTTGGCTGGAACGGCCAAGGAGACAGCGATGTCACAACGCCGGCGGGGGGGGGGGTGTAAGAGAGAAAATGAGACAGAAACAGAGAGAGAGAGAGAGAGTTCCTTCTGGGAGACCAGAGGCGAGAGGCCAAGGGTCGGCATCTCTGCGGCCCCTGTCCCCACCCCCACCCCGAATTTGAGTGCCTTGCCAGGTAGTCATCCACTTTTGGGCCCACCTGTAGATGCCGCAGGGCCGGAGGATGCCGGCATCAAAAGGATTTCCTGTGAGCCCCTCTTCTTCCTCTCCCCCCCCCTTCTATTCTGAGAGATGGGCTTGAGGGTGACCATTCTGCCTTTTCTTTAGGAAATTTCTTCCCCGGATCCAATCAGCTCATGGCACTGACTATAATTCTAATGAATTCTATGAAAGCATTTGGAACTTGAGCCTCGTTGGCCAGGCGTCCTCTGCGTGGTTGTGGTCCTGTCCCCTCCTCCTCCTCCTCCTCCTCCTCCTCCTCCTGCTTTGTTTGGCTGTCTTCTGTCTCTCCTCCCTTGTGCTCGTTCATCTTTCCCAGCTGAGTGGCTGTTGAAGCAAAGGCAGAAAGGCCGGGGACTGGAAGGGAGGGAGCGGCGCTGTGTTTGTTCCTCACATTTTGATGTACTGATTAGTGTTGTAAATAGAAATGGCTACCTTGTCCAATCTGCACTTTCTAACATTATCACAGGGGGAAAAAAAGGGAATATGGAGTATGCATCATCTTTTCTTTTTCTTTTTTTAAATAACATTTGTTTAATACGTGCGCTTTTGATTTGCTTCCTGGGCCTTGCCCCTCCTGTACAAGTCTCTCTAAAAATTCTTTGTAAAAGCTGTCTTCATTAAGCACCGAGCAGTTAAAAGCAAAACAGTCCACTCTCTGGTACTACTAGCTAAAAATTCATATTCTACTTAACAAGGTAAATAAACTTAAATATTTCTATCCTGTCTATTTCTGTTCATCTTGAAGATGCGATCTGGGTTTTCTTGGCTTTCAGACTCCCCGCTTCTACCTGCACAAGGTAAACAGGCCAGTGCTGGCTGCCCCGGGTATCTCTCCATCATCAGAGAGTTAATCTGCTGGGGGGAGGGAAGCAGCAAAAACGAGCCCTGCAAGGTGGGGGACTTTTTTAGCTCACGCACTGTGGCTCACAGCACAACACTGAGATGGAAACAGGTTTTGGCTGCACAGATAGGTACAAAGCTTGGGAAAGTTTCTAATTATTCCTGGACTCTCTTAGGCAACAGGGGGATGAGAATTTCTAGCAGCAGTCGTCCCTAAGGGTAACTTTTCCAAGCTCTGGGCAAGAAGAGTTGGCCTGTCGTCCTGCAGTTTGTCCATATTTTTAAAAATGCAGGTTTTTTCCCTGTTACCAAAAACCAAGTGGCTGATGCTGTAATTCTTGTACCCTCCATCCCCTTCTTTCTTTCTTCCTTTGCTTGCAGCGCCCTGCCTTCGCCTCAGAGAGACAGTGTGTGCACTGGTTGGAGCATTGAACGAGCACCCCGGGAAACCCAAGGTTGACTCCCTCCTCAGCTGCAGAAACCCACCTTCTCAGCTTCAGAGAAAGGCAGTGGTGGGAAGCGTCCACTGAAGGACTCTTTCCTGGGGTGGGGCAGCTGTGAGTCAGAGCAGCTTGGAAGGCTGAGGCCGGCCTCGTGCCAGGGTTGGAGTGCTGGGCCGGGGCTCAAACCCTCACTAAAGCCCGGGGACCCCCTGGTTGAGTCGGGGGGGGGGAGGCACACACTTTTAGACTCAGAGGCGGGTGAGGGGAGAACCTGTGATTAAGCCTCACCAAAAAATTAAAACCCTGGGGGAGGGTCACTGTCTGTCAGAGTGGAGGAAGAGACCGGCTTTCTTTTCTTTCTTTGCCTTCAGGCGCTGCTTCATCAGAGTCAAAGCAAAGGTGAGATGTACTGCATCTGGTTGGAGCCATTGCCTGAGTGTGGAGGGGTCACCCTTAGGGTCCCGGGGGCTTTTCCCTTCCTTTCATTGAGAGCTGACCCTGGACCAAGGGCGATGTGTTACCCTGTGAATTGGGGGTCCCGGGAGGGGCACCCAAACAAACACAACCAAGATGGGGAAATTAGCTGGAACGCTCTCTTAGCTGGCGAGAGGCAGGGTAACTTAGCGGGGATCTTTTACCCTATGTATACAGGTTCAGGTCAGTAAGCAGTCAGTTTAAATTAGCAATAATATTTATTAAACAGATAGCAAGTATTAAGAAAACACAACCTCACAGCTAACTAAGAAATAGGAAATAAGAGTTGTGGGGGAATGGGTGATACGTCACCTATCTCGCAGTCCTGGAGAAGTCCAATGGAGGGAGGGAAACTCGGCACGGCGGCCGAGGGGAGCTCGCAGAACGAAGCGACGGCAAGGCTGGATGGTACTCCAGAGCAGTCCGAGGAAGCTCTCAGAGCTTGGGGGTTTTTATGAGGGAAGGTATGACCGTGGGCTAGTCTGGTCTTGGGCGAAGACAATGAGTTTTGGGCTTGAGACAATGTCTCCGAAAGGTCAGAATTTACATGATTGAGTCAAGGTCCGAATTGACAGCAGTATGGCCAGTATGTAAATGCAGCTAGCTTGGCAGTTCAGCGCTCAGCTCACCAAGATGCCTGCTCGGGGCAGAGGTCTTTTTGTTTTAACGTGCATTTGTAATGAAGGTGTTTGTTTTGGGAGGTCTCCTAAAGCAGATCTGGCAGTTTCTGGCTTGCTTAGGTGTAAACAGAAATGATTCAGCATTTAATAGCCATGCCTAGCGTCGTGCTTGTTCGGTGGCCTCACGAACACTTGGCTGGTGGCAGAGCAGGGCCGAATTATGATACTGAAATGATATCTAAAGGTTACCAAAGGCCAGGCCAGTTCACGGTGGTAACAGATGCCAGTATCTGGAGGTGAGGGCTTAGCATTACTGGGAGGCCCCTTGCCTACCGATCGGCTGGTGGAGTCTTGCGGGGTGAGGGGGCGGGTAAGAGCCCTCTTGGAGTGAGCCATACTGGCAAGAGGGGTGCTTGTCATGGCCTCTCCAGGACAAATCCCAACGTGTTGAGCTTCCCACGCTCCCAGCTCTACTAACCCTTCCGTTCCTGGTCTGCAACGGATTTCACAGCCAGCCTGGTGGGAGCTGCCTCCACTCCCACCCCACCACCCACCACCCTGCCCCCTGAAACAAGTGCCAACCATGGTGGTCAATGGCTGGCCTGTGAATGGGCCCCCTCTGTCCCTCAAGCACCAGGTCCCTCAGCAAAGTGGAGTTCTACCCCAGGAGCCCGGCCTGGTATGCCTTAGAGCAGGCTGCATTCTTCGCTCCTTTTTAGGAGCAGGACATTTACAAATTTATCAATGAAAATCATTTTGCAGATCATCACTTTCAGAGGCAGAGCGTAAGTTATTACAGAGTGCTTCAGTCCCACCCCCAAAAGCAAAGTGCATGCATCTGTGCACCAGCAGAGACCTTGGTAAGGGGTTAGATTTGCAAATCAAGATTGATAAGGAGCTAGTCAGGAATCTGCTAGTTAACCTAAACAAGTTCAGGGCTGCAGGGCTGCATGAACTGCGTCCAAAAGAGCTTGCTGGGTTACTCTGTGAACCCCGTGCCATCGTTTTGTAGAAATCTTGGAGAACAGGTGAGGTGCCAGAGCGCTCAAGACAAGCAAACATTGTCCCTTTCTCCAAACATGGTCCACAAGAAGAAACCTACAGGGAACTACGACCAGTCATCCTGACCTCAGTACCAGGAAAAATACTACAATGGGTTATAAAGGAATCTGTCTGCAAGTATCTGCATGACAGTGCAGTGATACAGCCGGAGCCAGCATGAGTCAGTCAAGAACAAATCCTGCTAATCATCCATCTTTTTTGGATCAGGTCACTAGTTTAATAGATGGTGGAAATGCTGTAGATGTCACATACCTGCTTTTCAGCAAAGTATTTGAGCAGGTCCCCCGTAATATTTTGATTAGCAAACTGATTAAATATTGAATGGGTGGGAATATTTCAAATGGGCCCATAATTAGTTAGAAACTGTTCAAAGAGTCATCGTCAATGGCTGTGCTTAAGGTGGACTCGGGCGGAGTAATGCAAGGTTGATGCTTTTCAATATTTTAATCAATGATTCAGATGATGGACCGGAGGGAATCCTTATCAATTTTGCAGGTGATACAAAACTGGGAGCTGTGGCTAACCAATTGGAAGACAGGAAAAGAATTCAAAAGGCCACAGGGCCTAGAAAAGCAGAAAACGGGGCTCAATAGTTTTAAATTACTGCCTAGTCAGCCTGACATCAATACCAGGAAAGGTCCTAGGGCAGGTCAGTAAACAGGCAGTCTGTATGCACTTAGAAGGGAATGCCGTGATCACTAAAAGTCAACGTGGGTTTCTCAGAAACAAGCCTTGCCAGATTAATCTTACCTCTCTTTCTCTTGATAGTGTTGCTAGCTTGGTAGATGAAGGGAATACTGTGGATATAGCATATCTTGACTTCAGTAATGCCTTTGACAAGGACCCCAAAGAAGCCAGTGAAATCTGCGATAGACGATGCTACTGTTTGGTGGATTTGTAACTGGTTGACCATCCAAACCCAAAGGACCAAAGGGTGCTCACCAGTGGCTGCTTTTCATCCTGGAGAGAAGTGGCTTTTGGGGGGTGCCACAGGGCTCTGTCCTGGGCCCAGGGCTATTCAACATCTTCATCAGTGACTGGGATGAAGGAGTGGAGGGCATGCTGATCGAATCTGGAGATGACACCAAATTGGGAGGGGTTGCTAATACCCCAGAGGACAGGATCAAAATTCAAAATGACCTTGACAAGTTGGAGAGCTGGGCCAAAGCTAGCAAAATGAATTTCAACAGAGAGAAATGTAAGGTCTTGCATTTTGGCAGAAAAGAAATGCATAAATATAGGATGGGGGATGCGTGCCTGAGTAGCAGTACGTGTGAAAGGGATCTAGCAGGCTTGGTGGAATAAAAAAATGAATGCTGCATCAATAGGAGGATAGGGGCTAGGTCAAGGGAAGGAATCAAAGGAGGAATCCTGTGTCCAGGTCTGGGCACCACAGCTCAGAAAGGATATTGACGAGCTGGAACGTCTCCAAAGGGAGAGCAACCAAAATGGCAGAAGGCCTGAAAACCATGAAGCCGCATGAAGAGAAGCTGAGGGAGCTGGGTTGGTTTAGCCTGGAGAAAAGAAGAAGCGGTGAAATGATAGCCGTGTTTAAATATTTGGAGTGATGTCATATGGAGGATGGAGCAAGCCTATTTTCTGCTGTCCTAGAGACTAGGACATGGAACAATGGTTTCAAACTTCAGGAAAGCAAGATTCTGTCTAAATGTTAGGAAGAACTTCCTGATAGTAAGAGCAGTTCAACAGTGGTGTCTGCTGCTTCCTCCATGGAGTGCGGTGGAGTCTCCTTCTTTGGAAGCTTTTAAACAGAGGCCGGATGGCCATCTGTGGGGATTGCTTTGATTGTGTCTTCCTGCCTGGCAGAATGGGATTGGACTGGATGGCCCTTGGGGTCTTGTTCACTTCTATATTTCTATGATTGTAAATGCAAAATTCTACATTTAGGCCACAAAACAAATGCACATTTATAGGATAGGACTACTTGGCTTAGCATCAGTCCATGTGAAAAGGACCTTGGGATTATTGTTGATTGTAATTAGAACATGACACAGCAATGTGATGCTGCAGCAAAGAAGTCAGATAATAGATCTGTAGAGAGCCAGTGGTTTGACTGTCAGACTACGACTCTGGAAACCAGGGTTCGATTCCCTACTTGGCCATGGAAACCCACTGGGTAACACACTCTCAGGCCCAGGAAACCTTGTGATAGGCTTGTCTTAGGGTTGCCATAAGTCAGAAAACAATCTGAAGGCACACAACAATGAAATTTCCAAGACAGGGGAGGTTGTTAGTCCCACTTCATTCTGCCTGCTAGTCAGGTGACAAGGATGAAAAGAGAGATGTGGAACAAAACCTTTGATGAGAGGTGGAAGGAGCTGGGCATGTTCAGCTTGGTGAGGAGAAGACTGAGGGGGCGGCAGTGGCAGGATTGCACACTCTAAATACCTCCAGGGCTGTCCCGGAGAGGAGACAGTAGACCTTTTCTCTGCTGCCCCAGAGGGTAGGACCAGGTCTAAGTTAACAAGAGGGTAGATTTCAATGCAGCATTGGAAGGACAGTGAGAGCAGCTTAACAATGGAACCATTGCCTAGAGAGGTGGGGTTGAGTCTCCTTCTCGGGACGTCTTGCAAAAGAATTTGGACGCCTACCTGCTGCTGGGGATGCTCTGACTGGAGATCCTGCACTGAGCAGAGGGCTGGACTCAGTGGCCTGTGAAATGCCTTCCAACTCAAGGCTTCTATAACTATTGTATAAAATACACACACACAAACACACGCATACGTATTGCCAGTGTTTAGACTTCACCTACTTCCTGAAAATATTAATCAGCTGTCTGATAAATGTAAACTGCTTTCTTGGCCCATTTTGTCAGTTTAGCCCAGTGGTGGGAATCTTGCAGCCCTCCAGATATTGTTGGACTGTAGCTCCCATCAATCCACCATCATTAATGGTGAGGAACAATGTGAGGTACGGTCCAAGAGGGCCACCGTTTCCCCTCCTGTGCTTCAGAATTACGTTGTAATGTCCTCCATGTACTGTATGTACAATCCTAAAGCTGGAAGGAAGTTCAAAGGCGATCTAGTCCAACCTCAGTCGGTGGAGAAAGTCCACTGAGCACATCCCTGGGGGTGTCCTCCAACCTCTGTTTGAAAATCCTCAAGGAAGGGGCTCTGCCACCTTCCATGGGAGCCCATTCCACTATCAGACAGTTCTTCAAGCAAAGAAGGTCTTCCTAATGTTTAGGCAGAAACTCGTCCAGTTCGAACTGCAGAAAACAAGCCCACTCCGCCTTCTCTGGGTTGTCCCCTCAGACGCTCACTGATGCTCCCCTCCCTCCCTCCCTCTTGACACTGGTCCACAGTTGCTGCATGTGTGATGCAGCTCCAGCACTCACTAGGGGTGTTCACGTCTGCACTGTGGCATCCTCTCCCTCCATCTTGGCGGGTCATTTGCAGATGGAAGCCGAGGCCCCTTTGCCAAGGACAGAGAACTTGGAACGCTTGGATTCCTACCAAAACATCAAAAGCTCTGCAGCCTATGGTTTACTGAGCAGCCATTTCTTGCCCTGGGCACCCACAGCTTGGCTTCGGCCATACCGTCTCCCGTCCTCCCCAGGGCCACACTCTAGCCAATAGAGCGATGGGCCACTTCTGCAGAATTTTTGGAAGCAACTCTAGTGGGTGATGCGTACCTGAGACACACAAGCATGTGCTGAGTTCTGTGAAACAGGCTGAAAAGGATCAGGGGCCTGGGAGGCGGGGAACGTGTGTGTGTGTTGAGGCAAAGCCAGCCTCGTGATCCCACGAACAGGGCCGGGAAAGGCAAGTCTGTTGGTTGAAGTCCGGCTGCAATTACCGTCCCTGAGCATATTCACTGGCAGAGGTCTAAGACGAAGGGAATGAGGAGCAAAACGTGGCCGCTCCCAAGGCCACCTGGCCATCCCAGACAAAGTCACAAGGAAAAGGAGATGCATCTGAAGATGCTGAAAGGATGGCCTTTTGCAGTCTAAAAAGCCTGACACATTAATGACATTCTAACAATACTTTTTGTACGTTTTAACTGATGGGTTGTTTCCCTTGAGTTCCTGTTCTAAGGGAAAGGTGGGATATAATTGAAAAGATTTTGCTAAATCATAGAGTTCAAAGACGCAGCTGTGTGCGTCTGAATGAGTCCACAAAGGGGTCTTGTAGCACCGTGGAGACCCACTGAGAGAAACAAGTTGGTAGCGTAAGCGCTTGTAGATTCAAATCTCCTCCATGAGATGCACAGAGCGAAAGGCCCAGGAACAGACCTTTGTAGCTTTGAGTGAGCAGCCTGTGTGTGTGAACAGCGACAGAGATGCAAAGCTTGTGGGTGTGCTGATGAGGTTACAGTTCCATTTTAATAGGAAGTTGGAGGGGGTTCTTGAAATGTGGCCTCACGAGGGCTCTCTCGCCCAGTTCATCGCATCTCCCTGCTGGTTCCCAGCCAACATCCAAGACCTCCGTCCACCTTCCTTACGATTATCTACTCACTTTGGCTTTGAGCAGGATCTCTCCTCCTGACATCATCCTTGAAGCGGAACTTTTAACCTGAAACGACTCAAAGGCAAACAACACAATTGTTCTTTTTCTGTGAGCAAAAAGTTCAGCCTGACAGCAGAGGGCACTGCTCTTCTGCTCACGAGGAGGCAGAATTCTGTTTTTTTTTAAAATGTTCTTTGTGCTAGGAACTCCTACCGTCAGCCCCTAGTACCAGATCAGTTGTGAGTGGTGTGGCTGTGTGCATCCTCAGTGATGCTGGAAGGGGAAACCTTTGAAAGGGGTCAAGGGGAGAAACCCAGTTTGCATCGCAGCAACATTCTGGGCCCCGATGCATTAAGGTCTGAAAATTTTTGAATCACACAGAGCTCTTCCTCAGGTTTAGAACCAAGCAATGAGGGAGTTGGAAGCATCAGTAAATCACAGTTATGGGATAAGAGGGCAAGTGCCCTCTTGTTGTCCGTCCTAATTCAGCCGCAGCCTTGCTCCAAAGGTCCTTCTTTTGCCAACCCAGGCAGCTTCCCCATGTCTTTTGCGCTTGGAAAGGGCTTGTTGCGGGTAAATAGTTTCCCAAAGATCTGGTGTTTTCTTTCTGATTTCCTAAGCAATTCTAAAGAAGCCATTCTGTCTTCTTGCAAGAACTGTGTCAGAAGCCAACAAGATAACTCACTGAGAGCATGCATTTGTTTACAGATAAATGTTAGAACGATCCGTTCTCTGTGCGCCTAATAAGCAACTTGTGTTTTCTCTCCCTTTGGAGGCTCTATAAAAATCCTGATGTTTGAATAAAGCTTCGTCCGTCTGATCAGACTACTGCTGCAGCCAAGCTGACAGCAGAGGCTGAGCAGACGTTCCTCTTGGCCGGGAGTAGCTGCCTGTGTCTGAACGTGAGGGGCTGGCTCCTTCCCAGCCTGATTCAGGGCCCACTCTCAGCTCCGTGTTTCTACACCTGGGAAACAAGGGTGGGCTGGTATTTCAGTCAAACCCAACAGGCGGAGCAGGTCAGGCTGGAGAGAAAAGTGGCAAAAGGGGGGTGAAGAAGAAGGGAAGGGCTGTCACTCCCAATTCTCCCACTTTAAGTGGGAGACTTTCAGCTTGTTGGCTTTGTGCAGATATGAAATCTGACCTCTTGCTCATGGCTTTATTGCTAAATCATAGAATCACAGAGTTGGGAGAGACCCCAAGTCCAGCCTCATTTTGCCATGCAGGAAGACACTCCCTCTGACAGACAGCTGACCATCCTTTGCTTAAAAATTTTTCCAATTCCTCTTCCTAATGTTTAGGTGTTATCTCTTTTCCTGTAGTTTCAAGCTATTGCTCCATGTCCTCGTCTCTGCAGCAGCAGAAAATAGGCTTGCCCTATCCTCCATGTGACATCCCTTCAAATATTTAAAGACGGCTCTCACATCCCCTCTTCACCTTCTCTCCTCCCCAGCTCCCTAAGCCGCTCCTCATAAGGTTTCATAGCTTCCAGGCCTTTGACCATTTTGGTCGTCCTCCTCTGGACTCCTTCCAGCTTGCCATGTCCTTCCTAAACTGTGGTGCCCAGAACTGGACACAGGATTCCAGACGGGATCTGACCAAAACGGAATAGATTGACCTAGACATCATACTCCTACTGATGCAGCCCAGAATCACATTGGCTTTTTTAGCTGTTGCATCACACTGCTGACTCATGTTCAGTATGTGGTTTATTAAGAGTCCTGATCCTGTTCACATGGGCCATAGTCAAGCCAGGTGTCACCCATCCTATAACTGTGCATTTCATTCTTTCTGCCCAGGTGCAGCACATTATGCTTCTCCCTGTTGAGATTCCTTTGGTTAGTTTTGGCCCAGCTCTCCAACCTGTCACATCCCTGATCAAAGCGGCTTGGTGGCAGGCAGGTACGTGTGCCGAAACTATGACTCTGGAGACCAGGGCTTGGATCCCTGCTCAGCCATGGTAATCGAATGGTTGACCCCAGGCAAGTCATATTCTCTCAGCCTCAGAGAAGGGCAAAGGCAACAAATCTGGTCATGAAAACCCCCATGATATGGTGGCGTTAGTGTCAGTAACCAAATTCACACACACAAATGTAACAGTGCAAATACACTATTTATTAGGAGTGTGATACAAAGTACAGGACTTCAGTGGGAGAACTCAAGGCAATTAGCAAAATGCAAAACATTAAAAGCAAAGAGTTTCTCATCCCGCCTGCAAGAGACCTGGTTCCAGCCTGGCAGCGCTTATCACTACATTCCTAGCTTTGTTTATCTAACGGTCTCTGGTTCTCATACCTTGTTACAAGCAAGCTGCTAATTAATTCCGACTACACGTCCCGTAAGTGAAATCTGGAGGGCAGTTAGAGCCACCACAAGTCAATTTTCAAAGGAGAGAGACGGGATGGCTAGAAGGAACCTCCGCCTGCCCGCGGCACGTTGTTGCTGTGTGCCTTCCGGTCACATCTGACTTACGGCATCCCTAAGGTGAATCTATCACAGAGGCTATTTTGGCAAGATTTCTTCAGAGGGGGTTTGCCCTTGCCTTCCTTTGAGGCTGAGAAAATGTGACTTGACCAAGGCCACCCAGTGTCTGAGCAGGGATTTGAATCCTACTCTCCAGAAGCCATAAATAAATAAATAAATAAATAAATAAATAAATAAAATCTTTGAATATTTAAATAAATCTTTGAACATTTTATTATAAATTTAAATATTTATATAGAATCATAGAATCATAGAAATGTAGAGTTGGAAGAGACCACAAGGGCCATCCAGTCCAACCCCCTGCCATGCAGGAACACCCTCAAAGCACTCCCGACAAGTGGCCATCCAGCCTCCGCTTAAAAACCTCCAAAGAAGGAGACTCCACCACACTCCGTGGCAGCACATTCCACTGCCGGACAGCCCTGACTGTCAGGAAATTCCTCCTGAGGTTCAGGCGGAATCTCCCCTCCTGCAGCTTGCATCCATTGCTCCTCGTCCTGGTCTCAAGAGCAGGAGAAAACAAGCCCACTCCCTCCTCGACATGACATCCCTTCAAATATTTAAACACGGCTCTCATGTCCCCTCTCAACCTTCTCTTCTGCAGACTAAACATACCCAGCTCTCTAAGTCTGTCCTCACAGGGCATGGCTTCCAGGCCCCTCACCATTTTGGTTGCCCTCCTCTGGACCTGCTCCAGCTTCTCCATATCCTTCTTGAATTGGGGTGCCCAGAACTGGACACAGTATTCAAGATGAGGTCTAACCAATGCAGAATAGAGTGGTACCAATACCTCCCTCGATCTAGACACCATACTCCTATTGATGCAACCAAGAATTGCGTTGGCCTTCTTGGCTGCCGCATCACACTGCTGACTCATGTTCAGCTTGTGGTCTATGAAGACTCCTAGATCCCTTTCACACGTACTGTTAGCCAGCCACGTGTCCCCCATCCTATATTTCTGCATACCATTTTTTCTGCCTAAGTGTAGGACCTTACATTTCTCTCTGTTGAAATTCATTTTGTTAGCCTTGGCCCAGCTCTCCAATCTGTCCAGGTCCTTTTGAATTTTGATCCTGTCATCTTGAGTTATATCTTGAGTTAAGTCTGGCAACAAATTGTATATACGCGGGGGGGGGGGGTGGGCTGGTAGTGAAAAGCTAAGAACCATTGCTTTATACCGTCAGAAAGCCTTCATGCACCCTCTGGTGGGGCCACACCTGAGATATTGCGTCCAGGATGATGGCAGGGAGAACTCAAAAGGGTGCATTAAAGGGCAGCAGAAATGGTGGGGAGGGGGAGGTGCAGGAGGAGACTGCCCACCCAAAACGCCCGCTAAAGAAGTGGAGGAACACTGCAGTGCGTGTGGATGGAGAGTAATCATTCTCTTTCACAAAAAGCGTGAAGATGTTGCAGAGGATTTCATTCAATGGTGAGGACAATGCACTCTGCACATGGCCAGAGGTCTCCCACACACCTTCTTTTAAAAGGATTAATAGAACCACAGCACTGGAAGGCATCCTCAGGGGCCATCTAGTCCATCCCCCTTCCATCCGGGCAGGGAATCCAGAGCAAAAGCACCTGTGACTCGGATGAGCCTTCCAACCTCTGCCAAGAAGCCTCCAGGGAAGGGGACGCGCTAAGAGGCCGGCCTGAAACCCCACCGAGGGGGCAGGAGCCCCCCAGCCTCAACGCAAACCGATCCCAAAAGAATCCAGCCAAACAACTCCCAGAAAAAGCATTTCCTGAAAGTGAGGAGACATCTTAACCTGCAAACATGATTTAACACCTGTTAAAAGGAACCATTAAATATATAAAAAGCTTCTTCCTTTTTTTTTTTAATGACTCTTTCTGGAAGCTGCCTTGGGTCCCACTCTGGGGGAAAAGCACCATACCAGTTAAATGAATAAACAGCCGGGGTGGGGCAGTAGCGGAGGAAGTGAGTCGATGGAGGAGTCGTCGAGAGGTAGCGCTGGAATGGGGCTTAATCTTGAACCGCTTTTTTCAGCGTGGGCGTTATAACGTGTTCGTGAGCATGTACAGAGTGCTTTCCCATCGCCATTGTGCAGCGCTACCCGAGCTCTGGAACGGGAACAGGCCCCCGCGGGCCGTCCGAAGGGGCTCGCCGGCGTGGGGGGCTCCCCTCCCGGCCCGGCCGCCGCCCGCGGGGCTTGCCCTCCTCCGGGCGGCGGGGCGCCCGCCTCTCCCGGGGGAGCGCCCGCGCGGGGTCGGGCTGCAGGGGAGGCGAGAGGGGCAGCGGGGGGCGGTCACGAGGGCGGGGGGCGCGGCCGAGGGGGCGGGTCCAGCCGGTCTGCCCGCCGGGCCGAGGGAGGGGGGAGGGAGGGGGCGCGGGGGCGGCCGGAGGGGGCGCCGCCTGGCCCTTCGCGCACCGGGGGACGCCGCCGAGGCCCCGAGGCCCCGCCGGCGGGGCGGGGGGAGGGGGGAGGGGGAGGGGAGGCCGCTGGGGGCGCGCCTCCCCTCGGGGGCGGCGCCGGGGCTGCCGGGGGCCGGGCTGAGAGGCGGCGCGGGCGCTGGCCGGCCGCCGCTCGGGGGGCGATGCCGCCGGGCCGTCGCGGATGGAGCGGGTGGCGTCGGCGCTGGCCCGCCTGCCCTGGAGCCCCGGCCCGCCGCTCCCGCTGGACCTCATCGTGGCCAACTGCCGCCTGCCCGCCCTCGTCCGCCCGGCCCCCGGTGCGTCCCCGGAGCGGCCCGCGGGGTCTCGCCTGGCGGGAGGGGTCCCTGGGGGCGCTCCCGTGCGCGGCGCGGCCGTCGGGGCTTCGGGGGACGGAGTCGGGGGCGCCGTGGACCCCGGGCACCAGTGAGCGAGCGGGGGCCGTGTGTGTGTGTCGCGCCGCTTTCCCTCTCCCCCCGCCGGCGTTTGGGGCGAGGGGGCTGCTGGGGGGAAGTCCGTGGGATGGGGGGCCGTCGGTGCGGGAGGGGGTCCCGGAGCCTCCCCGCCGGCCCTTCCTCTCGAGGGGGGCGCCTGCCCCCTCCCCTCCCCTCCCCTCCCGCCGCCCCCCCGGTGGCGGGTTGCCCGGCGCGGGCTCGGTCCTCCTGCCCGGGGAGGGAAAACGCGCGGAAGCGGGCGACGGACAGGAAGGGGCGCCGAGCGCCGCGCCTGGCATGCTGATGGGGGGCGGAGGGAGGCTGCGTCCCCCCTCCGCCCGCCCCCCCGCTCTGCCGCGGACGGGAGAGGGTTGGGGAGGGGGCGGAGGGGAGCCCCCGCCCCTCCGTGCCGGACAGGTGCCACTTCGCCGGGGAGGGGGCGCGAATTTCGGGGCGCCCCCGGACCGGGCGTTGGTGGGCGCGCGCCTTTGGGGGCCTCGAGGGGGCGACCTCGCCCTCCCTCTGCGCCCCTCCGCCCCCCGGAATCCTCCCTTTCAGGCGGGGCGCTGCCCTGGCGGCATCCTTGGGGTCCCGGCGGGCGGGGCTCGTTGGCTTTGCCGGCCCTCCCTCCCTCCCTCCCGCCTCCCGTCCGGGGCCCCGGCGCCACGGGAGGGGGGCGGCTGCCCCGCAACTGCACCCATCGGGGCCGTCCTAGAGGCCGAGGGTCCGCCCCCCCCGCGCCTCCCTGGGTCCAGCTCAGGGGAGGGCAGGGGTCCCCGCGGAGCCCCCCAGGCGAGTCAGGCCCCCCAGGCGCCGCGGTGCGGCCGGGCCCCGGGCCCCCTGGAGCTGGCGTTTCCTTCGGGCCCCGGTCCCGGGCTAGCTCTGACTCCGGAAGAACCCCTGAATCGTTTGGGGGGTGGCTGTGCTTTGCTCTCGACTCACCCCTTGATAAGAGGTGGGCCACACAGGGAGGAAGGGACTGACCGCCGGTGAGGCAGTGGGTCTCTTGGGGGTGGGAGCGACCCCTGGGATCCCAGCCTCCGGACGACGGGGAACCCTTTGCCAGTCCGGATTCCCCTCTGGTGGAACTGGCGCCTCGGTGCAGCCACCCCCCTGGCGTAGGGAGCAGGGAGACCCTAGCCGGCGTTCAGGCCCCGGGGGCTCCCTGTGGGTGGACGTGCGCCTCGCAGGGTCTCCGCCAGGGCCTCAGATTGGGCTTGGATGTGGTCCTCATCGATTTGGGGGGATTTTGAGTTTCAGATTTCCAGAGAAGGGATGCTCAACCTGCAGTGATGTGGCAAAGTGGGCCTCTTTCTTGGTGGATTGGTGGAGAAGGCGTCCCAGCGGAGAGGGTTTGGTGCTCAGGGGTCTGCAAACGAGACGGGTGCCATCTCTGCCTGCCTTTCGTTTTGTGAGCGTGGAGACGGCCGGGCAGGAGAGTTTCCCATCTTCCTGGAGAGGCCCTTTAATTCCCACTCCGGCGGCTGCGGGTGCTCCCAGCTGCCAGATTTCCCCTTTCCTTGTGACCGAGCAGCGGCGAGGAGAGGCTTCTGGGCCTTTTGTGTGAGGGGCCCATTCTGCCCCCCTCCCTGCCCCATTTTCTCTGTCAGCTGCTGGCGCTCTCTCAGCTCCCGGCTTCTGAATGCAAAGGAGGCGTAAGAGCAGAGCTGTTGGGAGCCGGAGGAGGCACCGCTGCCCAGGAGAAAGCAATTTCAGAACAAGATTTTATTTTTCTAGACTTACCTAATTGTTGTCCAGCCTTCAGCTACAGCATAAGTTAAAAGAATGTACGATAGACATGTTGAAAAGGAATTGCATGACTTGTTGAGTTAGAAACACTGTTGTAAAGCCCGTGAAGGTAAAGGGACCACACGGCCCCGTAAGAGACCCACCTGCACCGGCTGCCTGTCAGCCAAAGCCTCGTCCGAACAGAAAAAGGGGTTGCCTGCTGGTGGGAAGAGAGCAGAGAGAGGGCCGGTTGAGCCTCCCGTGGGAGCAGCCACCGAGGAGGCCCCGTCCCGTGTCCGCCCCAGACGCGGCTGGGAGAGTGGTGGGACCTCTCTGAGTCAGCCCACGTAGGAACTATGGATTCCGGCCCCCTGCTAGCAACCTTAGTAGGCACTAAGTTGAGCGCGGTGGGTTTTTGGTACTTTGGTGAGGGATGGTCAACCTGTATATGTTTTAATCTGGTTTTAGCTTTTTGACTGCTTAATCTCATTTTAACTTTCGTATCTTGTGGATTTTTAATAATGTGTTTTTTAGTTTGCTGTAAACTGCTTTGAGTCCAGGACTGGGAAAAAGGGGGCATATGAACCTTATCATCATCAGGAGGGTTGTGTGGGATAATTTTGCTGGAACTTATTTGTATGTGGTTGAAGCGATTGTGGCTCTTGGGGTACTGGTAATCTGGGCTTAAGCCGTTTGTTGGGCCCCTCAGGCTTTCTTAGGCAAAGGAGGGGCTTGTGTGCCTCTGTTTTGGAGTGAAAACACCCACAGGGCTTTGAATCTGGACTGGCAAGGAAGGGGCCTGGGTGGGATCTGTTGCTCCCCTCCTTTCTTCAGGGCTCTGGCCGGGAATCAGAGCCGTTTCCAAGGGGCTCTGGTGGCATTTCAGGCCCACACAATGGGGCTGCTGGGAAGGAGGCAGCGAGAGGAGGTTTTGGATGAAAGAGTGTGGCAGGAAGGCTGTGTGCCCCAGGGAGGGGCAGTTCTCCAGTGTGCAGCCACATGGGTGGCAGCATCCGCGCCAGGGCACCCCAGGCATTTTCACAAGGGGAGAAGAGTTCTCCCAAAGCTCTCCTGTGTGTGTGTGGGTGGGTGTGTGGGGCAGGTTTAGACCACGTTCAGACTGGTTTGGGTTGTCTGCAACAGGCTGATGTGCACAGACTCGTTCCATGCAGGGTGCGACGTGCCTGTTGTGGAAGGAGGGCAGCTGGTTTGCAGTGGAGCAGTTTCCCGTCTGTACATAAATGGCCGTGCATTTCTAGCAGGGAAGGTGGCTTGTTTCAGACCCACCAAGAATTCTTTTGGGAGGGAGGGCTTTCCAAAAGCGTGAACGGGGGGGGGGCGGTGTTCAAAGTGGCTGGAATCCAAGGGCAGAGACCCAGACGGAGCAGACCCTGGGCTCAGTGGCTGAATGCACAAAGCAAGTCCCACTGAGTCAACGGTGCTACCCTAGTCAGAACTAACAGTAATCCAGGCTGTTATTTTTCAAGCAGTAATTAAATTATTAAACTATTAATTTAGCCAATAACAATTGCTGTCTAATTTGGACCTTAATTTTTATTTAATAATTAAATTGCTATTTTTTCATTAAATTATTAAATCAAATTGATTATTTATTATTATTCACTCATTCATTCAACTTATTTTTTTAAAAAAGTATCAGTGAATAACAATGTGTGAAACCTCTATTCCAGGTTTATCCCACAACCTCAAAAAATAGCCCCAATACTCCGAAGCTTGCGGGGGGGGGGAGAGACTGCGCCTCCCAGCATGCTGCAGGCAACAAAACCCATGAGGATTGTGAGAGTTGCGGTCCAGTCTTCCTTAGCCGCTGGAGTCTTTTGCCCCCCAGAGCAGGGGTCCCGGCTGCCCCTTAATGTCTCTTTGTGTGCTGGAGGACAGTTACTGGCCTTCCCTTTCAGCTGTGGGTTTCCTGGGGAGAAGACAGAAGAAGAGGCCGAGGATTTGGACAGGGGCCTACCTGAGGTGGGGGAGGCATTTTGAAGCGTGAGCAGTGGCCGAAACAGCGCCTAGGACAAGAGTGAAAGTTGCGCCCCTACCTTCTTCCTCCTACCGCCGCCCCTACACGCACGGCGTTTTTGCACCCTCCTGGCATTGGCGCCCAGGGCGCATGTCCTGCTTGTCCCACCCTAGAGACGCCTCTGAGTGAGCCGCCCTCTCAGTGCCCCAACCAGGTACGGGGGGTCAGGAGGGAAGGCCAGCCTTGGGAAAGATGGGGTGGCCGCCTCTTGAGAGCTCTCCAGCTGTGTGGTTCCTGCCTGGCGAGGGGCTGGACTGGATGCTCTTGAGGTACCTTCCAAGTCTGTGGTTCTGGGACTGGGAAGAACCTCCTGAGCACAAGGGATGTTTGAGAGGGGAACAGACTGCCCCAGGGAAGGGTTGAATCTCAGAGACCGCAGGGCGACCTCTCAGGAGAGCCATACCTGTGAGTTCCTCCTGCCTGGCAGGGCTTTGGACTCGATGGCCGGGGGGGGATGGTTTGCCAGACGGAAAACTGGAGGGAGCTGCTCTGGTTTGAAAGACTGGGCAGGAGAGGGAATGTCACCCAGTGTTGTTTGGTGGGCAACCAGAGGGCAAGGCGCCCCTTCTAAAATTCCACCTTCTTCGACAGACTGGTCCAAGAGCCCTCTCCGGTTTCCGTCCTGGCCACTCTCCCCTTTCCTCGGCCGTGGCCGTGGGACGCTGGGCCCTCTGCCCGCCGGACCAGCCTCCCCTTGCCTGCCCAGCCCAACAGGCCCAGGTTCGGCCTCAATAGAGCTGCTCTTCCAGACAAGCCTTTTGGGGCCTGCAGCCCTGGCCACTGAGCACGAACAAAGGGCCGTTTCCAGGGCAACCCCTCTCTCTCTTGGCAGCCAGCAGGAGGGAGGGGGGAGGAGGAGGAGGAGGAGGAGGAGGGAAGCTGCCTGGCTGGCTGGCTGGCTGGCTGGCTGTCTGTCTGGGCTGCTGCTCCGCTGGGCTTGGCGGGGAGGATGGGCTGCTCTCTTGCTGGAGAAGCCTCTTTGGGGAAGGGAGATGGGTAAGAGAGGCCCCCCACCCCTCCCGGCTGCTTGCCCATGATCTTTCCACTCTTCTCAAAATCCCAGAACTGGGAGAGACCCCCACGGCCACCCAGTCCATCCCCTTTCTGCCATGCAGGAAGACACAACCAGAGCGTCTGGCCTCTCTTTAAAAAACCCTAAGAAGGAAGAGACTCCACCAAGCTCCATGGAGGCAGCAGGGGATTCCACTGCAGAATTGCTCTTGCCCTCAGGAAGTTCTTCCTAATGTTTAGGTGGAAGCTCTTTTCCTGAAGTCTGAATCCATTGCTCTGTATCCTGGTCTCTGGAGCAGCAGGAAGCAAGCTTGCTCCGTCCTCCATCTGACATCCTTCCAAATTTTGAACCATGGCTATCATGTCACCTCCTAACCTTCTCTTTTCCAAGCTAAACATATCCCTAAGCTCCCTCAGTCACTTCTCATAGCACTTCATGGTTTCAGAGCCTTCATCATCTTGGTTGCCCTCCTCTAGACACTTTCCAGCTTGTCAATATCCTTCCTGAACTGCGGTGCCCAGAACTGGACGCAGGATTATTCCAGATGGAGTCTGACTAAAGCAGAACAGAATGGGACTGTCCCTTCCCCTCACCTAGACACTTTTCTCCTATTGATGCAGCCTAGAATCGTACTGGCCTTTTTAGGGGCTGCATCACGCTGTTCCCATATTGGTGTTTGGCTTTCCTGCATGTGTTGGCAGAAGTGGTGGATTGGGGCCTTCAGTTGTCATAAAGGAGAAAGGAGGGAAGGAATTTAAGTGGCTTTAAGATGATGAGGCAGAGGAAAAGGGAGACTTTTCCTAACCTGTCCCCCCAAGCCACAGTAGAGTTAAAATGTACAAAAGGTGAACATCAAAATGGGATTAAACTGTCAGTAACATTTGAAACGGTTTAAAACATAGAAACAATAAGAAGCAGTTCAAGGCTAACAAATTTATCATGGTGTGAGCTCCTGTGGATTTCAGTCCTGTTCTTCAGATGTGCTGTCGGAGCATGTCTGAATAAGCCGCCACTGCTTGAGCATTGCTGTGCAGTGTGGGGTGACAGAGTGGGAGCCCAGGGGCCCTTTCTTTGGGCTCCACGAGCACATCTGAAGGAGGAGACTGAAGCCCCTGCAAACTCAGCCTTTCAGCTTCTGCCGAATCCTCGAGCACTCCTTTCATTTTTACGCTGGACCGGACGGACGTGGCTTTCGCTTCGGAAGCCCAGCTTGCTAGGTGGCTGGCGGGGTGTCTTGTCAGCCTCAAGGCTGCTTGTGAAATACCAGAGTTATCCAAGGAACAGGGTCGCTCGCCCCTGCAATTCCTTGGATAATATCTGTGGTAATTCTGGAGCTAATACGTGCCAGAGAACTCGGACTTCCAGGGATGTGTGCGTTTATCAAAATCACCTCTGAAAACGCCGGCAAGACCCTGGCTTCCATGTCCATTGGGGCATCGGATCAGGTTTAGAGCGTGGTAAGCTTATTTTGGGCTAGGGCTCATCTTAGATTGCTCCTGTAAGATTTCGACTTGGAGCAGATATTTCAACCCCATTGGTACCCAGCACTGGAAATGTTGCAGTGTCTTTTGACACTTCTGCACTAGCCTGTTACAGCGCCACGATTCCACTTGCAACATCCTATGGAATCTTAGGGTTTGCAGTTTCGGGAGGGGCCGTCTGCAAACCCCAGGGTTCCATAGGATGTTGCAAGTGGAATCATGGCGCTATAGCAGGCTAGTGCGGAAGTGGCCTTAGATTGGGGGGAAATACCAGCATCAGGGGAAAATAATCAAATCATGGGACCAGGTGACCGACGTGTCTGCAGCTCCATCTGTGGTCCAGATTCTGCTAGCTGTGGATGATGGGCAGCTTCAAGGCCTGTGCCGCTCTTTTTTCTTCCCCTTTTAATGGGATTAATTGGCTGGACCCCACTTCTTTCTGAATGGGATTGAATGGCTGTTCTCCACTCAGTTACCACCTGGAAGGCCCTGATGTCTGTCTGTCTCTGTGTGGGTGGGTGTGCTTCTGTGACTGAGAAAGAGAGACAGAGAAGGAGAGCCCCTGGGGTTTCACCTTTATTTTCCCAAGCCACCCAGCTAAAATCCTGAGGGCAGCTTCCCTTACGGTTGCTGCTCTCTTCTCCCTTCTCCTGAGGGGCGCAGGGCTAGGGAGATTTTTGGGGGAGTGGGATGTCCCCCGGGGGCTGCGTTTGGCTCTCACACTCTCCTCTCCTGGTCATCGCAGGCGAGTACGTGGAAGGGATTGGCGACCAGGACATCCTCCTGATCCACTCCTGCCGCCAGTGGACCACGGTGACCGCTCACAGCCTGGAGGAGGGACACTACGTCACTGGGCCAAAGATTGACATCCCCCTCCAATATCCAGGTAAGGAGGGGGCAGAGAGATTGGGGAGGGGGCAGGCAGGGGGGAAGGAGAGGGATCATAGCTACCGTGGCACTGCCAGGGATGGGGTTTAGAGTTCCATATCCTGGAGTCCTTGCAGATGGCTCCAGGGATGGCCACGGATGCTCGTGTGTCCGTCCTTAGACTTCCTTCCATCCATCCACCCACCCACCCACCCACCCACCCACCCACTTGGATTGTATCGGCAGCAGTGCATCTCTACAGCCCTTCATTTCAATTAAGATATGCATCACCTTCCATGGGGGAGAAATTAGAGGTCTTTGCCTCGAGGAGCTTACGGAATCGTGCTGGGCGTGAGTTGAGGGATGCAGGGGGGCAGAGAGAACGGGACAGGGAAGCAGCCGGGAGGCAGCGGTGGGTTCGCGGCCACAGTGCCACTGTGTCTTGCCAATCGCACAAACTCGTTGGGCTGCGTCGTTCAGGATTCTGGCTCCTTGCAGATGAATCCGTAAACTCCTTGCTCGTTGTTTGTTGATCAAGTCTTAAGGGGGACGAGCAGAGGGGGAGCAATAGCCTGGAGGACAGGAGGGGGGAACTATTCCTATTCTTTGAAGATTTCTTTTTTTGCAATGCATCTCCTTGAGCCCCATGGCTGGTGTGGGGAACTGGCTGGCTGAAGGTCCAAAAGTGGAGGAAGGGGCAGAGGGACCCCCCTCCCCAGGAACCCTGGTGGACAGCTAGGCCCATCCGGAGGCTTCAGACGGCTTGATGGGTAGAGGTGGGGCAGCAGTGATCGTTCAACCTTGCGGAGTCAGCGCAAACCTCTGGCATGGGGGCTGTCCCAGACAATCCGCTGCCTGAGGTAGAGCTTTTCCTGCATGTGGGTGAATAAATACAGGGCATGAAGTGTTGGGGAGGAAGCCAAGGCACCTTTCTTCCAAATACACCGCCCATGGTGTGTCTCTCTCTGCCTTTTAGAGAGAGCCAGCCCTGACCGCTGCCCCAGCTCTCTCCAGGCTGTTTCCAAAGAAGAAACAGCTCACAGGCCTTCCTGCCACATCGGAGTAGAAGGACTGGGCACAGCTTGGAAGGAAGGTGGAAGGAGGGCCCAGATCAGTGGCCTCAAGGATCCCCCAGGCCAGGTGCATTACACAAAACAAGACAGAGCAACAAGAATTGGATTGAACATGTTGAAATTCAGAGGACCCCCCCAAAAAATCAGCCATGCATGAATCCTAAGTTGGAGGGGAGCACATAGAGCCATCCAGCCCAGCCCCTTTCTGCCATGCAAGGAAAACACAACCAAAGCACTCCCTTTGACAGACAGCCCTCCAGCCTCTGCTTAAAAATCTCTGAAGGAGGAGGAGACGTCACCACACTCCATTCAGGCTGCAGCAGATTCCACTGTCCAACGGCTCTTACTGTCAGAGCATTCTTCCTATTTTCCTGTAGCTTGAAGCCATTGCTCCATGTCCTAGTCTCTGGAGCAGCAGAAAAGAAGTTTGCTCCATCTTTCATACGACATCTTTTCAAATATTTAAACATAGCTGTCATGTCACCTCTTCACCTTCTGTTCTCCAGGCTAAAAGTCCCCAGCTCCCTAAGCTGTTCCTCAGAAGGCTTCTTGGTTTCCATGGTTTTCACTGTAAGACACAATGGTAATTGATGTTCTTGATGTTGGTGTGGATTCTGTGGCCAGAATTAAATGGATGCCATCCGACGTGCCAGGCTGTGCCGCCACTACTACCCCCTGGTGCCTTCTTCCTGGGGGAGAGGGCGGGCAAGGGACCATTTCTTCTTGCCTGGGGTATTCAGCTTTTCTAGGTCGCCTTCGTAAGCCTGGCCTTGCCGTCTGTCACTTTCCCCCATTTCTTTCCCGTGGCTTGTTTGGCTGGGCCAAGGTGGGTCAAGCCCTTGGTTGCAGAGGCTTCTTCCAGTTCCCGGAGGCCCCCCGGGGGGGGCTGATGTTGTTCTGCCAATGCAGAGGAAGAAAGGCACTGTTCCACCTTGCAGGACTGTTGTGAAGGAGAGCGCCAGATTGGGAACTCCTGTGCCCCTCCTGGCTGGTGCTTGTGGGGTACTTGGAGGGGCAGAAGAGGGCTGGGGAAGAGGGAGGGAAGTCTTGGCGCCGCCACCCCTGTGCTGGGAGGCCGTGGGATCTGCTGGACAGATGGCGTGGGGGTCGGGGGGGCTGGGAATTAAGAGGGAGGGCTGAGATCATTCCTGGCCTTTAATGAGTCTGCTAAGTGCTTCCCATCTTTGGTAATGATGTGCAAGAATGAATAA
The DNA here is from genome assembly GCA_948472985.1 of Iguana delicatissima. Classification (NCBI taxonomy): domain Eukaryota; kingdom Metazoa; phylum Chordata; class Lepidosauria; order Squamata; family Iguanidae; genus Iguana; species Iguana delicatissima. Next base: position 235,570 of record CAOKZL010001537.1, on the reverse strand, counting down.
ATAATGGGAGAAGGGCAGCGGGGAGGCCAATTGCTGCTCCTGGGGGAGACAGACGGGTGGGAGGAGGGGAGGGGAGCGTGTTAACCGCCGGATGGCCCAGCCCTGGGTTTGTTTTTGGGGGGGAGATGGCTGGTGGCAGCCTCAGCTGGGCTGGGAAGAGACGGCAGGAGAGGGAGGCTCCTCTTTGCTCTGCTCTCTGGGCTGCAACATGGGCAGGCGAGGGCTCCTGCACAGAGTCCCTCGTCGCTGACCGGCTGTGGAACTCCCTGCCACAAGATGCAGCGATGGATGCTGATTAGGGCAACCCTGTAATGGTGGGAGGAAGATGGGGGCCATCCATTGTTGTTGGACAAGATGGCTACCTATTGCCTCAGGCACCAAAGGCTGCTGCTGTTGCTGTTGTTTTGTGCCTTCTAGACAACTCTGACTTACGGGGACCTTCTGCCAAGGGTTGTAGGGCTCAGATTTGTTATTCCAAGGAGGTTTGCTATTGCCTCAGAGGGATTTCCCTCTGCAGGGCTCGAATGCTCTCCTTCAGCCACAGAAACCGACTGGGCAACCTTGGATAGGCCATTTCCGGAGTCCTCAACCTCCCTATATAGCACACTCGTGCTTCCTTCGTTGGCACAGCTTCTGCAGAGAAGGTTGGCCATCACCTTTCCCTCAGTCTGAGAGAGTGCCGCCGACCCAAAATTGCTCAATTGGTTCCCATGGCCGAGCAGGATTTGCACCCTGGTCTCTCAGAGGAGAGTCCTAGTCCAGTATTCTAACTATGACACCAGGGTGACGCTCAAGATTTCTTTAGATAAGGTCTGCCACCATTGCCTTCCTCTGAGGCTGAGAGAGTGTGACGTGGCCAGGTCCCCCAGTGGGTTTCCACAGCTGAGAAGAGTCCCCCAAGGCTGCCTATCTCTCAGGACGTTGGGAGAGATTGAGATTCCTTTGCTCTGATCCAGACATGCAAGATTTCCAGAAATTTCAAACCTGAGGGTGTAGAATGCTTCCCTTTGTGTGTGTGTGTGTGTGTGTGTGCGTTTTCAGAAAACAAAAAATGGAAACTTTTGGGCAGAATGAAAATATACAATATTATCCCCTTTAGTAACTGAAAGTCACTTTGTTAGTTTTAGGAACATAAAATGTGTCGCGTAGGATTCGGTTCAGCATTAATGTCTGATATATTAAAAATGTATTTTTCTAGAAGATAATTGCAAATTGAGTTTACTTTTTTTTAATATACAAATTGAGCTACAAGTCCAGATCTGTGAGGAACCTCTTCAGTTTTTCAGTTTATGAAGAGCTGGCGAAAGCAAAACACAAAAAGGCCATTGCAATAAAATCAGGAGATTCCATCAGCAACAGTATGAGAAAGAAAATGATTCTGTCTCCTCCCTCCCTCCAAGGTGCCAGCCAGACACAGAGCCCCCGTTCCCATAAAAAGAACTGGACAAAAGGAAACCAAGACCCAGAAATTACGGTGATGTGGGATGTTATACAGAGTCTTACCAAAAGTTTACCTGCCACCTAGCTTTTAGAAATGATGTGGAAAGAGAAAGTATATGAATGCTTTGTTTTAAATAATATTCCATAACTGCCCCCCCCACATTTTTCTGGGAAGAAACGCTTTGGAAAAAAATAATAAGCAAAACCCCACAGCTCTTCTTGTGTTTGTCTGGCGGCCGACAATACCCTTCAGCGCACAAGGAACGCAGACCTGGCGAGGCGGCAGCTGGTCCTGACTTGGGGGCTGCTGGGTCTCCGGGGTCCGGCTGGGACCAAAAGAGGGAGCGGAGGGAGGGGAGGGGAGGGGAGGGGAGGAGGGGGTGCCATGGCTACCCAGCGTCTTGTTATGGCCCTGTTGTCCTTCTCTCCCAAATTGGCACATTGGCGCTCCCCTCCCCACCAGCACACCCTTGCAATTCCTGCTGCCTCTTCCCACCCCTCCTCTTCTCTGGGGAAAACCAAAGAGGTGCCCCAGCTGCTTCCAGGATCACAGGCAGATTCGGGTGCCCCCCTGTGAGGGGGGAGGAGGCAGGTTCAGCACTTTCTCAGACCCCCCCCCCGATCATCTTGTCTGCTCCCATTTTGTTGGCTTCACCGTCTCTCTTTGTCCAGTCTCTGTTTGGTCTCCTTGTTTGCCGAAGACGAAGGTGTTGCTCAGCAAAAGAGGGGCAGCCCCGGGGAGGGCACTGTTTGTAGAAGGGGCCACCGCAGCCAGCTGGGGCAGCGGGGAAGGACCACCAGTGGAAGGAGGGAAGGAAGGAGGGTCCCCAGGGTCTCTTGGAACGGGGCGCCAAGGCCACCTGCCGGGGGCCTGATTTGATCCCCAGATCCAGGCTCCACGTGCAAGTGTGTGCAGGAAACCCAAAATAAGGGAGCTGTTGGTAGAAACCTTCCTTTTGCTCATGTAAGATTGCTCGCTTAGAATAAAGGCTTTTCTTTACGGATCTCTTCTTCCCTTGCTCTCTTCACCTGCCTTTGCTTGGTATGTGCATGCTTATGCGTACAGGATTTTCGTCGCAGCGAAGAGAGCAGGTTGAACCACTCACTAACTCCCCACTAAGTTACTGGGTCATACGGGGTAAATTAGTGGGTGGTGCCAGCTGGATAGACTTTGGGGTCCTGTCTCCTACCTAAGAGCAGGGGACGGGGTTGGAGAGTCTGCACGAACCGTGACTCTGCTGTGTGGTTTAGTTCAAACATCAAGATGCTGACCCAGTGCTCGGCCTGTTTTGGAGGATTCAGTTTGGATCCTTCTTTGAAGTTCGGACTGAAATACAGGGACTAAGCTTTCCGACGGGCCCTCCCTGCAAGGCAGTGTCGTGCCCCCGAGGCCCCCCCATGCATGGACAGCTGCCGGGCAGGGGCTTCAGGGGGCGGCTGGCTCAGGAGGCCATTAAGCAGCAGCCACATCCGCCCCTCCATCTGCCCTGCAACGGTCAGCAGCCAGGCCTTGGAGCCAGGCTGGATTGATTAGGCAGCCATTGACCCCTCTGCTGGCCGTCTCCTCTCTCAGGGGGGCTTCCTCCCGTCTGTGGTGGGAGGTCTCTGTGTGTCTCTCTTTCTCTGTCTGCCTTCGGGGACCCTGATGGCTGGCAGTGGAGGGAAGGGGACAGGGAGGCTGGGCAGGATCCCCCACAACCGATGCTGCTGAAGCGATCCTACCATTGCACGCAGAACATCCTCCCCTGGGCGGCAAGGAGCCTCCTTGGAGGAAAGAGCTGAGCGGTTGTGTAATGGTCAGAAAGTGAAGCATGGAGGTTGTCTTTGGTGGGATCTTGCCTGCAGTGCCCAGAGCGCCACCGAGCATGTACAGAAGGACTCTTCCCCCGGGTCCCAGTCCTTTTTTCCCATGCCTGCAACAGGACTGCATTTGGTTTTGCCTGGCACCTTCCTTATTCTCAGATATGGAATTGTCAAGTGTGCCTCTGAGCATGTATAAAGTGTCTTTTCCTTTCCATGACCGAAAGACAACCAGGCCATGCTCGCCTGAGCTGGGGCTGGGTTGCCCAAGCGGGTTTAAGCTGCCACACTGTCTCATGGCCCAAAGGCTTTGGAGGATTCTGTGAGTTGCAGTCAAAATAAGCAACTGTTCTAAGTTCCTGGAACAGATGGATCCCTGGTCAGATTGTTTTTTGTACTTTAAAAAAATAATTCAACAGAAGCTGTGGAAGACAGATCCACGTCATCATGGCTATAGTATTTTCAACCTTTGCTTTCAAACAGAGGTGTTATAAATAGTTTTAATTCGCTAGACAGCTGAATGCCATTTTAAACATTTTACTGAATGCTTTGGTCTGTGTGCTTTTTGTTTGTTTGTGTTTCTTTTTATTCCTTTTATCTTGAAAGATACCTTTAGACCCAGCTTTGGAAAAAAGATGGGGCATAAACTGATAACAAGACAAAGCAACACAATACTGTGTATCTGTTAAAACAGAGGCCATCTCCGCACTAGACTGTTATAGCAATATTATTCCACTTTCAACATCCTGTGGAATCTGGGGTTTGCAGTTTCGGGAGGGGCCGGTGGAAATGGCCAGAGTGCTTAGTAGTTAAACAGTTTAAATCAGTTTAAGCACAGTTGGCTGCCACAGTTTAAAAGTGGAGGTGTCTCTCCTGATGAGGCGCTGGAGGCAAACGAAGCTGCGTCCGTCCCGTCCCCCCAAAGGCTTCTTTGGGGCATCTTGTGACCACGGCTGAAGGCCGAAGACTGGGTCGGATCAGGGCCAGCAGAAGGAATGCGCCTCCCTTTTCTGCGATCCTGTGGCTGTGCGTGTGTGTTGTGCGCGCGCGCGCGTGTGTGCACATGGAGGCGGGAGAATTCCCCCCCAAACAGATCTTTTCATTGGGTCTCCCAGTGTTGCTGTGCTGTGGTCTGTGGACTTTGACTTATGGCAACCTTCTGAACAAGAGACCCCGAGGTCCCTGCCTCCTCAACCGCCCTGCTTGGGTCTTGCAGACTTGGCCATGGCTTCCTTGACTGAGAACATTTCCACACGAACACTCTTATAGCGTGATGGTTCCATGGTCGGCCCCTCCCGGAACTGCAAACCCCAGGATTCCATAGGAGGTTGAAAGTGGAATCATCGCGCTATAACAGTCTCATGCGGAAATGGCCTGAGTCCATCCACCCATAATGCAGTCTCCCTCTTTTCCTTCTGCCTTACCAAGCATTATTGTCTTTTCTAGGGAGTTCTGCCTTCTCATGATATGCCCAAAGTATAACAGCCTCAGTTTAGTGGGAGAAGCCTGATTTGCTCTGGGGCCCATTCATTTGTCTTTTGGGCAATCCAGGGTATCCACAGAGCTCCTCTCCAGCAACACATTTTGAACGAACTGATTTTCTTCCTATCAGCTTCCTGCACAGTCCAGCTGTCACAACCATACATAGAAATTGGAAATGGCACGGCCAATAATACTTTTAGTATTCAATGACGTATCTATACACTTGAGTGTCCTGCCTAGTTCCTTCGTAGCTGCCTTTCCAAGTCCTAGCCTTCTTCTGATTTTCTTGACTGCAGCCTCCATGCTGATTCAAGGCACGGAAAATCTTTAACTATTTCAATGGCCCCATCCTCGGCTTTAAGGTGATGTAAATTATCTGTGCTCATTGTTATTGTTTTATTGACCTTCAGTTGTAAGCCTTTGCTTGTGCTTTCTTCTTTGACTTTCCCCAATAGCCTTTCCAAGCCTTTGCTGTTTTCTGCTGTTTCAAGTGAGCTGATCTTTTAATCTGGTGTGTTTTGTGCCGTAATCCTGCGGGGAAATTTAAGCTGCTGGACCAAGACAGGGATGTCCGGGAGCCTGTCCAGTACTTCAACAGCGTGGAGGAGGTGGCCAGCATCTTCCCCGACCGGGTCTTTGTCATGGAAGCCATCACCTTCAGCGTCAAGGTTGGTGGGTGGCTTGGATGAGGGGGAGCAGACTGGAGGGGAGCAAAAAGTGAGGGGGGTACAGAGGAAGAGAAGGGCTGGCGGCCCAAGTGTCTCACTTCAGGTGTGAACCTTCAGGCCTGATGTCCCTCTCCAGATGTGAAATGAGACCTCTTGGCTGCCATTTTATTGCTGTTGACTCATGAATGAAGCTGTGGCTGCAGGCCTGAGCTTGCAAGACTGGAACAGGGGTGTGAATGACTAGGGGGGGGGCTCTAGGAGGTCTCTAATTCAGAGGGATGCTGCCATAAGTCAAACACACTTAATGGCACAGAATCATAGAATCATGGATCTGGAAGAGACCGCAAGGGCCATCCAGTCCATCCCCCCTGCCATGCAGGGACACACCATCAAAGGCCTTCCCTTGACAGACGGCCATCCAAGCCTCCCTTTGTAAGCCTCCAAAGAAAGCGGAGACTCCACCACACTCCACTGAGGCAGCAGCAGGTTCCACAGCCAAACTGTTCTTACCATCAGGACAGTTTGCCTAATGTTTAGGTGGAATCTCTTTTGTAGTTTGGATCCATTGCTCCTAGCCTCTGGAGCAGCGGAAAACAAGCCCGCTCCCTCCTCGGCATGACATCCTTTCAAATATTTAAACAAGGCTATCATGTCCCCTCTTAACCTTCACTTCTCCAGGCTAAACATCCCCAGTTCCTTAAGCCGCTCCTCACTGGGCTTAATGGTTCCCAGGCCTTGTTCGTATCCTTCTTGAATTGTGGTGCCCAGAACTGACCACAGCAGAATAGAGCGATACCATCACGTCACTTGATCTAGACGCTATACTCCTGCTGATGCAGCCGAAAATCACCTTGGGTTTTTTAGCTGCTGCATCACACTGCTGACTCATGTTCAGCTGGTGGTCTACTGAGACTCCTAGATGAGCAGCCACAAAAATGAGCTGGTGGGTGACAAGGGTCATTTTGCATTGCTAATTAAAATGATCCTTGCAAGACCTGAGTGGCTAAATTAAAGCAGATCCTCTGCTAAACGAAAATCATGGATTTCAGTGCAATAACTGCTTGATTGTAGAAACGGAGGCCTTATAGTAGACCAAGGTGAAAAGGATGCTGTTATGCTGTCCAAAATAAGCTTTGTTAAACTGAGCAACCAGACAGCTCTGGTCTAAGGCCTTGAGAGCAGAATTTCATGTTTACCAGGATCTCGTCCTGCCCTTAAAGCTGGGGAGGTGCCTTTGCTTTGGAGTTTTCCCAGACGTTTCTGCCTGAGAAGGAAAGAGGTGGAGAGATGGAGTTGGGGGCATCCTTGGGCTGGGCTGGAAAGACGGTCCTTGGTCCCATCCTGCCCCTCACTGTTTCTGTGCCTCAGTGGCTTAGCTCTTGCCCCGTACTGAGCAATCTGCCAAGAATAAACACAAACGTTTTCATATCTACCTTGGCTTTATTGATTCCATTTCAAGCCTGGGGTAGAGACAGGACTTGAAAGGCGGGCAGGGGCAGGGGACCCATTTTACAGCTTGTATGCCTCTTATTTGCCTGGAGCCCCTTATGCCTGCTGGGGGGGCTGCTCTGACAGTCATACGCCTCCCCTCCATTGAAGAGGGGAGCTGAAATAAACACAAGCCTCTTTTCCCCATTCCAGGCCTTAACAGAGCTTTGGAAAAGTGGCTTTCTTGGACTACAACACCCAGAATCCCCCAGCCACTGCCATGCAGGCTGAGGAATTCAAGATAAAGTCTAAAAAGAAACTTTAGAACCTCTGGAAGCATGTTGCTTCTTGCAACTTTTTAAGAGCCAGATAAGCCCTAAGATTGAATGAAATGTTAAGATTTCCTGGGGGCCAGATACGAAGACTGTGGGCAGTGACTGGCAGAGAGATGCCAAAGAGCTGAAGTTTTATAGGTTGCTGTGCATTTTCTGGGCTTTGAGGCTGTGTTCTGTTAGTATTTTCTCCTGACGCTTCGCCTGCATCTGTGGCTGGCATCTTCAGAGGATCTGGTGGCATGGAAGTGAGACAGAGAATATATACTTGTGTGGTCCACGGGTGGGAGGGAGCAATTGGCATGTGTTACAGTTGGCCGATTGTTAAATGGGATACCCCCAGGGTTGTGTTGTTAGTCAGGGGATATGCATAACGGTGTGTTAATTACGTTAGCCATCCATTGCATTGTTTCTTGTAGAGGGACCTCCAGAGTCTGGGTGGGGTTCTTTGGCATATTTTTGAGTCTTGATTTTGGTGTTCTTCAGTACTGGTAGCCAAATCTTGTTTACTTTCCTAGTTTCTTCTTTCCTGTTGGTATTGTCCACGTGTTTATGGATTTCAATGGCCTCTTTGTGTAGTCTGACATAGTAGTTGTCAGAACGGTCCAGAATTTATGTGCTTTCAAAAAGCCTTCTGTGTCCAGGCTGGTTTATAACATGTTCTGCTACTGCTGATTTTTCTGGCTGGATCAGTCTGGAGTGTCTTTCGTGTTCTTTGATTTGTGTTTGGACGCTGCGTTTTGTGGTCCCTATGAAGACCTGCCCACAGCTGCAAGGTATGAGGTAAACTCCAGCAGCAGTTAGAGGATCCCTCTTGTCTTTTGCTGAGTGTAGCATTTGTTGAATTTTCTTGGTTGGTCTGTAGATGGTTTGGAGGTTATGTTTCTTCATCAATTTCCCTACACGGCCAGTGACCCCTTTGATGTATAGTTGTCATACTGGAGTTTTCAAGCCTGACTTTCACCCTTGAAAAGGACCTGGAAATTCCTCCAGCGTTTACTAATTCTTGCTGCCACCACCCACTGAATTCTGAATATCTGAGCAGTACAGTGGGACACTGCCCAGTGGATTACCAATCTCTATGCTAAGGACCTTTCCTTCCCGCTCACCCCCCCCCTTCTGAGTGAGAGAAGTCCTATCTAACGTGTGCCGAAGGATGGCATGGGAATGGAGAGGAAACAGAGGTTTTACAGAAAAGCATTTATTCAAGGCATGCAAATGAACAAGGCAATAATACACATGAGAGGCTCCCCCCTCCCAGGTACGCTTAAGTTACAAGTAGTTACAAGAACAGATACATTCTTTAGATCAGCCAACTCCAAAATAATAAACAGCCCTAACGCGACTAACTATCTTATTCCTAGTTACTCACAATTAGGTTCACAAGCTTAGATGGTCTAAGAGAGAAGAGAGGGGCCAGGAGGCGAGGCATGCCGGAAGCCTACGACTGGCACAGATCTCATCTCTCGGAGGTATCCCTTTGTTCTCTCTCGGCCACATGGCCTCCCAAGAAGTTTTATAACTTCTCCCTGGAAGCATCCCGAAGATGCTCACCTCTTTCCTTTTTGATTGGTCAGTTCTCACCCTGTGACCGGTGATGTTGACCCACACTAAAATGTACCGTAATCTAATCCCAACATCTCATTAGCCCTTGGTTTACCTGAAGAGGAAAGTATCCCCCTTCAGCCAAGTCTAGATAATGGGAAGTCCCATTATCACAAGGGTAAAAACACATTCCCTTCGGTGGGCTGCTTATCTTCACTTCTGTGGTTTTTTCTGGCTCTTGAGGCTCTTCTGATGCCAAAATATGCCAATGGACACCACCCAGACTCTGGAGGGAACAATACAATGGGTTGCCCATGTGCTTAACGCACTGTTATGCATATCCCTGGGTAACAACCCAACCCTGGGGGGTATCCCATTTAACAACAGGCCATCCCACAGGCCAACTGTAACACATGCCAACTGCTCCCTCCCACCCGTGGACCACACAAGTATATACACTCCGTCTCACTTCCATGCCACCAGATCCTCTGAAGATGCCAGCCACAGATGCAGGCGAAACGTCAGGAGAAAATACTAACAGAACACGGCCTCAAAGCCCGGAAAACCCACAACAACCTATGGATTCCGGCTGTGAAAGCCCTTGACTTTACAGCTGAGATTTTTTTTTATTAATAATTTGATACTAAAGGACAGTGGAGTTGCTGCTCTGTCAGGTCAGCTGGCAAGGCCAGTTTGTGGGCAGCCTCTGTTCTCCATTTGCGCCAGCGGCAGCTTTGATCTTGACCACAGTTCATTAATCTGATTTGTGAAAATCACAAATGTGCCTTTTGAGCAACTTAGATTTGGTAATTTTCTGGAATTTGACATTCCCCTTCCCACTCAAAAAACCCTGAAAAATTCCTCAGCGGGCCCCCTGCCAGGCAGGAACACACAACTCATGACAAAGTTGGCAGTTAGTTGTGTATTCCTGCATAGCAGGGCGTTGGTCTCTGTGGTCCCTTCCAACACCTAAGATTCTATGACTCCTTAATGGCCGATCAATAACGGCCATTCCATTTCTTTGCCATTTTGAGAAGCCCGCGCACCTCATGGTCCACTGAATCCACCGGAGACAGAAAGATGGGGCCAGTGTGGAGCGTGTCCTCCCTCCCCGTCCCTTCAACATCATTTTTGAAGTCCGGTGTGTGCGTGGGTTGTGCCTTGCAGGACTGGGGTGTGAAGCAAGAGCAGGGAAGCTCCTGCAGACCGGGTTTGAATTCGGGTTCAGGGTTGTTCTTGGGGACGGTGCCTTCTCGTGGTGGGTGGGGCTGCGGGCAAGAGGGGCAGGGCCAAACCACCGGCCTGTTTTAGCTTAAAGCTCTTCCGGGCGTAAGGACACCAAGGAGGGGCATCTTGTCTTTCTACAATGAGGGACAGGAAATCTGTACAGGACCCGGAGAGCCACCCAGCGACGCTGCCTGGGGGGAACCCGAGGGCCAGAGGTGGTCTCCCAGGGGCCACATTCATCCTGAGGTTGTCCTGCCTCAGTTTCTCTCCTCCAGAAAGTCTCAGGCTCTGCAAGTAACTACAGACACCGGCAGTTGGAGCCTTCTGTTGTCACCGTCGTCTCTGAATCCACTCTGGAGCTCAGACAAAACATTAAAGAGGCTGAAGTCTCTCCTCCAAATAGCTCAGCAGCTGAGAGTCCTGCTGCTTTTGCTCTCTGGAATGAAGCCCAGAGTGGGCTCACTGCACCCGACAAGAATCTCTGCCACATGACACAGCGATGGTGCTTTGGTGGCACTGTAACGGCCGAAACCTCAGAATTTGTTGTTTGGGGAAGCCCCGGCCCTATCTAAATGCACTATGAAACTTCAAGTCCTGCCCTTCCGTAGGATGGACAGCCATTAAAATGGCCTCGAGGGGCACTAGTGCAGAGTCACGCCAAGAACAAAATTCTCCCCTGGAAATCTTCTCCAGGGCTATGGACTCCAGGGAGTGAACTAGAGCTCTCTAGCAAACTACAAATCCCAGGATTCCATAGGACCAGAGACACGGCCATTTGAGGGGGTGTCTGAGTGCCCTGATTGGGCACAGTAAAAGAGACCCTGGAAGCCTCTGGCTCTCCCCCTCTACTCATGGCCAGACCCCTTCCTTCACCCTCTCCATTCCGAAGCTGTTGGGAATTAAGAGTTTCCCAGGGTGTGAGCCCTGTTGGGAAATTCTGTGGAAGCTAAAACTGTAAGGATTCAGCCTCCTTTTAGCAGAGTAGCAGAGGAAGCATGCCCAAATTTGTACGTGATCTGATCTGAAACTGACTAAGAACACAAAACAAATGCAAGCAGTTTCAGGTTACAAACTTAGAAAATTTTACTAATGGCTTCTATATTTACATATGTATTGGGGAGCCTACATCCTAACTAGTAGCTTCGTTCTTAACTCATCATCTTCTGATGGAGAGGTGATGCATGGTCGGAGAGGAGGAGGAGGAAGCAAAAATGGAGGAGAAGAGAGAGAGGTATGGAGAGAGATCTGAGAAGGGGTCTCTTTCTTTTATAAGACCGAGGACCCACACAACAGTCCTGGGTCACATGATCCGATCACCTGAACACCAAAGGTATTTATGATCATGCAACTAAATGACAGAAAGGCGAATGGTGGAGCTTTGGCATGCAAAAGAGAAAGGAAGCCCTTTGCTAGCTGTGCCCACTTGCTCTAAGGACAGGATGGCGGGGAGAGAGAATGCTGGGATTTTTCCAACAGAAACCCACCCAGGGTCTCTCTCCTCACTACCCCCTTTCCCCCTGCCTCCAGGTGGTCTCAGGCGAGTTCAGCGAGGACAGCGAGGTCTACAACTTCACCCTCCACGCGGGGGACGAGTTGACCCTGATGGGCCAGGCGGAGATCCTGTGCGCGAAGACCCCCAAGGAGAAGTCCCGCTTCAACACTTTGCTCCGCAAGCTGGGGAAGGCGGGGGTGCCCGGCACCGGCACTGGGGGCTGCACTGGCGGCGGAGGGGGCACGGTCACCAGCGGCAAGGCCCTGAAGGGCAAGATGCCCTGCCTGATCTGCGTGAACCACCGGACGAACGAGAGCCTCAGCTTGCCCTTCCAGTGCAAGGGGCGCTTCAGCACCCGCTCCCCGCTGGAGCTGCAGATGCAGGAGGGCGAGCACACCGTCCGCAGCATCATCGAGAAGGTGCGCCTGCCCGTCAACGTGACGGTGCCCAGCCGGCCGCCCCGCAACCCCTACGACCTGCACGCCATCCGGGAGGGCCACTGCTACAAGCTGGTCAGCATCATCTCCAAGACGGTGGTGCTCGGCTGCGCCCTGCGGAAGGGCGAGGTGGCCCCCTTCCACCTCCTCCTCCTCACCGACATGCCCCGCTTCCTCCTGCCTGAGGGCATGATGCGCCCGGGGGCAGCTGGTGCCGGCGGACTCGGGGCGGTGGACCCCCAGCTGGAGAAGCTGCTGCGGGAGAGCACGGCCCTGTGCCAGGAGCGCTTCGACCCCAACGAGTACTCCAAGGCCGTGCGGGAGGCCAAACCGGACTTCTCCGAGGAGTGCGCCAGTCCCCGGAGGGTCCAGCTTTGCCTCCAGGGCTGCTACGCCCGCGACGAGCTGGCCCACTCCTTCCAGCGCCTCTCCCTCTGCCTCTACAGCGCCAGCACCGCCACTGCCGCCTCTTCCTCCTCCTCTTCTGCAGAGAGCACCAGCCAGGACTCGGGGGCCCCCGGAGGAGCCGCAAGGGCCCCCCACCAGCGGCTGATTCTTCCCCCGCAAAGCCAGGAGCAGGCTACCTCCTTCTCTGAGGACTCCGAGCGGGAGTACGTCACGCCCGACTGGGCCGAGCCCACCTTCCGGACTCCGGAGCTCCCTTACGAGGAGCTGTGGGCCAGCCAGAACTATGCCGAGAACTACGCGGAGCCCAGCGGGCGGCCGCTGCAGCCAGAGAGCGCCCACCCCAAGGGCCCCCGCGACCTCATCCCCTTCACCAGCCTGGCCTCCCCGCTGGGGTCTCCGCGCCGCCGTGGGCTGCTGAGGGAGGAGCTCCTGGGAGAGGCCCCGCCCCCGGTCCCGCCCAAGTCGGAAGCGGTAAGTGGCCCGCCTCGCAGGGTGCTGGGTTGGAAGGGGAATCCAGGGAGCCTCTTGGGACAAGAAACAGAGGGGAGAAATTCATTCCTTGGCTGTGGTTATTGCGCTGCAGCAGCAGGCAGCCCTCTTGCCCTTTCAGCAATATAGTTATTGGGAAAATTAATTTGTTGGGTGTGGGTTGAGCGCTGGTCATTTTGTATTAATCATTAGAATAATTTTTTGTATAATATGTATATCAGTGTTAAACTGTAATCAGTGTTAATTACTCCAACAATAAAAATTAATCTAAATATATATATAAAGTTACCTTTTGAAAACACAGCTCCCAAAATTCACCCAGATGGTGGCTATGCTATTAATTCTGTGCGGTTATGGTTTTAAGGCTTGTATAGTCTTTTAAGATATTTTGATGTTTCTGATGTATAATGCTTTAACCTCATAAACTGCTTTTTAAATGTTATGTATGTACTTTTATGAACGCTCTGCATTGTTTTTAATTTGTATTGGTTTAATGTCGTTAGCTGCCTTCAGTCCCATCATCAGGAGAAAAGCAAGATGTAAATGAATAAGCAACAACAACAATAATGCTAATATAGAATCATAGCATCGTAGAGCTGGAAGAGACCCCCAAGGCCCATCCAGTCCAACCCATTTCTGCCCTGCAGGAAGACACCGTCCAAGCTCTCCCTCTGGCAGACGGCCATCCAGCCTCTCTTTAAAAACCTCCAAAGAAGGAGGAGACTCCGACACATTCCCAGGCAGCAGCGTATTCCACTGTTGAATTGCTCTTACTCTAAAAAGTTCTTCCTAATGTTTAGGTGGAATCTCTTTTCCTGGGGTTTGGACCCACTGCTCTGTGTCCTGGTGTCTGGAGCAGCAGAAAGCAGGCTTTCTCCATCCTCCATGGACATCCTTTTAAATATTTAAACATAGCCATCATGTCCCCTCTTAGGCATCTCTTCTCCAGGCTGGACATCTCCAGCTCCCTAAGCCATTTCTCATAGGGTTTCATGGCTTTTTACCATTTTTACCACTCTCCTCTGGACATGTTCCAAGCTTATCAATATCCTTCCTGAACTGTGGTGCCCAGAACTGGACACAGGATTCTAGCCGGAGTCTGACCAAAGCAGAATAGAGTGATACTGTTAACTTCTTTTGACCTAGACACTATCCTGTTATTGGTGCAGCCAAGAATTGCATTGGCTTTTTTAGCTGCTGCATCACACTGCTGACTCGTGTTCAGTTTGTGGTCTGCTAAGACTTCGAGATCCTTTTCACATGTACTGTGGTCAAGCCAGGTGTCACCGATCTTATATCTGTGTATTTCATTCTTTCTACCCAGGTGGAGTACATTACATTTCTCCCTGTTGAAATTCATTTTGTTAGTTTTGGCCCAGTGCTCTAACCCGATTCTGGTGCAAGAGATGCCTCCCCATGTCCTCTTCTGTCTCTTCCAGGTGAGAGAGGAATGCCGCCTCCTTGTTGCCCCGCCGGTGCCCCCGCGGGGGGCCCATGGGCCTGCCACCGCCAGCCCTCCGGTGCCGGTGCGCTTCCCCAAGCTCCAGGCGGCCGCTTCGCTCAGCTCCAGCCTCTCGTACTACTCGTCCGGACTCCACGACCCGTGAGTGAGGGGACGGTCTCGCTTGCCAAAGAATTGGGGAGGGGACTCAGGAGGGACGGCCCTCTCTGCAGCTTCTTGGGTGGAATGGAGAGGAATTCTGCACATGCTCGATGGCACTCTTGCCTTCCTCCTTGCTTTATCTATTCTGAAGCAGAACTTTCCTAAGTGAAATGCTTGTATCTCACCCTAAAGTTTTTTGGGTTGGGTACAATAAAATCCACTTTAAAGAATTTAATAATGGGAATGAGAATAAGACTAATATTATAACTATTATTATGATAAAGTTTATTCATATTCTATATATATATATATACATACATACATATATATGGTTCTTTATATATAATATTGTCTTTATATCTTGCCTTTTTGCTAAAAATTGGGATGCAAGGCACCTTAATTTAATGCAGCTAAAAGCATACAAAAAGTGAATATGAAAACGAATTAAGCATTTCACAATATTTAAACAATTTAAACCTTCACTTTAAAAAATAGACAATGCGTTTTTAAATATAAAAAGCAATTAAAGCGGTTTAGTTTAAAACAGCACAGTATCCTCAGGCCGTTCTTTAAAAGCTTGGTTTTAAATGCCTGCCAGAATTAAAAGGCCTTTGCTGGGGAGGGGACCGTTCTAGCCTCCCTTTGTGTGTGTGTGTGTGTGTGTGTGTGTGTGTGTGTGTGTGTGTGTGTGGGGAGGGGTCCAGAGTTTTGGGGCTACCTCCGAAAAGGCCCTTCCTTGCATCTTCACCACCGTGCTTGGGATGTTGGCGGGACTGAGAGAAGGGCCTCTCCTGAGGATCTCAGAGCCGGGGCCGGCTCATACGGAGAGTATTTAAACAGCAAATATTAATTTACAGTCTAAGAATTTATTAATCTAGTTATCAAATTAAAACAAGTTGCTTGGAACCATTTGCTTTTGGGGAGTTAATTCACATATTAAGCAGAGCTTATTGAAATATTTATCTGTTTCATTGAATCATTTATATCCTATGATTCCAGGGTGGAAGTTGGTAAAATCAATTTGAAGCCATTTAAAATGCAAAAGATAATTGACAATCTCAGAGCACCGGGTGAGCCAGCATGCTTTAGCGGTTGAGGTTGGGCTACAACTCTGGAGATCAGGGTTTGACTTACGCTCAGCAATGGAAACCCAACAGGTGACCTTGGGCAAGTCACACTCTCTCAGCCTCAGAGGAAGGCCGGGGTGGCCAACCCCCTCTGAACAAATCTGGCTGAGAAACACCCCCACCATGATAGGGGTGCCTTAGGGTCTTGGCAAGACAGAAACGACGTGAAGGAGCGCAACAATGAGTGTATTAAGCTGTCTGAGAAGTTAAAACAAGTTTTGGGAGACCCTTTTTTAGAATGCCAACCCCCCAGCCAGCAAGTCTGTGGAGCAGGAGGCTCCGAGGAGGAATGGAGGCTTGGAGCCGGACTCAAGCCTCTCCCCTTCGTGCTGGGCTGGCTACGAGGGGCAAGTGTGCCCCTTTTATGGGGGAATTCGGGGCCTTGGGGGAATTCTGGGGAACCCCGTTCTTCAGGGAGAGTTTGGATTGCAGGCTGGGAGGGGAGGGTGTCCTGAAGACAACCTTCCCCAGGACTAAGGTGGGCCTCCTTCCAAAACGGCTAGAGCTCATCTTTGTACAAATGGAACCCAAGTGGCAAGAGGGAGGAACGGCGACTCCACGGCACCCCCGGTGATTCCAGGGTGCAGCACCCTGAATCTTGGCCTCTGGTTCCTGGCAGCTGCTCTGCTGAAAAGGACATGAAACGAATCCTCATCTTGGGCCAAAGTGTCCCCGTGCTTGTATTGTTTTTAGTACTGTATTCTATTGTCTTTTATTTCTTTCTAATTGTGAGCAGCTTTGAGTCCAATTTTTGGGAAAAACAGGATATTATCATTATTACTATTACCACTACTACTACCACTGCTCCTGCTACTACTATATTAAATGCTGTCCTTGAAGTCCCCCCTGAAGACCACCAAAGCTTCCAGATCCTCCACCCAAAACTTAAAGTGAAATACGGTCAATTTTCCCCCCACCACCCCAAAACAAGCTTGGCACAGCTGCAAAGAGCTGCAGCTTTGCCCCCCTCCCATGCAGATGGCCTCATCGTGCCTCAGCCCCTTAACGCAAAATAACAAAAGGAGACCCAAAAGCAAAGTGATGCAAGGTCACTTCTGGTCACACTGGACGCACCAGCGTGGGCGTCCAGAGGACTGAAATTGGCCCCTCGCCCCCTCTGCAGATGCCCAGGACTCCCTTAGACCCATAGAGTTGGAATAGGATCATAGAATCCTCGTGGAGTTGGAAGAGACCCCCAGGGCCCTCCAGTCCAGCCCCCTCCTGCCGTGCAGGAAGACACCATGAAGCCCTCCCTTGGACAGATGGCCGTAGGGCCTACAGACCGTTGGAAGGATTAGAATCCTAGCGTTGAAGAGACCCCGAGGCCCTCCGGCCCAACGCCCTTCTGCCGTGCAGGAATAGATCATCGAAGCATTCCCAACAAATGGGCATCCAGCCTCTCTTTAAAAACCTCCAAAGGAGGAGGAGACTCCACCACACTCCACAGAGACAGAAGCAGACTCCACGGTGGAACTGTCCTTGCTCTCAGGAAGTTCTTCTTGAGATGGAATCTCTCTTCTTGGGGTTTGAATCCATTCTGCCGCGGCGTCCTAGTCTCTGGAGCAGCAGAAAACAAGCCCACTCCCTCCTCAACATGACATCCCTTCAAACATTTGAACAAGCTGTCATGTCGCCTCTTAACCGGCTCTTCTCCAGGCCAAACGTACCCAGCTCCCTAAACCGCTCTTCATAGGGCTTCATGGCTTCCAGACCCTCCACCATTTTGGTCGCCCTCCTCTGGACACGCTCCAGCTTGTCATTATTTTTCCTGAATTGCGGTGCCCACGCAGATTTTGTCTTCCTTCATGGCAGGATGGGGTTGAACTGGATGGCCCTTGGGGTCACTTCCAACTCAACCCACGACCTCACTGACGTTGGAATCATAGAATCATAGAAATGTAGAGTTGGAAGAGACCACACGGGCCATCCAGTCCAACCCCCTGCTATGCAGGAACACCCTCAAAGCATTCCCGACAGATGGCCATCTAGCCTCTGCTTAAAAACCTCCAAGGAAGGAAGGAAGGAAGGATCACTCATTTCTGACATAGACCTTTGGCACCTGTCCCCCATGTACGTGATCCTGCCGCCGCCCCCCTTGATTTGGGGGCAGAGGGCTTGACCTGGGTGGACTCCAACCCAAGGGGTGCCTCAGGGGAACTGCAGGGAAAGAGGCCAAGCCCACTGGACAAGGCAGCCCCCCCGCCTTGCCAGCTGGATGCCCACCGAGACGCACTTTGCCTGGGCATCCAGTCCCCTCCCTTCCATGCCAGGGGAGGGGAGGGAGGGTGGCACTGCCAGCAGCCGTCCCTCTGGATGGGGCACTCTGCTTGGAATGTGTCTTGGTGGCAACGCCCTGGGGCAGGTGGAGGAGCAGGAAAAGTTTACGTGGAAAATGTTTGCGATGTGGCCAGAGGCTCAGAGCTTGAAAAAGTTCTGTTGAGAGATGACCGCCTTCCTGAACCCCACACCCCCCATGGCCGGCCAGCCAGCCAGCCAGCCAACTGTGGGGGTTGCAGTCCATACAAGGGACCCTTTTGGGTGCTGCCTGGCTCCCCAGGAGCTGCCCCTGGGGTGGGAGCCTCAGCTGATGGCCTGGGCGCTGTCCCGGCTGGCCCCTCCCGAAACCGCAAACCCCAGGATTCCATGGGAGGTTGAAAGTGGAATCATCGTGCCATAACAGTCTCGTGCGGAAATGGCCCTGGTCCCAGCTCTAGAGTAGACCCACTGCATCAAGAGTTGAACAGTGAGTCAACACAGAGGTAAATACCACTGACTCAGTGGCTCTCCTCTATTCAGGACTTCACTCTGGGATACAGGATTATATTGCCTTTGGTTTCATCTGTAAGGTATGTTGAGCCCTGTTTGGGGCAAAAGGTGAAGAGAGGATGATGGTGGTGGTGGTGGTGATGATGATTGAATCTTAGAGTTGGAAGGGAGTGCAAAGGCCATCGAGTTGAACAGGTAAGGCACTCCTGAGAGATGCCCATCCGACCTCTGTTTAAAAATCTCCAAGTAAAATAATAACAATAATGTATTTGTTACCTGCCTCTCCCCAAGGCTCAAGGTAGGGTACAACATAAATTAACATAAATTAAAATACAATTAAAAATGCGTCATAAGTTAAAATACACTAAAAACACATAAAAACGTTTAAAATACAAATACATCCTAATTGAAATTCATCATTATTAAAATACATCCTAATTAAAAATGGATTGGGTGGGCTTGCCGGAAGAGACAGGTCTTTAGTATTTTTTTGCCTATTTTGCTGTCGCGTCCCTTCCAACAGAGCATTCCACAGTCTAGGGGTGGCCGACGAGAAGCTCCTCCGGATGACCGTTGCCAGTCTGGTCCTGACCGGCTTTTAAGTAAAAGTCCCCCAGAGGACCTGAGTGTACGGGGCGGATTGTGTAGGGGGAGGCGAAGATCCTGCAGGAGACCCTCCCGCCTCACCCAAGACCACCTCCTAGTGGTGAGAGATGCTCTGGGAGCCATTCCAAATAACTCAGAAAATATCTGAGTGAAATGGTCATTGACAGGATTTGGAAACTTGGCACATGGCCCAGTCGTACCTCACCATTGTCTTCTTCCTCAGAGGTTTCTAAGCAGAGGCTGGATGGCCATTTGGTGGGGTGCTTGGATGGTGTCTTCCTGCATGGCAGAATGGGGTTGGACTGGATGGCCCTTGGGGTCTCTTCCAGTTCTAAATTTCTCTGATTCCCACTTTCTTGGAAAAAATCATGGATGGTCCACTGGGTAATGTCATCAGGGAGACTGTGAAACCCAGGATGACGATTATTATCCCTGCCGCATGCATGTGCTACTGGCTCCTCCATGTGCCAGACCACCTGGTTTATTTCATGGGGATTCGAAACTCCCCTTCCTTGTCCCCCCAGTTCCTCCCTCTTGATCCTGGCACTGACCCTTACTTCTCCCTCCACCTCCAGGTCGGCGCCACGGAGCGGGAGCTGCTCCCCGTCACCGGACTCCTACTCCCTCTACTGCTACCCCTGCACTTGGGGCGACTGCAAAGTCGGGGAGACCTCCAGCCGCCAGCTGGTCTCCAGCCCCCCGGCTCAGCCCCGGTCCCCTCCCCCAGTGCCCCCACCAGTGACGGCGTCGGCATCAGCAGCGACTCAAAGGTCTTCATGGTCGGATCCGTGGACCTACAGCGACCCGGGCGTGGCGACAGGGAGATCCACCCCATTGCTGGGGGTTGGCGAAGGCGGGGGCGAGGCCATCAAGGGCTACCACAGCTGCTCCCGCCTCAAGGCGCCCCCTCCTCAGAAGCGCTTTACCCCCTTTGGGGCCCTCAACCCCTTCTCCAACCCAGCCTACTCGTCCAGCCCGGCGTCTTCCGGCTCCTCCGACTGGCTGGAGTCCCCGGAATGGCAGAAGCCACTGGGTGCCTCCTCTTCCTCCCCGGAACCCTTTGAGGAGACGCCTTCCCCCGAAGGGGACCTGCGCTTCCGGCCCTCCCCTCCGCCTCGTGCCGCCAAAGCCTTTGAGCTGCCTGAGACCGTGGCTGTCCGGACGCCAGGGCCCCCACTGTCTCCGCCTGCCATTGTCCACGGGACCGAGGGGGCCATCACCCGCCTGTATCTGGCCCAGGGGGTGATCGAGGTGCCTCCGGCTGCCCGGCACAACGGGGATGGGTCCCCCTGGCAGCCCCCCGGGGACCTGTCATCCCTCTCGCTGGAGGAGGTCTCCCAGTGCCTGCGCTTCATTGGCCTCTCAGAGGACGGGATCAGCTTCTTTGCCCGGGAGCGCATCGATGGCAGCATCTTCGTCCAGCTGACGGAGGAGATCCTCTCCGAAGACTTCCGCCTCCCCAAGCTCCAGGTGAAGAAGATCATGCAGTTCATCAAGGGCTGGCGGCCCAAGATTTAGCCCACCCTGGAGTGGGAGGAGGAGGAGGAGAGAGGCAATCCCAGAACAGGGGGGAAGGGGTGCACTTGCTCTCTGGAAACCCCCCAAGGAGAAGAGATGCAGTTTGGAGGGCAGACCGAGGGATGGGTGCAGAAGTGCCAGTGGGAGACCTTGCCTGGTGGGGCTCCCCTTTGGATGGGGTTGGTGGACCAAGAGCCAGGGAGGCTGCCCTGTGCCCTTAAAGAGTTGGGGAAGGGGCTGCAAAGGGGTTTCCCTCCCCTCCAGCACTTGGCTGGGGACGCTCGGGGTTGTTGTCATTAAAAAAAGAAGCAATGTCCCTCCAAAGATCTGGGAGGGAGAGACATTGCACTGTCTGTGAGTTGTGAGGCTGCTTCTGCCCCCCCATAACTGCAGCAGTGCGGGTGCCACTTTGCATAGGGCCCAGGGAAGGGGAAAATAACAGGCTGGCAATGTTGCCACCCAGAGGCAGCCAGCAGGAGTGGCACCTGCCCCCTACCCTCTTCTCAGCTGGTCCTGGACAGGTTTAGAGTTGGATGGGGAACTTTGTACATGAACTAAAATGGTTGGAGGGACCCGGCTGTGATAAACCTGCAGTGTCACACCGGCACTGGAAATCCTGCCCCTTAACCCAATTGTGTGCTGGGATATCCAACCTGCACTTGGTGCTTTGGTACAAGTGGGCAAGGCTGGTGCTCCCGTGAGCACTCCCCTTGCGGAAAGGCGTTTTGCTAAAAAACAGAAAAAGGTGGCCCTTCTGGGATAGCCTGAGCTGCTTTCTGTGGGCAGAGACCCCTTTCTGGGTGTTGTAGACTGGAAAAGCTGAATTCTCCCTGATTCTCCCAACACGCACAGGTTTGAGAGATGGAGTCTATGGTGTGACCCAGAACATCAGTGCTGCCTCTCTCCTGTTCTGTGGTATTTCTAAACTTCACCAGAGACTATTCCCATGCTTTTGGAAGCCCCTCTGCACTGCCAATGAGGGCTAGAGCCTTAAACAAGCAAATGGCAAGATCACAATGACCCCAGATGGCACCTCTGTAGCACTGAGCACTGCCATGCCCTCCAGTTACTCCATGCCACGTTGGCCATGGATGGTGATGGAAATCAGGTACAGGGAGGCTGCGTAAAATTCGCCATTGCCCTTGTTTATCCCGGAGATCCCGGGACCCTTGCCAGCAGTTCCAACCCATGTGTTCTCCCTGTGGGTAGCCAGAGGCTGGGTGTGTGTGTGGGCTTTAGCAGTTACTATTCTAACTGCAGTTTGCACGGCTCTGTGCAGACCACACGTCGTCTGCTTTCCATGCCCACCTTACAAATCTCTCAGCATTTTACTAACCTCTCCTCCCAGCCTCTGCTGGGACAGCATAGCTCTGACGATGAGTGACTTGTCTCCCCATCTCACTCAGCAGCTATCTCTTGATTCCTAGCAGAACCACAAGTTACTTTCGTAGAATCTCTCTTTTTTTTTTTAGTACAGGATGGGGGGGCAGTTGCCTGGTTCAGGCCTAGAGGACTGTAAAATATTTGCCTTTGTTTCTACTTTAATCATTGCCATAGTCAAATAAACCAGTTTATTTAAAAGAAAATAAACCCGTGCCTTGACAGTTGGAGATTTGTTAAAGAGGGGCGTGAAGAGGCCTGAGGTAGCCCGGGTCTATGTCCTGCAGCCGACCGGTTGCCCCGCTTGGACTGCACCCACCAGTGGGACACAGAACCCTACAGAGTTGGAGGGGGCATTGCTCCCCATAGAGTCCTGGGCCATTTTTGCCATACACTGTTATGGTGCTATTATTCCACTTCCAACCTCTTGTGGAATTCTGGGTTTGTAGTTTCCTGAGGCCCAAGAGCTCTCGGCTGAGATTTCTAAAGATCCCTCCCTAGACTGCAAACCTCAGGAGTCCATAGGAGGTTGAAAGTGGAATAATAGCACTATAACAGCATAGGGCGGAAAGGGCCCGAGTCTCTGGAGCAGTAGCAAGCAAGCTCCGTCTTCTGCATGGCATCCCTTCAGATATTTAAAGATGGCTGTCCTGTTACCTCTCCGTCTTCCCTTCGCCAAGCTAAACATGTCCATATCCCCAAGTCATTCCCAATAAGGCTGGGTGGTTTCCAGACCCTTGAGCATCTCAAGAAAGGGAGTCATGTTTCACAGAAGAACAGGTTGCTTACCTGTAACTGTGGTTCTTCGAGTGGTCATCTGTGCCCTCATACATTAGGAGCTTTCGCGCCTGCGCGGTAGCGTTCGGAAGATTCTAGAGCTCGTTAGCTTTGGCGGGAACCCCTCCCCCACGCCGGTGCTGCGCATGCTCCTCCCACCGACTAACGGTCTCTCCTCAGTTCTGGTCCGCCGAAGCAGATGGGGCCTGAAAAGAGGGGAAGGCAGGGCGGGGATGTATGAGGGCACAGGTGACCACTCGAAGAACCACAGTTACAGGTAAGCAACCTCTTCTTCTTCTTCGTGGTCTCTGTGCCTCATCCATTAGGAGACTGTGTAGCTTACCAGTAGGATGGTGGGTCAGGTCCCAGACCCTAGAGGACACAAGCCAGCACAGCACGTCCAAATCGGGCATCTCTCCTGGACCGGCAGTCGAGCCTGTAGTGGCGCACGAAGGTCGACGGCTGGGACCAGGTCGCCACACGGCAGAGTTCCGACAGGTCGACGCCTCGCAGGAGGGCAGCAGATGTCGCCACGGCCCTGGTGGAGTGGGCCCGAAGCAGGTCTGGCGGAGGCTTCTTGGCAAGCTCGTACGCCAGCTGAATAGTCTGTACCACCCACTTGGAGAAGCGCTGGGTGGGTACCTTGTGGCCTCTCTGGTGCCTGCCATAGCAGACAAACAGGTGGGGTGTCTGTCTGTAGGCTGCAGTCCTGTCTTTGTAGAAGGCCAGCGCCCGACGCACGTCCAGGGAGTGGAGGGACCGCTCCAGAGGTGTCGTCGGGTCCAGGTAGAAGGCCGGCAGGATGATGTCCTGGCTCAGGTGGAAGCTGGACACCACCTTCGGCAGGAAGGAGATGTCAGGCCGGAGGACCACCTTGTCCCGATGAAAGACCAAGTATGGTTCATCGCACCGTAGCGCCGTCAACTCTCCCGCCCGCCTGGCAGAGGTGACGGCCACTAGGAACGCGGTCTTCATCGCGAGCAGCCTGTCGTCCGTCGTGGCCATGGGCTCGAAGGGCGGCCTCGTCAGCTGGGACAGCACCGATGACAGCGACCACGGCGGTAGCGGCGGCGATACCGGCGGGTAGAGGTGCTGCAGGCCCTTCAGGAACTGCTTGACGGTACCGTCCCTGAAGAGCGCGGCCGACAGGGATCGTGGCGGTTGGTATGCCACGACTGCGGCGAGGTAGACCTTGAGCGATGGGAAGGCCAGGCCCTGCTGCCGGAGATGAAGAGGAAGTGGAGCACGGTACGCAGGGTGACAGGCGATACCGGCTCTCGACGTTCCCCGGCGAAGGCCACGAAGCGCTGCCACTTGTAGTGGTAGTTCCTTCGCGTGGACTCCTTCCTGGCCGCGGTCAAGATGTTCCCAATGGCCGGGTCGTCTAGGGCAATATCCTCCAGGCATGGAGGGCCAACACCGGCAGGTCCGGGTGCAACACCAGTCCGTCGGAGTGGGACAGCAGGTCCGGTACCGTTGGAAACCTGAGAGTCCTGCCCCGGGCGGCCTCGATCAAGGGTCCGAACCTGTGCTGCCTCGGCCAGTACGGTGCCACGAGGATCGCGTCCACCCGGTCCGCGATGATCTTCGTGATCACGCGGCCCAGGAGGGGGAACAGAGGGAAGGCATAGATCAGCCCTTCGTCCCACGGAAACTGGAACGCGTCGCCGATGGAGCGGCGATCGTGGCCGGCCCTCGAGCAGAACAGGCGGCACTTCGCGTTCTGGCTGGTCGCGAAGAGGTCGATGGTCGGCTCGCCCCATCGGTCCCGAAGCATCCGGAAAGCCTCGTCGGACAGGGACCACTCGTGGTGGGAAGTGGTGTCCCTGCTGAGGGCGTCCACTGTGGTGTTCTCCTGCCCCGCCAGGTGAACCGCACAGGGTGTATCCGGAGCGGGACGCACCAGTTCCAGAGGTCGAGGGCGATGCCCAGCAGCGTGGTGGAGTGCGTCCCTCCCTGCCTGTTCATGTAGCAGACCGCCGTCGTGTTGTCGGTGAGGATCAACACCGTGCGGCCCGTGACCAGGTGTTGGAACGCTCTCAGGGCCTTGTGGATTGCCAGCAGCTCGTCGTCCATCCACCGGCTTCGGACCCGGAGATCTCCAGTGTGCGCTCCCCAGCCGAAGAGCGAGGCATCCGTCGTTACCGTGACTGACGGCCTGGGTTCGCGGAATGGCATGCCTGACAGGAGGTTCCTGTACGATTGCCACCACAGGAGCAATTGGTGTACCTGTGGGGCCAGGCGGTATTGGCTGCGCTGGTCGTCCCAGAGTGGATCGAAGGCTCTGACGAACCAGTGCTGGAGCGGCTGTGTGTAACCTGGAGAGGTAGGTTATGGCGGTGGTCGAGGCCATGTAGCCGGGGAGCTGTTGGATCCTCCTCGCTGATACCGTCGAGGCCTCGAAGGCAGTGGACGCTGCCTGACGAAGCGTCCGTGCCCTCTCGGCCGGTAGGAAGGCCTTCGCCAATACCGAGTTGAGGGTCGCCCCGATGAAGTCGAGAACCCGCGTGGGCTCGAGATGGGACTTAGAATCATAGAATCATAGAAATGTAGAGTTGGAAGAGACCACAAGGGCCATCCAGTCCAACCCCCTGCCATGCAGGAAAACCCTCAAAGCACTCCCGACAAGTGGCCATCCAGCCTCTGCTTAAAAACCTCCAAAGAAGGAGACTCCACCAGACTCCGTGGCAGCACATTCCACTGTCGGACAGCCCTGACTGTCAGGAAATTCCTCCTGAGGTTCAGGCGGAATCTCCCCTCCTGCAGCTTGCATCCATTGCTCCTCGTCCTGGTCTCAAGAGCAGGAGAAAACAAGCCCACTCCCTCCTCGACATGACACCCCTTCAAATATTTAAACATGGCCATCATGTCCCCTCTCAACCTTCTCTTCTGCAGACTAAACATCCCCAGCTCTCTAAGTCTGTCCTCATAGGGCATGGCTTCCAGGCCCCTCACCATTTTGGTCGCCCTCCTCTGGACCTGCTCCAGCTTATCCATATCCTTCTTGAATTGGGGTGCCCAGAACTGGACACAGTATTCAAGATGAGGTCTAACCAATGCAGAATAAAGTGGTACCAATACCTCCCTCGATCTAGACACCATACTCCTATTGATGCAACCAAGAATTGCGTTGGCCTTCTTGGCTGCCGCATCACACTGCTGACTCATGTTCAGCTTGTGGTCTATGAAGACTCCTAGATCCCTTTCACACGTACTGTTAGCCAGCCACGTGTCCCCCATCCTATATTTCTGCATACCATTTTTTCTGCCTAAGTGTAGGACCCTACATTTCTCTCTGTTGAGATTCATTTTGTTAGCCTTGGCCCAGCTCTCCAATCTGTCCAGGACTTCTTGGGGTTGACCCTGAGTCCGAGCCGAGTGAGAAGAGACAAAGTCCGATGAATGTCCCTGTACAGTTTCTGTTTGCAGGATGCCACCAATAGCCAATCGTCCAGGTAAGGGTAGACGGAGACGCCCTTCGTCCGCAGGAAGGACACGACCGGAGCCATGCACTTGGTGAACACCCGCGGTGTGGTGGAAAGTCCGAACGGCAGCACCCGGTACTGGTAGCTGGTGCCGTCGATCGCGAACCGAAGGTACCTCCTGTGCTGCGGGCAGATCGAGATGTGGAAATAGGCATCTTTGAGGTCTATGGACGCAAACCAGTCCCCTCGGCGGAGGAAGGGGAGGATCGACGGCAGCGTGACCATCTTGAACCTCTTGGGGTGGATGTATTCGTTCACCCCTTGGAGGTCTAGGATGGGCCGCAGGGATCCATCCGCCTTCGGCACTGTGAAGTACCTCGAGTAGAAGCCGGTGGTCTTGGCTGAAGGCGGGAGCCTCTCGATCGCTCCCTTCTCGAGGAGGGAGTGGACCTCTTCCAGTAGAGCCGAGCTGGCCGGGGTGGAGTAGTAGACACCCCGTGGCAGAATATCCTGGAACTCGATGGCGTACCCCAGGCGGACGATGGTAAGTACCCAGGAGTCCGCAGTGATCTCCCGCCAGCAGTCGAGGTGCCTGGCCAGGCTCGGGTGGTGGAATAGTTCTACCGGAAGAGCAAAGGATGGCACGGGTGGGGTCCTGCGAAGGCCGTCAAAACCGGGACTTCGCTCTGGAGGACGACTTCTTGGACGACGAAGATGAGCGTCGTCTGGGAAGCCACCTCGGAGCTGAAGACGTCGACGGCCTCGACGCGGTCGACTGTGGGGACTGCGGCTGGTACGCCGATGATGAGGAGGACCTTCTCCACGTAGGCCTCGGCTGAAAAGAGCGGCGAGACTGGGCAGGCTGGTTGATGCCCATCTTCTTCGCTGTCAGCCGGGCCTTGACGAGGTGATCCATGGCCTTGTCGGTGGAGGTGTGAAAGAGCCCTTTGCCGTCGAACGGAAGGTCTTCAATCCGTCGACGGCTGTCCTCCTGAAGCCCAGAGGACCGGAGCCACGCGTGGTGTCGGAGGGCTATGGCACCGACCATCACCCTCGAGGTGGCCTCCACAGCGTGCCTCGAGGTGGCGATCTGCTGGGTAGCCACCGCAACGGCCTCGCCAAAGATCTGTGTGGCTGAGGCGCGTGACTCCTCCGGCAGGTCAGCGAGGAGTGGAGCAAGTCGGTCGAAGAGGTTCTGATGGTAGGCCGCGAGGCATGCCATCGTGTTCACCGTCCTGGCCACCAGGGACGATGCCGAATAGAACCTTCGGCCGAAGGCATCGAGCTTCCGTCCTTCACGCCTCCTTTCGTTTGAGCCGACTCGACCACAATAGAGTTCGGTACAGGATGATTGAAGAGGAACTCTGCGTTCTCCTTCTGGGTCCTGTAGAGATGCTCTAGCCTATGTGGGATAGGCTGTGCTGACGCCAGCTTCGCCCACGGCTGCTTCAACGCTTCCACCAGGGTTGGTAGGAACGGCAGCGGTGCGGTCGATGGTGGGCGGGCTTCCAAGTACTGGAAGACCGGGTCCTGGGCTTGTGGAGCAGGTTCGGTCACCTTGAGGCCAAGGGCTGTGGCCATCCGGAGGAGGATTGCAGAGAACTAGCGTACGTCCTCCGGTGCAGACTCTGGGCCTGGCTCCCCAAACCCCAGCGGTGGGGATTCGTGAGAAGAAGGGGTGGACTCAGCAGAGTCAGAGTCCGAGTCGTAAGAGTCGCCGGATGGTGATGGCGACCTCTCCACCTCCTTCTCCTCGGCCGGCCTACAGGCCGGAGGTGCCAGGGTGACTGCTGGAGCTGCAGGCTGCGTCGGTACCGGTGCGGCCGATGTCGTGGCCTGTATCGGAGTCACCTGCAGGGGCACAACCGCGGGCCTAGGACGGTGTGCCGCCTGCATGGTAGAAGTCACAGCTACCGCTGGCTGGGCCACGGTGGGCTGTGGTGTCGGGCGAGTAGCTGTGGCTGTCATCCGTGGGGGTGGAGAAACAGCCCTGTAGCGGGGTGAGGGCTCCCGGGACCGACGGTGACTCGGCGCACAATGCAGCGGTGACCTTTCATAGTGGGGGTAGTGAGCCTCCCGCGGTGGCGAGCGAGACCGGCGATGAGGTGACCAGTACCTTGGATCTGGATGGTACCGGTCCCTGTATGACAGCGAGTAAGAATAGTATGAGCCGGCTGGCTCGTGCCACACCTGCTCCTGGGCGTACCTTCCTAGGTAGGCAGGAGAGTAGGCGCTCTCGCCCGAGCGACGTTAGTCAAAAGCCAAATCCGAAGTTGAAAAACACCAAAAGCACAATAGAAAAGCAAGCCAAGAAGCAGAACCTTCTGTACGTTGAGGGGGACAAGAAAGAACTGAGAAGAGACCGTTAGTCGGCGGGAGGAGCATGCACAGCACCGGCGTGGGGGAGGGGTTCCCACCAAAGCTAACGAGCTCTAGAATCTTCCGAACGCTACCGCACAGGCGCGAAAGCTCCTAATGTATGAGGCACAGAGACCACGAAGAAGAATCACTGAGTGGGGAAGGGACTACAGAGGCCATCTAGTTCAATCCCATTCTGCCATGCAGGTATACACAATGAAAGCACTCCTGACAAATGGTCACCAAACCTATTTATGGACCTCCAAAGAAGGAAAGCCCCCACCCTACAAGGCAGGCTACTCCACTGCTGATCAGCTTTTACAGTCGAAAGATTACACTTAATGTTGAATTTCTTGTCATTTGATTGCTTTGGTTTGGGTTCTGGTCTCTGGAGCAGCAGAAAACAAGCTGGCAACCTTCTCTTCTCCAGGCTGAACATCCCCAGCTCCTGTAGAGCTTCATGGTTTCCAGGCCTTCTGCCATTTTGGTCACCCTCCTTTGGACATGTTCCAGCTTAGTCCTTCCTGAACTGTAGTGCCCAGAACTGGACACAGGATTGTTCCAGCTGGGGTCTGACCAAATCAGAGCAGTACTGTCCCTTCCCTTGACCTAGACTCCTATCGATGCAGCCAAGTTGAATCATATTGGCCTTTTTAGTTGCTGTATCACGCTGCTGACTCAATGTACAGCTTTTGGTCTACAAAGATTCCTAGGTCCCTTGTGCATGCACTGTAGTCAAGCCAGGAGAATGGGCACATGGGCGGCAGGACAGACAAAAATGTAGAGGAGTCGGAAAGGTGCAGTCGGGGGGTGGGGGGTGATCTTTAGAGGTGGGACCAATGCACATTCTCCCTCACTCTCCATCCTAGCCTAGCTTGCAAGTGGGCAGGCATGCACTCTGCTCTCCCCACAATACCCAGGTCTGTGGGAGGCCCCATTTACCATTTTAAAACCACAAGCAAGGCAAACCACTCAGTGCAACCTTGAAATCACACCATGCATCTTACCATAGAGGGGGACTCTGCCCCCCAACCCTGCTGCCCCCCACCCAAGCAAAATCCCCTTTGAATTCTGCTTCCAGCAAAAATTGGGCAGCAACCTGAGTCATGAATAAACGAGACAAGATCACCCACAGAACAAGAGACTGGGGTTTATTTTCAGGAATTCTCTTTGGGTATTTTCAGTGGCAGGCTGGACCTGTGCTGGGCCCCAGAAACAGGGGTTCCCTCAACGGCACCGCTGTCAGCACCAGAACTGTGAGGGGCCACGTGGGGACAAAAGAGAACATCCCCCCACAATTCCTTCCCCTGGTAACCAACCTTCAGCTGGCCAAGGGGAGCGGGCCTGGGAGAGGGGTGCCTGAGTGGCTAAGGCACTTAGAAAGGAAAAGACCGATGGCCTCCCAGGCAAGAGAATCTATGGCATGGCTCCTCCCCCCACCCCATTTCTTTGGGGGTCAGGTGTGCGTCAGCAGATGGAGGGGTTCAGACAAGTTCACTTGTGGAATTTCTTGCTGGAGTCCTTGGCATGGTCAAGCAGTAACTGGCAGGGGGTGAAGGGGGTCCCGTAGACCTCCTCGTACTTCCTCATCCGGTCCACCAGCCGCCGGGCGCTGTAGTAGTCTGCATACCGGAAGGGACCTGTCCCACCCCCAAGGGAAGAAAAGGAAAAAATGAGAGACCTTCCTTCACAGAGGAGAGCAAGGCCGCAGAGGCTTCAGAGGGGCCTGGCCTGAACAGATGGCCACTGTCTGTGTGCACAGTCTGTGTGCACAGTCTGCATACAGTCTGGTAGAAGAGGGAAACACACGCAGACAGACAGATCGACTGACCGACCAAGAGAATACAGGAAGGGGTACAAGATCCGCCAGAACTGAAGCAGAACATCCCTCTTTCATGGCCAGTGGACTGGAGTCCCCCCACCGGACAGGACTGCCTGCCTTAGCCAACGCTTTCATCTTCCCAGAACACAGCAGGGTCAGGGACTTTGAAAGCAAACTGTCTAGGGTCTTGGTTTGAACTCTGCAAGGGACCGGGCAGCCCTGCAGGGAAACCCCTTCCAGCAATGGAGAACTTTACAAGCCCCTTCTGGCCACCAATCTGAGGGGTTGCCGGCAGTTTGGACAAACTGCTTCTGGAGGGAAAAAGGAGATTGAACTCTGGAATTAAGAACCTGAAGGCAACCCACTTACCCCCAGGCATGGTGGAAAGCCCAGCCCGAAAACGGCCCCAATGTCCCCCTCCACGGGGTTGCTGAGGATCCCCTCCTGCAGAGTCAGGACGGTTTCATTCACAAACCGGGAGACCAGGCGCATCTGGATGTCTTCCTCCGTGGAGCTGCAAGGGGAAGAGAGGAAGGAGAAAGAGAGAGAGTCAGCGGGCCAAAGACAGCTGCAGATGGAACAAAGGCCCACCTGGCAACCCCTGCAGAGTGCCCCCCGTCCACCAAGGAGGAGGCGCCAGTGATCACCAGCAGGTCATCTGCTGGGTGCACAGGAAGGCCTGGCCTCAGGGGCAGCAGCATTTCCACCTCTGCCATGGACCCGACAGGCAGCAAGCAACGATGGGAAAGGTCTCTTGTCTTTCTGCCCAAGATCTTGGAAAGGTTGGAGCAAAAGGGACATGCAGAGAGCATGCCCTGGGACCACCCAGTGGCACACCTCTGTGGGGCCTGCAGTGTTAATCGCCTCTCTGTCTGCCTTTTGTCACCCCCAAAGGCCCCTCTCCTCTCCCTCTTCTGGTTAGAGGTCAATGAAATGGTGGGAGCCTGGCGGGAAATTCAAAAATGGATTTACATCTGAGAAGGACTGTTCACTCTGTTTTGGTACTGAAAACCTGCTCTTGGAACTCTGGCCATTTCCGCACTAGGGTGTTATAGCACTATGATTCCACTTTCAACATCCTATGGAATCCTGAGGTTTGCAGTTTCGGGAGGGGCCAGCGGCCCCTCCCGAAACTGCAAACCTCAGGATCCATAGGATGTTGAAAGTGGAATCATAGTGCTATAACACCCTAGTGCGGAAATGGCCTCTGTCCATTAAGACTTTGTTTTGCATGCAGGCTTCTTGCGGTCAGGCACACTGGTAGGAGCCCTCATGTCCAAGAGACCCAGACTCTGACCCCTGGGACCCTCTGTCTCCCCAGGAAACCCACCCCTTCCCACCACGAGACTTACACCTCCGGCTTGGCCTCCACTTTGAACCTCTCCAAGATTTCGTCCATGTCGCTGTTGACGCTCCGGTTCTTCACCCCTTCCTGGTAAATGTAAAAGCCCTTCCCAGCTTTGCGTCCTGTCAAAGAAAGGTGAGGGGGACAAGTGAGGGGAGAGTGCGTTTGTGTGCTGCCGCTGGGACCACACACTGCCCCTCCGAGTGAAAGAGGAGGAAGCAAGCAAGGCTGACCAGATAGGGAAACTGAGAAAGCACAGCAGAACGTGGCTGGGAAATTCATGGGCAGAAACTGCAAGGAGGACAGGAGTTTTCCTTCACACAGTTCCCCTCTGGAAGGCAAGGCCATGTGTCACAATGGTCATGGGCACTTAAGCTTTCCACGACATGGCACCCTTGGACAGACCAACCAGTGGCTTTTTGCCCCAACTGTTCAAATCACGCCACCTGCTATCAGACACTGGGAAGAGGTGTCTCTCCTTTTGCTTTGCTGTGCCATCCCCCCCCCCGCCCTCTCCCAATAGGCAATACTACCAGACATCAAGCCCACAGCCAGAGAGAACTGGAGACTCCAAGGGCCAGCATCTTAGGATACAAAACTTGTTAGCAGGGGCTTGTAAGAGGCTTCCCTTCAGGCTGTCCATCCCCATGTTGATGTCCAGACTCGTGAAGACACCACGGTCACCATCATGGACCTGGTGGTGGTGCTGGGCAGGCAAAGGAGGGATGGACGGGGGTCTCACCTGGCTGGCATCTGTTCTTGCTGCAGAGGAAGGGCATCTTGTAGCCAGGAGCTCGCTGCTCCACCCCCAACCCATGCCAGCATGAGCTTCAAGGGACTTTTGCAGGCAAACGAAGGAGCAGCACCTGTCCCCCTGAAGGACAGCTTCCACGAGGAGGCTGCCTGGTGAACTTCTTTGGCATTCCGGCTACGTGAGCAGAGACCATGCAGAGATGATGGCTCACGGGGAGCGGGCTCGCTCTCCTCAGGAGACCTCCTCCTTCCACTGGACAGCTTAAACTCTCCTTTTGTTAGCTACTCCCACATATCCTCAAGCATCCCAACAGGGCAACAAATGCAGCCCTTTGTAACCCGTGAGGAGTGCCGGGAAGCCATCTGCTACCTATGAAAATGCTGAATGCATCTCAGAGGCTCACGCCATGCAAAGATGGAGCCCCTGTGGCTGGCCAAATCTTCCCAGCTTGACCTTGCCACAGATCCCCATTTTTCAACCCAAGTTTGCTCTGATCCAGGTTTGTATCAGACTGCTGGCTGCATGATGGAGACCCTATACAGAAATCTGTCCCAGTTCCTCGAACATTTTTTCAGAGTATTTGGGCACACACATTTTTAAAGGCATTCTCTCTCACGCACTAAAATGAGCCTGTGCACATTTTTCAAATATACATTCTCCTTTCCACGTGCATTTTCCCAGCATGGTTTTGTTGGGAGAAACTGCACTTCCAAGCACAAATGCCATTTGGGTCCAACAAATGTGAATAGGGTCAGTGGCCCCAGAACTGCAAACTCCAGTGAATTCCTCACTCACCCGTAGTACAGTGGGGCCCACTGCATCCACAGGCTCAGGATCTGCTAATTTAACTTACCATGAATCCAAACGTACACAATACTGTACGGCTGAATCCCCGGCAAGGAACACGCTAGCCAGCCACTTCTTCCTTTGGAGGCAGTGGGATACCCTGACAGAGCAGCAGTGGGCAGCTGTGTCCTTTTTAACAGGGGCTCATACTATATTAGCCTCACCTCACAAGGTTTGCAGAGAGACTATGAACCCGAGGCAAGGTCTGTAAGGCCGTATCAAAAATGGGGTAGGACCACAGCAGAAACCCCCAGCTGGGACTTTCTGCTGTGGTCTTACCCCATTTTTTATACGGGCTTACAAGCCTTGCCTCGGGTTCACAGTTTCTCTGCAAGCCTCATAAGGCTGCCGTGAGCATGTACAATTTTTGGGTTCCTGGAATAAATTCCTCTTGGATATCGAGGACCCCCTTAGACAGGCCTGAACACTCTTCCCTCCATGCCATTCGCCTTGAGGAGAGTTTGGAAAACAGGGAAACTAAAGGGAAAAATGCAGGTTTCTTCCACGCTACTGATGTGGGAATCATAGAATCCTAGGGCTGGAAGAGACCCCAGGAACCATCCAGTCCAGCTCCCTTCTGCCATGCAGGGAGACATGGTCAAAGCCCACCTTTTGACAGACGGCCATTCAGACTCTCTTTAAAAGCCTCCAAAAAGGGAAGGAGATTCCACCACAGTCCACTGAGGCAGCAATGTATTCCACTGTCAAACTGTTCGGGGAGCTCCAGAAACCCAAGGTTTATTGGCTCCACCACTTACCCAGGAAACCCTTGTTCACCATGGCTTTCAACATCTCCACGTTCCCTCCTTTGAACCGTTCCCCAAAGGCTTTGCCTAAATCCTCGGCCACATGTGTGGCGACGTCGACACCCACTTCGTCGATCAAGGTGGCAGCTCCAACAGGGAAGCCAAAGCCAGTGGAGAGGGAGTCCACCTTCTTGGCATCAAGGCCTTCCTGTGAGGGGAAACAATGGAGAGCAATTACAGAGAGAATGAGACTTTGGGAGAACCAAGCCCATGCTCCTGCTTTGTAGGTGCCTTCACCTTTCGGTGCTTAATCATGGCATCCTAAAGTTGGAAAAGACCCCAAGGGCCACCAGTCCAACCCCCTTCTGCCATACAATAAGACACAATCCAAGCCCTCCCTCCGACAGATGGTCATCCAGCCTCTGTTGAAAAACCTCCAGAGGAGGAGGAGACTCCACCACTCTCCACTCAGGCAGCAGCAGATCTCACTGTCAGGAAGTTCTTCCTCACGTTTGGGTGGAATCTTTTTCCTGCAGCTTGAAGCCATTGCTTCATGTTCTAGTCTCTGGAGTAGCAGAAAACAAGCTTGTTCCATCTTCTATGTGACAGCCTTTGATATATTTAAACACAGCTATCACCTTCTTCTCAGGCGAAACACACCCAGCCCGCTATGCTGCTCCTCATAGGGCTTTATACTTTCCAGGCCTTTGACCATTCTGGTCACCCTCCTGCGGACACAGTCCAGCCTGTCAATATCCTTCTTGAATTGTGGTGCCCAGGACTGGACACAGTATTCCAGAATAAATGGATACTGTTACTTCCCTCATCCTACACGCTATACTCCTGTTGATATAACCCAGAATGGCATTGGCCTTTTTAGCTGCTGTATCATACTGTTGACTCAGGAATGGCAAGAGCTTAAACTGACTCTAGAACTCACAGGGAGGCAGTAAAAAAGCCTCAAGGAAGTCATCCAGAGCCATGATGGCAGAAACAGATGCATTTTCCACAGATTCCTGCATCAACTGCAGGGTTAAGGGAAAGGCATATCCTGAGAACCAAATTACTGTGACCCTCAAAGCACCATGCACAGGCATGGAGGTTTTCCAGAGAGCAGCTGTGCTCTGGATTTCAAGGAAGTTCCTGTCTAAAAAATATCAACAAGCTGGAGTGTGTCCAAAGGAGGGTGACCAAAATGGTGAAGGGTCTGGAAGCTATGAAGCCCTATGAGGAGCGCCTTAGGGAGCTGGGTGTGTTTAGCCTGCAGAAGAGAAGTTAAGAGAAGGGGCCATGATAGCCATGTTTAAATATCTGAAGGGATGTTATGTTGAGGAGGGATGGGGCTTGTTTTCTGCTGCTCCAGAGACCAGGGCAAGGAGCAGTGAATTCAAGCTACAGGAAAGGAGATTCCACTTGAACCTCAGGAAGAACTTCCTGACGGTCAGAGCTGTCCAGCAGTGGAATCTGCTGGTGCCTCCATGGAATTTGGGTGGAGTCTCCTCCTTCTGTGGAGGTTTTTAAGCAGAGGTTAGACGGCCATCTGTTGGGAGTGCTTTGATGGGTGTTCCAGCATAGCAGGGGGTTGGACTGGATGGCCCCTGGGTCTCTTCCAACTCTACGATTCTGTGAAAATCCAGAGTTTATCCATGGCCTTGAAGCTAGAGACAGAAACAGTGCAGACCTAAAAAACTTTAACACAAGAAACACAGGTGAGCCTCAAAACAAGCAAAACATCAACTAAGAAACAGCAGGAGAGAGGGGAGAAATTTCAAACAAACAAAAAAGCAGATATAATAATAGATATTATGAAATGTAGACAGAACACAGAATAACCAAAGACAATTAAATGTGACTAATAACCAACTATGTGGTACAATACAAAGTGATATAAATAATACCAAACACTATGGCTAAGCACTGTAATTGTCTTTATGCGCAGGACAACTTAACCCCCAAAGAACATAGACCAATGAAGGCTCACAGGCAAGGAAATATAACTTATCCCATGCAATACGGCAAGGACAGCTGCACAGTAATCAACAGCTGAACCTTAAACATAGAAGTAGTTCATGATAAAAAAACGAGTCATGAACACATCACAGTCCATTTTGTGAGTCTTTAATTGCCCTTGGTTATTCTGTGTTCTTTTTATATTTTTCCATAATATTTCCACTTTTCTGTTTGACTTGAGAAACACATTAGCAGCACATTAGCAGCAGGCAATCACTGTGCTGAACCCCCTCGGGTGCCAGCACCGAATTATGCAAGTGCTGAGGTGCTGTTTGACCTCTTTTGTGCTCCAGAGCCCTTCCCCTCCACCTTCTGCAGCCAGCACCAACCTGGAGAACTCGAACTATTTCAGCCAACATGGGGGCAAGGCACCTTGTCGTGTAGAAACCGGGGCCATCCTGCAGAGAAAGAAAAGGAACAAACGTGAAAATGGGTCTGCCGAGGGGCGAGGCATTCTCTGCCAACGCAGAAATGCCTGCTCACCAGGGGAGGTCTGAGCTACTGACACCTCAGCGAGCACCCCCAGTGCCTCCTACTATAAAGCTCTGTGCCAAAAATCTCCCCTTTGGCAGATGGAGCTTGCCTGGAGCTGTGCTGGCGGTCCAAGGTCACCTCAGTGTCTCTCACTGAGGTCAGGCTCTGTGTGGGGACACTTCCTCTTGGCCAGGGGGCTCTGTGGGGCATGGCAGGGGTCTGACCAGGTGCGCATGCTCTCTCTGTTAATATTTTTTATTAAGAATTTTCAAGCACTCTAAAAATCACACATGTACAAGTGAATACAGAAAGATGTGTGAAAAAGCAAAAGTTTTGGGTTCAAATACATAACTTCAATTTACAGAAGATTTTGAAACTGAATATTCAATTAAAGCTGGAATTTCTTCTTTTGAGATTAATGGAGGAACAGCTGGAAAGGAAACATGGAAGATTATATGACTCCTGCAGCTAGATTGTTACACACACAAAGATGGAAGACTTTCACAATACTAACACAAGTAGACTGGCTGTTAAAATTGAACGATTTAGCAGAAATGCATTATTTATCTGCTCTTATTAAAGAAAAAACATTAGAGTCATTTTTGTAAAAATTGAGAATGCAATTGCCTTTCTTCAGAACAATGACAATGATATGTTAATTGTAGGTTTTGTGAGTAAGTAGGATTGGGAAGCTAGAAGAAATGTAGGAAATATTTATCTAGAAAAGTAAGACAGTAGTATCCAGATTTATAGCCACCAAAAGGAAAGTAGGAAGTCACTGTTTTTCATTTGTGTGTGTGTGTGTGTGTGTGTGTGTGTTCAACTGTCTGTCTGTCTTTCTATATTTACTTATACATATGCTGTTTTTAGTGTGTGCGCGCGCACGCATACGCACTTGGGGCAGGTGAACAGCAGATGCCATTGGTGGCGGCTGCAGCCCGGCTGTAGCCTCAGAGGCATATCTAGGGTGGGGCAAGCAGGGCATGTGCCCTGGGTGCTAATGCCAGAGGGGTGCAAAAACACCAGGTTGAGAGATTTAGTGGTGACAGAAGAAGAGGAGAAAGCAGCCCCAGAAGTAGGAACGCAACTTCCACGCTTGCCCTAGGCACTGTTTATGCTAGATACGCCTCTGTGCAGCCTCCCCTGAAGCAGGAAGCTGGCCCCTGTGGCCTCCCGAGGCCCTTTCCTCCCCTCTCCGCAGCTTGGCCATGCAGCCATTCAGAGCAAAGCCAGGCCCTTGCCGCTCCTGCTCAAAGAAGGCAACAGTTCCACCCAAAAGCCATTTTTAAAAACAGCCATGGCCGCCACCATGGTGCCCCACCTTCACCACGATGATGACCTTCCCTTGCTTGAGGCCCACGGCGACCGCAGCGGCCGCCGTGTCCTGGGAGGTCTTGTCGGTGGTGATGATCTCCAGCAGCTGCATCTTGTCCACAGGAGAGAAGTAGTGCATCCCAATCACCTGGAACACAAAGGTGGGTGTAAGGGGAGGGGGGCTGGAGCAGCAGTTCTCCCTGTGCCATGAGGGAAAACAGAGCAGACCAAGCCTCTGCCCTAGGGGCATTTGATGCCCAGTTAAGGCCAAGGTTGCCTTCCCAATGAATGCAGAAATCCAAGCACATGACACAATGCGGCTATGTGCATGCTTGTCTCCAGCTTTCCCCAACTGGTGTTCCCGACATGCCTCAGGAATGCAACAGCCATTGCTCCTAATCAGCACAAACAGCAGCTCCACACTGGCTGGAGGGATGATGGAAGATGTAGCCCAGCCCACCAGAAGGTTGGGGAAGGCTCGTATTGTGAGCCGCCTCCCCCAGACTTCGTTTGTTACCAGAAATGGACACACCATGGCTGTAAGGGTTTTCTTCCCCTTCTGTCAATGGCCCTCAGCCAGCGGAGTCTAATACGGGTTGAGCCTCTCTTATCTGGAAATCTGACAACCTCTGAAAACCAGAACTCTTTGCCACTACCTACCCGCTCCCACCTTTGAGATGGAGGTTGCAGTGCTCCTGCTCTGTTTCTCAGATGCCCCCACCTTGAAGGCAGAAGGGGTGGCTGGCAGCACAAAGAGTAAGTAAGACTGAGGATCTGTGAAATGGCAGGAGGCATGGATTTGCAAGGAGCACTGTGCTCAGATTCCTGCCATTTCACAGATCCTCAGTCTCTCTCCAGCCTCTCATCTCAGAGACAAGACAAGTAGTGAATGAACAAGATGTGAGGCTGTTCTTACTGTATTCCAAAATCCAAAACAATCTGAAATATGGAGCACTTCTGGTCCCAAGCAATTTGGATAAGGGAATCTCAGCCCGTACTCTCTTGCAGCCAGTGGTCAAACTGGGTACCTGCACAACCCGGGTCATCCCAGGATTGGCATGCCAGATCCTTGTGATGGACAAGAGGCCCCTGGGGGACTGGGGGACTTCCCCCAAGGGATGAGGCACAGGGATGATGGTTCCCTAGAGGGATTACGTAATGCAGAAGCAAACGAAGGAAGCTGAACTGTGCAGGAATGACCCATCTCCCCATCTTACAGCTATGAGGACAGTACACGCAGGTCACTAAAGGAACAGGGACTCCCCTAATCCATTTCCAGCCTTCAGCTGGCAGGCTAAAGCATAAACAAGAAACAACTCTTCCCACTGCCAGGGGACAGCTGTTCACACCAAAGAATCCAGAATCCCTCTGCCTCGTGGCAGAGGCCATGTTTGCTACGGCTATTCTTGCCAAACGGCCTTTCAGTTCAAGTTCTGCTCAGCTGAAGATGGCAGAAACTATGAGGTTGTTGTGTGGCAGAAGCCACTGAAGAAGAGTTCTTGCCTCAAAGTGCCACATTTGATCAGAGGAGGAGGACTGGCTCTCCTTCGGGACCCATGCCATGCTCTTCCTTCCTAGAGTGGCTGGCAGAAGGCATCAGTCTGGCCACTGGGACTCACCTTCTCTGGCCTCTTGCTGGCTGCTGCGATCTGATGGATGGGGAGAGCGGAGGTGTTGCTGGCAAAGATGCAGTGAGGAGGGACCAGCTGGGGAGAGAAAGCAGGTGTCAGAGATTGGAAGGCCTCCCTGCAGTTGATCTGAGCAGGGATGTTAATAACAGGGCCTCATCCAGAGGGGTGCCAGAAGTCAGAGTCAACGTGACAGCACATACCGTCATAATCTTCAACAACAACAATGAATTTTACGGTCAGCCCTCCACATTTGTTAGGATTAGGGGAGCAGGACTGCTGCAAAAGTGGAAGAATCACAGATATCAAAATGTGTGTATGCCATGAAAGTTATTTCATGGATTTGGTTAGTTGTTTCTCCAACTCTGCCCCCCTCCCACACCCCAGGAGCTTCTATTCTTGGTAGCTCCAATCAGGCCGCACAGCTCTAGTTTTCCTTCTCCACCACCACCATCAGTTGCTGCCTGGCCAGCTACGGACAGCTCCCAGTCTGATTTCATGGCACCACAAACCTCCTCCTGCTGCCCCCCACACACCCAAGTAAGGAGATGGGCAAGAGAGAGGAAGTGTAGGTCCACCATGCCGATCCACCTCCTTTCCCTTTCCTTGCCTTGACCTGGTTTGGATCGCAGGTGCCCGTTCTCTCCACTACACCACAGACATACACACATTTTGATATCTGTGATTCTTCCACTTTTGCAGCAGTCCTGCTCCCCTAATCCCCTAACAAATGTGGAGGGCTGACCGTAGTGGAGGTTCTCCTTCTTATCAAGCACCTACCGATTAGATTAAACCGATTTCACCAAAAACCTCTCTCTTTAGACCAGAAATGCTTTTCTACCCACTGAGAATCTTAATACAGCCATAATTGCCTTTCAGTTTCACAGATGACCTGACTTGCAGAAGGCAGAAATATCCAAGAGGTGTGCAGTGGAGTTTGTATAGCCACAGCAAAGCTTGACAGCTCTCTATGTCTGAGATTTACAAGCATGGAGTGGGGGGAAGAGAAGCACTGATTCCCAAGCGGTGAGCAGCTTAGTTCGCATAAGCACAGCAAAGCTGTGTAGCTTTCACAGCCCCCAGTCCCCAGCTGCAGCCCCCACTGGCAGGTTGAGCAGATGAGGATTCATACAAGCCATGCCTGGGGGTGGGGGGCATCGCTGGTGAGGATGTGTGTGTCCAATGAGCACACCAAAACCAGTCTGACTACAAGCATCTCAGAGAGAGATCAAGCTTTATCTGGGAAGAGAGCAGTCTAAGAAGCAATCCTTCCCTTTGAAGAGGGAGCAGAGAACCCAGAGGCATCCTGAAGGTACCCCCTCCTCTCATGATCCCAATCCCCCACTCACCGCCTCCACCTCCTTCAGCACTTTGTGCTTGATGTTGATGTCCTCAAAGACGGCTTCAATCACCATGTCGGCCTTCCCAAAGTCTTTGTAGTCTAGCTGCGCCGTCAGGTTGCTGAGGATCATGTCCCTCTCGAACGAGGTCAGGTTCTTCTTCTTCACTTTGTCGTTCAAACTGGGGAGGAACAAATATGTGTGTTTGTGTGTGGGACTGAGATCAGGCTGTGGGAACTCGAAGGGACAAATTACCTACTTTGATCAGAGAAAAATCACCGGTGACATTTTGAAAGACTTGGAATCTTTGGTTGCTTTTTTGCAAAAAAACCCAAGAGAATAATATAATAACTGCAGTTTAAGAAAATTAATAGGTTTTAATTAAAGGAAAAAGTGTTTGAAATATCCATTACTTAGCTGGAGAAGTAAGACTTTATATACTAAGACTTATAACTCTGTAAAGAAAGCTGGAAATCACTGTATTATTTCTTTTTATCTTTAGCTCTTCCTTTGTTTTTTTGGCCTTCTTGCTTCTTGTCTTTATTTTCTTTCTTTTTTGTATATTTTTTAAGTGTAGATGAGAACTTCTAATAAATTAAAAAAATCAGGCTGTGGGGCCAGCCAAGCACAGAAGTAGTCCTCCATGTCCTCAAACCTCTTCACAAGGAAGGAGACCTGCCTGGTGCCGACTCTCACATTTCACTGTCACGCAAAGTTCCTTCTGTTTCTGCAGGCTGTTTAACCTCTTGTCCTTTATGTCCGGTTTAGGGTTTTTTAAAATGTAATTGTTTTATTACAATTTTGAAGCCAACTTGGAAATACACGTTCAATATCCCTTATCCAGAATGTGTGAGACCAGAGGTGTTTCAGATTTTGGATTATTTGCCCCAGATCCTCGATTTATCCACGGATCATAGCAAATTCCATAATTTTGGACCCAAAACCTGCCTTTAGTGTATTGGCAAAATAGCATATATACTTGACTATAAGTCCAAGACCAAAGGCCCCTGGGGGGATGAACTGTAAAAATGAGCCTACCCCTTGTAGACCTGCTGCTGTCCTCTGTTTAAGCCCTCCAAGGCTGTGTCCTTCATGATGGTGGTCAGCCCCTTGTCCACCGAGACCTGGGCAATGCCTGCCCCCATCAGGCCTGCCCCCAGGACAGCAAGGTTCCTGCAAAGAGAGGAGATTGAGAGAGGCAGGTGGATGGATGAACAAACAGACACACAGAAAAACACAACAGGGAAATCAACAGTCCCGTTAGTTCTGTTTTTGTAGGAAAACAGAGGAAGCAATGGGCAAAAAAAAGGAACTTGGCAGCACCTTTTAGACTAGTCTATTAATTTTGGTATGGCCTTGTATGGATTAAAATACATGGAGCAGAAGATTCAGTCCCAGGTACAAATGCAGCTGGAGTGGGCAGGGATGACACCGAAACCCAAATGTTGCACAGAAACCCCCTTATGCAGCCTCGGCCAGCTGATGTGGAGGATGCCTATGCTTCTGCGCTGCTACTAGTCTCCAGAGCATGAAAAGCAATGTGCACTCTGATTCCAAAATGTTAATTTTCTTGGAGGCAGAGTCTTTGCCAGAGCACACACAGAGGAAAACCTGCACTTGCTGATCACAGAAAGGAAATTTCAATATCATAAGCTGCCCAACCTTCCACTTCCAGATCTCAAGACTCTGAAAGCAAATAGGCTCTGGAAAGCCTTACAAGTTGAGTCTCCCTTATCTGGAAATCTGAAATCCTCCAAAACCCCACAACTTTATGCCGCTAGCCACCCGCTTCCACCTTCAAGGCAGAAGCATTTGGTCAGCTGCACAAAGAGAGAGACTGAGGATCTGCAAAATGGTGGCAGGTGAAGATTTGCCTCGAGCACTATGCTCGGATTTCTGCCATTTCACAGACCCTCAGTCTCTCTCCAGCCTAACACCTTATATACAACACAAGCAGTGAATGAAAGAGAGGCAAATCTATTTTGAAAAAAGTACTGTATTCCAAAATATGAAAAAATCTCAAATATAAAACACTTCTGGTTCCAAGCATTTTGGATAAGGGAGACTCAGCCTGTATAACATACAGTGTCCATTAAGGCTCCTAAGGATATATAACTCTGGTAAAGGGTTCGACTGCTCAGTACTGGCCACAAAAGCCTTAAGAAAAGCGTTGCTGGATGAGCCCCTAGGTCTCTCTTGGCCAGCCCACCCTCCACGTCCAACTGGGGACCCCACCAGAAGGCCAGAAGAACTGCCTTCCCTACCTGCTCTTGTTCCCCAGTTAGAACTGGTGTTCGCACCCACCCTACCTCTGATCCCACAGGTACCCTATGGGTCTTGTGGTTAACAGCCACTGACACTTTCTCCAAACCAGCCACCTCCACATCTCATGGTAGCAAAGCAGGAGGTTGCTGACTAAAGCACCACATAGAAATCACCCACCACTGATTTTAAAAGACTGGCACTGGCTGCCAATACATTTCTGATCTCCAGATGTTGGTGATGACATTCAAGACTGTAAACGCCTTGGGACTTTGACACTTGAAGGCGCACCTCTTCATATACACTTCCCACCGAAGACTGAGGTCTCTTGGGTGTGTGCGCCCTCAGCCAGGGCAAAAAACTCTGGAACGACCTGAGAGCAGAGCCTTCTCTGCTGGGGTACCCTGGTTGTGAGATGCCCTCCCCTTAGAAGCCTTACTGCCCCCAACGCTGCTGTCATTCCAGCTCCCAGTAAAATCATGGCTTTTTACTAAAACTCTTGGGGACTGCTTGTTTCTACACAAATCCACACAGGTGCTCAATTTTAAATTTGTGTAAACTGTTTTAAGTGATTTTAAACTGTCCTCCTTGAGTATGATAAACAGTTTAAAATGTTTCAGTCTGTTTAAATTATTAAATTACAGTG
Organism: Iguana delicatissima; assembly: GCA_948472985.1. NCBI lineage: Eukaryota > Metazoa > Chordata > Lepidosauria > Squamata > Iguanidae > Iguana > Iguana delicatissima. Next base: position 192,075 of record CAOKZL010001537.1, on the reverse strand, counting down.
GACCCTCAATATCCACTCTGGTTTGGTTCCCCTGTGGATACCAAAACTCGTGGATGCTCAAGCCCCATTATGTGCAATGGTGTAGCAAAATGCCATCCCTTATATACAAATGGCAAGATCAAAGTTTGCTTTTTGGATTTTTTTTTCAAGTAGTTTCAAGCCATGGTTGGTTGAATCCGTGGATACAGAATCCGCAGATACGGAAGGTTTACTGTACTGCCTTAAACTGGCTGTGTTGATTTTATTGTCTGGTGTCCTGAGATCTTCAGATATAGGGGTATGGGGCAGACAGACTGACTGTGGTTCCATGGCTTGGTGTCTAGACTGGCTTGCCAGTGAGCCTCCACAGACAAACAGAAGTCGCAGTTTTAGCTGATTGGCAGTTGGACTTACTTGATCGGTTGCTTCGGCTGCCCGAATTTGTTCTTCTTGCACTGCACCTGTCCGTGGTAGAGCCCTATCAGGGCCCTGCATTCAGGGGTCATCCCAAGTTCCCCAAATTTCTGCAAGTAGACACACAGAGAGAGAGAGAATGGAGGAAGAAGGCATGGTCACAGGTTCTGGCCAAGGGAGCACAGTGCTGCCCCTGTGATGTGACTCTGAGGGGAGAAAAAGACAGATGTTGGAGAGCTACAGACCTGGGCACACAACAAGCACTTACTACGGAGGCATGAATGTTACTATCTATGACATTTGACTCCTCCAAACAGTACAGATCCATCTTGCTGCTCAAACACAACCTGCGGGCACTTCCTCCCCTCTACAATGGCCACTCTGCTCTTTTGACTTGGATTGGGGCCATGTCCAGACTAGGACAGTGGGATGCACAAGCCAGAGGCAAGCACAGATCCTGCCTTCTGGTCCAGGCTTGCTTCCGAGCAGAAAGAAAGCAGGCCTTGTGTCTTTGTGAAGGCCCAGCAGGGTCTGCCTGTCAAAATGGTCTCAAGGAGGAAGCAGGACCTGGGACAGAGATTCTCTTCTGGGGACACTCTCATCTGCAGACGGGACCTTTGCTCATTGCCAAACTGTCTGGAAGATTTGAAGACAAATGTAATAAAGGAAAATTTTGCAAAAGTACTTGATATGCACAACTTACAGGAAGGCAAAATCTGTAAAGGAAGAGATTTGTGTGCCCTGCTGCTATTTGCAATCCCTAAGCCCCACCTCCATGAAGGGATAATGAACTGACAATATGTAAGAGTGAAGAAATGAAATGTTCTGGGTCCAACTGTAAAGCTAAGAAGAAAAAGAAAACCGGAAATCAGAGTAGGGATCCAATGAACACTGGGAAAGCCAGGGGCTCCAGCTAGTGACGCTGTTCAGTGAGAATACAGTCTGGGGAGTGACAAGCACAGAGCGACCTGCAGAGGGTTTCAGGATGGAAGGTCCTGAAGACATGGACCACCAGGCAAGACAGGCCTGGCCAAAAGTGACACTGAGGAGAGACACAGCAAAGGATGCCTGGCAGGAAAGGGCACAGGAGCAGACTTCTCCCATATAAAACATTACCTGTCCACAGGTGAAACTGGCTGAGTGTACCCTTCTGTCCAGCACAAGGCATGATCAAAGAAGGCCAATGAGAGGGTGCCCAAAGGAAAAAGAAATACATCAAACTGGAGGGAGGCAGCTGGCCAGGGGCAGGCCACTGGGGGCAGTGCAAAGGCCAATTTCAGCCCCAGGTCCCCTTCCTAAAACTGAAACCAGATATAACATCCAGTTTCCATTTTTGATCATTTTTAGCCAATTTTTCACTTCGGGGGACTTGCTGGGTTGGAGAGTCTTGTAGAGGTATTCTCTACTTCTCTAGGAATAAGGCTTTCCCAACTGGGGGGCAATTATCATCCCACAAAACAGAAGGCTGAGGGGAGTGGCAAAGAAGGCTCTGTGCCAGACCAAGGCAGGGCCACTGGCGGCCTGTGGCTAAATGTACAGAGCAGGGTCAGCCGAATTTTCTGTTATTTTTGGCTGATGGGCTTCCAAAGGCAGGACCTCTGGGAAAACCGGCCAATGGCATCAGCACACAAGCCAAGAAGTCCAACCCAGGTGTCATTAGAGGATGATGGGCCTTTCTGTTTGCTCCTTTGCAGCCACAGCAGCCTCTCTCAGCCACCTACCATATATACTAGACTCATGGATAAATTGAGGGCAGGTTTGGGGCCCAAAATTAGGGAATTTGCTATGATCTATGGATAATCTGATCACCTTTCTCAGCAGCATGGTGCCCCTGGACGTCCCTGCAAAACTACGCAGACCTTGGGGAACTCGTGCTACTGGGGGTCAAGGGAGCAGATTATCACAATCTCTTCCCAGCGTGAGGAGGGCTAGGGCTCTAGGGCTTTTTCGCTTCTCCCTCAAGCTGGGTGGCTGGCCTCTGTGTGTCTTAAGCCAGGAGGAGTTTGTGAGGATCTGCTCTCTCAATCTCCACAAGCGGCACGGACTCCCTGGAAGTCTGGATGGTTTTGCAGGGACTTCCTGAAACTCCTTTTCAGCAAGTTCAACTCCTATGGATCAGCACTGACTTTTGAATAAACTGAGTCAAGTTTTTAAATTTGATTTTTTTACTATAATTTTTCGACTTATAGCCAAGTATATATGGGCCTTTCCCACAGCTTCCTTGCAGCCTGTGGAACCAGGATCCTGCCCCCTTCCCATGCCGGCAGCCTTCTGCCCACTCTTGCTTTTACGTCCACCATCAAGCCCTGCCTTGGACTGTGTTCTGCCCAGCCCCCTGCCTGATCTTTCCCACCTTCATCTCCCTTCATTTGGGGCTGCCAGCCCATCCATGCTGCAGTTGTCTCACTGGCTCAGCCCTCTCCTTCCTACTGTACAGTCCTTCCAGTAAACACACACAGCTGTGCCGCCCTCCCTTCCAGGAGGCAGCACTGAGGGAACTAACAGGATGCCTGGAGGCTGACCAGCAAACCTGTTCAGTCCAGAGCAAGTGCTCAGGCACATTGGGGCCAATGCAAATCTTGCTGTGATTTGAACAGTGTCCTTCCAGATAGGAGGCTCTCAGTGTTATGAAGGTGGCTTGCCTGGGGAAAGAAGGCAGAGACTGGCAAGGAATGTTTCCCGGTCTCCAACCCCCAGTGGGAAAATCAGGCTGGGCCAGTCAGTAATTCAGTTAGCAGTTTCAATCTCTGTGGTTTAAGCGAACTGAGGCTGGGGTGGAGTGGGAGTCTTCACTTCCCCCTCCACACTATTCCTTTAGAGCCAGATTCCTCTCCTAAGAACTGCCTCCTAGCCTTTTTCTCCCTGTGAGAGGGGGAGATCCAAAGACCCTTTACCTGGGACTCTGCAAGGTATCCGGCTTCATTCCCTTTTTCCAGCCCAGTCTTCACAACCTGACAAAGAGACACAAAGTCAGTTATTCTTCCCCAAAACATTTCTACACCACTCCTCAGTGTAAACTTACCCGTTCATTTTGCATTAGCTGATAAAAGCAGAAACCTAAAAGACTGTATCAAAAACAATTCCAACAGGAGGGGAAAAGCGATGCCCAAAGCTGTGTCGCCCAGTTTCCTACAGGCTTCCAAGCTTGAGAGAAGAGCCTGCCTGCGCATTCTTCTGGCTGGGAACTGGGCACCTAGAGCCCAACCCACTAGCATCATTGCAGAATAGGGACCCCATCATGGAATAGCCAGAGAGACTCTTGTGGACGAAGAGAAAAATCCCATCCAGTCTTGTACCAGCACCGACAATGTGCCTCAGGACCTTCAGACTATTTAGGCTGGAAAGTTCATACAGCAGACATCAAATATCCAGGGCGGCCCTCCCAACCTGACACCCTCTGGATGTGTTAGATTATACCTCCTATCTTCCTGAGCTAGCAACCCAATGGTTGGGGATTATGGGAGTTGTGGCTCAACATTACATCCCCCAAAGCTGGGAAGGATTGCTCCAGGCCATTAGTTTTTACATACTTAAGCACAATGATTCTGTGGGTATAAGCTGACCTGGTTGAGCTATTTTGAAATGGAGAATAAAAGAAGAAAACGAGAGTAGGGCAGCAGCTAAATATGAAGAAAGCACATCAATATCTTTCTCCAGAAATGAAGACAGACTCATGTTTAGCACAGATTTGTGAGCATTCACGAAACGGGGCACTCCAGTTATGCAAGGTGAACAGGAAAGAAGAGTCCAGTTTGGGAAGGAGGAAGACAACAAAACTCGTAGGTTGCCGGAAGGAGAGGTCCCTGTCTAGTTGTGCAGATTTCTTAGTTCTCACAGGAATCCAAATGAGTGGGTCAGATGAGCTTAGCTTGGAATCAAGAGGAACTATAACTGTCCTATCACAGAATCAAAGCTAACTGGGCCCCAAGCCCCCTTAGACAAGCCCTGTCCAAAGGCAGCCCAATGCCTCAGTCTAAGAGATGGCTCAGCAACAATTCTGTATGATTCACCCTCCTAATTACAATTTAAATACTCTGGAACTGTTTTAAATTAGCACTGGTTAAAATTAGTACTGGTTTCTGAGTGCTGGTCTACAACTCTGAGAGACCAGGGTTTGAATCTCAGTCAGCCATGAACACCCAGTGAGTGACTTAGGGCCAGTCATGGTCTCTCAGCTTCAGAGGAAGGCAATGGTGGTGAACCACCTCTGAACAAATCTGGCCAGGAAAACCCCCTTGTAGGGTTGCTGTAAGTTGTAAAGGACTCAAAGGCACACAAAGGCAAGAACAATTTTTTTAAAAAAGAACTTGCTTTAGCTGCACTTGTTTTAATGTCTGATGTGAGCCACCTTTGGGCCAACTGCAGGAGAAAGGATAGAAATAAAACGAATAAAGTAAAAAATAAATAAATGTGAGGTTGAAAATCAACGAATCCTGCCTCCCGCTGCCTGTCCCTGCACCACTAGCCACACCCAGGGGGCTGTCCCTCACTGCAACGCACCCTACCTCAGGCAGATGAAGGGTCCCTGGGAACACTTACTGAAATGATGTTCACAGGTGCTGGGTAGAGCCCTTTCGTCTGCTTCTGGACCCGTCCCTCCACAGTTCGGTAAATCTGTTGGCGCACAAAGGGAATGGCCATGGCGTAGTCTGTCAGCCCTGCAAGGCAAAGCAGCGTCAAGCAGTAGGACAGGCCTTCAGGGCGTGCTGGTGGCCCAGCGCCACGGGAGGGCACGGAGCAGGGCAAGCCAAGGCCCCTTGCTCAGGAAGGGAAGAGAGGAGGCCAGTGGATCTGCCAGGACTGGGACTACTCACTCTGGACCAGCCCCTTGTCCTTCTTCCGAGAAACTGTCCTGCTGGCCAGGCCTCTGGCGAACGTGATGGCCACCTCCTCTAGGTACTCCAGCGTCCGCTCTTCAGGGCTCTTGATACCTGGACCTGCAGAGGCAAAGTTGTTCAAGGCATCCACAAGAGTCTGGGATAAACAGGACAGATCTTAACGTGTTACCACTAATTCGCTCCATTTACAGAAAAAATGGCAAAATGCTGTAGCAATTACAATGATGGCAATTTTCCACCACTGTGTGTGGAGTACAGGCTCAACCTGTACTCAACACACACAGAGAACCTCTTTTATCACTTAACAATTTGTCCACAAGTGAAACAAAACTGCTCCTCCCATGTTCAAGGAGATGCTGGCCACAACCCCCTATTGTCTAAATGCCCTGGGGAGAGGGCACTTTGTGGGGCTGCCCCCCTGACCACCCATTCCACAAACCACCAGGCTTCCTGACAGGAAGGTCATTCCAAGTCCTGCCCAAATGCAGCCCTGCAGACAAGGCAACAAACTCATGCAGGGGCTAAGAGGTATGCACGCGCACGTGTGTGTGTGTGTTTGTGTGTGTGTAGAAAGGGTCTTCTCAGTCTAACCTAGAGGGTTCACCAGCTGGTCCACCAGCCCCATTTTTTTTGCTCTGTCGGCCCGAATGTTGCGTCCGGTCAGCATCATGTCAAAGGCAGCAGGAAGCCCCACCTGCAATGCAGAAAAAGGAGCTTCATACCATGGGAAGGCAGAAACCAGCCCCCCTACCCCTCCATCAGACCCAGCTGGAGATCAGTCCAGGGCCCCATGGAAGAGCTGTTCCACTCACCATCTTGGGCAGCCTCTGTGTGCCCCCGGCTCCTGGTAGCAGCCCCAGCAGGACCTCGGGCGTGCCCAGGACTGTCTTTTTGTCTTTGGTGGCTACTCTGTACTGACAGGCGATGGCAACCTGGAGAGGGAAGATTCAGGGAGCTCCATCAGAGAACCACCCTGACTCATTCTTTGCTGACTCTTTTGCTCAGAGAAGCTTCCCACTTCCTCCTCCTCCTCCTGTCTCACTCACTCTTCTGATTTGGGGCTTCTCCCACCTGAGACAATCCCATGATGGGCTGCCCACAGGACTCCTGAGGCTGTTCTTAGCATTCCCCTAACTAGATGCTGCATAACGTTATCGCCGCAGCCTTTTAGGGCAGGAGTTGTTGTTATTGTTATCATGAATTGATTTATATAGTGCCATCACTCTACAAGTAAAAGAACAACAAAACCCAGTTTCCTGCCCCCCCCCACCCTCCAGTTGACAATCTAAGACATGACACAAAAGGAAAAGGGGGTGGCAGTGGGGGAGGGCAAATCTGCAACATCCCCCAGAGTTTGTTGGATCAGGACTCCCATCAGCCCCAGAGTGCCCAGCCAATGGTGAAGTATGATGGGATTCACTGTCCAAAAGCACCCTGAGGGTCAAAGCATGTTCCCCACCCAGTGTTAGGGACTGGCAGGTAGATCTTCTGGCATGAGCATGGGAGTAATATGCTCACAGATGGGAAGTCCTCCTCTTGGGTGAGATGGTCACCTGTCACTGGCAAGACTGTGGGAAAAGCATGAACCGTATCCTGACTACAAATACTGGGTGACCCTTTTTGGGGCAAAGAAAATGGAGTCCCACTTCAAAAGGAATGCTAACGAGGGGGGAATGGCCTCACCTGCTCGGGTGCAAAACAGGGATGAGAGCCCTACAGCCCTCCAATGTTGCTGGACTGCAAATCCCAGATTCCCCATCACTTATATGCTGGATAGTGGCTGATGGGAGCTGCAGTCCAACAGCACCTGGAGGGCTGCATGATTCCCACCTATGGTGTTATTTTTTAAAGTTATTTTGAAAGAGCGTGTGGATTGTGTTAAGCATTCTAACAATCCATAGTGACTGGAGGATGTAAGAAAAGCACACGTTTCAGGGTAGGGGGAAGAAATGCAGCTGACTGAGGCAAAACATAATGGCATAAGGTGCTAGATACCACGCTTCCTAAACCAGGCAATGCTGGACTACAACCTCAACACCCAGAGCCAGCTGGGGGATTGCAGGATTTCTGTGCACCTACAAAGAGTCAGGAGGGCAATTTAAGACTACTCCCCCCGCTGCAGCCAAAGAGTTCTTTGGAAAGAAGTAGTAACAAAATGTGCCACTCAAAGGTATTACATGTCATTTCCTTCCTCAATTTCATGCTTCCTAACGTGGATTTTAAACTGATTAACACAACAGCAAATTAATCCATTACCCTTTCCCTCATCCAATTTTAACATCAATGGATTAATGGAGCACATTAACAGTTAACAAAGTATTAAACTTTATCAACTGACTGAGACTTAACTGTTCTCCAGTTAAGTCAGCTGTCCTTTGAACCCTAAACCCAACCCACTGCTGCCCCCCTGTTCTCCCCGCAATGAACTTCCCAGAAGCCCCCTGCCCACCTCCAGCCCTCCGCCAAGGCAGGAACCACTGATGGCGGCCACAATAGGTTTGGGGGACTTCTCAAGCTTATCCATCATCTTCTGCCCCTCTTGGGAGAGCTGAATGACTTCTTGGCCAGATTTGCAGGCCTCAATCATGCTACAGGCAAATAAAAGGAACAAAAGTTATTTTGTGGCTGTACAAAGAAGTGGGGGGCACAGATTTCCTTTCCTGCAAGGGAAGTAATAGTCCCATTCACTTCTGCTTTGGTCAGACCCCACCTCGAATACAGTTCTGGGCACACAATTCAAGAGGGATATTGACAAGCTGGGATGTGTCCAGAGCAGGATGACCAAAAGGATAGAAGGCCTGGAAAACAAGAAGCCCCGTGAGGAGTAGCTTAGGGAGCTGGGGCTGTTTAGAGAAGGTTGAGAGGTGACAGGATAGCCATGTTTGAATATTTCAAAGGATGTCATCATATGCTGGATAGGGAAGCTTTGTTTTCTGCTGCTCCAAAGACTAGAGCAATGGATTCAAACTCCAGGAAAAGAGATTCCATCTAAACATTAGGAAGAACTTCCTGACGGTGAGAACAGTTGGACAGTGGAATCCGCTGCTGCCTCAGTGGAATGTGGTGGAGTCTCCTCCTTCCTTGAAGGTTTTCAAACAGAGGCTGGATGGCCATGTGTCACGAGTGCTTTGATGGTGTCTTCCTGCATGGCAGAATGGGCCTAGGCTAGGGGTCTCTTTCAGGTCAATGATTCTATGAAAGTAGTCAAACTTTTACCCCTTCAGAGAAGTAAATTAAATTGCCTGCAAGGGTAAAGGGACCCACCTTGCAAGGTGGTGGAATCTCCTCCTTCACCGCAGGTTTGGAAAGAGAGTTGGATGGCCACCTCTCAGAAGGCTTTGAGCTGTGGATTCCTACACAGTTTGTTTCCTTCATTTATATCTCACCTGCCTCCCTACAAGCAGAGAGACCTAATGCAGCTTAAAAAAAAACACCAAAAGGACAAACCCCCAAAACAAACAAAAGCCCCAACTGATAGAGGTTGAGTACTCTTTTTTTCAGAAATCTGAAATCCAAAATGCTGCATAATCCAAAGCTTTTGAGGCGCAAACCTCAATCTTCTTCCTGCAGGGAACATGAGAGAGTTATGGAAGCTTGCTTGGGATAAACATGCAGCCTGTAAAGTCTCTCAGTTGGCTTGGTGCCCTTTTCTCCCCAGCTCAGCTCACCTGCGACTGTGCACGTGCTAAAAGGGAAGAAGGGCACCAAATCAACTGAGCGCCTTTGCTAAGAGAACATGCACATGGCCCCAAGTGAGCTTCCATAATCCCCTCATGTTTCCTGTAGGAAGAAGGCAAGAAGTAAGGAACCGAAGAAAAAGCAGACTCCATGTCAAAAGAACGGCATATAAACTCTATGTATATGCAAATATTCCAAAATCTGAAAACAGAATCCAAAACACTTCTGGTCCCAAGCATTTCAGATAAAGAATACTCAATCTGTACTACCTGTTTAAAAAAGTCAATTAGCTATCAGTTAAAAATACCCATTACTGGCAAAGGTTGATCTAGATGACCCTTGGAGCCCCTTCCAACTCTGTGATTCTATCACTCACACACACACACACACACACACACACTCTGCACACAGAAAAGGGGGTATCTCATCAGGCCCCATTCCGTGGTCCTAGACAGCTCACTTGCTGAGAGCTGCCATTCGCTCACGTGGGATCCCCCCAGTCTCATATGCAAAAGAGAAAGGAATTTTCTTGTCCCCAAGAAGTTAACTGGGGGGCCTTTCTATTTTATGAAGGCCAAGTATCAATATTCTGATCAGCGCACATACGTCTGAGAAACAGTACTAAACTTAAAACCCCCAATTAAAACAAGGGGTGATGGCCATCCCAGTCTGCTGTTTATAGAATCATAGAATCCGAGAGCTGGAAGAGACCCCAAGGGCCATCCAGTCCAACCCCCTTCTGCCATGCAGGAAGATACCACCAAAGCACTCCCTCTGACAGATGGTCATCCAGTCTCGGTTTAAAAACTTTCAAAGGAGGAAGGAGACTCCACCATACTGAGGCATACTGAGGCACTTGAACTGCTCATGTCACCAGGAAATTCGTCCCTATGTTTAGACGGAATCGCTTTTCCTGAAGTCTGAAGCCATTGCACTCCATGTCCTAGTCTCTGGAGCAGCAGAAAACAGGTTTGCTCCATCTTCAACATGACATCCCTTCAAATATTTAAACATACCTAGCATGTCACCTCTTGACCTTCTCTTCTCCAGGCTAAACATACTCAGCAACCTAAGCCATTCCTTTCTAGGCCATAGGGTTATGTCATCTCAACTGCTGTCTGCAGAGGGCAGCAGGCATACACCTCCCTCCCTCTCGCCTTAAACTGTTTCCCTGACAGGTTGGCAGAGCTCAGCTTGCTCTCCTGTGTGTCATCTGGACTGTGCTGCTCTGGCATTCTGGGCTGCACATCCTGACTGAGAAAGCCCTCAGGGAGCCCATGGCCCTGTTTTTTGGGTAAAAATCTCCCTGCCTCCATTGAAAAAGTAGCGGAGGAAGAGGGGGACGATGCCTGAGTCAGAGCCAGCTGCCTATTCTTCCTAAAGAGCTTGCACATTAGGGTAGGTTGTCGGCCCAGGAGGCTCTGTAACCTCATTTTTGGGGAGGGTTATTTGAATAGATGGGAAAACTGGAGAGAGAGGAAAGCTGACAGGAAGAAAATCAATGCATTAGAAATGTGGTATTGGAAAGAAGTTCTATCGACAGCATGGATGGTCAGAAAGACAAAGTGTAGTGGTTTGAGTGTTGGATTATGACTCTGGCAATCAGGGTTTGAGTCCCTGCTTGGCCATGGGAACTCACTGGATGACCCTGGGTGCGTCACATGCTCTCAGCCCCAGAAAATCCCAACTTAAAGTCACTGTAAGTTGGAAATGACTTGATGGCACACAAAAAAGAGCAAATCAAGCCTGAACTCTCCTTAGAACAGCACAGTGGTTCCCAATTTTTGGTCCTCCCTATTTTTAGACTTCATTTCCCCAAATCCCTGACCAAAGGGGTACACCAGCTGAGGCTTCTGGAAGCTGAAGTCAAAAACACCTGGAGAACCAGAGGTCGATAACCACCAGAATAGAAGATAACTACCATGAGGCTATCATACTTTGGACACTTCATGTGGCAACAGAACTCACTGAAAACACGATGCTTGGTGAAATGAAGGCAGTCAGAGAACGTGCCACATGACAGATGGGTTGCCTCCCCTGAACCCGCAAGACTCAAGCAGGGCTGTCCATGACTGTGGCCATTTCTTCACTAGACTGTGGAGGGGCCAAAACCCCAGGATTCCATAGGATGTTGCAAGTGGAATAATAGTGCTGTAACAGTCTAGTGCGGAAATGGCCTGAGGCTCTTTGAAGACTCATTCATGGAGTGTCCATCATAAGTGAAAGCTGACTTGATGGCACATGATAGCAACAATGATATGTGAGGAGAAACCTCCCAGAGCAGACCCTTCAAAATCCGCCCCCACAGGCCAGCTATCCCCACTACAAGCAGCACGTGTTCATTCCTCTAAACTGCTCCACCTGGGACACCCGCCCCCCCGCAAACATACTTGATGTCGGCCCCAGCAATAAAGCATCCAGGCTTTGCCGAGATGAGGACGGCACTGCTGATGGCCTCGTTGGCCCAGATTTCATTCATCACTTCCGTAAACTCTGCTTGCAATTGCCTGGAAAGGGTATTCACCTGGAAGAGACAAACAGAGGGACAAACTAAAGCCAAGTTGGACAAAGGGAGTACTGTGGGGTAATGCCTCATCTTCCTGCTCTTCTAACATGGGACTGCCTCAGTGATCCTCAGGACAGGAGTCACAATTAAAAATGAAACACAAGTGTTCCAATGCTTGCAAATTTACTCTTATGTAGCAACCACTGCTATGCCCCTGAGAGGCCAAGATAATAAAATGCAAGGGAAATTGAACTCTGGGAGATTCTTTTTTCTTTAGCTGTGTTATATATTTGTGCTGTAGATCCTGATAATGTTCTCGAAATGGCAAAGTTAATAGTCCATGTTCCACACTCAAAAGATATTCAATCCTGCTAAGGGGCCATCCAAAACCAACTCAAACCCTTTGGAAGTGCTTGGCCTAAGTGGTTCTAGACATCACAAGAACCCCTCTTGACATGATCTTCCTTAGCAGCTTTGTGGGCAGACTTGCACTTTAATTACCTCTGCAAAGACACTCAAAACTCCTGGGCACTGGAGAGCAGCTAACACCAGATGGGGATTTTTTTCAATAGTCACTTTGGCAGACAAAGGCCAGTGACTGACCCCTTGATTTTAACAATGTTCGCACAAACATCCACAGTCATTCAACACACAGGTATTCCTGTAACAGAGGAACTAGAAGACATTTCCAGCAAAAGTGCAAACCAAACATGCCTTACAGTTATGCTTTAATCTGGGTTTCTTGACCAGGGTTTGCTGGAACCCAAGGTTTCTGTGAAAGACCATGATTAAGTGAACTTTTTTTTTTTGAACTATACATATAACGATTTTTATGCAAGGGTTCTCTGGGGGCTGAAAATTATTTCAAGCTTTCCTTCAAAGAGTAGAGAAAGCCTGGCTTTAGTATCTTGAAGACAAAGTATCTATTAGTACAAAAAAGGAAGTGGTAGGGAGAAGGAATCTAGTGGTACCATGAAGAGTAGCTGAATTATTTTAGCACGAGCTTCTGTGGATTTCAACTCACTTCTTGGTCTCGAAAGGTGCCACTAGACTCTCACACACCCTCCCACTGTCCCCTTTCCTTTTTATGCTGAAGCAGACCCTTTTCTCTTCGAAACTCAGCAGTTCCTCTATTCTCCTGCGGCGTGAGAGCACTTCAGTGGATGCAGTTTAGGGATTTACGGACCTGGCTTGGAATCCCATCTCAGCCATGTGGCCTGAGGCACTTGTGAAGCACAATTAATCATGGCCAGCCTCACATACTGGAAATATGTCATTCCTAGGAAGTGGGTAGTCTCCTCCATTCTCCTTGCAAGAGATCCTTCTTTGTTCTCAAGAGCTCCTTTTTAATCTGGCACATTCACCTGGTCTTCAGGATACCCCTTTCCACCTTTAACCTTTCAAACTGGCTCCAGACACAAACCTCATTTTAAAACACCCTTCCCTCCCTGCATTTTGAGAGTGCTTCTCCCCCACAAAACTACTCACACGGACAGAGAACCAAAGGCGAAACCTACCTTGGAATTTGGAGAGTTAAACCGCACCACAGCAACATCTCCTTTGATGTCATAGTTAACATGTGTTCTAGCTGCAAAGAAGATCCAAGAGAGGTGCTGGTTAGGATTTCCATGAGGCTTAGAGGAGAAGCAAGGAAACACAAGGATAGTCTGGATGGGGTCCTCTCTGAAACTACTCCACTCATAGGATGGGCATGGGGACAGACAGATGACTCCCACAGCTTTCAGCTTTCCCAGACTGTGAGACCTTTTCCCCCAATTGGGTGTCCTCCAGATGTTCTGGACTGGAATGTCCATCATTCCATCAATGGCCACATGGTCTGGGGATAACGGGAGCTAAAGCCAAACTCTTCAGGAAGAGATCAGGTTGGGAAAGACTGCATAATTACTGTGCATTTCCTTCTTGCACTTGCTTGCAGCAGCTCCATGTTCATCCTTGCTCTTTTTTTTTTTTAAAGAAATGTGCCCATATTTTACCACAAGAGGAACCACTGCAACCACCCAATGTTAAGAGGACAGGAGAAAATATGCCAGATGCTCTGTAAAAGGTTACCCAAGAGATGGCTAGGTTCTCCCAGCCAACATCCTCTTGCCTTTCGCATACCTATTCTTGTGCTGCAGTCCCTCCTTCCACTTTTTATAACTGATACAAGCATGAAGGGGGACAGCCACTGTGTAAAACCCAGATACATTTACCTCTATTACTTAAATCAGAAGACAATTCCTATTACCCTAGCCAAGCAACCCACAGCAGATGTGGATATTTCCACTTACATTTGAGAGGGGTGGAGGTGCTGAGTTTCCGGCAGGCATAACCTACAAAGAAAGATTTCTGGAGTTAGCAAACACACAGCAGCCAAAAACACCTCAAGTCTCAGGGAGGAAATGTTTCAGCATCTGGAAGACACACCAGACTATTGTCAACCTTGAATCACATAGCTTCCGGAACCAGAACAGGACGACTGTTCGGCACCATGCTGCTACATTCCAATCCGCCGGGCAAAAGGAGTGGGGTAGCATTATTGCTATTGGTATTTCTTTGAAATTTACAAGCGGTTTTTCATTTTGGCAACTTGGTGATTATTCTGGTGAACATCTTTTTGCATGTGTATGAAGGATTGTTTTTCCAATTTGCCTTCTTATTTATGTACAGTTATATTTGGTCTTCCAGAGTGCCCACAGGTTAGTGAATGGAATCAAAACGCCAGAGTAACCCTTGCTTGACGGAGCAGTAAGACTGGCTGTGCCAGCAGCACAGGTCTCTTGGAGACATCTTTCTGCATTGGTCAGCCATTCTGCACTATCCCCCAGAGTTGATTTCCTGTGCACCCATTTTGGCCATTATTCCTCCAGAACTGGTTTGAGCTTTGCTGGACTATGTGGAACTGGAAGCAAAAGCACACATAATTAGCAGGTTGTGGACTTCAATAAAATGGTAGGCACCACGTCAGAGAGAGGTATCATAACCCACAAGCTGGCAGCTAAGCAAATAATATTTGGGGAAGGGGAATCTAAGGGGACAGTCCAGCCCCCCATCCATAATACTGCAGCCTAACGATCAGATCAAAGTGAGGCGTGACAGTTATTTCAAGGAGACCTGTCTTCACAGGCCAGAAATGGTCCTTTTGAATTCAGCATAAGAGATCTCTCTTGGCATGCAGAGGTTGGCTCTACAACAGCACAAAGCAACCATGCTACTCCCACACATCCCATTAACATTGTGCAAGAATATGTGGGCTGCCTTACTATAGAGAACAGAAGTTCTTCTACTGTTTTAACAATCAATGGTTACAACCAAGGAGAGTTTTACTTGGGTCACAATGCCGGATCACATGAGTTAAAGGCACTTGAAGAAATCTGAAGGATCTTCCATTTGGAAAGAGGTTGCCTATCTTTCTGCTATCCAGATAGACTTTGCTTTTGCAAAGACCTTTGGCAGGTGGATGCTGATAAACCAGTAGGCCAAGACAACGGTCAGCTCTGACCATGTCAAACCAAGAGGTCTGGGCGGTGGTTCAAGGCTCCTGTGGTGGGCCCAAAAGGTCTCCCCTCCCTACCTCACCCAGGGATGTTCCTCCTTTGGGAATATGAATGCTCAGTGTTCAATATTGAGATATTCAGAAAAATATCTCAAATAAAATGAGCAAAATAAATTCATGGGGCCAAAAAGGGCTGATTCATTGAAACACGTGCTTCCTTGTTGATGTAGATGTTCTGTGTCTTCAAGCAGATTCTAATGTATGGCAACTCCCTCCTCAGGTTTTCTCAGCAAAGTTTCTTCAGAGTAAGTTGACCACCACGGTCTTTTGCTGAGGCTGGGAGTGTGTGACTTGCCCAAGGTCTTCCAGTGAGCTTCCAGGGCTGAGCAGAGGGGATTCAAGCCTTGTTCTCCCAGAGTCCTAGTCCAACTCTCAAATCACAACTCTGTGCCAGCTCTCTGCTGCCTTCAGGTCAACTCCAGCTCATGGCAGCCCTCCCACGGGGTTTTCCTGGCCATTGTCTTCCTTTGGGCCTGAAAGAGTGTGACGTCTGCAAGGTCACCTGATGGGTTTCTGGAGCTCAACAGGGATATGAACCCCCCCCCCTTCCTGGACTTTCATTCAAACGCTCAAACCAGTACACCAGCAGCGTGGCTTTATGCCACCCTAATGCTGTGAGTCTCTTTTCCCAGCAGGGTTGC
Source organism: Iguana delicatissima (assembly GCA_948472985.1). Lineage (NCBI taxonomy): Eukaryota > Metazoa > Chordata > Lepidosauria > Squamata > Iguanidae > Iguana > Iguana delicatissima. The sequence goes on along the minus strand of CAOKZL010001537.1, from coordinate 176,463 downwards.
TCAAGATCAGAAGCCTCTGCCACGCCAATTAAGCGAAGCCCTGCCTTACCCTTTAGGCTCCTCGTGCACAAAGGAGCAGCACAGGTGAGTCCCTTTTGGAAGCCCCATTCAGAGAGCCTCCCTCGCCCTGCAAAGCCCAGGGAGCCTCCACGCTGTCCTTGAGTTCAAAAAGGTCGTGTGTTTTGCAAAGGAGGCATGTGAGCCTGGCGCGGAACTGGAGGAATGATGCCACAGTGCCCTTTGGCCTACTTTGCTGGGTGGAAAGGAACAGACCTTTCACCTACATTCCCGCAAGGCAAGGAGGGTGGGCGGGCCTCTGGGAGATAGGAAAAGGCAGCATTCCTGCAGGAATCCAGAATCTAGAGAGCACGGGACACGTTATCCTCTCCACTGGGGCAGCTCAGACAGACAAGAAACAAGTGGCTCATTTTGGGTATCTAAAGGCAAGCTGTTAGCAAGATGGCTTTTGCGGTTAAGACAGGTCAATTTCTCACAATTCCTTTTCAAGTTACCCTTGCAAAAACAGGGCCACTTGGCTACTAAAAAGGAGAGTGCAGAATGACTGACACCAATGCTCCAAAACTCACATCTCAAAAGCAGACAGGCAGGGCTTTAGCACCAACAGAACAGCCCAATACTTAAGTTTTTTTTCCCAGGCACTAATGCTCAATTCAGTCTTTCCCCAACCTAGAGCCCTCCAGACCTACTGGACTCCAATTCCCCCAGCCAGCTCTCCGTTCTAACTTATTTATGTTCTGCTTCCCCGCCCCCCAAAAGTGTGATTCAAGGCAGGTTGCAACAAGCACACCTGCAGATTTGTTTGAAAAACAGAAGGCATGCAGTTTAAAACCAGAACTAATTGCAGTATCAAAATAATTTTAAAGGCACCATCTGTTCAAAGTTTCTTCTCATTTGTTGCTACAATCCCATCTGAATAAAATGACCTATTCCTGCTGCATCACCCTAGCCAACTTTGGCAGGGAGTTCTACAGCTCCAGAAAGCCCTCTGCTTCTGTACACACGCAGACATGGCACAAAAAACCCAGACATTTTGTGCTAGCAGCTACAAATGAAAACTACAGTGGCTTCTGGGTTAGCCACAGCAGGACTGTGGGCTGACAGTTACCAGATCATATTTATTTACTGGATTTACATCTTCACTTTGTCTCCCTAATGGGCCTTGTAGGCAATTTTATAAGTATGATAGTGACTCAATATTTAGTGACTCAGTATTAGGCAGTGCCATGGAAATTTCAGCGTACAAACTCTTGAAATCTTCATCATGCAGTATTAAATACTACACAGGATCATAATGCTGGAAGGGCCATCTATCTCAACTCTCTACTGGTTCTGGGACAATGACGTTCTTTCATTGCTACCTAAAAGTTGGCAGAAGAGTTATATCTAAGCTGCACACAACATACCACCTTTTGAAAGAGACAACTGCATTTTTGGTTTCAAGTATCTTGTATAAACCACCCTGGATATGGTTTATCCTGAAGAGGTAAGTATACCATTATAAAAACACGAGCAAATACAGCCCCAATAAAGCAAAACAGGCAAGTGGGTGGCAGGGGGGGCATGTATTCCAAGGCCTCTGGTTTTGGGTCCTTTTTTGCAATCAAGGAAACCACTGTTTACCAAACCTTCTTGCAAAACTCCTCCCCAGGCAGGAGGTCCAGGAGTGAGGCAGCCTGTACTTTGGCTGGGAAAGCTTGCCTACATTTTTTATTCCAACATCCTCCCTCTCTAGCTGTGCAGCGAAACACCATGACTTGGCAGCAAGCTGAAAGGCAAGGCATTTGGCCGGGAAGACCACCTGCTTTTTTATCTCCTGTCCCACCTTTCTTCTGTCTCCTCACTCTCAGACTATAACTGATGGGTAACCTTCTCCCATCATCCTCTGGAGAGAAGATGCTGCCATAAGATTTGCAGCCTTACTTGTGAGTTTGCACCTATCTTCACATCCAGCTAAATGCTGGAACAAGCTCAAAAACAGGCTCAAATATGTTCCTCAGGCATCATTCTAGATCAGTGGTTCTCAACCTGTGGGTCCCCAGATGTTTTTGGACTTCAGCTCCCAGAAGCCCTGAGCATTGACCATAGTAGTTGGGGCTTCTGGGAGCTGAAGTCCACAAACATCTGGGGACCCACAGGTTGAGACCACTGTTCTAGATCATCTCCAGCTAAAGAAAAGGTTTTACATATATGTATAAACAATAGCTTCACCCACATAACCTAAAAGGATTGTAAACACGCACAGTAGACGCTGAAGGAGTCCTCCTTTCAGCAGCCCCATATGATCTTGCATTATGAGGCAAATACACATCCATGCACCCAAGCCTGCTCCCTTACAGCAGAGTGCCAGTCCCTTTCCAACTTCCCAAAGTCACCCAAAAATGCATTGGCCATAGTAGCAGTTCCAGCTGCCATTTATGTAGCACAAGGGAATGCTACCATTACATCCAGTTTGCATAATCAAAATCCATTTTCTGCATCCTCAGTCTGAAAATGCCACATGAAACCAGCCAAGATTCTACAGCAATGAAATCACCTTTTGGCAAACACGTTCTGCCCCACACCCCTGTGGCCACAATTCAGACAAACGATCCAGTACAACTGCATGACTTGGTCTGATCCTGCAAAGCAATAAGAATATAATCATCTACCCTAGGTTAGCATAATCGATTAAACAGATTTAAGAGGTGCTTAAGCAGAAGACAGATGGTCCATTACAGCTACATAGAACTTTTTCTTTCAAAAATGGTATGGCACCAAACACTGATGACCAGGAGAACACTCTTCCAAATGATCATTCTTGTGCAGCACCATTCCAGAGACCACTCAGATTACAAGGAGCTTTCTACAAACAAGTGGAACACCGAGGCCTTATTAGACTTCTCTAATGCCATAAGATGTAATGGCCACAATAAGGAAGAGAATAAGAAGCAGCTCTGAAATGGAGTAGACACATCTGTGCAGAAGACATCTACCCAATGCTATCTGATACAGTATTTCAATGGAACCTCTAGGATCAGATACAATACTTCACTGCCTCCAGGTCCTGCCTGTGTGCTTCCCATCATAATGCGATTAGCACTGTGGGTTAACGGGACTGAAGAGCTCACTTGGTCTCACCCAGCCACAGAGTTTTTCCAACACTTTTATTTATTTATAAAATCCCATCACTGTACATGATGCTTACAAAATGTCAGTTCCCAATCCTGAGGAGATGACAACCTGAAACTGGACAGAAAAGAAACAACAGAAGATATCAAAGTAAACAGAGAAGCTGTATATAGTTATTTTAGCTGCATGTCCTTAGTTTTGGAATGACTTAGAATGATTACTGAAGAAAGTCAAGACCAAAAGTGCAAAGCAGGTTTACAGCTGAACATTAAGAAAACAAAAATAGTGACCACAGATGATTTACATCACCTTAAAGCAGACAACAAAGACACCAAAATTTTCCATATCTTGGTTCAGTCATAAATCAGACTGAAGACTGCAGTCACGAAATCAGAAGGGGGCTAGGACTTGGAAGGGCAGCAATGAATGAACTAGACAAGAACTTGAAATGTCCAGATATACCATTGAATACCAAAGTCAGGATGGTCTGTGACATCATATTTCCAATTTCTATGTACAGTTGTGGAAGCTGGACAGTGAAGAAAGATGATAGGAAGAAAATCATCTCACTTGAAATGTACTGCAAGAGAAGAGTTTTATGGATACCATGGACTTCTAAAAAGACAAATCAATGGGTCCCAGAGTAAATCAAGCCTGAATTCTTCCTAGAACTCAAGATGTCGAAACTGAGAGTGCTGTTCATTGGACATATCAAGAGAAGACATGAATCACTAAAAGGGACAATAATGCGCGATAAAGTAGAAGGCAGTAGGGAAAAAAGGAAAAGCACATTACATACAGATATACTCAATCAAGGAAGCCATGGCTGCCCTGAGTCTACGAGACTTGCGTAGGATGGTTTGGATAGGGTGACTTGGAAAACTCTTATTCATAGGGCCATCACAAGTGAAAGCTGATGCAATGGTAGTTAACAACAACAACCAATAAAAGCTAGGGGTTCACAATTCTCACATGAGAGGTGGATCCTAAGATGGCATATAGAGAAGTAGGAGACATGGACTCTACACAGCAGTTCTGAGTAGTGATTCCATGAATTTAGAGCACAAAGTGGAAAGGGCAGAGTCACCACTGGAGGCTGGAGACATCTGGGCAATGGTATCATTGGAGGGTGACAAGAAGAAAATCAACTCACTAGAAATGTGGTACTGGTGGAGAATTCTGCAGATGCCATGCTAAAATGACAAATGAATGGGTCCTAGAGTAAATCAGGCCTGACTTCTGCCTAAAAGCTAAGGCAACTAAACTAAGACTGTCTTGCTTTGGACATAAGACAACATAATTCAAGATAAGATGGCTCTTATGCCAGATGAGTGGGTAGAAATTAAATAAATAAAGCTCAGCATAGTGGACAGCAGGAAAGAGGAAAACTACATTGCAGGTGGATTGATTTGGTCAAGGAAGTCACAGTCTTGAGTTTGCAAGACCTGAGTAGGGCTGTGGACGAGTAGGGCTCTAAGAGTTCTCTTATTCAGGTGGTCACCATAAGTTGGATGTTGACTGCAAATAACACTGGAGAAGCAAAAAAGTAAAAGTGACACAAAAACCACAAGAAACATCCAGCTGGTAGGTCCGATGTGGTCCAAGAGCACCCTGATCTGGCCTATAAGTGCATTCCACACGGGAAACCCTCTTTTCCAAACCCAACCCCTGCCCTCATTACCAGTGCCTTCTGATGTCTGGTAGCCCATTCTAGAGTGAAAAGAAGATTGGTCCTTCTGTCTAACCCACCAAAATGGTTCTTCTCATGATTTCAAGGTCCTATGGTCCTAAGTGAGTTTGGAATGTGGGAACCACACCTAATGATAGTCAGGGCACCTACCCTTGTTGGTGCCTCAAGCTGTAAATACTGTCCACAGCTGGGGCAGTGTGACCCAATAGTTTGAAGGCTGTGGAACCAACTCTAGCTTCGCTCCCAAAACATGTTTGCTTCCGTTTGCCTTGTTGTGTCTTCATGTGGAGGTACATGACATGTTGTGTCTTTGCATGTACTTTCACATGAGATGCAGCTGTATGATCTCATTGTTTATGCTATGGTACAAAAGAGGCTGTCTGACAAAGCCTTGTGTGTTTTTCACTTCTTTGCTGCTTCTGTTCCTGTTGGTACTCTGTGTCTGAGACATGGGGGGTTACCTAGCTGTTTGTTTTGACACTTTTATACGCCTGCAATAAAGCTGTAGTGAATTAGACCCAAGGCTGTGTGGCCGTTTTTTCCTGGCAGCAACACGGGGCTTCGCAGCGAGCCTGTTTGTGAGTCCAGCTGCTTTTCAGCTGGCACCCCGGTTTTTCAAGACAGGAAGAACAAGGCACGATTTGAAGTGAGGGTGAAATGAAGGGAAACCGAGCCCTGGCTGATGCAGAGAGCCCGATGCCTGTGGCTCTCCCTTCCTCCATTCATCTCATTCACACCTGGCCTTTCTCCCAAGCTTGGGAAACAAGGGCTGTTTCCGCACTAGACTGTTATAGCGCTACTATTCCACTTTCAACATCCTATGGAATCCCCGGGTTTGCAGTTTAGGCCGGCCCCTCCCTAAACTGCAAACCCCAGGGCGGTTCCAGCACCATTAAGCCCTGCCCGCTCCCAAAGGAAATTCTCCTCCGGAGAGGAAGAGCCCCTCCCCCTGGTAGCTCTCCTGTTTCACCGCCGAAGATTCCGAATTAGAACAGAGTTTAAATCACTTCTGCTAACACGTATAACTGAGGTGGACGTCGGGGAAACAGGCGAGCCAGGACTGGGTCGGGCTCATCCTCAGGAAATATTTAGAAAAGGCTGGACGGCTTCCTTTAAGGGTGGGCGTTTCCTGAATCGGTTCACTGGGGTTGGACTAGACGGCCTTTGGGGATCCCTTCCCCCTGTATGCAAACAGCGACTAAGAGCATTTTCGAAAAGCCCTGCCGCTAATCAATCATTCAATCAATCAATCAATGCTTGTCCAGGGGGCGTGTGCGCGGCCTTTCCTTCCTTCCTTCCTTCTGTCTCTCTCCTCCTTCGCCCTCGGTCCCCACTGAACCGATCAGGCACTCGCCCAGCCCGCCCGCCGGCCTCCGTCCTTCCCCCGCGGCCCCGTCTCACCTGTGAGGCGTCCCCGGGCGGGCCCGTACTTGGCGGCGGCCGCGAAGCGCGCCCAGCTCCCGATGGCCCTGACCGTAGCCGCCATCTTGGGCGAGAAGGGAGGTCGAGCAGCCGGAGAGGACTGAGGGGGAGCTGGACAGCCTCAGCCGACGGGGCGGGGAAAGGGGCCTCTCGCCCTCCCGTCGCTTTTAAGCTTTTGGGTGGGCTGTCTGCAGCTGTGCCTGCGTGAAAAGCCCACGTTGGAAATAGTTCTCACTGCCCCCACCCGTTTGTGTTTTTTTTTACTTTTTCAGAATCTTTGTTCCTCACTTCTAGAGAAGTCTTCCCCTTAGAATGTCCTCAGGCCTTTCAGGGAAGGGAGGTTTTGTGTCAGGCTTTACTTAGGCAGCTACAAAGCTTGCTCGCCGCTCTGAGGGGAGAGCGGGTCCTTCCTGAGCAAAGGGCGCGTTTGAGGGCGGGGGCGGCGTGAGGTGGGCTGGGCCGGGCCTCCAGAGGGTCAGACAGGCCGGGGAAGTTGCTGCTGGAGAGACGGAGAACCGCCGCCGCGCACGGTGGGGGAGTCTGTGGGGCCCCGGCTCTGAATTCTGACGGGGGGCGGCGGCGGCGGCTGTGTGACTTCGATTGGGGCGGGGCTTCGTTCCTCCTGGGGGTGAGGGTCTCTGGTTGGGGGGAGAGGGCAGCAGGGGTCGGTGCAGAAATCGGGGGGGGGGGCATGGATTTCTTAGCAGCGTTTTCTCCCCCTCAAAAATCCCTGAATTAATTCCTCGCCCCGAGGAACCTTCAGGATAGACTTTGGCCATCGAGACAGAGGCCATTTCCGCACGAGACTGTTATAGCGCTATGATTCCACTTTCAACCTCCTATGGAATCCTGAGGTTTGCAGTTAAGGGAGCGGCCTGGCCAGGCCGCTCCCTTAACTGCAAACCCCAGGATTCCACAGGACGTTGAAAGTGGAATCATAGCGCTATAGCTGTCTCGTGCGGAAATGATCAGAGTGAGTCTGCACTGGGGAAAGAGCCTCTCAAGAGTCAAGTCAACTTTCACCTTGGTGTAGCCCGTCAGGGTTGATTATCGTGCTTCATTTTCACGACTACTTTGTTAGGTACGCTTACAGCTGTTGTTTTGTTTTGTTTCCCAATGTTCCACTTTTTTCCCCAGACCCCCTTCTGCCATGCAGGAAGACACAGTCAAGGTGCTCCCTTTGACAGATGGCCATCCAACCCCTGTTTAAAAGCCTCCAAAGAAAGAAACTCCCTTAAAATCCAAGGCAGTATATTTCGTTGTCGAACCACTCTTATCATCACAAAGTTCTTCCTAATGCTTAGGTGGAATTTTAAGAGCTCCTTTGCGGTGGGTCAGACTGACGTGGGGTGGGGAATCTCCATCTTCAAAGGTCTTTAAACAGAGATTGGATGACTGTTTCTTAAGAGTGCTTGGATTGTGTATTCGTGCATAGCAGGAGGTTGGACTAGAGGGCCCCTGTGGTCCTTTCCAACTCTAAGATTCTATGATTCTGTGTTCAGAAATTAGCCAGGGAAAGGTTACCATATAATTTATCTTTCCTTGACTGCAGTATTTTTCCACCTCACAGTTTGGGATGACCTGTAGAAAGAGCCTGGTTGCCAATTTTGAAGCATGAGGCATGGCGCTTAAGGGATGAGAGAGTTGTAGAACTGTAAAGTTGGAAGAGACTGCAAGGGAGACTCCACTGAAGCAGCATATTCCACTTTTGAACTGTTTTTAGTGTCAGGAAGTTATTCCTAATGTTTAAATGGAATCTCTTTTCCTTTAGTTTGAAGCCATTGTTCCGTGTCCTAGTCTCTGGTGCAGCAAAAACAAGCTTGCTCCGTCTTCCATATGATATCCTTTCAAATATTTAAACACAGTCATCATATCACTCCTCAATCTCCTCTTCTCCAGGCTAAACATCCTCAGTCTCCCTAAGCCACTCCTCAGAGGGCTTCATGGTTTCCAGGTTTTCTACCATTTTGGTCCCCCTCCTCTGGACATGGTCCAGCTTGTCAATATCCTTCATGAATTGAGGTGCCCAGAACTGGACACAGTATTATGTGAGGGAAGGATGTTTCTCTAACTCTGGATATTTTGCAGCATTGATGCTGCAGAGTTTCAGGCAGCTTTGCCTTTGCCCTTCCTGGAGCTGCCAGGGCTCAAACCTGGGATCTTTTCCATGCAAAGCAGGTATGGTAATGCTGAGCCTCAGTTGTTTTCCAGAGGATCCAAAGCTTAAGAGTAGGCCAGGTGGAATTACAAAGTTTGAGCTTGGAGCCAGCTTCAGAGAATTATGTCATTTCAGAACCGTTTGGAGGATTTGGATTTAGAAGGATTACATTGCATCTGCATTGGTTAGGTCTCATTTGGAATCCTATGTCCAATTCTGGGCACCTCAATTCAAGAAGGATGTTGACAAGCTGGACCGTGTCCAGAGGAGGGGGACCAAAATTCTGAAAGGTCTGGAAGCCATGAAGTCCTCTGAGAAGCGGCTTAGGGAGCTGGGGATGTTTAGTCTGCAGAAGAGAATGTTAAGAGAAGGGGACGTGATAGCCACGTTTAAATATTTGAAGGGATGTCATGTCAGGGAGGGAGTGGGCTCATTCTCCGCTGCTCCAGAAATGGACAAGGAGCAATGGATTCAAGCTGCAGGAAAGGAGATTCCACCTGAACCTCAGGAGGAACTTCCTGATGGTCAGAGCTGTCCAGCAGTGGAATACGCTGCCTGCATGGAGTGTGGTGGAGTCTTCTCGTTCTTTGGAGATTTTTAAGCAGAGTCTGGATGGCCATCTATCACAGGGAGGGCTTTGATGTGGGTTCCTGCATGGCAGAAGGAGGTTGGGCTGGATGGCCCCTGTGATCTCTTTCAACTTTAGGATTCTGTGATTCTATAATGAAGGGACTCAGTGGGACATGGACAAGGTGATTCTTTTTTCCCTGTGAAGCAACTGTAACTGAGTAAAAGGCAATCAAATACTGTTAGCTCTGATAAGAACAGGCCCACACTGAGCTGCCACAATGCACCCACAAGGCTAGACAACAGTTTATAATACTAGCTGTTGCATGGTTGTAGTTGGAATGATGGAAGAACAGAGAAACTGAGGGCCTTGTAGAAGCAAGGGACAGGACAATATGGTTGCTAGCCTACAGGGGTTTTATTGATTTATTGCCCTTGAATAAAACTGGGTTTTATGTCCTGGAGTGGAAAGGAATGACTGAATAAAATACAGTCAGCCCTCTATGTTTGTGGGTTTCACTTTCACAGATTTGATTATTTGTGAGTTTCTCCAACCCCTTGGGGACTTCAGGTGCTTTTTTTCCGGGGGAACCTTTCATCTTGATGACTCCAATCAGGCCGTGCAGCCCTTTAAAAATCTGCCTCTCATCCTTATCCCCCTCCTCCAGCAGCCGCTGCCTGGCCAGCTAAGGACAGATCACATCCTAATTTCTTAGCATCACAAACCCTCTCCCAGTACCCCACACACACACCCAAGGAAGGAGATGGGTGAGAATAGAAGTCTAGGGCCACCTTGCCAACCCACCCCCTTTCCCTCTTCTTTTCTTGGCCTGGTTTGGGCTCTGGGTGCCCCTTCTTCCCACCATGCCTTGGCCCCCTTCCCATGGACAGACACACACATTTTTATATTCACATTTTTTCTACTTTTGTAGTGGTTCTGCGCCTTTAACCATGGCAAATGTGAAGGGCCAAATATACTGCCGAAGGCAGGTTGCTTGCTGTTCAAAGTTGTCTGCTGTCATGGGTTAAGCATGTGAGTGCCAAGTGTATCTGTCCAAAGCAGAAATAACATGGTGCAGAGGATATCACAGCTGGGTGGTTGCACAGCCTGAAAGCAAAATGCTGAAACTGGAGCTAGAACTGTGTTCACAAGGTTGCGAGGTTGTTGTCTTACTGGAGTCTTCAGATTTAAAAGCACTTTGAGCATCATTGCTGCAAAAATTCTAAAGATGTGTGTATGGGGGTGGCAATCCAGTGATTTAGTCTGTTTTGTATCTTCTGTTGAGCTGTTAAGAGAGAAGCACAGTGTTATTTCTGAGTGGAGTTTGTGCTGTCTGCCCCCTTGGCTCTGCTGAAACACTTGACGGTGGTTTTGCCAGGCAATGGAGTTATGACCTTGATGCCTTGGGGTCGGACATGTAAACTGGGCTGGGTGCCCACCAGTGACGTTGCTAACAAGTCAGCCAGCACAATAAAAGCCTGACTTTCTAATCTTTCTCTCCCATCTCAGATTTCAGAATGACTTCCATGCTGACCTGTGCTGTCAAAACCCTTCCTGCTGTCTCACCATGGGCTGCCAGATTGCGTAAGCTCTGCTTCTTTGGTTAATTACCAGATGTTTAAAAGTTCCTGATCATTGGTTGTTATTTTAATGCAGGCTGAATATCCCTTATCCAAAAATCTGAAATGCTCGAAAATCTAAAACTTTGGAAAAGCGGCGCACAGTCCTCTTCCTGTAGTGAAAACGAGGGAATTACAGAGGCTCACTTGGCACTATGTGCTGCTTACAAAGTCTCTCAGACTGCATGCTGGCTGCAAAATCATAGAACTAGAAGAGACCACAGGGGCCATTCCATTCAGCCCCCTTTTGCCACGCAGGAACACACCATCAAAACTTTCCAGATAAGTGGCTGCCCAGCCTCTGTTGAGAAACCTTCAAAGGAGGAGACTCCACCACACTCCCAGGCATCTGCCTATTCCACTGTTGAAGTGGTGGCACCATTTTCCTTTCTCAGCTTTGCAAACTGCGCATACAAATTGAGCTAAGAGGGAAAGAAGTTGCCAAGTTGACTGAGAGATTTTTCAGGCAGCTCTTGGGCACAATCACAAGTGAGCCACTGTAATTCCCTCATATTTTCTGCAGGAAGAAGGCAAGAGCAAAACAGCTGAGGAAAGAGCAGACTCCACATCGAAAGAGTAGTAGACAGGCATTCCAAAACCCAAATAGCTTTGGCCCCAAGCATTTCATATAAGGGATACTCAATCTGTTATTGGTAATGCATTGTTACACACCAAAGTAAATATTAATTTTGCTGTGTCTGAATTTGGTGGCATCTTATGTTTAATTTTTTTTTTACTGTGAAATACTTTGGATACAACTCATTGTGGAAAAGCAGGGTATAACTGAACAGAGCTAAGCTTGACTTGAAACTTAATTCAGTTTCCTACATTTGTATCTGTGTGCAGAACACTTCTCTGCATTGCTTTCTCTCTCGTGTGGCAATTTGTGGGTCAGGAAGACCAGTTCTTTAGTTTTCACACTTGGATATTTTTCTGTTTTTCTTTCTGTTTCAGCTGTGAGGTTCCTCAGCTGTTCACCCCAGCTACATGCAGCAGGTAAAGCAAATGCATAAGTAAATGAACTGATGTAATTACACAGCTGGACTGCAGCTGTGCTTGTATTTTCATGATGCTTCATAAATAAAAGGAATGAAATGGCCATTTTAATGGAAGAGGAGACTCTGTTAAAACTGTAAGTGCATCATTGGGTGCTTTTCATATGTGAAGAAACCTGTGGGAATATCAAATGTATTTGAAAGCCAGTGCAATTCTCGGCTGCATCAATAGGAGTATGGTGTTTGGATCGAGGGAGGTACTGGTACCACTCTACTCTGCTTTGGTTAGACTTCATCTTGAATACTGTGTCCAATTCTGGGCACCCCAATTCAAGAAGGACATGGTCAAGCTGGAGCAAGTCCAGAGGAGGGCGACCAAAATGGTGAGGGGCCTGGAAGCCATGCCCTATCAGGATAGACTTAGAGAGCTGGGTATGTTTAGTCTGCAGAAGAGAAGGTTAAGAGGGGACATGATAGGCATGTTTCAATATTTGAAGGGATGCCATGTAGAGGAAGGAGAGGGCTTGTTTTCTGCTGCTCTAGAGACCAGGACAAGGAGCAATGGATTCAAGCTGCAGGAAAGGAGATTCCACCTGAACCTCAGGAAGAACCTCCTGACGGTCAGGGCTGTCCGGCAGTGGAATATGCTGCCTCAGAGTGTGGTGGAGTCTCCTTCTTTGGAGGTTTTTAAGCAGAGGCTGGATGGGCATCTGTTGGGAGTACTTTGAGGGTGTTCCTGCATGGCGAGGGGTTGGACTGGATGGTCTGTGTGGCCTCTTCCAACTCTACATTTCTATGATTCTATGATTCTATGTGTGTGTGTATATGTGTGTGAGAGAGAATGAGACTCTGCTGGAGCCATAGGTTTCTAGAGGGCAGTCGACCCACTTCAGATAATGGTTGGTTTTCTTGTGGCTATTTTCAAACTACTGATGTCTTCAAGTGATTAAATGGGATGAATTAATCCTTGGTGTGTCAAGCAAATTTGGAATGAAAACCTACCGGCTGTTTTCTCAGCTTTAAATTAATCATCAATAAATAGAAAATCCTTCTAACCTCCAACAGTGATTTTTAAACTTAAACTTGGGAAGTACTTTCTTTTTTCTAAGAACAGCCCTTTTTTAGGGAAGATAACTTTTGTTTTTCATTTACTGTACAGTAATTATGTCCTGTTCTTCTCGTGCAGCTCAGCCTAAGAGTAAGAAGACTTTAGCTAAAAATGGAGTGAAGAATATTGTGGTGGTGGACGGCGTCCGCATTCCGTTCCTGCAGTCAGGAACCTCGTAAGTATTCTGTCTTTCCTTAGTGGAGCTGCTTACGTACAGCCTAGGAAGCACCAGGGTTGGCAGAAAAGCTGTTTGCAAAATGTACTTTTACTTTATTTTCCCAGGTTGTTCACTCCAACAGTGACTAAAACAACAAAACTGTACATAATTGAGGCATTAATATTTGTGTATGTGTTTTTCCTTCCCTTCTAATCCTCAGGTATGCAGACTTGATGCCACATGACTTGGCCCGAGCGTCACTGAAGTGAGTAGCAAATGAATGGGCAGCAGAACCCCAGCTGAGTGTGGCTTTGGTTAGGCAGAGCGATGGAGGGAAAAGCTGACAGCCCCGCTTCTTATTCCCCTGCTTGTGGGTCTGCGCATGCAACAGCCTTCCTCTCTCTTTGCCAACCTGCTTCTTTCCCTCAGTCTTTTCCTCAGTACAGCCGATCCCCTGGTCAGTCATAGATCCAGGAGCACAGGAGTCTCCCTCCTCATCCCGTCTTCTCTAGACCTGTAAAGAGGTTGCATGTTATCCCTATGATCTCTTCAGTGCTTTAGGCCAAGATGCAGAGGCATTTTGCAAAGAAATACAGATGGGAAGGACCTCTGTTCAGAAAAAAAAATGGGAAGGGGGAGCTAGAAGCTGAGTCTTATGACTGAATGTGAAGTAAAGGTGCAGGTGATGAAAACAATTCATTTATATCCCACCTTTCTCCCATAATGGGACTCAAGGCAGCTAAAAACATTAAAACAATGCAAATTAAAAACAATAGAAAACGTTCATGGAAGTATAAATGTAAAATTTAAAGGACAAATAATTTATAAAGTTAAAACATTACATACTAAAAATATTAAAATATGTTAAAAGACTACACAAAGCTTAAACAGAGATGCACAGCATTAAAAGCTCAATCCTAGTCAGTTTGTAAAAGCCTGAGGCCACAAAAATGTTTTATCCTGCCAACTGAAGGACAGCAAGGATAGGCCATCCTGGTCTCTAGGGACAGAGTTCCAAACTCTGGGAGCAGCCACAGAGAAGGCCCTGTGCTTTTGTTTCCGCCAAACGCACCTGAGAAGGTGGTGGGACAGGCTGAAGGGACTCTCTGACTGATCTGTCTCTGACTGATTTAGAGCTCTACTGGGCTCATAAAAGAAGATACAGTCTTTTAAGTAACCTGTACCCAAGTGATATAGAACCTCAAGGTCGTTTGAGCTTCTGGTTTGAGTCGCTCCTTAGTATTACACAGGAGGCAAATGCTGCAGCAGCTTTCCTGTTTTCTACCCTACCAGGATGGCAGCACCCGTAGTGACATTCATAAAATGCTATTCTGATAGTGCGTATCCTTCCTGTGGGAGAAGTGTCTTTTCACTTTGTAACCCACAGGTACTGCTTTCCACAAATGCAAACTACACAATGTTGTAGCAGCAATGTTTACCGATTTTCAAAGTGTCCTTTTTGCTTTTCACAAGAAGAAGAGAGTATTTTGAATCTTGACAGCTGTTTGTGAATCCTAGACTTGGACAGAAGCCCAAGGGGGAATTCAGTTAAACTCTTTCCCTCAGACAAGCTAATCTTGGGCTGAATGTCTTTCTACCCTAGACCACTACAATACTCCCACTCCCAAGAAATAAAAACCTGCTGAGGAAGGAGATCCTTTCCACCTTCCAGTGCTTTCAGGCAGATTATGCCACAAGATCCCTTGGTATGAAGTAAACAAAAGAAAGTTCAAATCCCCCTGTGGGGCTTGATACATTGAGCAAACTGGTGCGCAGGAAAAGAACTTTTAATTCCCAAGCTGCTCCTAGCTTAAATGGTAGTTTAACTTTGCCTTTCAGCATTTAAAACAAAAAATCAAACAGCTTAAGACAGAGATTTAGGTGAGAGGCTCCTTGGCTGTTAGGTAGCTGGGGTTAAAATTTCTGCACTCCTGTATCCTTTGTGTTTACTCATGTTTCAACCATCAGCTCTACAAAGCAACATTCAGGTGGTTTTCCTGCCAAGTGTGTATGTTGTGTGTGCGTATGTGTGGGGGGTGAATTTGTGGAGATGTATTTCCTCCCTGTCTGGACTGGTTTAGCTTGTTGGTTGTGTGCAACTGAATATTCAAGCCATAATTATCTTAGTGATATTGCCAATGAAAAGGTAAACAAAGACAAAAATGATGTCTTGGTAGTTGAAGAGATTTTTTTTAGTTAACTGTTAAGTTTAATTAGAACAAATGTCCATAAACTTCAAGACATTTACAAAAAAAGTACTTTTTTTTTAAAGTACTCTTCAGTGCAAATAAGATTTGTAAGTTTGGACTAGCTTCACCTTTAAAAAAAAATGGTCTGAAAATGAATTCTGTCTCAAACTCCTAATTCCAAAATGTGCTATGTAACATAGTGGATAAAATTATATTTGAAAAAGACAGAAATTGGTCTCTAAATGCATTTGTAAGGACAAAATTGAGCAGGCTAACTGCGAGCTTTGACTACTGAGAACATGGTGCATCCAAAAGTGTTAGTCTTGAGCCCTTGGGCTGATCTCCCAGTCTGGGGTCTGGGACTGACCTCAACCAGCTCATCAGCCCTAAGTATTAGCTCTGGCCAGGGGTCATGACAGGGCTTTGCTCTTCTTCTGCCCCCATGGCTTGTGAAGGCAGGGCCCGGACAGTGCTCTTGCACTGGCATCCCAAATGATTTCATCCTCCGACCTCTTCCCTCAGAGGCTTGCTGAACCGGACTGATGTGCCAAAGGAGGCTGTGGAGTACATTGTCTTTGGCACTGTGATCCAGGAGGTGAAGACCAGCAATATTGCTAGAGAGGTAAGTGAAGTGTTGGAAAGAAGCACTGGGCACGGTGTGTCCCTATGAAATAGGGAGACTGAGGGATGGTGAAAGAGAGGACTCTTTCAAGCAAGGCTTGAGTGGTGATTTGCTGGAATGCCGGTGTCATATGATGGTATGGTCTGCTGTGGCCAAGCCAAGGAGGATGAGATACAGTAAAGGAGTGTTTATGCTGAATTTATGCTGAATTGTGATCCTGCACCAATATAGGCAGTGTCTAGTGGCACAGGACTGCAGAGCATGGGGGAAATGTGTGAGGGCCTTGCACATCAGACTGCAACAGAAGGTGGGGAGGGAAGGTAGCCTTAAGTGCATCAGCTCAGCTGGGAAGATGAGTATGGTAATCCCTCACCATCCACAGGGAATACATTCCATGGATCCCCAAAGCTGCAGATACTAACAAACCTTCCAGCTTTGCAGGGAGCATAGAGAAGCTTCACCAGAAAGTATGAAACTTCTCTATAATCCCTGCAAAGCTAGAAATGGCTCTTGCATCACTGGACTTCACAGGAACCATGGAGATGTCTTGTACTGTCTGGTAGTATGAAGTCTCTCTGTGGTCCCTGCGAAGCTAGAGACCTTCTACTGACACCAGAGCCATTACGTGTGACATGAACAGGCTGCGTGGCTGCAGGAGCCTGGGTACCAGTATTTTCCATTTAATGTTTTCGGACTGCAGGTAACTGAAACTGTGGAAAGCGATAGAGGGGCATTACTGTACTTGGCTTACAAGCTCTGAATTCCAAAGCTCAGGGCCCAAGCAGAGCTGTTGATGAGGAACAACATAACGGTGCGAGATGTGGTCCACCCACAACTCTTCTTGGGCATACAGGCTGCCAGCAGTAAATCTCTCAGGGCCAGATTTCTATGTGTCAAGTTTTCCAGGAAAACACCCAGAGTGTCTGTCAACATGTTTGTTCTCTCCTGGATTTAAGGAGAACCCCCATCCATGAACTGTGAATTAGCCACATTCTGCTTTATTATGAAAACATTTGCTTGTGACAACATGCGTTGAGTTGTGAGTGCTGGGACCTGTCAGCATTCACGGCATACGCTAACACCCTTCTGTTAGCCATTGATTTTGCTCGTGAACACTGATAGTCCCAGTGGTCTCCTGTTTCTCACAAACATGTTTTGCCTTTCTGCAGCCAAGAAAATGTGTGTGAACTTCCATCAGCAAATCCCTGGGAACTGTTACTTTAAAAAAAAAAGTACCAATGAGACTGTTAGACCTTGCGAAGTAGATTGAGTATCCCTTATCTGAAATGCTTGAGACTAGAAGGGATTTGTATTTCAGATTTTGGAATACCTGTATCTGCATGAACATAAAATACAGTACTGTACAGGAGATCTGAAGGGAGCCTGTGGATGAAAAAATGGGGGCGCTGCAGCCACCGTCTTGAAGGTGGAAGTGGGTGCCGGCTAGGCTACCTGGAGATCTCCTGTACAGTTTTTTCCAAATGGAGGTATTGGATCCCTTCCATCTTTGATCTCTCAGATCCTGATTCTCCAGCTCACATCTCATACACAAATAGTGAACAAATGAGACACAAGGCTGGAGAGAGACACCAGGACCTGTGAAATGGTGTGAGGTGTGGATTCGTGTGGAGCACTGTGCTCGGATTCCCACCATTTCACAGATCCTTGTGTCTCTCTCCAGCCTTGTGTCTTGTTTGTTCACTATTGTGTTGTGTATGGGATGTGAGGCTGGAGAGGATCTGAGACAAATGAGCTGCAGCACTGTAGCTGTAGCCTCCGAGGCAGAAGTGGCTGGCTGGTGGCAAAACGTTTCAGTTTTTGAAGGTTTTGGGATTTCTGGATTAGGGGTGCTCAACCTGTAATACGCTTCAGGCTTCTCACCCTCCATCCTGTTTGCTTGGCTGCTGTGGTGCTGTCTAAGCAAGGCTGTGCTTAATTATAGCTCCCAGCCCCGCTCCTGAACTTTAGCCCAGCTGGCAGTGTGTCAAGGGGTGCGTCCCTTTGCATCTTACAATGTGTACCAAAGGATCTGCAGCTGTGTCAGTCAGAGGCTGTTCTGGGGCCAGGCTGTCCAGTCCATCTGTCTGACGCACTGAGTGTGCTCTGCCCAGCAACAGTTTTCCAAGCTTCCAAGGAGAGATCATCTTTCCCAGCCCTGCTGACTGGAGTGGCTGCCAAGGGCTGAATGTAATTGGGGGGGGGGGGGTTCAGCAAGCAAAGCTTGTGCTCTGGCCCCTCCCTCAGCTTCAGCATAGCTTCCATTCAGTGACAAGTGCCAGATGCTTGTCTGATTCCTTTTTACAAAGGGAGAGGGGAATCTGTGAGGATCTCAGTACAGATATTATTTTATTTTTATCTCATCTTTCTCCCAGACTGGGACCTCAGTTGGCTTGCAAGCAAAAGTCAATTTAAAAAACAAACAAACGATGAAATTTCAAAACAATTGAAATCCCACATAAAACAATATAAAATCATTTAAAAGACATACAAGAGTTAAAAAGGATAACTAAAATATCCCAATAAAATCTTCCCTGCTTATACGTTAACAACCTGCTTAAACAAAAAGTCTTTGCTTATCAGCAAAAGGAGAGCAGGAGGGGGGCCAGCTGAGTCTCCCATGGAAGATAGTTCCAGAGGGTGGGAGCAGCCACTGGGAAGACCCGTCTCCTGTGGGCTCATCAGGGGACTCTGTGATGGTAGGAGGACTGCGAGAAAACCTTCCCCAGCTGGTTTGTATGGGGAGACATGGTCCAGCATGTGATGAATTTCGCTGCTTCAGTTCTGTTTAAATATGGATAGTAATTAACTTCTCCTGTGGAAAGAGTTAGATAACTTCAGCTGAGAGGCAACGAGCAAGACCCAGAAGCTGACAGGCCCCATGGGGCACTGCTGTGGCTGTTGATGGGCTGGACATGTGGCTGAGCAGTGGGATGGTCTCCTCTCCCCACTGCAGCAGATTCATAGAATCCTAGAGTTGGAAAAGACCCCAGGGGCTCATCAGTCCAACCGGCTTCTGCCATGCAGGAACCCACATCAAAGCCCTCCCTGTGACAAATGGCCATCCAGACTCTGCTTAAAAACCTCCAAAGAAGGAGGAGACTCCACCACACTCCACGGAGGCAGCGTATTCCACTGCTGGACAGCTCTGGCCGCCAAGAAGTTCTTCCTAAGGTTCAGGTGGAATCTCCTTTCCTGCAGCTTGAATCCATTGGTCCTTGTCCTTTTTTCTGGAGCAGCGGAGAACGAGCCCACTCCCTCCCTGACATAACATCCCTTCAAATATTTAAACGTGGCTATCATGTCCCCTTCTTTTAACCTTCTCTTCTGCAGACTAAATATCCCCAGCTCCCTAAGCCACTCCTCAGAGGGCTTCATGGCTTCCAGACCCTTCACCATTTTGGTCACACTCCTCTGGATATGCTCCAGCTTGTCAAGATCCTTCTTGATTGAGGTGTCCAGAACTGGACACAGGATTCCCGATGAGGCCTAACCAATGCAGAATAGAGTGGTACCATTACCTCCCTCGATCTAGACACCACACTCCTATTGATGCAACCAAGAATCGCGTTGGCTTTCTTGGCTGCCACATCACACTGCCGACTCATGTTCAGCTTGTGATCTACCAAGACTCCTAGATCCCTTTCACACGTACTGCTATCCGGCCACATGTCCCCCATCCTATATTTGTGCCTTCCATTTTTTCTGCCGAAGGGCAGGACCTTACATTTCTCTCTGTTGAAATTCACTTTGTTAGCTTTGGCCCAGCTCTCCAATCTGTCAAGGTCATATTGAAATTTGATCCTGTCCTCTGGGGTATTAGCAACCTCTCCCAATTTGGTGTCATTTGCAGATTTGACCTGCATGCCCTCTACTCCTTCATTCAAGTCATTGATGAAGATGTTGACTAGCACTAGGCCCCGTGTCACTCCTCTTCCTTTTACTCTGGAGAACTGCAGCTGGGAAGGGAGGCCGTTCCCATGATTTGGTTGCCCACCACAATTCCTGCCCTCCCAGCTGTTTCAGTGGCTGTCACTGTTCCCCCATGGGATTTGATAGCTCCTGGAGAGGCATTTTGGACAGAGCAGAACGGGCTAATGCGTGGCCCCTTGCCCACTATCCAAAAGAAGATAAGGAAGCCCCTGCCTTTTGATGCCTCGTTATTTGATGACTTGCTCTTTAAGTGCCTTCAGGTTAAGGACATTAAGGTTCCATTAATTAGATGTGGGTTCCACACTTTCATAGGTTCTTTGTGCCCATGGAGCCTCACTTGGAACTGCTCACATGCACATGTTGCTTGCAAAGTGAGCTGAGAAGGAGGGAAAGGCACTAAGGCAGATGAGAGACTGTAAGTAGCATGCATTCAGTCAGTCCCAAGTGAGCCTACGTAAGCGCTTCATGCTCCCTACAGTACAGAATTTGGGTTCCACTTTTCAACCCACTCAGTTTTCTGACAGTGCTGCGGCCCCTAACCTGTCAGGTAAGGAGGGGAAGCCTGTATAGAGTATGTCTCTGGTATCCAGAGGGGGTACGTCCCCAGACTTAATGTGGATAATAGTGAACGCAGTTACTGTAGCATACCATACAGCATCCTTCCTCTGTTCCCGTCCCTGGAGGCCTTGGATGGGATGAGGCGGTGTGGGAGGGAAGTAGCTACCCTCTACCCTTCCTTCCTGGGAGTGCTTAGCAAGCTCCCCACGTGCCCTGTCCACTGGCTCTCTCTGTCTTTACTTGTCCCAGACACTCCCCTCATTCGGGGCAGAGGGCACGCAAGGCCTTGTTGCTATGCCTCTCATGCAGGGCACCCTTGATCTTGCACAACCAACCAACCAACCCACCCACCCACTGAATGTAGCGTGCCACTGAGGGCAATGAGAAGGGAGATGTGGAGCTGTCTCTCTTTGTGCAGCCTTCACTGCCTGGCCATCAAGGTCAGCATTGGCCGCAGCTGGCTCTCCGGCTCTGCTGCTTCCACCTCCAGCTCCTGCTTCTTGGTGGAGCTGCTGCAAAGGAGCAAAGCCAGTGGGAAGTTGGGGCCCTGTCGCTGCTTTTTCTTCTTCCTTTGCTGCCCCAGGCAGGGACAGTGGGGATGCCAGCTCCTTCCCAGCCACATCCTCCCGGCTGCTGCTCCCACGGAGCAGCTCAGCTTGGGCACATGGTGGCATACTTTTACACGTGGCTGCTAAACCATGGGCTGAAAGGAGGAGCAGGAGAAAGGGGGTTAGGGCTGGAAGAGGAGGCAGCGGCAGCGGAGGAGGAGGAACTGAAATTGGCCTCCTCCTCCTCATTTGTTTCTCCAGGATGCGATGCCAAGGAGATGCCATGCCTTACCTTGCCGTCCCTCTAGAGCCCTCTTTGTGCTCCCTGGCGCACTCCAATTCCTCACCTCCTCTGGCCTCTGCTGCTGCCCCTCCTCCCCTGCTGTACCCCCCTGAGAGAAAGGTGCCTCTCTGCTTTCCCTGGTCATACAGATATGAGGGGATGGATGTGTTGTGCACATGTGAAACCTTGAGCTGTGAGCGCATTTGGGGAGGGAGCACGTCCAGCCCCCGCCAGACAAGTCCCAGCCCAGCTGATCTCCCTGGAAGAAGGTGACCTCACTCTTGAAGGGGGTCCCTCTCTTTCTGCCATCTTTGCAGTGACTCTTGAGGTTGTTCTTCTGCTAGTTAGAGTATCTAATGGCTTCTGCCCATCGGGATGCCTCTGAGGTTAGAAGCTGCCTTCCTCCCCAGAGAGGTTGCTGGTGCTAAGGCTTACCATGGGAAGCAGCAACATGAAGAGAGGCATCGGGACCTTCTCAGACTGAGGGAAATGTTGCAACTGCACCGCTGGGCTTTGGACTTTGCTTTTCTGGTCCAGGAGGCTACACAGTGAGCATCGTGGCTCCTAGAGGAATTGCTGAGAGGGCTGCAGTTAGGCGAGTGGCTCTGGTTAACATGTGCTCATAACAGAGATTGATCTGACAACCATAAACATGCTCATGAGTAAGCGCAAAACAGTCGCAGCGGTGTGTTTCTTGTCTCAGTAGCTGACAGTTTGGAAGGGCTCTCTGAATACATTTCCTGTCTCTCTACCTAGCATGCCTCTTGAGATGTCTTGGAAAACAACCAAGGCAGATGTTATGAATTGCTTTGCATCTCCAGAAGTGTTGCTGAAATGAGCCCTGTTGGCTTTTCTGTCCTTTTAGGCTGCCTTGGGAGCTGGCTTCTCTGACAAAACTCCAGCCCACACGGTCACCATGGCTTGCATCTCTTCCAACCAGGCCATGACGACAGGTACAGCTTTGAATAACCAGGTGGGAGGGAGGGAGGGCTTGGCTGTGAAAGGAGTCTGGTGAGCATTTCGCCAGCAGGGTGTTGCCTTGCATCTTCAAAAGGGGTGGCTGGCTACTGTCTGTTTCACCCAGAGACAGCCCCCCCCAAACAGTAGGCACTTAAATACAGATGCACATTATTCAGGCTTCAGGAGAGCCTTTGGACCAAAGCCCAAAACAAGGTAGAGCTCTGTGAGATCTTGTCAGTCCATGGTGCCATCTCATAGGGCATTGTTCATAAATTGTCAGCTTTTTTGGAAAAGATTTCTGCCACCACGCTCCAGATAACAGATATAAAGACGAGGGAGCGAAGTGATCCATGGAGGTGGTGGGGGCTGGTGGTGGGGGCATGGTTAAAAGAGTGCAGAGACAGACAGTGAGCCAGTTTGAAAGGGAACAGCTGAAGGGCAGGGGATTGGTAGTGCAGCAAACTCTGAGCCAGGGTGAAAAATAGATGGAACAAAATAGGTTTGAGAAAAGGTTTTAAAGGAGAAGTAAAAAGTGATCGGCCATAAGATTGTATCCAAAACTCACCTGCGAAAATTGGCTCTTGCATTCAGTCACTTTTCAGGACCCAAACCCCAAGGCACAGAGTTGCCAGAAGTGATAGAGGCATTGCTCCCAGTTTTCAGAAATGGTGGCATGTGGCCCATGCAGGATTAGGAGGATCTCAAAATGACCTGGGAACCCTGTGAGTGCCCCCACCCTGACTGAAGTAAGAGGTGAGGATGCTGCAGAAGCACTTGGGGAGGGGAATTGGGTCCTTCCCCCTCCAACTGCTCTTTCATGTTTTTAAGACTGGGGTTTTACTGTATGAAGCTGCCAGCCTTCTGCCTGGAAATTTCTGCAGGTGGGTCTGGGGGGTGGGCAGCTCAGAGGTGGGCCCATTTTGGCTTAGGGTGGGAGGGCGCGTCAGGACCATGAAAGGCTGAGGGAGAGAGCTGCAAGAAGGACCTTCCTTCCTGTGTTGGAGGAAGAGCTGTTTTGGGACGGAAGGTGATGCCCATTCCTCCCTCCGACTATTGCAGGAGTTGGTCTAATTGCTTCCGGCCAGATGGATGTGGTGGTGGCTGGTGGTGTTGAGCTGATGTCGGACGTCCCCATCAGGCACAGCCGGAAGATGCGGAAGATGATGCTGGGGCTGCCGCGGGCCAAGACCTTGGGTCAGAGGCTGTCCCTGATCTCCAGGATCCGTCCTGATTATTTTGCACCAGAGGTAAAAAAGACAAAAGCACCAGACCCCCCCTGACTCTGATCCATTTCTCTGTGCATTTCCTCTTTTGACCCATTTTTAAGATGGGATGAGGATGGCTGGTGGTTGTGAGAGCTGCCAATTGGAGTACCAATGAACATAAAGAGGGGAATGCAGGGTTTGGGGTGTCAGAGGCGCCAGTCCCTCAGGGGCTACTCTTCCAGTTTGGAGGTGAAGAGAAAGGAGGCACAGTGGCCCTAGGGACTGCTGCCCATGGCCCAAGTTGAGAGACTTATTTGGAGTGTTTTTGTTGGGCTTTGAGAACTGGCTGTATCCAACTGACAGGAATAGAAGAGGAGGTCTGTTTGTATGACACATATCAATATGCATCAAGGGAAAGGTGCGTGTGATCTGCAGTTGGCCTCTGCTCATTTTGTAACGTGTCCTGAGGCTGCACATAGAGTAGGCAGAGGCCCAATGCTGAACATATACCAAGGCACATGCGTTACAACTACGCAGCAGGGAATCAGCCGTGGACCTATAGCAGTGACCCATGCATGTTACGCTACAGTAATATCCAGCATATAGGAATTACATAATACAAGTGGAATCCTAACTGCTGGTGGTTATTACACGTTGGGCCTCCCTTACCCAGAAATGCAAAATCCCAGACCCTCCAAAAACTGAAGGTTTTTGCTGCCAGGCACCCAGTTCTGCCTTTGAGGTGGTAGCAATGGCTATGATACTCCTGCTCAAGGGGAAGTGGGCAGCTGGGGGCTCCCTGGAGGGAGGAGAGAGCCTTGAGAGAGATGGGAAAATCTGTGAAATGGTAGGAGGTGCAGATTTCCACCATTTCACAGATCCTCAGTTCCTCTCCAGCCTTGCATCTCATGCACAACAAAAGTAGCAAACAAACGAGACATGAGTATGGAGAGAGACAGTGGTATTAGAAAGAGAACAGGAAGACTTAGAAAGATCATTTCTTGCCCCCACCCCTGGCAATGTTCTTTCTCTTTATTTGGACAAAATGGGAATCCTGGTGGGGGGGGGGTTGTTTAGCCTTGGGTCCCGTTTCTAAGATATTTCATTATGTATGTATATGCAAATACAGGTATTCCAAAATCCAAAATACAGAACGCTTCTGGTCCCATGCATTTCAGATAAGGGAGGCTCGACCTGTGATGCTCTGCTGAGGTGATGTTGGATCTCGGTGGTGAGGTACAAGCACCTAACCCTGAGCCAGCTGCAGTGGGAGATGGCAGTCAGGAAGCAGAACCTGAGAGGTGGGAGGAGAGAGGGAGTTAGGGGAGAGACCTCTGTGTGCTGGCTTATGGGATGCAAGGGGAGGCCGATGGGCTCAGGCAGGAAGGACATTGCTGCTGAAGGAAGAGCCAGATCTGGAAGAGGAAGGCTGTCCAGGTGCGGGTGGCGGATGGCCATGAGTGGCTGATGGTGGGAGGAGCTCACAGAAGATTCAAGAAGGTAGAGAGCAGAATTAAGACAAACTAGCTGAGGGAGCGGCTAAAGGCGGAGATAGTGAGCTGAGGGCCCAGAGAAAATAAAATAAACTTCTAGGAGGAAAGCTTTTCTTCAGAGCCTCTTTTTCTGGAAAAATTGATTGTGAACTGTTGGTTCTTGTGGGTTTTTCGGGCTTTGAGACCGTGTTCTGGTTGTATTTTCTCCTGACGTTTCGCCTGCATCTGTGGCTGGCATCTTCCTCCAGCCAGAAAAGTCAGCAGTAGCAGAACACACTATAAACCAACCTGGACACAGAATGTTATTTGAAATTCTGGACCATTCTAACAACTACCAAGTCAGGCTACACAGAGAGGCCATTGAAATCCACAAACACTTGGATAATTTTAACAGGAAAGAGGAGACTTGGAAGGTCAACAAAATTTGGCTGCCAGTATTGAAAAACACCAAAATCAAAACACAAAAGATACTAACGAGCCCTACCTGGGCTCAGGAAGTCTCCCCCAGGAACAAGTATTCAATACACACAATAGGACTATTATGCTAATTGCTCCCTCCTCTCTGGAGGAGGAGACTGGCATATATATTCTCTACTCCACTTCTAATTCACCTTTCCTCTGAAGATGCCAGCCACAGATGCAGGCGAAATGTCAGGAGAAAATACCACCAGAACACGGTCTCAAAGCCCAAAAAACTCACAAGAACCAATGGATTCTGGCCGTGAAAGCCTTCGACCCTACATGTTTATGAACTATTTTCTTTTAGAAAAACAGAGAAAATACTTAAGAAACGGTGTTAATTGCCCCAAAATCATTCCTAAAAACTGAGTGAGAGAAAGATTTTTATGTAAGACTATATACAGGAACAGATCTTTATAGTTCCTGGTCTTGGCTTCCTTTTCTCAGTAATAGGAATAAGTGCATTGTCTGGGTGGCACTATGGAGAACTATTGGAGACAAAATAATTTTCTCTGTTTTACTCATGTTTTTGCTCTGTTGTGATCAGGGGTTTTGCCTGTTCCTCAGACTGGCAACCAAAGGGTTGGTTCAGGTGTTCCTTAAAATTCAGGGCCTCGTAGCTACATTTGTGCTACATCCCAGCAGGGTTTGGGTGTTGCCCTTGGTCTCTGGGAGACCATGATTCATATTCACATTTGTCAACGGAAACTCACTTGGTGACCCTGGACAGGACACTGTCTCAGCTGCAGAAGAAGGTAATGGTGGCACAAACTCCCCCACAAACAAATCTTGCCAAAAAAAACTGTGATAGATTTGGTTCGCCTTCGGGTCTCCATAAGCCAGAAACAACTTGAAGGCAGACAACAACAACCTCCACTTGTAGCAAAAACTAAACATTCTTATAAGTTTGTATGTTCGCAATTATATGCTGAACAAAATATTTAACATGATGATTTTATGCCAAAAGTTATACATAATGAATCTTATGTTCCTAAAGTAATAATATGACTTTCAAATTCTAAGGAATATGTGTGTGTTATATTGCATTTTTCCATTTGTCTGAAAAGAATTCTGGGTATTACACTTCATGCTCTGAGGGCTGCCTAGAGTTAGTCCAAGAGAGAGCAGATCTTCACCATGTCGCTTCTGTCTTTCCCTCTCCCAGCTTCCAGCAGTGGCTGAATTCTCCACCAGCGAGACCATGGGCCACTCGGCAGACCGGCTGGCCGCCGCCTTTGCCATCTCACGCTTGGAGCAAGACGAGTATGCCCTCCGGTCACACAGCCTGGCCAAGAAAGCCCAGGATGAGGGGCTCCTCACGGATGTGGTCTCCTTTAAGGTGCCAGGTAAAGCGGCTGTGGGGGGAGGCAGAGCCCCCCAACAGAGAGAGGGTGCTAGGATGCATTTCAAACTTGTCTGCCAGCAGAAGTGCAAGGGCGTTTCTGCCAGACTAAGTGTATTCTTTGTTCTTTGATGGAAAACCTTGTCTTTCTCTAACCCCCTTCCCAAGGAGGGAGGGAGGGAGGGAGGGAGGGAGGGAGGGAGGAAGCAAGGAAGGAAGCAAGGAAGCCAGGAAGGAAGGAAGGAAATTCTTCTCCAAAATAGAGCATTTCCCTATATGATGGTGTCTGGGGCTATGAGGGAATTATAATGTGTGAAAGAATTTAATGATGGTGAGGAAACCTCTGAGCATGATTGGCTGGGCTGCCTGGCTGTCACAGAAGGCCCCCTTCCCTTGGGCTGGCTGTGACAGTGGCTACCATTGGCCAGGCTGTTCTGATCTTCGTGCTCCTCTGGCTATCCTAGACCAAACTGCATAGACTCAAAGGAAAGGCAGAGTGAGCAAAAGCATCGCTGGAAAGGATGAGGAGGAGGAGACACAAGTTGGAAGTGAAGAAGAGGCCAGGGGGAGTGAGTGAGAGTGGGCAGAGCTACAGCGATCGTGACCCAGAGAGGCACGGAGGGCTGGGTGCCACCTTCCATCTTGCAGTCTGCCCTGCTTAAGCCGCAAACTTCTTCCCTTGCAGGTAGAGACACAGTCACAAAGGATAATGGTGTGCGTCCGTCTTCATTGGACCAGATGAGTAAACTGAAGGCTGCTTTTGTCAAACCATATGGGACCGTGACAGCTGCCAACTCCTCCTTCTTGGTAGTGTACATTTTTCCTTCCGAACAAGTAAACATAGCTATTTAACTGCCTAGAGTCATCCTCTCACTGGAACCATAGAGTAAAACCCTGGCCCAGGATATTGCTTGTCCATTTCAGTCAGAATGTGACTTCTGGAAAATATTTTCATTCAGAAGCGTGAAGACATTTGTCTTTACATAGAAAGAAATGCAAAGTGCTGTGCCATGTGGCATGGCCAAGCCTAGAACCTGGAGTTACCACACTGAATGGCACTGGAATATCTTTGACCTTTTGCTTCCAGAGGGCAACAAAAGCAATCCAGTTCTTGACACCTTTTCTTGGATTTTTTGTGCACTCTCTTTTAATTTAACCATTTCACTTTGGTCTATTGGCTGTACAGTAGCAAACTGCTCTATGACTGTAGGCAATCATGCAGTTTGTCAGGGTGCGGTAGTGGTTCTTTTTGCTGTTGCCATTGAGTGATCAATAATAATTTTCTGTACAACGTCATTCAGGGAGCTAAAAAGCAACACTTCAGTCTCAGTGGTTTACTCT
This sequence comes from Iguana delicatissima, assembly GCA_948472985.1. Classification (NCBI taxonomy): domain Eukaryota; kingdom Metazoa; phylum Chordata; class Lepidosauria; order Squamata; family Iguanidae; genus Iguana; species Iguana delicatissima. The sequence goes on along the minus strand of CAOKZL010001537.1, from coordinate 148,687 downwards.
GATGTTGCTATTTCTGCTGATTTTTTTCAAAGGACAACTGCATCAGAATCTTCTTTCTCTTCAAATCATTTCCATTGTAGATTTACCACACCCCTTGGTCTAGCCAGCAAGTTTTTTTGCCTCTCTATGCCCTCATCAGTCTTGCCTTCGCCCTCTCCTTCCAGATTCCCCTTCAGTCCACCTTTTGTTTTGTTTCCATTTCCTGGGGTAGGGGGATGGGGGCAGAAGCTCTGCAAGTCTATTGTAACCAGAGAAACAAAGAGTTCTGTGGCACCTTAAAGGCTGACACATTTCATTGTGCATAAGCTTTCTGGGACTGCAGTTCATTTCATCAGAGAAGTGGGATATTGCCCCATTTGGCAGAGGATGTGGGTATGGCTGCACATGCACACACATAGTGGAGGATGTGAGGCGATCCCAGAGGAGAGAGCAGAGGGGGAGCTGGGTCTGTGAAGACATCCTTGACCAAGTGTATTTACAGGCTTGTGGTGCTGTGCTTGCTTGCTTGTTTGTTTGTTTGCTTGTTTTTGTTAAGTCTCCTTGTGCTGGCAGCGTGCTGTCCCTGAGCACACGGTCTAACTGACTAATGAGACGGAGGAGCCAGCTAGGAGGGAAGAGTCTTATTAGGAGCTCCCAACGGCACACGCCAAAGGTGCGCGCAGTTGAAATCCTCTACTTCAATCCTTCAAGTTCAGCCCTTGGCAATCAGCAGAGCAGACGTAGCTTATACAGTTGAATTTGAGAAAGAAAGCCCAGTTATTCTTTCTAGACCTATTCCCTGTACTACTCTCTGTAGTACCAAGTATGGAAGGTGAGGAAGCTGCCGCGGTCACCTGTAGCACTTGTGGGATGTTCTTTTTCTTGCCACAAGATGTTGTCAGGTACACCTGCAGCAAGTGCAAGCTAGTGACCTTCTTGGAGGAGAAGGTTCGCCAGCTGGAGGCACGAGTTTCTAATCTTCGTCTTATTAGGGAAGGTGAGGAGTTTTTGGATAGGGCAGATAAGACTTTCCGGAAGACCGAACAAATGGAGGAGCTGCCAGATCAGGAAGTCAGCACACTGTGCTGGGAAACGGAGGCTTGGAGGTATGTCAAACGGAGGAGTAGAAGGACCAGGAAGGTAACAGAGACTCTCACCATACACAATCACTTCAAAGTTCTTGGCCTTACGAACGATGAGGAGCACCAGGAGGAGGGAACAGAATGTCAACAAGAAGGAATCCAACTTCGGCAACAGGAAATAGATCAACACTCCCAGCCTCAACAGAATGCCCAGGCAGTCCTAGAAGAACCTGCTCATCGAGGAGCCCAGGACAAGCCTCAGAGGAGGCGAGTTCTGGTTTTTGTTGGGGACTCCTTGCTCAGAGGAACCGAACCGGCAATTTGCAAACCGGACAGGCTCAATCGAGAGGTCTGCTGTCTTCCTGGGGCCAGGATCAACCACGTAACAGAGAGGCTAACCAGGCTGGTCAAGCCCACTGACCATAAGCCCCTCGTTTTGGTTCATGTCGGAACCAATGATACTGCGAGGCGCAGCTTTTACCACATCGCAAAGGACTATGAGCTTATGAGGATGAAGCTTAAGGACCTTGGTGTGCAGGTGGTCATTTCGTCTCTCCTCCCTGTTCACGAATATGGCGCACGTAGGGAAAGGGCAATAGCAGAAGTCAACAACTGGCTCCACACGTGGTGCCGCCAGCTACGGTTTGGGTTTTTGGAACATGGCCTGAATTTCCATGAACGTGGGCTTCTGGCGAGGGATGGGCTGCACCTCACGAAACTTGGCAGGAATGTTTTTGCAAACAGTCTCGCAAGGAGGATTAAGAGGTCTTTCAACTAAGTTCCGCTGGGGAGGGAGACAATATCATGCAGGGCAAGGACTCGGAGAGCGCAGGGGGAAGAGACCCAAATGAAATTGGCCAAGTAGTACAAGCGTCCAATGGTGGGAGGAGTGGAAACTATAGTACAGGACTTGCAGGAAGGGCCTGGGGACTTGAGTGTCTCTACATTAATTCATGGAGTATGGGAAACAAGCAGGATGAACTTGAACTCCTAGTACAACAAAATAAATACGATTTGATAGGCATCACTGAGACCTGGTGGGATGAGTCTCATGATTGGAATATAGGAATAGAGGGGTATAGCCTATTTTGCAGAAAGAGACCAAACAAGAAAGGAGGAGGAGTAGCCTTGTATGTCAAGGATGTTTTCACCTGTGAAGAGATCTTTGACTTAAACCCAGTAAGCCAGGTCGAGAGCATTTCGGTAAGAATTAAGGGAGCGAGAAACAATAGGGATATTCTGGTGGGGGTTTACTACAGACCTCCAACCCAGGCTGAGGACTTCGATGACGCCTTCCTCAACCAAATGACTGCACATTCAAGGAGGAGAGATACAGTAATAATAGAGATTTCAATTACCCGGATATATGCTGGCAGTCAAACTCTGCCAAGACAGCAAGGTCCAGCAAGTTTCTTGCTTGTCTTGCAGACAACTTCATGGTCCAGAAGGTGGAAGAGGCCACAAGGGGATCAAATATTCTAGATCTGATCCTGACCAACAGGGATGACCTTGTTAATGAGGTAGACGTGGCTGGATCTTTAGGGGGGAGTGACCGTGCCCTATTGGAATTTGGCATTCAGTGGGAAGGAGAAGAGAAGGGTAGCCAGACACTCATCTTAGATTTTAAAAAAGCGGACTTCTGTAAACTTAAGGAGCTTCTGGCTGGAATTCCGTGGTCAAGAATAGTGAAAGGGAAAGGAGTTCAGGAGGCATGGGAGTTCCTTAAAAAGGAGATACTGAAGGCACAGTCTAAAACTGTGCCAATAAGGAGGAAAAATGGAAGGCATCTGAAGAAACCAGAATGGTTGACCAAAGAACTCTCAGCTGAGCTCAGTGTTAAGAGAAACATGTATAGGAAATGGAAGAAGGGGGAAACCACCAAAGAAGAATTGAAGCAAGTAGCCCGGAGATGTAGGGAGGAGGTCAGAAAGGCTAAAGCACAGAACGAACCTAGGCTGACCAGAGACATTAAAAACAATAAAAAGAGCTTTTTTCAATATGTCCGCAGCAAAAGGAAAAAGAAGGAGACGATAGGGTCGCTGTGCAGAGAAGATGGAGAATTACTTACAGGGGGGAGAGAAAAGGCAGAACTACTTGACACCTTCTTTGCCTCAGTTTTTTCCCAGAAGGATGCAAGCACTAACCTGGCGGTTGGGGAACAGGTGAGGAAGCAGGGGAAATGAGGCACGTAATAGGTAGAGGGGTGGTAGAGGAATACCTGGCCACACTGGATGAATTCAAGTTGCCAGGGCCAGATGAATTGCATCCCAGGATATTAAAAGAGCTGGCAGAGGTCATTTCGGAACTGCTTGCTATAATCTTTGAGAAACCTTGGAGGACAGGAGAAGTTCCGGCAGACTGGAAGAGAGCAAATGTTGTCCCCATCTTCAAGAAGGGAAAAAAGAGGACCCAAATACTTATTGCCCAGTCAGCCTGACATCAGTACCTGGAAAGATCCTGGAACAGATCATTAAGCAGTCAGTATCTAATTACTTAGAAAGCAATGCGGTAATCACAAGAAGTCAACATGGATTTCTCAAAAATAAGTCATGCCAGACTAATCTTATGTCTTTTTATGACAGAGTTACTAGCTTGATAGATGAAGGGAATGCTGTGGATGTAGCATATCTCGATTTTAGTAAGGCCTTTGACAGAGTTCCCCATGACATTCGTGCAACGAAGCTGGTAAAATGCGGGCTGGACAGGGCTACTGTTAGTTGGATTTGTAATTGGTTGACCGACTGAACCCAAAGAGTGATCACGAATGGCTGCTTTTCATGCTGGAGAGAAGTGACTTTTTGGGGGTGCCACAGGGTTCTGTCCTGGGCCCAGTGCTGTTCCATATCTTCATCAACGACTTGGATGGAGGAATAGAGGGCATGCTCATCAAATTTGCAGATGACACCAAATTGGGAGGGGTTGCTAATACACCAGAGGACAGGATCAAAATTCAAAATGACCTGGATAGATTGGAGAGCTGGGCCAAGGCTAACAAAATGAAATTCAACAGGGAGAAGTGTAAGGTCCTACACTTAGGTAGAAAAAATGGAATACAGAAATATAGGATGGGGAACACGTGGCTGGATAGCAGTACGTGTGAAAGGGATCTGGGAGTCTTCCTAGACCACAAACTGAACATGAATCAGCAGTGTGATGTGGCAGCCGAGAAAGCCAATGCAATTCTCGGCTGCATCAATAGGAGTATGGTGTCTAGATCGAGGGAGGTACTGGTACACTCTACTCTGCTTTGGAAAGACCTCATCTTGAATACTGTGTCCAGTTCTGGGCACCTCAATTCAAGATGGACATGGTCAAGCTGGAGCAAGTCCAGAGGAGGGCGACCAAAATGGTGAGGGGCCTGGAAGCCATGTCCTATGAGGGTAGACTTAGAGAGCTGAGTATGTTTAGTCTGCAGAAGAGAAGGTTAAGAGGGGACATGATAGTCATGTTTAAATATTTGAAGGGATGTCATGTCAGGGAGGGAGAGGGCTTGTTTTCTGCTGCTCCAGTGACCAGGACAAGGAGCAATGGATTCAAGCTGCAGGAAAGGAGATTCCACCTGGACCTCAGGAAGAACTTCCTGATGGTCAGGGCTGTTTGGCAGTGGAATATGCTGCCTCGGAGTGTAGTGGAGTCCCCTTCCTTGGAGGTTTTTAAGCAGAGGCTGGATGGCCATCTGTCGGGGGTGCTTTGAGCGTGTTCCTGCATGGCATGGGGTTGGACTGGATGGCCCCTGGGGTCTCTTCCAACTCTACATTTCTATAATTCTGTGTGGAGAGACTGAAATGCCAATGGTATAGACGTTGTTTGTTAGCTTAATACTGGTCATTAAGAAACAGTAGTTGGTTGGTAACACAGACATCCTAGTGTAAATAACCAGATTAGCACATGTATCTGTGTGTCTGTGCCTTCCAGTCACCTGTTGACTTCTGGAGACCCCATTAAGTTCGCAGGGTTTTTTAGGCAAGGAATACTCAGAGATAGTTTTGCCAGCCTTGTTGGTCTCCCGTGCAAGTACTAACTAGGGCTGACCCTGCTTAGCTTCCATGATTAGTCAGGGTCTGGTGCCTTCAGGGCATTTAGACCCTATATTTGCATTATCATGGATAGGCCCAGAAGCAGATAGAATTGTAGAGTTGGAAGAGACCCCCAAGGGCCGCCCAGTCCATTCCCTTTCTGCCCTGCAGGAAGACACAATCCAAGCCCTCCCTCTGACAGCTGGCCACCCAGCCTCTCTTTAGGAACCTACAGAGAAGGAGGAGACTCCACCACACTCCACGGAGGCGGCAGCAGAGTCCACTGTCAAACAACTCTTACCGTCATCCCTCCCTAGAGAGGCCAAGATGGCCTCTTTCTGTCAGCAGATCAGAACGTTTTTGTACTGTCAGGCTTTTACAAATTGACTAGGTCTGGGCTTTCAATGCTGTGTGGTTCTGTTTTTAAGGTGTTTATAGTCTGTATTAAATATTTTTAACATGTAGTATTTTAACTAAATAAATTGCTTAATTGTTTTTTAAATTATATGTTTATACTTTTATTTAGGGTTTCACACTGTTTATAATTAGTATTGTTTTAAATGTTGTTAGCCGCGTTATGTCCCATTATTAAGAGAAAGGTGGGATATAAATGAATAAAATAAAAAGCAATTAGGTGGTCGTGAGAGGTGTACATCCTTGGATGCACACCCCGAAGTAGCACAGTGCAGCATCCTCTCCCCACCTCCGTGATGCTGTATCCATCTGTCTTTGGAGAGGGAGAGCTGGTGCAGCTAACCCCATTTTCCTGCCTTGCTTGGCTACCTTTTTCAGACTGATGGTGCCTCGGCAGTCCTCCTGATGTCTGAAGAGAAGGCTTTGGCCATGGGCTACAAACCCAAGGCCTACCTCAGGTGAGTAGGCAGTGGCTTCTAGTTTTTGAAAGGTAGTGTGCCATGTGCATATGCCCTCTCTCCCCTTTGGCTCACAGCGCTCTCTCTCTCTCTCTTCTCTTGTTTAGGGATTTTGTCTATGTCTCTCAAGACCCAAAGGACCAGCTCCTGCTTGGGTAAGTGAGACCTGCCAGAAGCAGCCTCTCGGCTGAGTCAGACCCTGAGTGGAGGAGGTCTGTCCAGCTCAGTGCTGTCTCCTCTGACTGGCGGCAGCCGTGGCTCAGGGCTTCAGGCCAGATGCCATCCTAGCCCTGCCTCCAGGTCTTTTATATCCAGGGACTTTTGAGGCCCAACCCTGCTTTGCTTCCGGAATCAAAGGAGAGATTGGTTATGTTGGTCAGGGTGGTATAGGGGTGGTGTCAGCAGGAAGTCTGCTCAAAGGGGCTGCCCCCGTTCTTCAAAGCACAGCATCTTCCAGAGAAATCTCCTCCGTCCGCTCTTCCTGGTCCTCAAAGCCTTCAGATATTCAGGGTGACTAGAAACCTGGTGGTGTCTTAGGCAGATGAAAGTTCCCCGACAGAAGCAGGTGGAAATCTTTGTCCAACAGTGGAATATCCTTACAGTGGGGCTGCTGTATTGCGGGGGGGGGGGTGTCTTTTTTGCTTTTTAAGCAAGGCCCTGACAGCTGTTCTTGGCTTCTGTCCCCCTCAGGCCCACATATGCAACGCCTAAAGTTCTGGAGCGGGCTGGCCTCACCATGGCTGACGTTGATGTGTTTGAGTTTCACGAAGCATTTGCAGTAAGTACTTCCGAAACCACACACAGGAGAAAGAGTGTGTGCCCCAGCACCACGGGGCTTACCTCTCCTTAGTGAGCAGGTTGCGTATGTAATGTGTTTAGATCCAGTCTTTATCGGCCACCAAATTTTTAAAAGTTTCCTGAGGTGCTTTAAAGAACCATGACAATAAACTGCAAAACTAAAAACCGATCAGTGGAATAAAACCATTGGCAGAGAATTCCATTGGCTCTGCCCTTCTGCATCCGCAATCTCTAGTTTGTGAAGAAAAATCAACCAAGATGCTCCCCAATATTAAAAAGGCGTGCTTCCCAAGGGGAGTCCATGCCTTCCTTGCAGCTGCTCAGGCTTTCTGTGCTTCTGTGGCATCGAGACGGGACCAAGTCCCAGTGCGACCCCTGTGAGTTACTGGTTTGGCCCGGTGGCTGAGGACTTCCTAAGGACAGGGCTGTACTTGCTGGTTGAGTTCAGAAGAAGGAGGAGAGGTGGAGCTAAAGAGGAGCTGCAGTTGCCAGGATGAAGGATCAGGTCCCTTTTGATTTGCGTAAGAGCTTTGAGGTTGCTCCAGATGTTGCAGAAATACTGAGCTGTATAGGCAGAAGAGCCCTGGCACCTGACTGCATGCAGGGAACTTTTGGGAGAGTGCTTCTGTGACAAATTTTATATATAATTTTGTATTGTTGTTAAATATATGCGTTGAGGCTTAAAGTGCAATTGTGTTTGCAATATTCAGTTATAGCTGGCCCCAAAGAATCCAGAAAGAGGTTAATCGTCATCTCCTCCCTGTTTTGTAGGCAAATAGGCAACTTCCCATGATGTTTGTATTGTGCAGATGTCAAATTTTTGCCTAGATAAACTGAGTGCCTTGTGGACTGCTCCTAGTCCAGCAGCCTCAGGTAGACTCTGTCAAGAACCCTTGCCTTGGTGCTCAAGCTTGTAGCATTTCCTGTGGGAAGATTTTCCTTAACTTGCTGCAGATTTCATAGAATCATAGAATCATAGAAATGTAGAGTTGGAAGAGACCACACGGGCCATCCAGTCCAACCCCCTGCTATGCAGGAACACCCTCAAAGCATTCCCGACAGATGGCCATCTAGCCTCTGCTTTGGCGCCCTTGGCTGGGGCAGACGTCCCCCTCTCCATCTTCTTTACTTCTTTCTCCCCAAATGCCCCTTGTTACCTTCTTCCCTTATAAAAAATCACAGAATCATAGAGCTGGAAGAGACCCCAGGGGCCATCCAGTCCAACCCCCTGCTATGCAGGAACACACTCCAAAGCATTCCCAACAAATGACCATCCAGCCTCTGCTTAAAAACCTCCAAAGAAGGAGACTCCACCACACTACGAGACAGCATATGTCACTGCCGGACAGCCCTGACCGTCAGGAAGTTCTTCCTGAGGTTCAGGTGGAATCTTCTTTCCTGCAGCTTGAATCCATTGCTCCTTGTCTCTGGAGCGGCAGAAAGCAAGCCCGCTCCTTCCTTGACATGACATTCCTTCAAATATTTAAACATGGCTATTATGATTTCAGTTCAAGAGTACTTTTTTAAAAGATAGTCGTGGATTTAAGAGGGGAAGAGCGAGAAGTGGATTGTTGCTTGAGAGCCTATCTCTTCATGAGCCAGTTGCATGCCTTTTTGTAGATTTTGCTTCCTTCTTCTGCTTCCTTTTCCCTCTTAGGGGCAAATTTTAGCAAACATGAAGGCGATGGATTCGGATTGGTTTGCTCAGAACTACATGGGCAGGAAGTCTAAGGTAAGGCCGTGCTAAGGTTTATTTGCTCCTCCTTCTGCCTCTCGTGTAAATCATAAATGCTGTGACACAGAAATCCTGTGCACATGGGGGATGTGGCTGCATCTAAGCATGTGCTTGTAGCAGTCACTTCCCCCACCCTGTCCCTTCCCATGTGGAGTGCTTGCCAGATGTGGGGAGCTTCAGGTGGTCTTTAGGGGTCTCAGTTCACTAACCTGGCAATGTCTTCTCACAGGATGTGGCCTTCCCAGACTCCTTCCCCTGTTTGCAGGAGACGTTGAGTAACTTCTTCAAAGCACAGGCAACACTTACACTTTTCCCCCCACCTGCTTGCAGGTTGGAGCTCCCCCTCTGGAGAAATTCAACAACTGGGGAGGGTCCCTGTCGCTGGGACACCCCTTCGGTGCCACGGGATGCCGCCTCATCATGACTGCGGCTCACAGGTTGAAGAAGGAGGGAGGACAGTATGCGCTGGTGGCCGCGTGTGCTGCTGGAGGGCAGGTGAGGTTCTCCCATAGCATCTCCGGCAGCTGCCATGTCATCTGCACAAGTGGCTCTCTGTCTTTGGCCCTCCATATCTGTAAGAGCCAGCCCGGGCTCTGAGATCATGAGGAGGGCCCTTCTCTCATTCCCACCACCATCACAAACACTGTTGGGATGCAAGAGGGGGCCCAGGCCCTGAAACCTCCTTCCCAGGGAGGCTAGAAGGGTCCCCTCCCTGTTGTCCTTCTGGTGGAAGGCCAAAACCTTTTTATTTGGACAGGTTAGTGTTCAAAAAATGGGCTAGGGGCTGCTCTGTTCTTTTAACTGTGTTTTTAAGAGCTTTTAGTATTTTTAATTGCATTTTTACTCTGTTGTTTTAATAATGTAAGTAGTTTGGTTCGATTTTAATACTCACTTTTCCTATGTTTTTAATTGTATTGGTTTTTAAGTTGTGAACTACTTTGAATCCCAATTTTGGGAACAAAGTGGGATATAAATATAACACAAACAAAACAATTATTATTATTATTATTATTATTATTATTATTATTATTATTATTATTATTTGGACTTCAGGTTATCCCAGCCAGCATATCCATAGCTCTGGGAGTCCCAGGCCCATGAAACGATGCTTTGCCCGAGTGCAAGACATGGACCCAACAATTGCAAAGCCTGCCAGGGTCTGGGAGGGAGGAGGGTCTCATTCCTTCCTTAACGAAGCCACGCCTGAGCGGCTCTCTGTCTGTCTCTTTCTCCAGGGCCACGCGATGCTTGTGGAGCTTTACCCGCAGTAAAGGCGCAGTGAAGATCCGATCCCACCTGAGCCCACCATCACTCTTCCAAAGCGCTAACTCAAAATCCATCTCTAGTCCTCCATCCAAAGGAAGGACTCCCAGTGGCCTTTGTAAATATTTTCTAGTCGCCTGCAAAAACTGGTCAAACAGCAAATGAACCTTCCAAAGTTACGTTGCAATGTTTAACTAAGTACTTGGGTTTCTGCCGTTTATCCGTCAAATTAATGGCAGGCCCTTCTCACTTGTGGAAACAGCATCAGGACGTGGAAGATTCCCACTGTTAGGGGAGAAGGCCATATGGACGAGTGGTTCAGCTTTTAAAGCAAAGCTGGTTGTGCGAAGGGTGTGCCTTTTCTAGGACAGAAGAATGCAATGAACAGGGACGGCCAGTGCAGAGGAAGCATACTGTCACCAGTGTTGAAGGCAGCGTCTGCCCACACACCCCAGCCTTAATAAAAGAAAACGACATGGTGATGGAGGGGGTGTGATTTTTCCCTAGAGCGACAGAACCTCCCCTCCCCTCCCCTCCCCTCCCCTCCCCTCCCGCTGCACAGGCAGGATGAAGCCTTCTTGATCAGCACTTCCATCTCGATGGCTGTCAGGTTTGGCTTCACTTATCTCAGCCCCCACTGTGCCCATTTACACAGTCATTTGGTCAGTCGTAATTGTATTTCAGAGTCCTTGCAAGCTCTGATAGTCGTACACATTTAATACTCTTGCAAAATTTTATTGCCTCTTGACACATCTGTCTCTGATCCTGGCACAGTAGTGAGGGTAATTCTTGCTCTGCTGTCTTGATGAGTTCAAAGCTGAGACAGAAAAGAACGGCCACCTCTGTGCTCGTTTTCCCCTGAGGAAATCCATGAGGCTGGAAGACAGCAAGGGAGCCTTGAGTTGTACCTCCATCTTCTTCTTTGGAGCCCCTTTCCAGCAATCTGATTCCCCAGTACAACCAGCTGTACCCAAGGGCCATCCAGTCCAGCCCCCTTCTGCCACGCAGGCAGGCACAGTCCAAGCCCTCCCTTGGACAGATGGCCATCCGGCCTCTCTTTAGAAACCTCCAAAGAAGGAGGAGACTCTACCACACTCCGTTTTGGAAGCAGCGGATTCCACTGTCAAACTGTTCTTAGTGTCAGGAAGTTCCTCCTAATGTTTAGGTGGAATCTCTCTCCTGGAAGTTTGATGTCATTGCTCCATGTCTTAGTCTCTGGAGCAGCAGAAAACAAACTTGCCTCATCCTCCATATGATGACATCCTTTCAAGTAAGTAAACGTGGCTATCATGTCAGCTCTTCACCTTCTCCTTTCCAGGCTACACATGCCAAGCTTCCTCAGCTGCTCCTCACAGGGCTTCATGGTTTCCAGGCCTTTGACTATTTTGGTTCCCCTCCTCTGGACACATTCCAGCTTGTCAATGTCCTTCTTGAACTGTGGTGCCCGGTTCCAGTATCATTCCAGATGGGGTCTGGCCAAAGTAGAATTGAGTGGGACTATTGCTTCCCTCAGCCTAGATACTGTGCTCCTTTTAATGCAGCCTGGAATCACATTGGGTTTTTTAGCTGTCACATCACAGGAGAAGCCTCACTGGTGTGTGCTCTGCTGCAGGACAGAGCAATGGCAGCGCCCAAAATGCCCAAAAATACAACACCTTGCAAGTGGCTAAAAGTTTCCTCCTGGTTTTGAAAAACAGGTTTCTTTTTTTTTGTTAGGTTAAACAGTGAGGATAGAGCTGAAAGCTGCTGAAAAGGTGAATTGCTGCTCTTGGAGACTTGCAGGAGAGGGAATTTGCCTTTTTTTGGTCAGAAGAAGGGAGAGATTGAGGGCCACACAAGCACGCTTGGGGTGGGGGGGACACAGGAGGGCCACACTTTGCCCTGGGGCCTCATTGTGAATGCCTCCCACTTTAATGGCCTTGGAAACACCTGATAGTGACTAGCAGGATGTTTGGGGTAGAAAAGCAAGGTGCCTTGTGGCCTGCAAGCAAAGACCTGGTTGCCCAGTTCCCACAGAACTTCGCTTTGCTGCTTGGAAGTGAGGCAGAAGCCATTTCGGCACGAGGCTGTTATAGCACTATGATTCCCCTTGCAACATCCTCTGGAATCCTGGGGTTTGCAGTTTTGGGAGGGGCCGCGTGGCCCCTCCCGAAACTGCAAACCCCAGGATTCCAGAGGATGTTGCAAGGGGAATCATAGTGCTATAACAGGCTAGTGTGGAAATGGCCATGGTGTCTGCTTTGGAGGTTTTTCAACAGAGATTGGATGTGTCAAAGGGAGGGCTTCACGCATGGCGGAAGAGGGTTGGACGGGATAGCCCCGGGGGGCTCTTCTAACTCTGGGATTCTAGGATCCTTTTCCTCCACCCACCTGAAACCCCCTCGCCTGCAAATCTTCGCTGTGTGCCCGTTCCACTCAGCAGGGCACAAACCAATCCAAAAAGGAGATTTCGGCTGAACTGTAGGAAGAACCTCCAGAAGGTAAGGGCTGTTGTGACAGAAGGTGTGTGTGAGTCTGTCATCAGAGGTTTTAAACAGCAGTTAGACACCTGTCTGCCATGAGAGCTTTATGGAGGGATTCCCTACGATTGTAGTGGGATAGAGTAGGTGACCCATGAGATCTCTTCCAGCTTTATAATTCTGTGAAGTCAGTACTGTAACCAAAATGCTTGGGACCAGAAGTGCTTCAGGTTTTGGATATTTTTTTCTCAGATTTTGCAGTCCTTGCATACACATCGTGACACATCTTGGAGACGGGACCTAAGTCTAAACACAAAAATCGTATTTCATACATACCTTATATAATATTTTTAATAATGTGCATGAAACTGTTTGCATAGAACCATCATAAAGCAAAGCTGTCGCTATCTCAGCCACTCATTTTGGATTTTGGACTAGGGGTGCTCAGCCTGAACAGAGTTCTGCCACTTTGTCTGGCAACGGTGTGAGGTTTTTCCCTTCTTGCCACAGCCAGGCCTGCCAGAGCAGAAGCAAGCCCATCCTCTTGCTTCCCCACTCACTCGCCTCTTAGTGGCCAACCTTGGAGTCCGACGTTTCAAGCTTGCTCTGTAGGCAGAAATTGAGATGCAGGGATAGCGGTGAGAGGGTAGGATGCTCTTTCCATTCCCTGCTGGCAACCCCTGCCTTATCACCTTGTAAATCAGGGAGCAAGCAAGGTGGAACCCCCTCCTCCAAGTCCCCTGCCTCTGGAAGAGAAGAGGAACTTGACCCCAGGCCAGCCATTGGGTGAAGAGACAACTAGCTTGCAGCAAGGAATTGTGTTGGATGAATCCTTCTGGATGGGGCAGGGAAGGCAAAGGCAATTCTGGTGAGAAGGCTGTGTGTGGTTATACGAGGAAATGCAGGACTTGGAATGGAAGAGACCTCCTTTGGTTGATACCTCCCAGAATCCCCTAGTCAACATAGCTGGATTGAGGATGCCGGGAATCGCAGTCCAAAAGTGTATACTTTCTCGGCTCTGATTTCTCTATAACTTGTTATTGCTCTTCACATTGGTTGATGTGTGGGCAGGAATAGGATGTACACTTTTGCAACAGGGAGAGTCAGATCTCCCTCTGCTGTCTTGGGCAGAGTTTTAGTGAGAGTCCAGAAACGTTGCGCAAGAATCAGAGAGTTGGAAGAGACCACGGGGGCCATCCAGTCCAAGCCCCGAAGGAAGGAAGAGCACCTTTGTGAAGCAGAACCCCGTGGCCAGGCAAGGAAGGAGAAGGGCAGCATGATTCAGTGCTCGGAAACATCTTTTTTGGATTGCAATTCCCAGAATTCTCTAGCCAGCATGGCCCCTTGTGTAAGAGTGCCTGAGGATCAGGCCTGTCTGAGGACCTGCCTGTCTTTTGCAAAGACGGCATCCAACTTACAAGCAAACAGACCCTCTGCCTTCAAAGGAGACAACCCAGTCCCATCCACCCCCTCCAAAAGATGACGGGTGGGGACCTGCTGCGGGGGTCCAGAAAAGCCCCGCTTGGGGCCGATGAGATCCACCCAGTTCTTTGTCCCTTGGGTGTGGAGAGGAGCCGGGCCCTGCCTTACCTGAGTTGTGCTTGTCTTGACTGTGGGTGACTTGCAGAAGCGTTTAGACAGCGCTCCCCTCACCTGAAAGGAAACCTGGTGTCACAGGAAGGCAATGCACTGGGCTGCTGCCACCCTCAGCACCCCTTTAATGCTTTATAGCCACCACTCTCTCTCCCTCTGCACCTCCCACTTTGAGGCATTCGCATATCTGCATATCTGCAAGGACTCTGCCAAGAGTGTTTTCTAAAGGCTGCTCTGGAGAGCAAGGTAGCCCCAATACCCTAAAGGCTAAGCAGGTCAGCCTTGGTTAGTACTTGGATGGGAGACAGCCAATGGATACCGGGTGCTGCATAAGCTGCTTTTCAGAGGAAAGAACTCTGAGGATGCCTCGCCTACGAAAAACCCTGTGAAATACATGGGGTTGCCATAAGCCCATGGGCAACTTGAAGAGTCCCCTCAATATCCTAAACATGCCAGATCCCACCTGATCTTGGAAGCTAAGTAGGGTCTGCCCAGGTTCATACTTGGATGGAAGACCACCAGCAAATACCTGTAGGGGCTGTAGGCTCTGTATCAGAGGAAGGAACTGGGTATTCCTTGCCCAAGAAAGCCCTGGGAAATTTGCCATGAGTGGGCAGGCAGATGTCAAGTGAGAGGGAGGCAGGGAGAGTGTGTGGGTATGAGAGAGAGAGAGTCAGTCAGCAGGCAACCTGAGACTAACCAGCTGTTAGGGATTAATTATGGGGAGGTGGGTGCATCCTCCTTTCTCTGAGATGCCCCAAACCCACAGTGATCCATAAATGCATCTTCCAGCCCTGCTGGAGAGCTTGAGCTGGCCGTGACCTGGACGCCAGCTCCTAGGGGAAGGATGCACTTGGCATCCCTACTGCTTTTGGGGCAGGCTGCCCAAGCCCCAGCCAGTCTTGGTGGAAGAAGGAAAGGAACTCTGATGGCATGACTTGGGCACTCACCTTCTTGTCCATCAGGCAGCCAAAGATTAGAATGAAGACTCCCTGCAAGGCAGAAGCAAAGGGCTTGGCTCAGCGCATCCAGCAGCCCTAAACCAAGCAACCAACAAAAGACAATCTCTTCCTCACTCTTGCACGCATACCTTGCCCTGTTCTTGAGCCCAAGCTTTGCAAGCAGTCCAACAAGAACAGATTCACAAGAGGCTGGCTGGGTTGGCACAAGCACGCCGGTCCGAGGTGCTGGCAGGACCAAGAGCGCCTTCCCGGCTGTGGCCGCCTGCACTGAATCCACGGAAGGGGCTCACAAAATCCTCTGGGCTCTGCCTCCGTCCTCCCTCTCTGTTTGCCTCTGCCTGACAGTGGCTGGCGTCCTGCTGGTGACAGGTGCAAGCTTGCTCCTCCGTGTGTCCATTTGCGGTCACTGGGGAGGTTGGGGTTCCCTCCCTCCCTCCACAGTGACCGACCCCTTCCTCAAGAACTACCATACAGCTGCTGAAGTGCCTCCCCCTCTGCCGCTATTCTGTGGATGGTGGAGAGAGAGGCGGCCGTCAGAGGAGAAGCACCCGGCTCAGGGCTGGCGGCCAGCAGGAGAACGAGAGCTCCCGCAGAGCCCAAGGGAATGGCTGCGGTGGTGGTGGTGGTGGGGAAGGATTGGGGGAGAGGGCTCTGAATGGCCAGTGGTAGTGTGGGCCTACTGCCGTGCCGAGCCATACGAGGTGCCATCCAGTGCCATGGCCTCTGTAGGCTTCCCAGTTTGGCAAAGGGAGAAGGGAGGTTCCCTGTCCCTTTAATAGCTGTATGGAAGCGGGACTTTCAGCAGGCATTGCTGGTATCCTTCTGTTGGAAAAATCCAGCATTTTCTCTCACTCCATCCCACCCCTTGATACTAGAGCATTTGGGGATTAGATAGGACTGGGTTTGCTGTAGGCAGAAACCCATTCTGATTTCCTTATCTCACGTCTCCCCCTTTGCTCTTCTGCCCCTTGAAATGCCTGGCCATAAATGCTTTGCATATCTGAGTAATTAGGCCAAGTGACCCAGGAAACTTCTTGAGTCTCTGGTCGTATAAAACCTCCCCCTTCTCTACCTACTTTCTCTTCCCTCCTTCCTTTTTCTCAGCCCCAGGGCAACGATGAGTTAAAGCTTTAGGCTCACTGAGCTCTTATTTTTAGCCGAATCTTTTCATGACTTAAAATGTACTTTTTAAAAGTGATTAGAGAAGGTCTTGAGTTTGCAGCCTGGAGCTGCCTGCTTCTTGTTTGCTTAAGAGAGTCTCACCCAGGGAGATACTGCAGATTACGGCTAAACTCTGCTGAGGGGGGTCTGTTTCCTAATGGATCCGGGCTTCCTATTTTTCACAAATGGACTTGCACCCTGGGACGTGCTCCTTTTCCCACAATCTGATTGTGTGACAACAAGCCCCTGGTGGAATTCCCTCCTACACAACTGTGCAAGGGACAGGAACCAGCTCCATTTTTTTTCTTTGGCAACAGGACCCTTCCCCTGGTTAACAGCAATTGCTGCTGTATGCCCACACAACGCTTTTTCCAAAGTGTGTTGCTTGAAAACAGATCCGGAGCTACTAACGCTGGGAGCAACAACACAAAGGATGGTAGGAGAGGCACGCTCGCTTGTGCATTCCCTGCCTTGGCCTTTTCTGCACCCACTTTGGTCTCTCCTTGTTGCCTACACTTACACATACGCACACAGGGGTGAATGGCTTGGCTCCCCTTCCTACCCACCTGGAAGGAATTGAGTACGGTGAAAGCATAATGGATAAATTTGGAGGCCTGGCTTGTCATGGTGATGATCCCCAGCCCCCAGGTCAGGCCGAAGATGGGCGTCAGGATGAGCAGAGCTTTGAAAATGCCCAGGAGCGCCTTCCTCTCCTCTCCAGGAGACCCCTCCGACACCGACGGCCTCATCAGCTTCAGCAGCACCACAAAGAGGATCAGGAGGTTGACCAACACAATGACCAGGACGGGGACGGAGAAGGCGTAGATGGCTTTGCTCTGGGCACTGAGCCAGCAAAGCTTCTCCTGAATGTAGCTCCGCTTGGAGAAGGTGGCAGCCACGGTGGCCGCGGCGATGGCAAAGGGACACAGGTAGCCTACGGCCACCATGGCTGGCGTGACCAAGCTCATGGTCAGCTGGTGGAAGACGAAAATCAGCTGGTGGAAGAGCATGAGGGCTTGGACCAGCATCCAGAAGAACATGGCGAGGTAGAAGAAGTGGGTGAAGAAGGCGGCGGCCACACACAACTTGTTCTCGTGGCTAGCGGTCAGCTGGGAGGTGGCCACGAAGACAAAGCTGGCCAGCAACAGAGAGAGGGTGATGTTCACCAGGGTGGTGTAGCGGAAGTAGGAGACCTGGGATGGGGAAAGAGGGGAACCCTGGCATTACAAGGAACTGGATCAGGAGCAGAGATACCTGGGCGCCACTATAAGTTCCTTCGGGTGTTCATCGAGGCCTGGAAACCTGGAAGCCCTGTGAGGAGGTGGGGATGTTTAGCCGGGAGGAGGTTAGGAGGGGACACGAAAGCTGTGTTTAAGTGTCCGAAAGGATGTCATACGGAGGCTGGAGCATGCTTGTTTTCTGCTGTTCTAGGGATTAGGACATGGAGCAGTGGCTCCCAACTGCAGTGAAAGAGATTCCACCTAACATGAGGAAGAACTTCCTGAGAGTAAGAGCAGTGCCACAGTGAAATCTGCTGCTGCCTGGGAGTGTGGTGGAGTCTCTTTCTCTGGAAGTTTTTAAAGAGAGGTTGGATAGCCATCCATCAATAGTGCTTTGGTTGTGTCTTCCTGCATCCCAAGCATTCCTGACAGGCAACCATTCAGCCTGTGTTTAAAAACCTTCGAAGAAGGAGACATGACCACACTCCATTGAGGCAGCAGTGTCAAATACCTCTTGCTGTCGGGAAGCTTTTCCTAAGGTTTAGGTGGAATCTCTTTTCCTCATGTTTAAAGCCATTGCTCCGTGTCCTAGTTTCTGGAGCAGCAGAAAATAAGCCTGCCCCATCTTCCTTATGACAGCCTTTCAAACATTTAAACATGCCTCTCATGTCCCTTCTTAACATTCCCTTCTCTAGGCTAAACATACCCAGCTCCCTCAGCTGCTTCTCAAAGGGCTTCACGGTTGTCCAGGCCTTCTGCCATTTTGGTCGCCCTCCACTGGACATGTTCCAGCTTGTCCACGGCCTTCTTGAACTGTGGCGCCCAGACATTGAATTCCAAGTGGGGTCTGACCAATGCAGAATTCTCAGCTAGACTGCTCAGATTATCTGACATCTTATCCGGTATCTCCCCATGGCCCAAATCAGTCTCAACTTAGGCTGACTGGTTTCCATTTGGGACCGCAATAGGAGGGCCACGTGGCAAGAGGACCTTTGCCAGCGGCATGTGGCTCAACTCACTCACTTCAGTTACCCGGAGAAGCTTCATTGGACAAGGGTGCCCTTGCAAGAGTGCCCTTTTGTCTGTTGCCTGATTTTTATAGCCAGGGACCTGTTGGTACAATATGGCAGGGTGTGTCCCTCCTTCTGGCATGAGTGCCAGAAGGAGGAACGCCTTAGTGGGTGTTGCAATAGCTTTGAAGGCGTTGGAGAAGCTATTCAGAGTCAATAGACTTTGTCTCCCCCTTGGCCACCTCTGCCGTGCAACACCTGGGAAAGTGCAGCCCCGAAGCACAACCGCCCGTGTGCACATCACCAGCTGGATCCCAGCCTTTATGGGCTTTCATTGCCCCCAGCGGGCTCTTTTCCTGGCTGTGGAGCTGCAGCTGGAAATTACCTCGCTGCCCTCCCGACCACTGACTGGCATGGAAAAGGCAGTGGGATTGCAGAAGTGGATGTTGGGCAAGGGTATATTGAATTCCTCCTTGCACAACAGTCTGCAGAGCACATGCAGGGGCATTAACAGGAGTTTACAGCTCTGTAAATCACCCACAGGATCCAGGTTGGACTACACTTTCCCTTGCCACAATTGTACAACCCTGCGGAAGTCCAGACGCTAGTGCAAGTGCACCAACGGGATTCCATCCTATGGTGAAAGTGGCCGTGGCAACAGCGGTAGCTGAGAGGGGAGGGTGGGGGCCGTCCTTCCCCTGTGGCCGCTCCAGGCCTCGCTCACCTTGCTCTTCACCACCAAGGGCCAGACCAGATAGTAGATGAGGAGAGTGGCCACAATGGCCAGGATGGAGGCGCAGATGCCAAACTTGCTCAGGACGGTCAGGGCCAAGCTGCTGGGCACAGGAGCTGCGGACATCAGGACTGAGAAGGACGTGAGATGGTGGCAAGTGCAGTTGGTGGCCGTTTTGGTGCCCAAAGCCTGGCAGCCCTCAGTGGACCAGCCTCCCTGCCCCTCCAGCAGGTTGTGGTTCCAAAAGACACACTGGGCCACCCGCTCTTCTCCTCCTTCCATGGCATCCTCCTCTTCGTCGGTTGTGTTCCAATGGCCGAAGGTCATGCCAACTTCTACCTCTGTGATGCTCCGGTTGTGGGAGGTGATGGCGTTGGACATCACTAAGCTACCCAGGCTGGAGGTGGCACTGTGGCTCCGTGGCAGGATCCCCTCCATCTTCTTCAGCACCAGGCTGGTGATGGTCACGTTCCCCTCCCGGCGCAGCAGTGCCTCCAGCTCCTCCTCAGCGATGCTCAAGGAGACCGGGGGCTCAGTGTCAAAGGTCTCCAGATAATCGTCATCTGCCGAATCTGGGCCAAGCTGGGTGCTGTGGAGCTCAAGGTTGGGAAGGGACAAGTTGAATCCCCCAGGGGAAGGCACCAAGAGGCTGGTGAGGTTCTCCAGGGCCTGCAGGAACCCCGAAGCTGCCCGAGGGTTCAGGGCCTGGGCTGCGGACCACTCGGTCTCTGGGTCTAAGTTGAGCATCCAGTTGGCAGCTTGCAGGAAGTTCTGGGAAGCCGAAAAAAATGTTTCTGTCAGTCAGCTTTAGCCCTGCAACAAGAGGGTGCGTGCGGCAGGAGAAGGGAGCTGCAAAACCTATTGTTTTACTCAGGAGGCATTTTACTAAGTTCACGTTGAAAAGTGAGGAGGTCCTTGCGATTCTGACTGCTGAGTGAGCCACAGATGGGTTAGTGCCCTGACCACCAGTGGGAAGAATATTTTGTTTAAGACACAATCAATGAGAAGAGGCGAACAAATGTCTTCCTTCCTATTCCTCCAGCAAAGCCTGGGCCATGTGGTGGGGGGGTGGAAGTGTACGGTCTCCTCCTACATAGTTCCAATGCAGTCTCTCTCTCTCTCTATACACACACACACACACACAGAGGGCAGCATCCTGTAAGTTGTGCTATGCAGGCAGAATGACATCTTTGCACAATGCACAACGGTTGTCTAAGGGAACTTTCACACATGGGACTGTAGCGCATTAAAGCACGCAGAGTTGCACCCGAATATCCACCGTCTCCATGCATTGCCTTGGCACGTTGCAACTGCCCAATGAGTGCCAGCCACGTGCATTGGCCACCAATCCACCTGCATGTTACTTGCATTGGTATCCATGAAAGTGGTGCAGTGTTGGACCCTGGTGTGCATCAGAAATATGGTACTGAGGAAAATACAGTTTCCTCAGCCTTACCTTTACAGCTGTGTGGTTCTGAGCTTTGGCAACCCCCCCTCCCTCAGTGGGGACTTCCTGGCAGGGAGGGTGGCACTTGCTCACTGTCTCAGCCTCAGACGCCTTTCTCTCTCTCTCTGCCCCCCCCGAGCTGGCAGCCCCCTTCCCTGGATACTCACAGCCACGGCGCTGCTCTCGAGGTGCACGTGGGAGTCCAGAGCCACGTGAGACAGAACGACCATGATGGTGATGACCGTGTGGAGGTCCTGTGGGGAGGTGACTGGGGCCTTTGCGACTGTCCCATCAAGTGCGGCTAACATCGAGGGGATGGCTGTTTGGGGATCCCCCAGCCCTGCTCGGAGCAGCTGTGCATGAACAGAGAGTCATGGGGACATTAGGACACACCAGGAAAGCAGCAGGGGAAAAACAAGGCCCTGTGGAACTCACTGCCACTCATTATGAAGGCAGCTTCCATCTGTCCTAAGTGGGAGTTGGAGTCCAGTCTTCAGCATCTCTAACTTGGGCCAGGAAAAGACCCCTCCTGAAACCCACGGCTGCTGCCAGTCAGAATGGACAATACTGGGGCCCAATGGACCCCTCCCCTGGGGCTCTGTGAGCTGGTGTAAGTGCCCGGTGTCCATCCCAGCCTGTTGCCTTCCTTTTCAAGTGGAGACTCATAGCACCTTCCATACCAGAGAGAGGCAGAGTAACTTCTTCTCACAGAGAGCAGCATTGCTTGAGATTATTTAACTCTACCCTCTGGAAATTTGGTATCCACCCAGAACTGGGCTGAGCCAAATCTGGCCGAGTCATGCTCCCCATCAGGCTCGGGGTCCTCTGCCCCTTGGCATCCTTCTGTCAGGAATGCCCTGGCTCTCCATTCATGGAGCCACTTCTCTCCTTTAGAGGAGAGGGGGGCCTGGCCCCAAGCCCACCCACCCACCCCCATGAGAAAGTCACCCCAAGCCCGCCCGCCGACCCACGTGTGTCCCCATGAGCACACCTGGGCCTGATGCAGCTCCAAGAGCAGCTGACGGTCAGTGCAGTTGTCCTGGACGGGCCCCCAGGTCCCTCCGGAGGAGCAGCTCCGCAGAAGTTTCCCCTCCCTGCCCTCGGGACACAGCAGCTCCGCCGCGTGGCCCGCCTTCGTGGCCTCCCAGCTGCCCCCTGGCTCCTCGCTGGGGCAGAAGGGGTCTCCGGCTGTGGCACAGGACAGACACAAATGCACAGAGACCACCCTTGGCGCATCCATACAGCTCAGGTCCGGACTACTTGACGGGCCGTACCTCCCCACGTGAACCTGCCAGAGTTCTAACATCTGCAGAGGAAAGCTCCTCTCTCGGTCCCACAGCCATCCCAGGCTCGCATGGTGAGGACACGGGGGACATGGCCTTCTCCGTGGCTGCCCCCAACCTCTGGAAGCCCCTTCCACGGGAGGCTCGCCTGGCCCCCTCGCCCGCTCTCCTTTCTCTAGCAGGAAAAAAAACTCCTATGCAAGCAGGCTTTCAATGTGTGAGCAGGAGAGCTTTGTATGTTTCTAGGCTTCATGATTCTGTTTTAATGCTCACTTTTTATAAGGGCCTTTCCACCCTAACCTGTTATAGTACTATTATTCCCCTTTCAACACCCTGTGGAATTCTGGGCTCTGTAGTTTCCTGAGCCACAAGAGCTCTCTGGCTGGGAATTCTAAAGGCCCCTCCCGAAACTGCAAACCCTGAGATTCCAAAGGATGTTGAAAGTGGAATAACAGCACTATCACAGTGTAGGGTGGAAAGGCCCAAGGTTTTTAACTGTATTGTTCTTTGAGCCACTCTGAGTCCCAGTTCTTGAAGAAAAGCAGAGTAACAACAACAACAACAACAACAACAGCCTTGCTCGCTTGCTCACTTGCAGCCCTGCTCCGGCCTCCGCAGGTCCCCGGGCGTCGGAAGAGGCACACTGCTCCATGCAAAATGCTCAGGAAGGCACACAGGAAGAGCCCAAACCTGCTGGCTCCATCCGGACTCATAGCGTCACCTCTGGCTGTACAAGAAAAGTCCCCCTGCCCCAGAGCACTGGATGGGGCAGGGGGACCCCAGGGCTCCAAAACTCCAGAAGGTTCTGCTCCCTGCCCTGCAGAACCCAAGGTCTTCAGCAAAGTGGCTGGGCAACTCCTGGGCCACTTTTCTTCCTTGGAGACCCTCTGGGGGCCACACAGAGACTGCTAAAAATACCTCCCCCAAAAAAGACATGGAGTGGCCACAAGTTCCGTTTTAGGCCATTTCCGCACTAGACGTTTATGGCGCTATGATTCCACTTTCAACATCCTACGGAATCCTGGGGTTTGCAGTTTGCAGAAACTGCAAACCCCAGGTTCCATAGGATGTTGCAAGTGGAATAATGGCGCTATAACAGGCTAGTGCAGAAATGGCCTTAGTTTGAAAAACAGGTATTTCACGTCCAGCAACATTTCCCAGATGAAAATTGGGACACGTGTGTCCAAGCAGCTTCACAGTGTGGTCAAGATCACAAAAGTTATATTAATGAGGAAGGACAGAAAGGCTGGAGGTTTTTAGCTTTTGCCCGAGCCCACTGGGAAGGGCAAGATGCTGTCTCTCCTTCGGCTCTTCCCCCTGCTGAGTTGATGGAGAGCAAACGACCTTTGCACTCTGTACCCAGAATGTGCCCCGAATGGGATGTAGGCAACTCCAACCCCTTCCTTTCCTCGGTCATCTGGGGACACAACTGTTAAGATGACGGAGGACTAACTGGGGCTGGTCCTGCCAAACTGGGACAGTTGGAGAGTCTGGAGTTTTAAAATGCTCAGAAAGTGATCAGGGGAGCTGTATTCCTTCTATAAAATGAATGGTCTGACCTGGAGGCTTGTGGGAGAGGCAATGCACCCCAAATATGTTTTTACCAGGACAAACAGCATCCCAGGGAATCTGGAGGAGCCAAAGCCAAAGTATAAAATACATTATGCAAGCTATCAAAACTTCACTGGCTTCTTCATCAGACAAATGTCAGCAGGCCTGTGACTCTAACATCATCAATTTTTTTTCTTCTCCTGTATGATTTTTAATACTTTTGCTGGCTGAAGAAGCCAGGGAAGCTTGAAAAGTCTGCATGAAGCATGTTGGGCTTTGGAGCTCCTCCAAAGAAGGTATTGCTTCCTGTGAATTTTGGATTTTGTTGTATTTTGCTGCGTGGCTAACATGCGTGCCTCAAATATGTTTCTTCCTTCCTCTTGGGAAACCCAGTTCCAGCCAGCACAGAGGCACAAACCCACACACACAGGCGGGCATACCCCTCCCTCTCCATTTCCCATTCCCTGCCTCTGCCCCATCTCTCTTCCTCCGTACCTTGAATGGGGCTCACCCGCACCGTGGCCTGGATGGATCCCAGCCCCTCGCCCTCAAAGGTGCACCGGTAGACGGTCTCCTCTCTGGGGCAGGAGCCCAGGGTGAGGAAGTGGCAGAGGGAGCCCACTGTGCCAGCCACCGGTCCAACTGGGGAGGAGGAGGAGAAGAAGAAGGGCAAGAGACCCTCAGGAGAGAGAAAGGGAGGCTGGGGACGGCTCCCAAATGTCCACGGGGCTGCTGGGAAGGGCCCTATGCCGGCCTCCCCGAGCCAGTGCCACCCCGATGGATGGACAACCAATCTCAGCATCCTTCTTGCGCAATGCGAGGGGACACCCCAGAAGTGTGAAACTCCCAGAAATCTTCAAACTGTGTGTGTGGGGGGCTGACTTCCCTTTTTTGGAAGAGAATGGAACCAATTTTGGTTATTTTTGTTAAGTGTTTGTTTTTAGATATGTGTAGATGTCTTTTAATGTTTGCATGGGTGTTTTTGTTGTTGTTTTGTTGTTTGATATGTTTGAATTGTGTTGTTTTTCTTACTTATTAGAATTTGAGAAATTTAAAGAGAAAGAATGTAGAGGGAGTAAATACACAAACACTTTCTCTAAAATATAAAATATTTTTCCAGAAAAGCCAGGCACTGGAAAAAATGAAGGAAAATGGAGTTTCCCCCCATTATTTTTCTCCTCTTCCCCGTCGCCTTCCCATCTCGACATCATCCTTCGAAGGTGCAACTTAAGCTGCTGGGACCCCCTTCTGCTCCCCAGCCCCCCGCCCCCGTCCTCCTTCTCCCCGTCCCCTCACTCACCGAAGGCTGAAGCTCCAGGGTCCCAGGCAGCCCGGAGGCCATTTTTGCCCCTGTCCCGGATGCAGCACTGCAGAGTCAGTGGATCATGGGAGCTGCAGTTCATGGAGACCTGTGAGAGACCCGGGAGAAAGTCTGCGGGGACCAGGGGGACAGAGACCTCTTGCCGCAGCTCCCACAGTTCCTCCCCGTGGTGGTAGCGGCAGATGTACGTTCCTACAAGGCACAAAAAGGCAGAAGGGAGCAGGAATCGGGTGAGTTTGCTCCAGCTGAGCTCTGCAACCAGGGGTGTCCCTGTGGGAGGGGGCCAAAAGGAGGCCGTTGCCCCTCCAAGTAAGAATTCTGCACTCCAAACAAACTCTTCCCTCATTCCCCAAATTTCTAGCGTTGCAGGGAGTGAGACCTTGAAAGCAATTCACGCTCTGAACTCTTTGATTTTCCATGTTGCGGTCACTTTGCTGCCCCTTTTCTTTGGATGCCTAAATGCCTAAGTGAAGTTTTAAGTTAAGTTACTGCAATGCTCCCCTCCAACATTTCACAGATGAGAACTGGGGCTCCTCTTTGACCAATCAACATCAGAGTGTCACCAAAGGTGATAAGAATTATTAAGGAAGAACAGATAAGCCAGGAGAGGCTGCAGCAGGTTGCTTTCTGCCTCCCACTTGGGTTAATTTAGCACTAACTACTTTGCACTTTGAACACAATTTGCAGCAACCGAAGTAAGCTGAGAAGAAAGAGCAAAAGTGGAAGCAGGAGAGAGAAGCTGGGACATGTTAGAAGCAGCTGGAAAAGTGGGGCAGCAGAGGATTATTTAGGAGCGTCCCTGCCAAACTGGAAAGTATGCGCTAGAAATGCATCTCAAAGTCACCCTTGGGAATCTGGCGCACTTAGCTCAGAGAAGAGAAGACTGAGACAAGTGATGTGAGACAAATGCGCTTAAATATCCAAAGGGCTTTCCTCATGTAGAAGATGGAGCCAGCTTGTTTTGCATTGCTCCAGAGACCAGAACATGAAGCAATGGATTCAAAATCCAAGAAAAGAGTTTCCATCTGAATGTCTGCAAGAACTCTTAATGTAAGAGCTGCCCCACAGTGGAAGAGCCTGCCTTGGTGTGTGGTCAACTCGCATGCTTTGGAGGTCTAAAAAAATTCAGCTCAGATGGCCATCTTCCGGGTGCGTGTTAGCTGCGTCTTCCTGCCTGGCAGAATGGGGTTGGACTGGATGGCCCCTGGGGTCCCCTCCATCTCAAAGAGCCTATGATTCTGGCCTCTGTGTCCCGAATGGGAGAGGGGCCGCCTCAGGGGTGTATCCAGGGTGGGGGAAGTAGGACACGTGCCCTGGATGGCAATGCCAGGGGGGTGCAAAAAAGCCGTGCCGGAGGAAGAGAGGGAGGAGGGAGCAGCCCTGGAGGTAGGGGCGCAACTTCCATGCTTGCCCTAGGCACTATTTGGGTCCCAATTTTGGGAGAAAGGCAGCTTAGAAATACAAATAAATAAATAAATAAATAAGCTAGGTACGCCCCTGGGCAGCCTTCAGCCCCTTTCTTTCCTCTATCATCTGGAGACACATCACACAGACACATACAGGCTGAGTGTCCTTTATCTATTCTGGGACCAGGAGAGTTCTGGATTTCTTTTCGTTTTACTTTATTTTAGAATACCTGTATTAGCATATATGTACATAATGAGGTATCTTGGAGATGGGACTCAAGTCTAAACACAAAATCCATGTTTGATATACACCTTGCGCACGTAGCGTGAAGGTAGTTTTAACAATTTTACGCGTGAAACAAAGTTTGTGTACACTGAACCATCAGAACTAGCTGTTGGGAATGCTTTGATGGTGTCTTCCTGCCTGGCAGAAGGGGGTTGGACTTGATGGCCCTTGTGGTCTCTTCTAACTCTAGGATTCTATGAGAAAGCAAAGGTGTCACTGTCTCAGCCGCCCCTGTGGACAATTTTGGAGGATTTCAGATCTCCAGATGCGGGATGCTCAACCTGTATCACTGCAGATACTGATTGCAAGTGCACAATGCTTTGAAACAAGGCTATACAGAGAACACGATGCACCCCTGGGCTCAGAGTCCTCCCTTGCCCCCTCCCACATATTTAGGCTCCCTCCCCCCACTTATGAGGGGAGGAAAGAGAGGCACAGCACCTTCCCACTCTGGAGAGAGCGAGGAGACCCTCAGTGCCACCTCCGAGCCGTTTTGCACCAGCGCCACTGCCGTCCCGTTGTGGACCTCCTTGGCCTCTCCGTTCCACTCGGGCCGGAGCAGGTAGAGTTTCACACCTGTGGCACCTTCCCCCACGTCGAAGGAGAGGCTCAGATCGTCCTCGGAGGCAACTTGCGGGGGCAGCGTTGAGGTCTTGGAAGCTGAGAGGAAGGAAAGGAGGAAGGGGCTCAGGCTGGGCGGGGGGGGGACCGTGTAGCCAGCCTCCGCGGGGCCCCCGCAGGCTCCTTCGGTGTTGAGCAGGAGGATCTCTAGAGCTCCCACAAACATAAAAACTGCATGGTTTTTCCCCTGTCCTGTCATACAAATTTCCTAAAATCCACATATCTAAAATCATTCTTAAGGGGAATTCTGATGCTGATCTGACTATTATAACATTTTATTTTTGTTGGATTTATATCCCACCTTTCTTCCAAGATGAGATTCAAGGTGGCTTACAAATTCAACTAATTACAATATAGTTAAAAATACACAAAAATTCTACATTGAAATTGTGTCCAGAGGAGGGGACCAAAATGGTCAAAGGCCTGGAAACCACGAAGCCCTGTGAGGACCGGCTGAGGGAGATGGGGATGTTTAGCGTCGGGAAGAGAAGAAGACAGGATAGCCGTGTTTAAATATTTGAAGGGACGTCACATGGAGGATGGAGCAAGCCTGTTTCCTGCTGCTCTAGAGACTAGGATACTGTGGAGCAATGGCTTCAAACTTCAGGAAAAAGAGATTCCACCTAAACATTAGGAAGAACCCCCTGTAACCCGGGTAAGGGCAGTCTGACAGTGGAATCTGCTGCTGCCTGAGTGGAGTGTGGTGGAGTCTCCTTCTTCCTTTGGAGGTTATTAAAGAGGGGCTGGGTGGCCGTCAAAGGGAGGGCTTGGGTGATGTCTTCCTGCCCGGCAAAAGGGGGTTGGACCGGGTGGCCCTGGGGGTCCCTTCCAGCCGGAGGACGCTATGATCTTCCATCCCTCAGGAAAGAAACGGGTAAGAGGGCCAGATGTGCTTCCCTTCTTCTCCCCCATCCTCCCACCTCCACTGATTCCTACACTGAAAGCCTATTTTCGTTTAATATTCGCGGAATGTTTCCCTAGTGAAAGTGATTCCCTTTTCAGTCCAGGGTCCGGAAGAGTTGCCTTGTTTGGACTACAGATGCCAGCCGGGACACTGGCTAAACGTTGGTACTCCCCTCTCCCCAGCAGCCAGACCTCCTTCCAAGAACCCCACCGGCCCGAGGTTGGCTGGTCAGCCGCTGTGTCAGGAGCCTGGTGGCCACGGGCGGGCGAGCGGGTGGGCTTACAGCGAGCACGCCCGGGCGATCGATGGGTGACAGACGTCGCAGCCAGATCGCCCTCACACCCCTTGCATGGGACCCTTGCTCTATCAAGCAGGTATTCTGCCCCCTCATCAAATTTTCGTCCATTTCCCCGCCATTTCTATCATTGCAGAGGGTGAGATCTTGAAAACAGTCCACTCCTGGAACTGTTCCACTTGCTCTGTCCGCATTCCCTCAGTCGCTTTGCTGCCCCTTCTCTTTGGACGCCTAAACTCCGTTTGTAAAGGCTGAGTTGAAGTTTTCAGTCACCGCAATGCTAGAAATGTAAGTCACTTGCCTCCCTTTTAAGTTACCGCAATGCTAGACATTCAAGTTACTTCCTTCTGTTTTAAGTCTCTGCAATGCTAGACCTTTGGGGACTGAAGGAAAATTTCACTGGGGGTGGGGGGCAGAATTCTTCTTAGGGGGAGGTAATGCCCTTATTTTGCTCCCCCGCAGATACACAGCTGTCAACTTTCCACCTTGCCCCCTTTGGCAAGATCCCCGTTTCCAAGGGGTGTCGGCCGCTGCTGCTGAGCTCTGGAGGAGCAGCCCCTCTTCCTCCCGTTGGGGGTCCGAGGGCCACGGAGGGAGGGCGCAGGGCAGCAGCAGGGGGAGGGTGGGCTTGCGCTTACCTTGAGAGGCCTGCAGCGGGGGCAAGCAGTGGCCTGTCTTGGCAGCAGGGAAACTGAGGCAGTCGCAGGTGGCTACCAGCGAGACGAAGGCCCCCATGAGACCCCCGCAGGCCGGCAGCTCCTTGCAGCGGCTGTCACCCCACTGATAACCAGGGAGGCACCGACAGCTCCTGCTCCTCCCTCGCAAACGGCCACACTCTGCAGGGAGGACGTGAAAAACAGAGGTAGCCGCGGGCAGGGCGTCCCCCACAAGGAACCGCCCTGAGCCCCCGGACCTTGAGTTCAAATCCAGACCCAGCCACAATGCAGGGCCACTGGCCACTGGCTACTGGCGCAAGTGCGTGTGTGTCAGGTGGGGGGGAGAGACAATATAGCAAAACAAGACAGCGTTTCCTACGTCCAAGATCTCTGAGAACTGGGGGGAGTATGGGTTTGATAAACACAGCAAATAAGACCGTCCTCTCCTCCCCACTCCCCACTCCTGGGGCATCCATGGTGGGTGAAAAAGGGAGAACAACATAAATGCAAACATATGACTGTAGATGGGGGGAGGAGTCTGAATCAGTGGGGGCCACTGACTCCTGTGTCAATGGGCAATTCTGCCAAGTTCCGACTAAATCCCAGGGTGGATTCACTGCCCCTACTGACATAGGAGCTCGCCCAGCACCCCACTGCCTTGAAAGGGAATCTGGGGGGACCGCTAGCCCAGTCGTGTATGGGGCGGGGGTGTCTGTCGGCTACTCATGAGTCGTCATGGCCAGGGCGTTGATGGTGGTGGCTGCCACGCCACTGACGGCTCTGGGGAGGCTCATGGTGCTGAGGTGCTGCTGAGTCCGGGGGGCGTCCAAGGTTGCCGGGCCCACAGGTGATACCTTGATGTAGGCGGCGCCATGGAGGAGGGGGCCTGGGGCAGGAAAGGCAACCGGATGCCCTGAGGGGGCCTCTCCTGGGGGTCCAGGGCAAGCCAGTGGGGAGGGAGGGAGGCCTGGCCAAGCCAACTCTGAGCGAGGGGACACGCATGCAGCTTCATTGCAGGGGAAAATCACCACGGGGTCTGAATTCTCCTGCGGGAAGATTCCCCCTCTGACCACCCTCCCTTCTTCTCCTGACCACGATGGTGACAAGGGCCTCTCGGTTCGGCAGCCCGGCAGCCCCTGCCGCCTGGAGTTTTGGACCCTCCGTGATGCTAATTCTGCTCCCATGTTTTAAGGAAAGCTGCTTTTTCTAAGTCGGCAACAGGGGTCCTGCCTCCAGTGGTTCCACCCAGATCTCTTGTCAATCCAGTTGGAACTGTTCCCAGAGCACCCATTTCCCCGCTGGAACCACTGCCGTATCATCATAATCAGTTGCTAATTATTCTGTTCAATTATTCTAATAATTAATCAGTGTACCAGGTGTTAGTGATGGAGTGCTACAGTGTCAGTGACTTGGATTCTTTCCAAGAATCTGGGCATCGACAAGCTCTCACCAGACAATAAATCGAGGGAGGTACTGGTACCCCTCTACTCTGCTTTGGTTAGACCTCATCTTGAATCCTGTGTCCAGTTCTGGGCGCCCCAATTCATGAAGGACCTGGTCAAGCTGGAGCAAGTCCAGAGGAGGGCGACCAAAATGGTGAGGGGCCTGGAAGCCATGAAGCCCTATGAGGATAGACTTAGAGAGCTGGGGATGTTTAGTTTTCAGAAGAGAAGGTTAAGAGGGGACATGAGGGCCATGTTTAAATATTTGAAGGGATGCCATGTAGAGGAAGGAGAGGGCTTGTTTTCTGCTGCTCCAGAGACCAGGACAAGGAGCAATGGATTCAAGCTGCAGGAAGGGAGATTCCACCTGAGCCTCAGGAAGAACTTCCTGATGGTCAGGGCTGTCCGGCAGTGGAATCTGCTGCCTCGGAGTGTAGTGGAGTCTCCTTCCGTGGAAGTTTTTAAGCAGAGGCTTGATGGTCATCTGTCGGGAATGCTTTGAGGGTGTTCCTGCATAGCAGGGAGGGTTGGACTGGATGGCCCCTGGGGTCTCTTCCAACTCTACATTTCTATGATTCTATGATTTTATGACTAAATCATGTTCCAAGGAGCATTGCAATTCCTGTAACTGTGCAGTGGTGACCTGATTTGTGGTGGTTTTGTTCAAATGTTTGGTTTCTCCTTTTTGGACTTTGAGAAAAAGAAGATGAGGAGGAGGAGGAAAAGGAAGAAGAACAAGAAGAGGAGGAAGAAAGAGAAGAGGAGGAGGAGGAGGAGAAGGAAGAGGAGGAGGAAGAAGAAAAGGAAGAAGAAAGACAAGGGTGAGGAAAATGAGGAAGAGGAAGAAGGAGAAAGGGGAGAAGAAGGAGGAGGAAGAGGAAGAAGAGGAGGAGGAGGAAAAGGAAGAAGAGCAAGAAGAGGAGGAAGAAGGAGAAAAGGAAGAAGGAGGAGGAGGAGGAGGAGGAGGAAGAAGAGGAGGAGGAGGAGAAGGAAGAGGAAGAGAAGGAAGAGGAAGAGAAGGAAGAGGAGAAGGAAGAAGAAAGACAAGGGGGAGGAAAATGAGGAAGAGGAAGAAGGAGAAAGGGAAGAAGAAGAAGGAGGAAGAGGAAAAGGAGAAAAGGAAGAAGGAGAAAGAAGAAGAGGAGGAGGAGGAAAAGCAAGAAAAGCAAGAAGAGGAGGAGGAAGGAGAAAAGGAAGGAGGAGAAGGAAGAAAGAGAAGAAGAGGAGAAGGAGGAGGAAGAGAAGGAGGAAGAAGAAAAAGGAAGAAGAAAGAAGAAGGGGAGGAAGAGGAAGAAGGAGAAAGGGGAGAAGAAGAAGAGAAGAGAAGAAGGAAGAGGGGGGAGTAAGAGAAAGTGGAAAAGGAAGAAGAGGAAGAGGAAGAAGATGAAGAAGGAAGAAAAAAAGGAGGAGGAGGAGGAGAAGCGGGGAGGAAGCTGCCACCAATGTATCTGGTGTGGCACGGACTAAAACAGCCTGGAAGCCTTCCTGCCACTGAGAGACAACCAAATGAAAAGGGGCTTTGCAGGGGAATAAACAGAGGCACACCCTCTGGCCACGCAACACCCTAAGGATAAAATGAGACCCAAGTTCCCAAAGCTGTAGCTTTCCCTGCTCACCAGCTGCCCTTCTGGCTCTCCCTGGGGGCACCCAGGGACTGATTCCCTCCGATGGCGATCTGCTGAGACACTAGGAGAGAAGAGGCAGAACAAACCAGAAGAAAGAGCTTGTGGCACCTTCCAGACGCCTTGGGGCAGAGACCTGAGCCCACTTCCCTGGTCGGTGTCACCCCCTCCAATGGTGTACCCCAGTGGGGTCCACTCCGCCCCCCAGTGATGCCACCGTCCCCTGGCAGCCAAAGTGCTGGGCCCAGTTGTCTGGGGAGGGCAGTGGGTTGGCAAGGGCTAGAAGAATCTCTCTGCAGCTCAGTGCCCACAAGCCTCCACGGCTGGCATCGTGTTGACACACCTGGAGGCAACTGAGTAAACCTTGAGGAGGAAGCGGCCTTCCCATTCCCTCCAGAGATTTGCATGCCTTGTCCCTTTGGGCTCCCAGAAAGACAGGGGATGCCCCCCCTCCTGCATGCAAAACTCAGCATCTGCAGGAAGTGAGTGGGGGGGCAGGCCGGCAGTGGTTTCCGTGAGTCCAAAAGGACCAAAACGGGCCGGGGAGGACGGAGAGGTTGCTTTGGCTTGCCCAGCGACCCACGCTCTCTCCGGCTGTAGCCTTCTTCACGGCAGAATTAAACTGGCTTTTTCTACCCCCTTTTCTACCCCTCTCAGCAAAAAAATACCAATTGCGGACTGGAAGAAAATGTTCCCAGCATCTCTCCTGCTGCAGAGATACCGCTCTCAGGATGCCCTGGGAGGAAAATTGTGACAATTCAGGGAAGGCAAAATGAGGCAATTGCCCCCAGAAATAAGAATTCCGGCCCTCTGTGGAATTTTCCTTCCATCCCCAAATTTCTAGCATTGTGCAGAGAGAGAGACTCTCTTCACCTCAGAAGTCTGCTTGCATTTTGTTTATTCCTTTGCCTGTTTTTTTCTTCCCTTTGGAGGCCTAAACCACATTTCTAAATAGCTTGAATGAGGCCTTGCGTCACTGCAATGCTAGAAATTGTGAGAGTGGAAGAATATTTCATGTGGGGGGAGCAGAGTTCTTATGGGGGGAATTTGCCCTCATTTTGCCTCCCCCAGGTGCAGAAAACCCTTCTAAGTTGTCAAGGTGGGCAGCCAGGGGGCTTCCCAGAGTGAGCTTTACTTGTGCCGCTGGCACACTTTGGGCTCTTAAATTTTTTGGGGGGGGCATTCAATTTCAGCCCCCCCCACCTCCTCCATCTCTTATTTTCTTTTCGTGCAAAATTCCATTATGCAGAAAAAAGACAAAATCTTTGGATTGCATTTGGATTGCTACCGCGTGTGCACATGTGGGGAAGGGGTGTTGCTTCCTGCCTCCCCCGCCACCAACTATGGCCATGCGTCCCAACTTGAAAAGGAGCAAATTTCTGCCCTTCGCTTTATACAATTCGTTGTTCCACTTTAATTATTTTAGTTTAATAATTATTTTATTAATGTATACGCCTTTGTCCCCATAGGGGACTCAAAGTAGCTCACTACACAGTTTTCTAAACGCAGGGTAGTGCTTTTATTCCGTTTCAAAGTAATGCTTTAAATGGTTTTAAGTTTGTTGGCAGTTCAATACTAATTCAACCACAGTGCTTTTCAGCATGAGCGGTTTTTGTATGTAATTTACCTGTTTTGTAAATGTCCTTGAGTTGCACTTTGAGGAAAAGGCAGGATGTACACAAAGCAGTGGTTAGTTGGATGGAGCAAAACAAAATTCAGCTTAAAAACAAACAAGCTTTTTTTAAAAAATTAAATAACGGTTTAAAAACATGAAGTCATAATATTGGCAATAACAGAGAGTCAGCGTGATGAGAGCCACTTCCGCACTAGCCTGTTATAGCGCTATTATTCCACTTGCAACCTCCTATGGAATCCTGGGGTTTGCAGTTTCGGGAGGGGCCATAGGAGGATTCCATAGGAGGTTGCAAGTGGAATAATAGCGCTATAACAGGCTAGTGCGGAAGTGGCCTGAGTTTAGGTTCAGTTTTAGTTTTAATTATCTGTGTATTTTATTTATAGATTGTTTGGTTTTCTCTTGTTCTTTCCCCTCCCTCTATATTTGTGGATTACTTTGCATCTTCTACTAAAATGAGTAAGTATTTAATCACAACGGAGCGTTGGAATGAGGTGGAAACGGAGCCATAGGGCCGGGTGTCACCAGCATATTGGGGAGACTGGACCCCCAAACTCAGGACAGCCCAGCGGTTTCATGGAGATGCAGAATAGCATGGGGGACAGAGCCCATTCTGGGGGAAAGAGCTTCCTTGGGGGCCAGTCAGAAATAGGGGCCACTGGTCACTGGCGTACTGGCAACTCCAGACCCCCAAACTCTGGAGAAAATCCCCAAATGGTTTCATGGAGATGCTGAATGTCAGCACAGGGGGACTCCACAGGACAGTGGCTTCTAACTGCAGGAAAGGAGATTCCACCTAAACCTCAGGAAGAGCTTCCTTATCTAAGGGCAGTTCGGCGGTGGAATCTGCTGCCGCCTCCGTGGGGTGCGGTGGGGTCCTGTGGGGCTCCCCCACCCTCCCATGAAGCCCTCTGAGGAGCAACTGAGGGAGCTGGACGTGTTTAGCCTGGAGAAGAGAAGGGGAAGAGGGGACAAGACAGCCATGTTTAAATACTTGAAGGGATGGCGTGTTGAAGGTGGAGCGAGCCTGTTTTCTGCTACTCTAGAGACCAAGACACGGAGCAGTGGATTCAAGCCACAGGAAAAAGAGATTCCACCTAAATTTTAGGAAGAACTTTCTGATGATAAGAGCCGTTTGATAGTGGAATGCACTGCCTTGAGGTGTGAAGGCATCTCCTCCTTCTTTGGAGGTTTCTAAGCAGAGGCTGGGTGGCCATCTGTCCAAGGGAGGGCTTTGATGGTATTTTCCTGCATGGAAGAAGAGGGTTGGACCGGATGGCGCTGAGGGGGTCTCTCCCAACTGTAGGAATGGACAACTCTAGGCCCAGAAGGAATCCCCCCAGCCCAGGTGTGTGAAGACAGGTAGGGGCAAGGTGTGTGATGGCGGGGAGGGTCTTTAGAAAGCTGAAGCCTTGCATGGGTGGGGGGCTTGGGAGACTGCTAGGGAGTTGCAAGCAAATTGAGAGGGAGGCTGGTGAAGGACTCACTGTGCTGGCTCCGGCTCCTTCCAGGATCGGGGCCGCCGGGGCCTGAGGCAGGCAACTTGCAGACGCAACGACCAGCACAGGCAGCACCAGCACCAAAGAGCCCATCGGGGGCTCTTGGTTCCCCAGCATCTTCTGCTGTGCGTCTCCTGGGGACTGACTGGGAGGGAGGCAACGCCTGGCTCAGAAATGCAAATCCCCGTGGGATGTCTGAGGTCCCGGCAGGATGAAACCGCCCCAGCGGTTGTGTGTTTGACGGGGAGGGAAAGGACAGGCGGCCGGTTCTGGCGGGGCCGCTTGTGGGCCAGGAGGGTGGAATCTGAACTGGGGTCGGGGTGGAACGGGCAAAAGGGGGGCCCAGCATGAGTTGGTTGGGCTCCAAGGACTCTTCCAGACTTTCTGGAACCCGGTGCGGGAGGGAGCAAGTGGGGCTTTCCTGACCACGGGGAGGTTTTGGACAGAAGTGGTGCCTGTAGCGGTCTGAGCCTTGGATTATGGCCCTAGAGACCCGGGTTCGATTCCCCACTTGGCCACAGAGACCCTGGGCTCATCGCAGACTCTCAGCCCCAGAAAACCCTGTGATAAGGTTGCCACAACTCAGAAATGACTTGAAGGTACACAGCAACCACAACAGTGACTGAAATGGAAACCAATGTCTTGATTAGAGAAAGCTCATTAGTGATGTTTCTTAAGGGAACCCCTTCCAGAAAAGGAAAGGAAAGGCAAGGCAAGATGGCTTGGGAACTTTTGATGATTAGAAAGAATTGAAATACAGAAATGTGTTGTAATTGGGGAGAGAGAGAAGTATGAATACCTATAGGCATATATGACCACCAAAAAGAAGGTCAGAAATCACTTTTCTCTACTGTTTATCTTTTAGTTCTTTTTCTCCCCTTCCCCCTTTTCTTTATTTTCTATTTCTTTGTAATTTTGTAAATCTTTGTAGCTTCTGGTGTATTCTTTAAAAAAAAAAACTTAGTAAAAATTATTTTAAAAAAAGAAAAAAAGGAAACCCAGGCGAAAGGCATGCGATACATTTGGAAGGGGGGCTTCGTTGTCCCTCTTCATTGTTTCCAAGTGCGGTCAAGTCCACTTTGCCCTATAGCGACCCTATGCAGACCCCCTCCAAGCCACCCTCTCCTCAACCACCCTGCTCAGATCTTGCAGATTCATAAGCGACAACAAAGAACTTTCTCCAGTTTTCTCCAGATATGAAACAAAGTCTTTAACAACTATAACTTCTATTACAAACCAGTTTTTTGTTTGTTTTAAAGCCAACTCAAAATCACTTTAAACTGGAAAGGAGGGCTGTTAAGGTCTCCATGACCAGAACTTTGAAAAGTTGAATGGAGGGGGGACTAAGATTCCCAGATCCTCCAGCCAGCACAGCCACTGGTCCCCCCAGTTCCCACTGGTCCCTCCCGGCTTGGCCAGCAGGGAAGGTCGGTGGGGGTCCTGGCTCACCCCCGCCAGGGTTCCCCACCTCTGCCTGAAAAGCCCCCCTCCCAGATCACTCTGTCCTTGAGCCTTTCCGCACTGCGCAGTTATAGCACCATGATTCCACTTTCAACCTCCTATGGAATCCTGGGGGTTGCAGTTACGGGAGGGGCCGGCCCATAACTGCAAACTCCAGGATTCCATAGGATGTTGAAAGTGGAATCATGGCACTATAACCATGCAGTGCGGAAAGGCTCCTTGACTAAGAATTAAGGTGCGCAAGGAGGAGAGTGCGCATGGGTGTGCCTGTGACCGCGATTGCAGGTGACTGAAAGGCTGGTGTTTGTCTGCAAGAGAGTGCGCATCAGACTGAGCAAAGCAGCATCCGCTAAAGACTGGGGGGAGCCGGAGGAGCAGGTTCCTTAAGAGAGAGAGGAGGAGGGCTAACGCTTGCAGCGCCTGGCCCATGAACGTGGGCAGGAGGAGAAGGCGGCTGCCAGCCAGGAGACGCAAGCAAGCCCCGTCCTGCCTGGGCCCTGAGTGTGGGAGGTGGGCGGGAGGGAAGGCAGAGGACTGAAATCATTCCCAGGGTGAGCTTGGAGATGAGGAGGAGGATGTGAAGGACCCAGGGCTGAGTGGGGTCCATGCCTGAAGCCCAGGGAAAGAAGGGCGGGCGCCGGGGCCAGGGCAGGGCAGGGCAGGGCAGGGCAGGGCAGGGGAGGGTCCACGCTCAGCTGGGTGGCGAAGGGGACGAGCCTGGGACCAGAGCCTCAGTGAAGACAGGCAGCTCTTTGCCACCTTGGCTTTTGCCTTCAGAACAACTCCAGACTCAGCCGGAGGGTAAGTGGGTGTCCTACAAAAGGACCTGCTTCCCATGGGGATATTTGACACTGCTGTGTGTTTGGGGATGGGCGTCTGTGGTCTGGACAGCATTTCTGGGCTCTCTTACAAAGGGATTGCAAAGGGATTTAGGCTCCCCTGGTGGCTCAGAGATTTCAGTAAATAAAACTAGTGGGTGTGCATGTGAAGACCTGAGATGAGACAGTGGGTGACTCAGTGATGCTCTGTCGGGGTGTTTCAGTGGGACCCAGGACAATGCTCCGCAAAGCCTTGGGTGGGGGATATGACTCACCCGCTCAGCCGCCCTAAGGAATGGCTTCAGTCAGAGAGAACTAACTCCGAAATTGCTGAACAGTCCCTGTTGGAACCGGATCAGCCAGCGGGGGAAGAGGACTCCTTTGGCTCCGTACGGGCAGAAGCAGCTGCCAAGTTCTCCTAGGAGTTGGAGAGGGAATTGGACGGCATGGCCCGACAGTGGAGGACCTCCTCTTGAGCCAGGCGTGTGTACTTGGTGCAAATCCACCTTGTGCCTTATGGAAAGGGTGTGCGGCCAGTGTTCTGTTCGTGCATCACCCCGTGACGGCAGCAGGCGCAGCAAAAAGGCCACACCTGTGCAGCTGCGGAGGGAATGCTGTGTTGCTGGAGAAACACAGGCTGCACAGTGTCCAGGCAGGTTTCCTCCGCCTTCCCTCCCAGCCCTGCTGTGCCACCGCTGGGGACAGTGCCCCACCAACAAGGGGCCAGCCTGCCTCTCCAGGACCTGCTCTGGAGGAAGCCGATTCCCAAGCGTGCCTTGGGTGGTAGAAACTTCTTCTCCCACCTGCTCCTCCAAAGAGCTGCTTCCCAACAGAAGATGGTGCTTGGTGAGGCTGCCACAGCTAAGGGACATTTGCAGACACCTCTGCAGGTGATCTGACCGTGTGGGCACCCGCAGGGGTTAAAGAGAGATCATTTTTGTTCCATCCCCCCCCAACTTGCTCTTAGCACATTTTATTGGCTGTTCAAGCCCATCCTTTTCTGTCTGATCATTTGTGCAAAAGGACCTCTTTTCTGGCTTGTTTGCAGCGGACAAACTGCCTGCCTCCCTCCCTGGATTGCTCCCCTCCCTCTCTCAGCCCCATGGATGCCAGGCCTGAGAATGGCTTTGGAGTCCTCCCAAATGGCCAGGGGAAAGACCAAGAAGCAGCAGAGGAGACGGTGAGTGGTTTCTGAGTACCCTCCCTCCCCAACTCTGGCGGCAAGAGAAAGGACATGTTGCTCACAGCTGAACCTTTTGGAGAAGTCTTCCGTCCCTGAGCGGAGAGGCTGTAAACGGTGGCTTTCAAGATTTAAATTTAAAAACCTTCCGGACACACCAGTGCAGTGTGTGAAGTAATTCACCTCCCCACCTCAATGAAGCTAAACGAGCCATACTTTGCAGGCAGGATAGAAAACCTTTGGCTCTCCAGATATTTCAGACGACAACTCCCACAGTCCACTGGGTGAGGCTGATGGGAATTATAGTCTATAACATTACTGCATGCTTGCACTTTTTCCCCCTACTTGGAGGATTCTTTTTTTTTTTAAAGTCCTCAATTTAAAAACAACAACAAGAAGAAGCAGCATGGATTTTCTGCTGTCTTGGTATGGCAATGGCTCTGTCTTGCCAGCAGATGCCACCATTTTAGCTACATGAAGCATTGTCTGGAAGGTGGGACGCAGAAGAGAGAGTGCTTTCTGATGGTCTCAAGCGGCCACTCGCTGCTCCGCTGCTTGGTAATCTCTCTCCCTTTCCTTTTCATTTTTTAACCGTGGGCCACCCTGGGAGCCTTGTGATAAAGTGAGGGTTGCATATGCAACACAGTAGGCTGTTTTCTATAAAAAGAGGGGCAACTTCATACATAGATTTCTCTTGACAGCATAGAATGAACAGAGCAGGACTTGGAAACATTTCTTTTGCACTACAGTTCCCAAAATCCCCAGTGGCCATGCTGGTTAGGGATTGTGGAGGTTCTAGCCTTGATTCCTAGACTTTGAGTTGAAAAGTTACTGTCTTGAACGGTGACTCTCAGCCCCCTTGCCGCCAGTGTGGCCACTGGTCAGGCAACTTTTAAAACTTTTCCCAACTTCTGTGACTGCAACTCTTTCCTTTCCAGTGACTGAGTTTAAATCTGTTGGGATGAAATTGAAAGGGAAAACCAAATTTGGTCATAGAATCATAGAAACATTGAAGTGGAAGAAACCATAATGGCCACCCAGTCCAACCCCCTTCTGCCATGCAGGAACAAACACTCAAAGCCCTCCTTGGACAGATGGCCGTCCAACCTCTGCTTAAAAACCCCCAAAGAAGGAGGAGACTCCACCCAAATTCCACGGAGGCGGCAGCAGATTCCACTGCCGGACAGCTCTGACTGCCAGGAAGTTCTTCCTGAGGCTCAGGTGGAATCTCCTTTCCTGCAGCTTGAATCCATTGCCCCTTGTCCTAGTCTCTGGAGCAGCGGAAAACAAGCTCGCTCCCTCTTTGACATGGCATCCCTTCAAATATTTAAACATGGCTATCATAATCTAAGAACAAAATAAAAACACAGTTCTGAAAAAAAAACCCAACCCCCCCCCCACGTGGCTCCCATGTCCCCTCTTAACCTTCTCTTCTGCAGATTAAACATCCCCAGCTCCCTCAGCTGCTCCTCAGAGGGCTTCATGGCTTCCAGACCCTTCACCATTTTGGTCACCCTCCTCTGGACATGCTCCAGCTTGTCAAGATCCTTCTTGAATTATGATGTCCAGAACTGAACACAGATGAGGCCTAACCAATGCAGAATAGAGTGGTACCATTACCTCCCTTGATCTAGACACCGTACTCCTGTTGATGCAAACAAAAATCGCGTTAGCTTTCTCGGCTGCCGCATCACACTGCTGACTCATGTTCAACTTGTGATCTACCAAGACTCCGAGATCCTTTTCACATGTAGCGTGTCCCTTGCAGAGCTCACCAGAGGAGGAAGCAGTGAGGCAGCCAGTGGCCCAGTGGACCGTGGCGGACGTGTGCGCGTGGATCAGCAGCCAGTCCCTGGGGCCCCCCGGCAGCGCCCTGATGGAGGTGGTCCACAGCCACGCCATCTCGGGCAAGGCCCTGCTGCGGCTGACGGGGGAGACGCTGGAGCGCATGGGGGTAGCGCCCGGGACCCTGCGCCAGGCGCTGCTGTGTGAAATCCTCCACCTCCGTCTTCAGCAGGAAATGGAAGATTTGCTGGAGGCCACGGACGGTAAGTGGGTGCCGCTGGGGCAGAGCTTCCCTCTCCCTTGCCTGGAATGCTTGGGCAAGTGCTGTGGATGCTGGGCTCGCCAGGTCTCTGGGCAGCAGCTGGAGCTTCTGGGAACTGTGGCTTTAAAGCCTGCTGGGATACAACTCTGGAAGACCGGGGTTAAAATCCCCACTCAGCCACAGAACCCCAAAGGGCCTTGTGGCCTTGTGCCAGTCACACTCTCTCAGCTTCAGAGGAAAGGAATGGTGGCAAACCCCCTGCGAACAGATCTTGCCAAGGAAACATCATGGCCATTTCTGCACTGCAGTGTTATAGTGCTATTATTCCACTTTTGACATCCTATGGAATCCTGGGGTTTGCAGTTTTGGGAGGGGCCAGCCGGCCCCTCCCAAAACTGCAAACCCCAGGGTTCCATAGGATGTGAAAGTGGAATAATAGCACTATAACACTCTAGTGCGGAAATGGGCCACGATAGGTTCACCTTAGAGTTGCCACGGGTTAGGAAAAAAGGACTTCTCTAGTAATACAGGGAAACAGCGGAAACACCCATTAAATTCGGCAGGCCCTAAAAACTCGCACTTTACTTTCAGATGCCAAGAACTTTGGTAAAGAGGAGAACAAAGGCAACACCAAGTCAGGATGTTGGCAGGTGGGAAGCCATCCTGGGAAAAGGAGTTGTTTTAATTAGCTGGCAAACGAGGGCCTCACGCAAACGAATTCGTACTGTTCTTCCTCGTTAAGACGCCGCCATTCCAACAGGGCTTTTTAGTCTTGGCAACGGCCAAAATGGGCAGCTGTTACTCCACTGTTCCTTGAATAGAGCTTTGTAAACGTCTAAGCCTATTTGAGGGCGGGGGGTTATCCCGTAGGTGACACTTTCCCTCGCTTAGCCTCTTGGCTGGGGTTGGCTCTCTTTGCCGCTCGGGGTCTCTTAGGATCCTTTCCGTCTTCTCCCCTCGACAGAGCGAGAGAGGAAAGGCTGCTGTTGAACCGGCGGCTCTGCCTGGAAAGCGAGAGAGCAGAACCGGACCGCGGGAACCGGACTCCACCTGGCCTTCCCAGCAGGGTTGTAGGTCCAAGGACTGGCAGAGGGCAGAACGGTGGGCCAGCTCCGTCGTAGCCGTGGCCAGCTAAGCACCTTAAAGCTGACCTGTGTACAATCATAACAAAGAATTTGACGAAGGGGAGGAGAAATGCTGATCCAAGCTACAGGATTTAAAGTAGAGAAAAAGGTAAAATACCTTGGAACATGGATAGCAAAGAGAAATAATGAACTTTACGAGAACAACTACAAAGTGACGTGGAAGGAAATCAAAAAACCACTAGAGGATCGGAGCTCCCTAAACTTATCTCTGCTGGGGAGAATTTCGGCTATAAAGATGAATGTGTTGCCTAGATTAAATTTTTTGTTTCAGAATTTGCCTATCATTATTAACGAAAAACCCTTTAAAGAATGGCAAGAGGGACTTATCAAAATTCATCTGGGGGGAAAAAAGACCGAGAATCAAGTGGAAGTTGCTAATGGAAAAAAGGGAAAGAGGAGGTTTTGATTTACCGGACCTGAAAATATATTACAATGCCAGTGGTCTCTCTTGGATCAAAGAATGGTTTACGCTGCAAGACGAAAAATTATTAAATTTGGAAGGAATGGGAAAGCGGATGGGATGGCACACTTACATGTGGTATGAAAAATATAAAATAGACAAGGATTTTCAAAAGCACTATGTAAGGAGAGCACTGTTAAAGATCTGGTTAGAATTCAAGAAAAAATATTACATAAGAAAACCTCAATGGCTATCCCCACATGAAGCATTGTACGGAAAGTGGAAAGATCCACATGATAAATGGATACGATATAATAATATAATAATAGAAAAATCAGATGGGGACGTGTTAAAATCGAGGGAAGAAATTGAAGCAGAGGGATTTAAGTGCCATTGGTTTTTATGTAGGCAATTGAGAAAACGATTTAATAATGGACAAAAATGCAGAAGGGATTGGATCAGCAAGGCAAGAGGACCTATTTATGAAAATAATTTTTGAATCAAAGAAGCAAATGATATCTAAGATATATAAGTTACTGTTAGAAAGGGAGTTGGAAACCGAAAAAATTAAAGAGACAATGATAACATGGTGTAAGCATATTGGTCACGAAATAGATCTTGAACGATGGGAGAGTCGTTGGAGAGACACAAATAAATTCACGGCAGCACAGAACTTGAAAGAAAACTACATGAAAATGCTGTATAGGTGGCATTTAGACCCCGCAAAACTGAGTAAGATATATAAATCTACAGAGAACAAATGTTGGAAATGTGATAAAGATAATGGCACATTCTTCCATTTGTGGTGGACATGTGAGGAAGCAAAAACCTTTTGGAAAAGAATTCAGGAGAGGATGACAGCTATGTTACAAATTAAATTGCCATTAATACCAGAACTATTTTTATTAACTATGAGTCAGAAGATAGAGAAAGAAGTTAAAAGAAA
Source organism: Iguana delicatissima (assembly GCA_948472985.1). NCBI lineage: Eukaryota > Metazoa > Chordata > Lepidosauria > Squamata > Iguanidae > Iguana > Iguana delicatissima. The sequence continues at coordinate 105,841 of CAOKZL010001537.1, read as the reverse complement.
ACACTGGAGAGTGATTATTTATTTAATTACAGCGGCAAGATTAGTTTACGCACAGAAATGGAAAAATAAACTTATACCCCAAATGGAAGAATGGATGGCGAAAGTTGACCGGAATGAAAGAAATGGATAGATTAACAGGGATGATTCAAGGGAGAATGCAAGAATATCACGATGAGAGCTGGAGGACGGCAGAAGAATATATAGAGAATATATAGAGACTGAGGATTAAAAAGACTTATGAAATCAAAAAAGGGATTCTCAAAACTATAAGATTTGGATGGAGAAGGAATAAGAGTTGATTCCCAGGTAGACTGGGGAAAGAGACAACGGCAGGACAAAAGGGTTGGGTAGGAATTAAACGTAAGAAAGTAAGCAAGAGACCGGACACAGAGGGAAACAAGGCATATACCGAAAGGGCAGGGAAAACGAGAAGCGTAAAGAATACGATTAGAACGTAACTGGGTGAATCCAAGGAAGTAAAGCAGGAATAACGTGATAGAAGAAATCTTGGGAGTAACGAAATATAAGGGATGAATGTATAGAGAGTGTGCAGAAGTACGTATTGTATGATGAAGTAGGATAAAGAGATATGTACGTGTTAATACATGATACAGTTGGGAAAGACGTGTAAGGGTCTTAGTGGGGAGAGGGGGGTACAAGGGGATGGATGATTTTAGTTTGATGTGTTGTTATTTTATTGAAAATTTTGAAACTGAATAAAGAATAAAATTAAAAAAAAACAAAACTAACCTGTGTACTCATCGTTGCCATCTTTAAATATCTGAAGGGATGGCACGGAGCCCATTTGTTTTCTGCTGCCCCAGAGACTAAAACACAAATCAATATGTATTGAACTTGCAGGAGAAGAGATCCCACCCAAACATCTTTCAGGAGCATTTTAGTTGTGGATTCCTGCATGGCAGGGGGTTGGACCAGATTGTGGTCCCTCCCAACTCTTTATGACTCTGGATTTAATATTTTTATAAAGCAGAAGCATCATGCTGGAGTTTCTGGAGGAAAAATGTTGTGTTGCAAGCAGGTGTCTTGGCTGGGGGTGGGCGGGCAGCTGGAGAACAGAGGATGAGATCCACGGTTTAGGAAACACAGGCCATTTCCACACTAGGCTGTTACAGAGCTATTATTCCACTTTCACATCCTATGGAATCCGGGGGTTTGCAGTTTCGGGAGGGGCCTTTGAGGGCGAGAAAGCCTTTGAGGCCCCTCCCTAAACTGCAAACCCCCGGATTCCATGGGATGTTGAAAGCGGGATAATAGCACTACAACAGGCTAGTGTGGAAATGGCCACAGTTCAGCTGTTTCTGCTGCTGATTCCTAAATGAGATGCAGCATCTCTCTAAGGCTGATCCGGCTTCAAGCACCAGATGGGGTGGCGGCTCTGCATTGGCGAACGTCCCGCACGATGCTCTTGCCGGCGTCTGCTGCCAAGTCAATTGGTAAAGCAAGCCCCCTCGTCCTGGAGCCCTGGCAGCGGGTGAGCTTCTCACAACCCGGTGGGGTAAATGAGGGATTGCTTGGGTGGGCGTCTCTCGCCCCCCCGGCACCTCAGTCTCTGGGAGCTTCTTCCGCTGCCGGGCCCCCACCCCACCTGGTCTCTGTCTCTGGGGGGCATCTGACATTCCTGACCGTCAGGCCCTGAAAGCCCTGACGGCCCAGAGAGCAGCCTAGGATCCCAGGAGACCCACAACATTTCTCCCTACCTTACACTCGCAGCCAATGCATGTCTTGTATTTGGGGGGTCGGTGCATTTATCTTTTTATCTGTACCCCACACCGAAAACTCACATTGAAATAGGTCGCTGAGGTTGCCCAAATGGCCAGACTAACGTGGGTTTTAAAGGAAAAGCCAACTGAAGATTTTCTCTGAAAGACTGGAAACCTTTTACTGATGTTTTTGAGCAATAAGAAATCTAACAATGCAATAATCTGCAGCTAATCACTAGTAGGATTACCTAGTTGGATCTGTAATAGTAGAATACATTTTTTCCCCCCCCCTTCATTTCAGTTTGGCTTGGGTGGGCAATCAGAGCCCTTTGGTATTTTAATAAGCTGGTGTTTGGTGTTTTAGTGTGTTTGCACTGTGTTTTATTTTCTTTTTTCTGAGTGTATATTTCTTTGATTGTGAATTAGATTATTTATGGAGAAACTAATAAATAAATGAGAGGAGGCGGAAGAGTCCTAGCACTGGAGCGCAGAACAGAATTCCTCAGTGAATTTGCAAAAGGAGAAGGGCATTTTAGAAACAAGAAATCTTTCAGGAGCATCGTTGTGTGGGTGCCCTCTCCCCGAAGGGATTCCTCCGTGTGGCTGAAGGGGAAGGGGACAGAAACCCATCAGAGCTCAGGCGAAAAGAGACCGGTCTCCGTTCCTTCGTGACCTTGCCTTTCCCCCATTTTATGCCACAGGGACCGGGACTCCTGTGAGCCTCCAGTGTCCGGCCCCGGGGCTAAGGGTCCAGGCCGGGGACCCTTGTTCTGATCGTGCGGCTGCTCTCACTGGGCTGCCAGCCACTGACTTTGCTTTGGCAAGGGCTGCCCACTACTTCTTTCTCAGGGCTTCGTCTTTCTGCGAACTGAACACATGCCAACAATGATGAGAGAGAGATGTTTAAAAAAGCTTGGAAAATTTTTTTTATTGAAGTTTTATTTTATAATAGGATTTTCAGGGTCTTTTGCCACCCTCTTAAATACAATAAATATTTACCAGTAATAATAGCATTTCATGGATCAGAGTTCAAATCCGCTGCCCAAGGCAGCCAATTTCCAACGATGCATTAAGACAGATACGAATCCAGATGAAGCGTGACAGGTGGCGGAGGGACCCACAGCGACCACGCACTGTTTCCTATTACAATTTCCTTTTGCCAGTAATAATTGTAATAATAATAATAACAATATTCTCCACAGTCAGTTTGCTTTGACCCTGGCCAAATGTCTGGGGGACGGATCAGAAACCCCTTTGCCCAAGAAAGGAGGAACTTCAGAACTTCCTTCTTTCCTTCCAGGCAAAGAGCAACAATGAGGGGGGCAGGCAGACCCCGGAAGACCTTGCCTGGCTGGGGCAGGGGGAGAGAATGATGACAACAAAGCAGAGCAGCGGAGGCAAGCAATGTTACCTGCCCAAATCTGGACCCCCCAGTACAGTTACAGAGAACAAACAACCCCATCCCCACCCTTCTTCCCCCCTTGTGCGACAGCCCAGAAAAACAGCTTTTCAAAAATGCTGAGCTCAGAGTGGGCCACCAAAGCCAGGAAGAGCAGAACAGAAGCACGGCTCCCATTCCTGCTTCCAAATCAGAAATGCCTTTGAGGAGGGCCGTCCTCATCTCCCTGGCATCCCAGAGTTGGGGTTTTGCACAAAAAAAATCCTTAGTCCTCCTCCCCGGCCTCCGGACGCACCTAAATGTGGCCGTTGTCAGAAGACGTCCAAGGAATGCACTTAACTGGGAGGTCTGACACTCGAGTTCTGTGGCCCCTGCCAAGGGAGAGGGGCACAGAGCACCCCCTTCCCGACCCGTGGGTGCTTAGCGTAATCCTTCGCTGTTGCCAAGGATTGGGTTCATGGGGAGAACCTGCGTTTCCAGATGGGCCGGGAGCAAAGAGATGGATCAGGCCCAGCCCGCAGCCCTCGATCAGTGGTGACAGGCGGGTGTGAACTTGGACCCCGCCAGTCTCCCCAGGCATTAGCAAAGAACTTTGCACCCCTTGGACGGAGTCTTCTCACCCAACACACCTGGCTCTGAAATTGGGCCGAGGGAGAGTCCACAGTCCTCGGGAGCTTCACTCAGCCCTAACGATTCGGGATCCACTCCAAAGCGAGTGCAGCCGATCCTGATATTCAGTTGGCTGAGACCAGACAGGAAGCCACCTGGGTTCTGGACCAGCCAAGTTTTTTCTTTCCCCCTCCTGCCCTGTTCAGATCCAGGTCCCTCCAGCCAGCCAGCAAAAGCAAAGCAACCACTACCTGCACGGGGGTTTCCCGAAGCAGCCTGGTCACAGCCACAGCCCGCTTTCCAGTCCAAACGCTGACCCCAGACGGATGTGACTCTTGCAAAGGAGCAGCTACGGCCCCCAACCCTCAAGCTTCTCACCAACTGCCCCTGTCTGAAGAACTGTTTGGAGCGGTGCCTCCAGAGGCACGTGGCTTCTTGGCTGGGACGGAGTTAGCAGCAAGTCAAGGGAAGGAAAAACGGAGTTTGGGCCCTGAAAACTTAAAGCGAAGCACTCACTGCAAATGCCCACAGAAGATGCAGGCCAAACAGACTGAGAATTTCATTTCCTACCAAAGGAAGCCCCTTTCACCCACTGAGGTAACAATGTAGGAAGCAAGAGGTGGAGGGATACAGCCAGAATCTCCAGTGATCTTTTACGAACTCTCCCTGAATGCTGAGAGCAAGTGGGCAAACACCTCCATCCGCCTCTTCAATGCAGAATAACCTTTAATTTTGGGAATACTCAAGATGAACATAAAGGAGGTGCACCAAACACCACAGGACAAAAGAAAAAAGAGAGAACCCCCCCACAACGTGGCACCCTGTTTGCATTTGATTCTCACTGAATCTGCAGTACATTTTAAATAGTAATAAAGTCAAGAACAATAACACATTATAGCCATTTCCCCTGTCTTCACTTCTGAAGAAAAATGCCACCTATCTACCACCTCTTTTAGCCAGGGCAAAACTTAAAAAAAAAAAAATAACATTAGTGACATTTTGCCCCAAGCTGAGGAGTTGTTTAAGGCACCAAGTTCCTTCACTGAGAAACTCTGATGGGGGGAAAGCAAAACCACGTTTCCCCTTCCAGACACGCCGAGGAGCCTGTTCTGCCTTGGAGTGTGTCCATCAGGACAGGGGGAGAGGCAAGCAGAAGCCGCCCTGGGACTGTCTGGCGGGGGGCGGTGGAGGGAAGGGGCAGAGGGAAGGGCGGACGGACAGACAGGCATCCTTCTCCCTTTCTGAGCTCCCAGGCAGCTCCTACAAGCAGCATCGTGTGGTCCCCAGGCCGCAACCGGCCTCCTCCTCCTCCGGCCCTCACGCCCGTGGATCAACCTTCTCTATTTGTTGTGGTCACAAAGGTTGGGGAGGAAGGCCACTAACTATTTTGGTGACCTGTTTAATTTCTACCTAACCCTTCCTTCCCTCAGGGTACTAAACAGTGCTGCTTGTGCCTTCTCTTCCTCTTGCTGAGAAGGAAAGCCATGAGATAGAGGCCCTGGGCTCTTCAGCACCAGAAGATGGTCCTCCCCACTCCCAGCACAGCGTGGCCAGCATCCAAAGGCCAGCAGATGAGATGGAGAGAGGGAAGAGGGGTAGCCGGGGGTTTCTTCTTGTCCCCTCCCCATTCCACATCCTCAGGGACCCAACCCTGGCCTTAGGGAATGCTCTTCTACCAGATCACATCATTAGATTTGTAGGACAGGCATGTGCGGAGAAGGGACTCTGCTTACCAAAGCTGGGAGGATTCTGTGAGGGTTCTGACCAAAGGACCCCCCTCCTTCCTAACAGCAGCCTGGGCAAGACCACCACCACCATCACTCCCATCCTCAGCACCACAACCGTCAATCTGAAGGCCCCTGTTTCCAAAGTAGAAACAGCAACGACAAGCTATTCCCACCCCCCCAAAGAGACAGAGAGCCACATGTTTGGACAATGATTCCTTACTCAAAACACACACACAGAAACACCAGACCCCCTCACTCTCTGAAGTGGACACCTCCACCACCCCAAAAGGGCTTCAGGAGGGTCAAACATAGTTTCTCATTTTTTAGTATCTCTTGTGTGATTTGCAAATGATTACTGAATTACATTCCAAAACCTTATATTCCTTCAGGTATTCAAGCATGCCTCAATTCTTCTGTTCACCCACATTTTTTTCTGTGCAAAGTTATTCAATTAAAAAAAAAGAAGGCAAATCTCCTCACCCTCATCTACTTCACAGCCATGAAACACTGGACAAATAAGCAAAAATCAGAATGGTTTCTTTATCTATGCCCCCAAAATCTGTCCAACTCCCTGCTGCTTTTAGAAATACTCATCTCTAACAAGTGGAACCAGCTCTTCTCTTGCTTCCTAATACACCAGAAATGGCATCTGTGATCAAACTTGAGATTTCTTTTTTCCAAAGAAAGACCTATTTACAAAGGGAGGAAAGGAGAAAAACCGAGCTAAGGGCCAGTTCCAGGACATTACATTGCTTGCATCTTGCTTGTTGACATAATGATTCAAGTTTACAAAGGAAAAGTTAAATATCCATTCACAATTAGTATTTCCACCCCCCTAATGGAATGTGTTCCCCGCAAGGAGGAGACTTCCTCACGTCTCAAACCACCAAAAAAGAAATCCCAGCACCACCCTGCCGTCAATTCCATAGGAATACTCTTTGCTGCGCTCAGTTTCTTCTGGGTGCGACCGTTCCAAGGATTTTGGGTTTAGGTTGCACTCTTCATACAAGCACACAAATATGCACAAAGGAAAGAAGAAGAAAAAATATTCTTCATTAAATAAGGCTGCCAACAGAAGACAAAAACTGGCCCTCGTCTTCACCACGACGCCAACAAAACAGGGTGAAAGGTTGCTGGGGAGGGAAGAATGCCCATGTCTCCCATTGGAGAGGAATCAGGAAGAAGCAGAGGCACTGGGCGTGGAAATCAAGTCCACCTCAGTTTGGTTTTTGCAACAGAAAACTAAATTAGCCCTCCGGCCCCATGAAGGAGGGCAGCTCTGAAAGGATGAGAACACAAACACACGCACGGCCTGACAAACGAGCTGCAGAAGCGTCCTTCTTCTCTCTGCCCCCATGCCCACCCTGGCGTGGTGTGGCGTGGGACGGGGGTGCTGCATGAACAGGTGACCTCACCAGCCATGACGTCATCCAATTGTTCTCCTCCGTTCCCAAAGGGCCGGGGGCTTCCTCTCAGAGTCAACGTTAGGGCGTGGGGTCCCCTCTGAGTCCCAACTGTCAAGGAGCAAGAGGTAAGGAGTGACGCCAACGGTGTGTCAGAAGGTTCTTGGTGGAGAACACAGCCTGCCCACCAGTTGTGGTTATCCATGAGCCAACCAGCACCACTTTCAGACAACCGATTCCTTCTCTTCCTCCCAGAAGCCTCTCCCAGCATGACTGGATCTGTGCTTGCAGACATGGAGTGCTCCACCCTTCGCATCTCAAGTCCTTCTGCAGGCCTGTGGACGTTCCATGGCAACCCCATGCCTCCAGAGCCACTATCAGTGCCTTTGTGGGTGGGTGAATGTCGCTACCCAAGGCGTAGAACATGGGCGCATGGCTGGTCTGGCACACGCTCAGGGATGTGGAGCTGCCATGAGTGGTCTTAGTCCAGTCGGGTAGTGTGGCTGGCAGTCACGGTGGCGGCAAGAAGGAAGGAGGGGAAGAATGGCCCCCATGCCACCGCTCCAGCTGCTGGACCTCGCACATTCCCTGCCCTGTAACTGTCCAAAGTGGGTCCAAATTTAGTTCCGTGGTGATGGCTGAAGAATATTTACACAGGCGACGGGATTTACAGCGCCTCGACAGAGCGCAGGCCAGTGTTCTCCTCGGCTGCCCTCTCCACGCCTAGTCAATCGGAGCTGGGCTTCCGGAGAGAGAAGGTCCGGATGTTGAAATGCTTGCTCAGCTGACTCACCTGGGGGGGGCAGAGGGGCAGGGCAAAGGGGAGGGACAACAGGTGAGGCTCACAAGAATTTTGCCACCCAAACGCTCCCCGCTCTTCCTGTGGGCAGCCCCCTGTGGTGGTGTGGCACAGAGTTGGTTCCATGGCTGCAGAGTGTGGGGAAGCAGAGTCTAGGCCCCCAAGTCCATTTCTGTGCCCCACGCCCTCATCCCACCCCACAAAATTGGATGACCAATTGTTTCCTCCCCTGCAAGCCCTGGAAATTTTTGTGTTTGGGGGTGGAGTGCTTCCTATATTGACCCGTCTCTTCCCGTTCTGAAAAAAAAGCCCAGATAGGCCTTAGAAAACACCCGGGTCTGCGACAAAGTGGCCAGTCACACATGCACACACATTCTGGGGCTAGGGAGGGCAGTGTTGGCCACTAGTGGGAGGACAAGAATGTCTCTTCTCCAGTCAAACTGACGCCTGCAGATGGTCTGAAGAGGAGGAGAGTGGCACCAGAACAGAGCAGCCAATGCCACTGCTAGAGGGATGCCTGCCAGAGCGCCACGGCAGCTGCTCTAGCAAAGCATGAGGGGACGGAGCTCCTGAGAAAAGGAGGAAGGAAAAGAAGCAGCAGAGAGATCTCCCGCTAAGTTTGCCAGGGAAGGGGAGAAGGAGGAGGAGCCCCGATGAAGGTTGATCCCCCCACATCTGATTGTGGGGGGGACACTTACCACGCTGACACCGTAATGGATGTGCGCCAAGGTGATGAAGCTGGTGAGCACGTAGAGGAGAAAGACCTCATGGTGGGGCAGGAGGCCTGAGATGACCACCAAGATGACCAGGGTGAGGGGCATCAGCAGCACATTGAGCGGCTGGCACCGGGTGCTGCTCATCTGGCAGACGATCAAGCGGCACTGGAGGGACAGGAGGGGGGAGGAGGGATGGGGAAAGAGGCACTCTGTGAGGAGGAGAAGGGCAAAGCTCCAAGGGAGGAGGTGGTGCCAGCCCCCATGCAGCTGGCCCCCAACCTGCCCAGCCCCTCGGACGGTTTCTTGGAGGCCCGCTGGAAGACTCCCAGCTGGACACCCTCGAGCAGGGCTGGGAGGGCTGGGCACAGAGGGTCCAGCAGCACTTCGACCAACCCCCTGACCCAACTCAGGATAGAAGGGCACTTGCGGTTCCATGGGAAGGGTTTTTAATTCCCAGTCAAGGATCACATCCCCCCGCTTCTGGAGGAGCCAGTCTGCATTTTCCATGTTCTTTGGCAAAGACAACACCTTTCTTTGACAAAGTGCTTTGAGGGGCATACAAGAAGCCCCACAGGGCTCAGGCACCCACACAATCTTGACACCTTTCCATACTGCTTACTTAAAGACAGCAAACACAGTCCCATGCCAGCAGAAGGGAACTGCCTCTGCCAAGGGACCCTGAGCTCAGCCAGCCGTCCCCAAAGGGACACCCAGCAGCCCCACTGGACTACCACCCCTAGAATCACTTCTGTCAACCTGGTGGAGCCCATCTGGATTGGTGGTTCATGGCTAACTGGGACTAAGAAGCACTGTCTTCCAAGAGGTTTTGGGGACAGAGGAGAGTACTCTGAAGTATAGTTGGCCCTCCATATCCACGGGTTCTGCATCAGTGGATTCGGCTGAAGAGCCTGTTCACATGGCGATTCTATTCATCCAGTTCCCTTGCCTCTTGGCTTCTCAGGGCCTTTCTGCCCTACACTGCTATGGTACTATTATTCCACTTTCAACATAGTAGTAGTTTCCTGAGGCCCAAGAGCTCTCTGGCTGAGAATTCTCAATGGGCCTCCCTAAACTGCAAGCCCCAGGATTCCATAGGAGGTTGAAAGTGGAATAATAGCACTATAACAGTGTAGTGTGGAAAGGCCCTCAGAGTTCACCCAACCTCATGGATCTGGGCATCCCAGCCATTGCTCTAAAGTCGCAAAGGGAGACAGAATCCACTTCTTCCTCTGTGGACAAAAGCTGGTGGATGGCTTGTGTCCAGCTGCCCTCCAGATGTGCTCACCATGACACACATCGCCCACTACCAGCACATCTGGAGGGTCTAGGGATGGAGGGAATGCTGTGTGATACTGGTCAGACCTCCACCCTGCCCCCAGAGCATCCCGTGCCCCACGACAGGGACCTTGCGTGGTTCTGAGGCCCAGGGGGAACTCACTGAGATGTTGGCGAAGGCTGTCCCGACCATGAAGTAGAAGAGGCGGGGGTGGGCCTCCAGGATATTGGTGGGGGACAGGAAGATCCAGCTGGTGCACAAGAAGAAGAGCAGGACAGGCGAGAGGAAGGGCAGCATTGCCTCATAGAAGGAGTGGTGCTTCAGCGTTTTGCTCTTGTAGGCTCTGAAAGGTACAGGAGGGAGAGCGAAGGCGGGGATGAGGCAAGGCCAGCAAGAGGCAGCCCCCTTTATTCCCTCCAGCCCATCTATAGGGCCGCAAGGGAGGTGGAAAATGGAAGATGTGGCTTGAAACTGAGCAGCCTGGCACAGCCAAAATGTCATTACTGCCTTTGCTTTTCCAGAGGTAAGATGGGGGATCGCCTGAATCTCTGCTTCTCCGACCCCAGGTCTTACCTCCGGAAAAGCAAAGGCAGCGACAATATCTGGACAAGCAAAGGCAGCAATGAAATTTTCGTTCAGAAAGCACTTACTTGTAGTAATTCAACAAGCTCATGGGAATGGTCACTGTTAGTGCACACCCTACACGAGAAGAGGAAAAAGAAGACAGAGAGATTAGTCCTCCAGCCCACTCCAAGTCCCATTTTTCTGCAACAAAGGCAGCACTGTGCAGCCAATGCCTGACTTCCTCAGCCCTTGTTGGGCAGTGGAAAGTTTCTCCCTGCTTCTTAGGGCAAGGGATGGAAGGGTGATGGCCATTCTACAGATGTTAATGGACTGCAGCTCCCAGCATCCTCACCAGTGGCTGAGACTGGGGCGAGTCCACTGGAGAAGGGCTTCCCTTTGTTTGTTCTAGAGACAGGAGTCTTCCTGCAGATGAAACTTTTGTTAAAAAATGTATGTGAATTTGTGAGAGCCTGAATTTGTCCCCAGGAGACAAAGATCTTTCCTGTGACAATAGGTCTTGGCATTACAATTTATTATATGGAAACGCACTGGTGCTCTAGCTGAGGATCTGTCAGGTACAGGATAACTCCAGTCCCAGGAAATAGGCTTAGAAGTTTGAAAAGCTCTGTTCAAGAAATAAAATTCTACTGGAATCACAGTGTTGGGTACAAATTTGCACATGCAAAGCCCTTATTTGCCAGCCAATTAAAATAACTCTTTTTCCCAGGCTGGCATCGTGTCTGCCAGCATCCTGCCCTTGTGCTCGCCCTTGTTCTCCTCCTTATCAAGGTCCATTGTATCAACATACCCTCGTTCCCAAATCACTGGGTTTTTCTCATTTAATTTTCAACATCCCCTTCCAGCCCCCTCTGCATGGTATCAAGCAGTACAGTTCTACATGTACTACACAGAATCAAACAGCAAAGCACTACAAGTGTTACCTGGCAGCAGAGAGCAAACAACCTGGTATGATAGTGCATGGAAGTTACAGGGTGTTATGTGAAAGCAAACATCATTATCTGGCATTAGGATGGCATTAGGACGTGATGGCAGAGAATGCAATACGACCTGATAGGATTCCTGCATGGCAGGGGGCTGGACAAGACGACCTTTGAGGTCCCCTCCAGTACTACAATTCCTAACTAAGGTGTGATGCGCTAGCACAGCTACTGTAGGAATGAGAGCTTTGCCCATTCACCCCATTTGGCATTCTCCCCATTTCCCTGCATACAGAACCTCTTGATTCATGGAAGGGGAAGTGGAGTGTTGAGAAGGGAGAAAATGTCTAGCCCCAGAAACACACATTTTAAAAACTTCTCAACAGCCAGCTCTAGAACTGGGCTCCCTTTTCTGCATGATATTGGCATTTCGCTGTGATGGAATTTTAACACTGATGTTGTAGAATGCAACCCCAACTGGTGGAAGCCACCTGGTCCTGATCCACAAGCCACTTGGCTCCAGTGTGGGCCTCACTCAGCTTTAAAAGGGTGAAGGGTCCCTCCCACCCACCCACTGAGACCCAATAAATTCTGTACTGTTAAGACAACTGGGGATCTAAGTATCCTAAAGGGACCATCAGATCCCATCTGATCTTGGAAGCTAAGCAAGGTCAGCTCTGGTTAGTACTTGGACGGGAGACTATCAATGAATACCAGGTGCTGTAGGCTATATTTTGGCAGGCGGAACTGGCAAAACCACTTCTGGGGACTCCTTGCCTAAGAAAACCCTGTGAAATTCACGGGGTCTCCATAAATCAGCATGTATACACGCTGACACACTTAAAAGTGCTACAAGATGTTCACGTGCCTGCGGAAAACTAGTAACTGAGAAGGCACCAGATGCCCTCTGATCTTGATCCTAAGCAGGGTCAGCCCTGATAATACGTGGGTGGGAGACCACCAGGGTGCTGTAGGCTCTGTTTCAGAGGAAGGAACTGGGAAAAAACCCGCCTCTGAGGACTCCTTGCCTAAGAAACCCTGTGAAATTCAGGGGGTCATCGTAAGTTGACAGGCAACTTGAAGGTGCGCGCGCATGCATGCGTGTGTGCACACACACACACACACACAAACACAACTAGAAACAGATATATAAGAGGTCCCAACAGCCAGATGAAGGAGGAAGGGCCTTACCAATAATCATAGCAACGAAGAGGTCCCGGTATAAGAAGTTAAACAGGAATGGGCTGTACCAGGCCTCAACGCCCACGATGGAGGTCACGATGTACACTATTGAAATAGTCTGGAAAAGGAAGTCAAGAGAAATTTGGCCCGTCAGTGCCTGAGAAGACTCACCCTTTGAGAGCATTCAAAGGAACCTGTGCCGGCACAGGGGGAGCACCCCTTATCCGGAAACACGAAAACCTCCAAAACCCAAACGTTCTTAGAACAGAACAGACCGGAATCAGATCTGAGGAGCTGCTGCCTCAAAGATGGAAGCTGGCATCTGGCGGCAGAAAGAGAGAGGCTGAGGATCTGTGAAATGGCATCAATTCACACTCAGCACTACGCCTGGTTTCCTGCCATTTCACAGATCCCCCGTCTCCCTCCAGCCTCACGCCTCACTGGTGGAGAATGAACAAGACACAAGGCTATTCCAAAAAGTATTGTATTCCAAAACCTGACGTATGGAACACTTCTAGATAAGGCGATTCCACCTGTATGGGTGTGGTGGGGAGGTGAGTTTGAAAGAGTCCTCTCTTCCTGCTCACTCTGCCCCCACAACAGAATCCTCAAGGGCAGAAGGTACACGCTGCAGACAGATAAGCCCATCCAACTGTCACCATTGTTAAAAATGCCCCTGGAAGAAGTCACTGCAGGTCCTGCCCCCATCTGCTGAGGTCTCCTTCATACTATACAGCTGGAGCACTTTGACAACTCCCAAGCTGCACCTGAAAGAGACCTGAGGCTTGAGGTGTGGTGCCGGTGAGGCCCCAGAGCAATCGGGCAGAGAATTCCAGAGGCCTCACGAAACTACAAATCCCAGGATTCTGTCGGATGGAGCCACAACAGTTCAAAGTGCTCCATTTGTGTAGCATGGACACACTGCCCACGGTAGTGGCAGGGGTGTGTGTGTAGGCACTGGTCAGCTGTTTCTTCTGTCCTCACCAAGAACCTTGCGGCCCCTCCAGCAAAGGCACTGGCCCAAACAAATCCTCTGGCTGACCCTCTCACCCACCCCTCAATACAACAGCCCTGGGCTGTTCAGAGGGACCTAAGGAGTTTGCTGCTCCTCTGGGATGCAAAAAAAAGGTCAGGATTGACTTAATATTCATTAGTTTTAACACAAGATACAAACAAACCAATAAATAACCATAGAAAGAGAAAGAGAAAAAAACTGAGAAAAGTAACAGACACTACACAAACGAACATCACACATGCGTAATTAGAACTAAAAGCACACTAAATTAATTCAGACTAAACTAAAACTAAAACATAACGACAGCCTGTGACTAAAAGATTATTGCTGAGAGTGAATACATTCTAACTACACTACACTAGCGTACAAAAGAACTGTGACCCCTCCATACCAACTGCAATGAAAAACAAAAATCAATTAATTACTTATCATCATAACCACACATTATTACATCATTCAATTCTTACTGCTCAAAAAAACCCATCAATTGTTTCCAGCCTTGAAAGTCAAAGTCCGACTTGCACTCGGCAGATGATGAGCGTTTGTGTCCCAGTCAATAAAAGCTTCTGGCCTGGGTGAGGCTGCAGAAGAAGGGGGCAAAGGGCTCTTCCAGAACCCCCAGCCCAGCCCATTATGGGATGGAAAAGCCTGGGGGGCGAGGGAAGCCCCTCATGCTTCAAGGGGAGTGGAATGGCTAGCAGAATAAGAATAACACATTTTATTTACAGCCCCCCACCTGTTCCCCAAAGCTGGGACTTAAAGCGGCTGGAAAATTAAAATTACTACCAATATGATTATAAAACATACGCACAATTAGCAGTATTAGTTAAAACAATTTAAAATATAAAAGGAATAAAAAACAGCTGGAACAGTCCAAGCGCTCTCTGCGCTCTCTTACAGACTTTCTCTTTAAAGCCTCCAGTTCTGAGTTATTTCTCCCTGGGAAGGACTGCAAGGAAGGGGCCATTCTAGTCCCTTGGGGCAGGGAAGTTCCAGGGTCTGAGGGGGCACCCCCCACCGCTCACCATACCCAGGCGGGGGGCTTCAGAGAAGGGCCCCTCTGGAGGAGCTCAGGATATGGATGGGTTCACAGGAAGAGATAAGGTCTGTCACATAGCCCGGACCTGATCCACTGGGGGCTCCATAAGGTCAAAACCAGCACTCTGAATTGCGCCCAGAAACAGACTGGCAGCCAATGGAGCTGTTGGAACAGAGTTTCAGGTGGTCCCCACTTGCAGGTTTGGGCCCTGCAAGTGGGGACCACAATCCCAGAAAGATACTGACAAGCTAGAGGGTGTCCAAAGGAGGGAGACCAAAAGGGGAGAAGGCCTAGAAACCAAGAAGCCCTGTAGGGCATGTCTTAGGGAGCTGGGGATGTTTAGCCTGGGGAAGAGAAGGTTAAGAGGCAATATGATGGCCATGTTTAAATAGCAAAGGGATGTCATTTGGAGGATGGGGCAAGCTTGTTTTCCACTGCTCCAGAGACTAGGACATAGAGCAATGGCACCTGTCAGTCAAGCCAAACCTAGCAAAGAGGACACCCCAATACTGCCCAAGACACTGCCTATTCACCTGAATGCTTTCAAAGCACCTTTTAAAGACAATGCCCTACATCTGTTGCTTGCTATATTGTTTAAAAATTAACCCAAAAATGCCCTTAAAAAATCCAGTGAATGGTTGCAGGCGCAGTTGATCTCTGCAGTTGGTTCCTCAGGAGCGACCCATGCCTGAAGCAACGCGGGCATTCCCTGCAACAGGCCTTCCAGGGCTCAAGGAGGACCGATTGTAACTTTTATCCACAGCTTTTGTAGCACATCTTCTGGGTTCAGTCCAAGCACCTGACCACTCTCAGTCCAGCAAAGCTGAGCCCAGGTGATCTGCCCAAGGCTACCGTAAGGGGGATCGTTGTAGCTGAACAGGGAACAGATCCTGGCTACTGCAAACCACTCTTTCACGCCCCGCCTTCTCCTGCACATCCCAAAAGATAAACATTGCAATTTGCAGCAGATTGAAAAAAGGTAAATGGCGGAACACCTGGGCCAGCCAGGCAGCTCCATGCACAGAAACACAGTGGAAACGGAGAGCTGCAAAAAAATTTTTTTTGTGGGATTGTTTTTTTCTGGGATTGGTGGACGACCAAATGGAGAAATGTATGGAGAAATGCTACAGCATCTGATAACAAGACCACTATATGCACAGAAATGGAAGAATAAGCAAGTCCAACGAGGCAGGACAGAGTTAGCCAAAATGGACAAATCAACAACACGGGTTAGAGAAAAACTACTGGTGACTTTTTTATTTTTTGAAAGACTGGCAACCTTTAACTGGCTGTTTGCAAGAAAAGCAGAATAATACGTTAACGGTGGTTTTGAAAATTACTGTACTTGCAAAAAATAAGCAGAGAAGTTACTTTTTATAGTCATGTACAATCATCCTTGTGAGAGCCAGGATGGTGTAGGGGTCTGATCATTGGACTATGACCTTGGAACCAGGGTTCAGTTCCTGCGGGGTGACCTTAAGCACATCACACACTCTCAGCCCCAGAAAACCCCATGACAGGTTCACCTTAGCTGTCGCCATAAACTGGAAATGACTTGAAGGGACACAACAAGAACCGCCTTTAGGAAAGTTGGAAGTCAAAAGCAAAAAGGAACTATTACTCTGTATTAATTTTGTATCTTTTTTTTCTTCTCTTTGTATAATTTTTGATTTTTTTTATTGTTTGGAAAATGCTCCATAGAATATTTATAAAAAAACAACCCCACTTTTTTTGGGTGGAGTACAACTCTGTCAATCCTCGCGTCCCATCCCACCCTTCAGACCCCCAAGACAGTGTCTGACACAGTTTGCAATGTTAAGAAAGGAGCCCAAGTAAAACCAGGCAGCAAAACAGCTCCCAACACGAGGAAAAGTGAAGGCTGGTCGGAAACATTTGGCAGAAGGGGGGGTTCTGAAGGGGCCGCCCGTGGGCGCGGCTTGGCACCTGGAAGGGCGAGGCGGGGCAGACTTACCACCTGGCTGATGTCGTACCCCCAGGGCAGGAAGAGGATCCCCGTGTTGTACTTCTCCCAGTGGGAGAGGATGAAGGAGAACAAGACAACCCAGAGGAGGAGGTAGAGGATGAAGACGCTGACACCGTTTGAGCCTCGCCCGAAGGTGGAGTACACCGTCACCACGAAGAACATGCATGCCCAGCTGTCCAGGCCGTGGTCAAAGAGCTCCCCCAGCGGGGTGGAGGACTGGGTGCGGCGGGCCTGCTTCCCGTCCACGCCATCTGGAGGGGAGGCACAAAGGGGGGTGGGTGGGAGAGAGAGTGATCAGTTCGGGGCAGCCTGTTTGGGTTGCACTGGCAGTGCATGGTAAGGTCTGGCAGTGAGGAAAAAGAAAAAAATCTACGAGTAGCCCTTATCCAAAATGCTTGGGACCAGAAGTGTTTTGGATTTGTGCTTTTTCCTGGATTTTGGAATATCCGCACAAACAGAATGAGATTATATACCATTCTCTCAATACGGGGACTGCTCTTTTGTCAGTTCTTCTCCTCTTGCGGAGGCTCACTTGGGACTGCACAGGCACGCAGCTTGCAAAGTCTCTCAGCTGGCTTGGTGCCTTTTTCCCCCTCTCAGCTCACACTGGACCGGCACATGCTTGCTACCTGCAAAGCAAGCTGGGAAGGAAGAGCAGGCACCAAGCCAACCGAGGGACTCTGCAAGCAGCATGCATGAGTGGTCCCCAGGGAGCCTCTGTAATCCTCTTACATTCCTGACAGGAAGAAGACTGGGTTCCACTTTTCAAAAGTTTTGGATTTCAGAGCATTTTGGGTTTTCAGGTATGAGATACTCAACCTGTACCAGGAAACAGGCAGAGCTAAGATACACAAGGGCCACAGAAACTGAGAGATTGGGGACGCCTTGTAGGGTTTCCCTTCTCCATTGATTCTGCTTTAAGCAGCAGCAGCAGCAGCCAAAACTGAGTGAGCAAACACAAGAAGGGTGGATGGGAGGTTAGGCTGGGGATGATGGTATTGGAGGAGGGGCACTGCCTCTGTGGCACCCCCTCCCCAAGGCAACTCTCTGTCCTGCACCCTCAAAATGCTACCGGCTCATGCCAGAAGCCTTGCTGGACCTTGCCGGGGTGTGTGTGTACAGCTGGCCTCACATTTAAAAACTTCTGCTGCTTCCGTTGGATGGTTGGCAAGACTCTGCACTTTGCTCAGCCAACAGAGAAGGCTCTGGCATTACCTGCAACGTGTTTTAACACAAGGTATCTTTCTCCTGCTCCACCAGGAGCAACACTTCTCAAGGAGGAAAAGAAACACACCCCGAATACTTTAGAGTGGGACAGGCGTGCACTGAGGGCCAGAGAGCCACTGCCAGTACCTCCTGAACCTCACAGCGGGGCTGCCCCAGGGCTTGGGAGACACCAGGCGCCTCTTCCAGGCATTTTTAGACAGGATTTTCACCTGTTTGTGGGTGCGGGTATCAAAACTCTTATAGGCAAAACCACACAAGAGTACCTTTCAGGTTTTTTGTTTCTCTTAAAAAGGGCTGGAATATCTCCGGTGGGAGGAAGGGTCCCCTGAGAAGTGCGCAAACTGGATACAGTGTAAGATCCCTTCCTTCCTTGGGGTATCGTTCCTGGAAACCAAGAAGGTCCCAGAGGAAGAGGAAAACATCCAGCTCAGAGGCAGGAGGGACGGCGAGCCTTTATGGAGTTAAGCCTCACCACCCCACCTCTGCCAAGGACAAAAGATACCATCTCATCTTGGCCTCAAGGATTTGCTGCAGCTGCCTGTGTGCAAAGGGGAGAGCAGAGCCTACCTTGCAGGGGTGTGCATTTTGGAGCCTGAATGCCATCACTGCAATGGAAGGTGGCCCTTCAGCACAGGGTGTTGGTCCTCTCTGCTTCTAAACTGCATTTTTGCGCCAACTGTGCAGACATGCAAAATCCCACTTACCTAGTGTGTACGCTATGAAGTTGAGGAGACCCACGATGACCCAGATTGCATTTGGGACATGCTCCTCATCAGGAGCTGTGGAAAGAAAACCCAGTTTGGTGAGGTCAATACCACATTCTTGAGAAAATATTTCTTGCACAAGGAGCATGGCAGACCTGGCCGTGGCCCTCACACGCCCCCCTGAGTCCACCTTAGTGCTGCCACCTGCCTTCTCCTGAAAACCTCAACAGAAGCTCCCTCTGTTTTCATTGCCACGGGGGCCTGCTGCTGGCCAAGCCACCCAAATCTAAGAGGGTGGTCCCAAAAGAGGTCATCCTGACGCAAAGGGCAAACAGAAAGAGTTAGAATGTGAATATATGTGTGCGACTGTGTGTACAGATATACATAACAGCTTATAACAAATATAATGAATCACAAAAAAATCAATTATTAAAATAAACACTACACAGTCCACACCATAAACAGCAATATGGGAGAAAATCCATAGGATGTAAGTCTTCTGTTAGACAAAAGGTAGCCCAACCTCTCCTCTGATTCTTCATCTGAACAGAAGCCAGACGCATTTCAACCAGTCGTATTCATCAGTGGTCAATGTGAATCCTCTGTTGTTCAATACTTCCTTCAGACAGAAGGCAGCACGAGAAGATGGATTTACACAAAATGAAATTGCCTCTGTGGCTGCGGGGAGTGAGGGTGAAGAGACATTTTTTGGACCACCTTTCTTCCTTCAACAAATGATTTATGTCCCATGGACCTTCTTGTTCTTGTTGTGTGCCTTAAGGTCATTTCTCACTTAGCGGTGACCTGAAGGCAACCCTACCACGGGGTTTCTGACGGCTGAGAGTATGTGACATGCCCACGGTCACCCAACGGGTTTCCATGACTGAGCAAAGGGGAACTGAATCCTGGTCTCCAGGATCGTAGTCCTAGGCCATTTCTGCACTAGGCTGTTACAGTGCTATTATTCCACTTTTGACATCCAATGGAATCCTGGGGTTTGCCGTTTAGAGAGGGGCCTGGCTTTGTTTCCCAATGAGAGGAGCAGTACTCGCAATGAGATGTTGCAGCACAGAGCTGCCTCCTGTTCCAGGTTCCAGTCACTCAACCAGAACACCCCATTCCACCTCCATCACATATACCCCACCTGGTTTTCTGTGCCTCCCCCTCAGTACTGCCCATTCTTCAGCCACCCAGCACGCTCCCTCGCTACCAGGCCGTGCTGTTTAGGGCTGCTGGGAGTTGGAGTCCAACTGGAAAAAGAGTGCATAGTACCCGCCCCACCTTAGACTCATGAATGTCCCCCACTCCTCCCTTGCTCATTCACTGCCAGCTGGGGATTTCCCCCTGCAGCGCTTGGCCCTCTGACTGCCCGCTCTGACAGCCAGCTGAGAGAGAGAAAGAGGTCTTGAGGGCCATCCCCACCAAACCTCACCCCCAATTTTTTGGCCCCCAAATTTTCTCTAGGAGGTGTTTTTGCTCCTTTGGGCCATTTTGGGGTCAGAAGAGGACTTTTTTTGTAACAGGAAACAACTAGAGGATCGTTTTTTTTTAAAAAGGCCTCACTTGGGTCTAAAACGTTCCAAAAGGAGCTGAAAACAGGGCAAAAATGCCTTCAGCGCTCCCTGAGGCCACTGGGGGAGAATTTCTTGGGGAACCCATAAACCTCACTAACATATGTCTGAGGCTGATGGGTGCCCTCTGCCCCCTGCCCTGCTTAGGGTGGCCCCTTTGCTTCTGCCTCCTCCCACTTCCAGCCATCAGCCAGCCTGGCTGCAGTTCTTCTGTGAACCAGTCAGTCCCTGGGGGGCCATAAAGAGAAACGCCAACTCTAGAACTCTCTCTCGGGCCTCCTCCAAGCTCTGTGCCACAACTCCAGATCTTGCCACCTTCCTGGGTGGGATACGATGATGCCGGGGAGAAAGAGAATGGGGCATAGGGTGGGGTTCTTCCGTAGGCACACTCGTCTCCCCTCCCCACAGCAAAGCCAAAGAGGCCTCCTGGCAAACCCACAAACCCTCAGGACCCCCCCCGGTGGGGCAGGGAGCTCCCTTTGGGACATTCCCCATTGCAGAACCGGAGTAAAGAGAGCAACGCAGTACAACCAAGTGGACCAGAACCTGCCGATGCAAAGGTCCAGCGCCAGGCGCGTGCATTCCACATGATATGTGTACCCTTTCCCTCCCATAAAGATGTAGCCAATGTTGGTTGGTTGTTTTGTTTTTTTAAAGTCTTACCAGAAGCATAAAAGTCAGGGTCAAAGTATGCCATGAGGAAGAAGTTGAAGACAAGCAGCAGGAAGCCACAAAACGTTATCAAATTGGGAGCCAGCCACGTGGGGAAAATCTACGGGAAAGCAGCAAGAACACATGCAGAAAACACACGTTAATGAGCACATATGGCAGTCCCTGTGGGACCACGGCACGTGGCCTTTCTCGCTGAGTGCTGGGGTGGGGGAGCGCAAGACACTCAGGCCAGCACGTGATTGTGTCTCCAAACGGGGGATCATTAGTCACAGGCTGAAGCTGGGGGGGGGGGGCGGCCAGGGCGGTTGGAGGGTATCACAGCAGCCAGAGAACTGCCCGGGGAGCCTTCCCCAGTGAACATGGGGAGGGGGGTCATGTTAAAAGAGGCCCGCTTCACGCACAGAGGAAGCACTTCCAGGACCTCGGCCCTGGCCCAAGGGTCCAACTCACCTTGACCACCGTATTCCAGAAGGGGTGCATCACGTAGATGGAGAGGGGGTTGGTGTCCACAGCGCTGTACTGCAAGGGAGGCCGAGAGAGAGAGAGAGAAGGGTGAGAGGACGGACCGGCATTCTCTTCCAAGAGGGCCACAGGGATGGGCGACCTTCCTTCTCCAAACCTCCATCACCTGAGCACTAGGATAGGATCCCGTGCAAGCAGGAAGCCCTGGGACCCCCCTTCCCTCACGTCTCCCACTGCTGCTACTACTACTATTTTATTCATTTACAGTCAGCCCTCCACATTTGCTGGTATGCCTCCCACCCGCCCACCTCAGGGACTTCATTTCCAGGGGAACTTTCCCTCTCAGAGGCTCCGATCAGGCTGTGCAGCCCTTTAAAAACCTGCTTCTGGCTCTCCTCTTCCTCCACCAGCTGCATCCTGGTCAGCTAAGAATCACAGAATTATAGAACCATGGACTTGGAAGAGACCCCCAGGGGCCATCCAGTCCAACTTCCTGCCACGCAGGAACCCACATCAAAGCACTTCCAACAAACAGCCATCCGGCCTCTGCTTAAAAACCTCCAAAGAAGGAGGACACTCCATCACACTCCACTGAGGCAGCAGCATACTCCACTGCTGGACAGCTCTGACTGTCAGGAAGTTCTTCTTGAGGTTCAGGTGGAATCTCCTTTCCTGCAGTTTGAATCCATTGCTCCATGTCCTAGTTTCTGAAGCAGCAGAAAACAAACTTGCTCCATCTTCAATATGGAACCATAGAGTTGGAAGAGACCCCAGGGGCCATCCAGTCCAACCCCCTGCTATGCAGGAACACCCATCAAAGCATTCCCAACAGATGGACATCCAGCCTCTGCTTAAAAACCTCCAAAGAAGGAGGACACTCCACCCAAATTCCACTGAGGCAGCAGCAGATTCCACTGCCGGACAGCCCTGACCGTCAGGAAGGATGGCTTGCAGCCCAACTTCTCAGCACCACAAACCCTCTACTAGTACCCCCCACACATCTAAGGAAGGAGATAAGCAAGAGAGAAAAAGTATAGAGCTACCATGCCAATCCATCCATTTTTCTTGACCTGGTTTAGACCCTGGGTGCTTGTTTCCTCCACCACGCCTCAGCCCCTTTCCAACACACAGACACACACCCTTTTGATATTTGTGATTTTTTTTCATTTTTGCAAGGGCCGTAAGCCCCTCACCCTAGTGAATGTGAAGGGCCAGCTGTATATTCTGCCTTTCTCTTGATAATGGGGCTCAAGGTGGATAACAACACATTTAAAACAATACAAAATAAAAACAGTACAAAATATTCTCAAAAGTAGAAGCTGTTAAAAAAACATTTAAGCAATTTATGAAGTCAAAAACATTATCCATTAACAATATTAAAATTCATTACATATTGATATAGAAGAATGGAAGTTGAAATTCCTGGATATGATAAGAGATGGAAAAATTAGCATTTTGAAGAATAAAGCTATCCAGAATTTTGAGAAAGAATGGAAAAGAGTATTGGATTGGGTAAGGATATAAATGTATAAGGAATCACAGAAGAAATAATGTAACTGTTCTCCCTGTAAGATGGAAATTATGTTTGTAATGGAATGGAAATAAGCAATTTCAACTGGAAGATTTAAGCATGGAAGTGCGTGGTGGAATATTTTTGAGACAAACTTTTAATAAAAATTATACAAAAAACAATATTAAAATTCATTAAAAGATTATATACAAACCTTGAAAACAGAATTGTACAGCATTAAACGCCCAACTCTACTCAGTTTGCAAATGCCGGATGGCACAAAAATGTTTTGACCTCCCAACGGAAAAGGAGCAAGGATGGGGCCACCCTGGGCTCCCCAGGGAGGGAGTTCCAAAGTCTGCGAGCAGCCACCAAGATCTCTTCTAGATCTCAAACCCCTGGAAAACTTCCCTCTAGAGATCAAAACCCAGATGCCAGAGGTCACCCCAAGAGCCGCAGCTCTGTTTCTCCACAACAGGTCTCTCCAAAAAGAGACTTGCCCCAGGAGCTCCCCGTCTGGCCCCCACGTGGAGGGGGAGGAGAAAGGGCACCCCAAACTGGATCAGTCTCTGCCTCTGAACAAATCTTGCCAAGAAAACCCCATTAAGACCATCATAAACTGGAAGTGACTCGAAGGCACACAACAACAACAACATATGGGCCAGATTACTGAGTCACCAAGCTTGCAGTTTTGCAATAAATTTATAAGGAACAGAATGTAATCTGGTATCACTTACAGAGTATAAGATTTACAGCATAAGAACTAGTATAGGCAATTAGGTCTGTATGCACCTGCATTATGGACAAACTGGCTTCAGCTGCAGTTTCAGAAACTGGGGAAAGTGCCAGATGCTCTGGAACGTAAATTAGATAAGGAAAATGCCTACGCAATTGTTAGGAGGAGAGGGCTTCCAGCAGATTGACCAGGAATAATCCCTCTTGTTAGTACACTGGATGATGAAACTAGGTAGCATCAGACGCCAGGTATACAGGGATTAGATCATAGATAAAGATCTTTATTTTGATTGGATAAGTATAAGCCAGAGGCAGTAAACCCTTCTGGTATGGTTTATTTTTTATTGGATAAGTGATCAGCTGGACAAGGCTAAGGAGAGAATACAAGGAGTTAGGACTGAGCTACAGATTAGACTTCCCTGCAGCCCGCAGTGCATGGAGAAGGCTGTTTGGTAGCAACGGTGCTGTTCTTGATAGACTAGCAGACTGATAACTGCCAGGAAATGCTGATATATGCCGGTACTGGTACGGCAAGGCTAAAATAGACAGATGCTTATGTTGTAACAGATGTTGTTAAGATATTAACAACACTCAAGAAAATTAACCCTCGAACGTCTGTGTACTGACACTCTTTAGAGATGTGTAGTTCCTCAACAGATGAGAATGAGCGGATAACTGGCTAAACTATATGGTGAAGAGGGCTACAGATATGATACAAGGGACAGGATTCTGTACACGAGAAAGCCTTCGGGAAACGTCTGGATAAAGTCTTAACAGACATGGTGGAAAGAACCTGACAATGCTGACAGCTAAAGTAAATGGTTAGAAGGGTCACGTTCCAATTGGTACAAATCCTGTTCAAGAGACGCAGGAAGATAAAGGTTCAAACTTTTCAAAAGTCCTTATGGTTGAGAACCCCCTTCGGATTTTGGAAAACTGTTTTGTGTGCTGTGCCACAGCAGTCCCGGTGCAGATGGAACGGGCAAGCAAAGTCTGTGAATGGCAAAGGAATCCCAAGCGGAGAGGTTCTTGGGTCCCGTGGCATATTCACTGCAGGCATCTCACTGTCTCCAAGCACAGAACTTCCAAGTGATTTAGGAGCTAATGAGATTTCAGTTAATGAAGGGGGAGAAGATAGTGGGCAGACTCTTTAAACCCCATTATCTCTACCCTCCTGGTGGACTTTGAAGGAGAGGCCGAGCCACCACTTGGAACCAGGTGGGGTGGTGGCTGGCACTGGTCCAGCCCTGATTCTCGGAACGGCAAACGACCACAGGGCAGCACTCGGAAAGGCTAAGATTTAAAGGGCTAAGAAATGTGCTCTGCATTATAAGTGCATCAAAGCTGTGGCTTATTTGCATTTGATCGTCCCTGCACACGTAAAGACTCAATTATCTTACAGGGAGAGAGTTGCCTAAGGAAGGGCCGTGCTTTTGTAACTGCAGCTCCCAAAATCCTCCAGCCATATCATCATCGTCGTCACCACCACCTTATCTTTTGTAATTGTATTTTGTTTTTTCCTAGGCCATTTCCGCATGAGACTGTTATAGTGCTATTATTCCACTTTCAACCTCCTATGGAATCCTGGGGTTTGCAGCTTAGGGAGGGGCCGACTGGAAACTCCAGGATTCCACAGGAAGTTGAAAGTGGAATAATAGCGCTATAACAGTCTTGTGCAGAAATGGCCCTAGAGGTAACTGTTTTAATACTGTCAAATAATTTAATACTATTCTAATACTCATATTTTGAATGTTTTTAATTGTATAGTTCTTTTAAACTGTGAGCAGCTTTGAGTCCCAAATATGGGGGGAAGTGATATTATTACTGTAATTCTTACCATTATCAATAATAATATTATTATATAACACTATACATAATTGTAATATAATATAATAATTGTATATATCATGCATTAGACATAATAATTAAATTATTATATAATGTAGATAACAACAACAACAATAATACATGTGATCTATCTAATTTAATTTCTTTAAAAGCCAAAGTGAGGCTCATGAGTGCCACCATACTTCTGACTTCTACGTCTGGCTGCAAAAACTGGAGAGTGAAGAAAGCTAACAGGTAGGAAGATCCTTTTGGAATATGGTGCTGGAGGAGAGTTTGTATACAGGAACTACTGGGTCTTGGAGCAAACGATGCCAGAACTCTCCCTGGAAGCCATTTTGATGAGATTGAGGCTGCTGTCCTTTGGACACATCCTGGGAGAACATGACAATTAACACTCAGCAAAGGCAGGGGGAAAAAGAGGAAGCCGCACAAGAAGTGGGTGGGCTCCATCGAGGAACCTCCGGCAAGACTGCAAGACCAGAGCAGGGCGGTGGATAACTAAGGGAGTCTCATGGAGACCTCTTATTCAGAAAGTTGACTTGATGGCAAATATCAATACAGCAGAGAGAATTCTGCTTTTCTTGGTGCAGAATGTAGAGGGGACTGGTTGAGGGGTTTGTTCTTTTAAAAAGCCAAGGAAATACCACCCCCAATCTTGTCCCAGACTTTCAGATCTGATTGCTTGCAGTGAGTTCAACTATCTCATTCCATCCCATCCCATCCAGGAATGGTTTGCTTCTCCGGACAGCCCAACCGCAAGCCACAAAAACCATTCTACTTCCACCATTTAGTTTTTAAGCCCCAGAGGATAAGATGGCTATGGCGAGAAGAAGGAGGGCAAGGTGTGGAAGAAAAGCTGGTGTGAGACCATCCTTTTGCCATCGTCAGAACAGAACCTGGAACAGAGAGCGAGCGAGCGCAAGAAAGAGAGAGCGAGCTCAGGGCTGCTGCTCACGTAATCCTCACACCACAAAGTAATCAAGACCAAATTTTAGCTTAATCACTTAGCAGGAATCCTAGTGGAATAATCTAATCTTAGCTCACACAGCCAAACAATAAGGTCATATCAGAGAGTTGCTCTTTTTCGCAGACTGAGCACGCGCCTCTGTTTACACCATTCTTTTCGGTTCCTGAGCAAGCTGGTGCTCCTAAGCCCCCAGTGGCACAGCCGGCACGTTCTTACCACCCGCGCCCCTCTGAGTTGCCACAGGGCAAGCCGTGGTCTCATTCCACCGAATGCTCCTTCCTCTCCCGCGCATCTGCTTCTAACGCCATGGTCTGTGGCTCCACACACCCGCCCACTCTCTGAAGACCATCTTTGAAGGACTTTAAACAGAGGTTGTGCGGGCATTTTTCAGAAGTGCTTTAACTGTGCATTCCTACATGGACTTAGGGGGTTGGACTAGATGGCCCCGGGAAACCTCCTAGTTCTAAGATTCTGGGAAATGCCACAGCCCAGAGAGAGGGACCATGCCAACCAAAAATCCCAAGTGCTCAGCTCCTACACTCTCATCTTCTGATATTACGGAGACATGGTCTCCCCCTACAAGTGCAGTACCTCTGGTGAAGGAGGAGGAGAGACTGACTGAATCCTAGAACCCTGGAAGAGACCCCAAGGGCCATCTGGTCCAACCCCATTCTGCTATGCAGGAAAACACAATCAAAGCTCTCCCTTTGGCAGATGGCCACCCAGCCTCTTCTTCAAAACCTCCCAAGAAAGAGCTCCACTATATTCCCAAGAAGCATATTCCACTGTTGAACTGCTCTTACCATCACGAAGTTTTCCCTGAGGTTTAGATGGAATCTCTTTTCCTGAAGTTTGAATCCATTGCTCCACAAGTCTCTGCAGCGGCAGAAAAAAGGCTTGCCCCATCTTCCATATGACATCCTTTCAAATATTTAAACATGGATATCATGTCCCCTCTTAACATTCTCTTTTCCAGGCTAAACATACCCAGCTCCCTGGCCTCAAGACCCTTCACCATTTTGGTTGCCCTCCTTGGGTTCCAGCTTGTCAATACCTTTCTTGAATTGTGGTGCCCAGATCTGGACACAGCATTCCAGGTGGGATGTGACCAAGCAGAACAGAGTGGTACCATCACTCCCCTTGACCTAGACACTGTACTTCTGTTGATGCAGCCCAGAATCACACTGGTTGCTCATGTTCAGCTTGTGGCGTGACCCAGGATTTGTAATGACAAAAGACCTAAGAAGAGAAAGATACCAGTATGTTGCTCCCAACTTTAAGGATCCACAAGCCCAACCTGCGAAACAACTGGTCCCCTGGTCCCAGTGGACAACGGAACTCCCTGAATACAGAGTAATCATGGACAGCAACTCACAACAAGGAAGCACAACCAGAGGAGACATTCCAAAGCCACACACAGGGGACACACCTTGCACAACCACCACAGAGCCTTACTCTGGGGACTGTCTAGAAGCTTCACACCCATTTTTACTGATGAGTTTTAATCACAGAGTCACACAGTTGGAAGAGATCTCCAAAGGCCATCCAGTCCAACACCCCTCTGCCACCCAGGAAGACACGATTTTAAAGGGCTAAGAAATGTGCTCTGCATTATAAGTGCATCAAAGCTGTGGCTTATTTGCATTTGATCGTCCCTGCACACGCAAAGACTCAATTATCTTACAGGGAGAGAGTTGCCTAAGGAAGGGCCATCCACGACCCCAAATTCCTTTTCTTTTCCCCTTTATCTCTGTATCCATCTACAGACGGTACTGCAGGGGCGGACGGGGACTGTACTTCACAAAGCAGCTCCTTTTGCTATTTTTGCAGATACACTAGAGAAGAAGGGGCTGTGCAAGGACAGGATCTTCTGCCCTTCAAAACATACAAGGCACCCTCTCCATTTACAAGCCTTCAAAAATCAGTGAGCATTTTTAGGCCTTAAACAGCCCCCTCCTTACGGAGAGACTCAGCTTTACACACAAACACACCCCGCAAGGTTACCAGAGCAACAGCCAAGAGATGCCTTAAAAGAGAAAAACTGCAGCTCTGAAGAAGGAAGAAATGTAGCAGCAGCTCAGCCAGAGGGAGTCAGGGCAGAATGCCTCCGGGATCAATTCCAGCACCGGTCATGTGCCAGCGGTCAGGGTTGTCCAATTTTGACCAAACCATAGAATCCTAGAGTTGGAAGGGGCCACATGAGCCACTAGGTCCACCTTCATCCATGCAGGAATGGACAACTCCAGCACTCCTGAAGATGCCCACCCATCCTCTGCTTAAAGACCCCCCCTCTCATGAAGGGGAGCCCCCTACTGTCCTCTGTGGTGGTCCTCCTGCAGTCAATAGGTTCCTCCTCCCCCTCCTATTCCGCTGGAATCTCTTCTTTTGTCATTTGAATTCACTGGTTCATGTCCTGATCTCTGGATCATCTTGCTCCATCTTTTACATTGACATCCTTTCCAGATATTTAAATATTGCTAGATCACACGAGAGCTGCAGTGGGCTGCACCAGCAGAACCAACAGTGACTGGAGGAGATGTTCGGAAGCAACCAGAAGCCACTTCTGGTGAGCTTTAGATGTCCTCCTCTTCTGTTTTGGGGTGCATGGAGCCATTTCCCCTTTTCTGCATACACACAAAAACTGGGGAGTGCATAAGCCTGGGGGTGACTTGCAGTTCATCCACAGGCACCTAAGCTGGTGGGGGTGGGCTAGTAGATGGCCTCAACTAGGCTAGGGAAAGTCCTTGCTCTGTGGCCCTGAATGGTCCACATCATGCTCCACTTCCTCATCTCGCATCTGAGCAGTCATCCCCCTCCCATCACTATCTTCAACTATGTACTCTTTTGAAACTTGGCGTGACATCTGTGACAAAACCGCTCCATCCTTCCCTCAGTCTCACCTGCTCAGGTAAGAACTGCAGTTTTCTGCTGATGCAAATCATCCACATGCATGCACACACACACTGCTACTTGCTATCTGCTTCACTGAGACCGGCAAAAGAGGCTCTTGCCTGTGAGAGGTCATAGAACTGTAGGGGAGGGAGGTTCCTAAAAGGCCATCTTGTCCAACCTCCAGTGCAAGAAACCCACAGCAAAAGCAGACAGGGAGGGCATCTCACCTCCGTTTAAAAACTTCCAAAGTTGGAGAGTCCATCACTTCCCAAGGCTGTCTTTTCTAGGCCATTTCCGCACTAGCATCATTACAATTAGGTTCAGACTTTACCTCTAAATGGGAAAAATATTAACTCAGCTGGGAAAAGAAAATTCCTGCCTTCTTTTCAGGAGGAGGAGGCACTGGGTGCAAAAACCTCCAAATGCAAGCATAATCTTGGTAACAAGGGGAGGGCCAAGGAAGGTGACCGGTGGCTGGCCAGATCTGAATTTCACCTGGCAGGAGCCAAAGCACCCACAACGCCGTCCCTAGTCTAACCTCTGGATACCACCACAAATAGTTTCAAAGCCCTGGGCACAAAACACTTGCCAAATCCCCACACAATCCTCCTGCTCCTCCTCCAAAGTCCTAAGAAAGGAAGGGAGGCTTATCTCTCAGTCTGTCCTGTAACCGTCAAAACCCTGAAGACCCCTGACAACACCAAGCCACAGAAGATTAGAAGGCAGTGAGCAATTATGGCCACTTCCCCTTGTATTCAAAAGCGCTCGAGGCAGAAGGACAGAGGTCAAAATGCAGGACCGCTCTGCTGGAAAGACACACAACTCCTGCTTTCTCAGTCCAAAGGATGGCACATGTTTCGACACGCAATACACAAAGGTTGCATTGCCTCTTCCACAGCCCAGTCACAGAAACCACCTTTGGACAGTATTTCCTCCAGGTATCACTGTCTCTTGAGTGACAAACAGGTGAGAATGTCAGGTGCCGCTGCAGCAAGTCAGGAGCCAAAGGCATGGGCACTTTCAGCACAACTAGCAATCCTCTCTCCAGCCAGCTTTCTTTCATGACTACAGCACTCAAATCATTGCTTGGGGGGCATTTACAATGGAGACCCCTGTCTGTCCCTCCAGTCTCTCTCTGGCCTTTGGCTACTGAAAGATCTCTTTCAAACATTTTGCAACACTAATAATTTCAGAGTACCTATTTGTTCTTCTACAATAAGATTAGAGCCTGAGGAAGGTTGTGATTTGAATGTTGAGTGATTTGAATGCTTTGAATGTTGAGTGATTTGCACTCAGGACTGGGGTTCAAATCTGCACTTAGCACTGGAAATACATACTTATGGCCTGGTGCCTAAGGCAAGGCTGTCTTGATGGGCAGTTGAATTATGTTTGATTCTTTCTTTCTTTCTTTCTTTCTTTCTTTCTTTCTTTCTTTCTTTCTTTCTTTCTTTCTTTCTTTCTTTCTTTCTTTCTCTCTCTCTCTCTCTCTCTCTCTCTCTCTCTCTCTCTTCCAGCTTTTGCCCTGGGACCGAAGGCAGCTCACAACAGGTTAAAAGCAAAGAACAATTAAAATCTTATTGTGCAAAAGTTTTTTAAAAAACCCATTTGATTAGAAGCACAAAATTAAAACAGTTTAAAAAACAAAAGCACAGGGTGCTCCTGTTAAAAGTTCTGCAACTGAGGCCCTTTCCGCATTAGACTGTTATAGCGCTATTATTCCACTGGCCCCTCTTGAAACTGCAAACTCCAGGATTCTATAGCATGTTGAAAGTGGAATAATAGCGCTATAACAGTCTAGTGCAGAATGGCCCTAGATAAAATAAATCCTCCTCCTCCTCCTCCCACCCATCCCAGGCAACAAATTCCTCAAACTGTCTGGCTCGAGTGTTTTGGGCTCTTTGCTCTGGCCACTCAGCCACCCTGTCCGTACCCTTCTCCAAACAGCCAGATGCCACCCAGGGACCGTGAATCTCTGCCAGCCCCCTCCCTCTTTCAGGCCCCCCCAAGCCTTCCTCTGCACATGTAGCTGCTGGGGCAGAAGCTCCGTCTGTTCGATGCCCAGAAGAGATGCCAGGCACGCAGCTACTGGCTTCCTGTGAAGGCAAGTCCCCCCCGCCAAGCCCACACCCAATGCAGGGCAAAGTCACCCCACTTGCAAGATGGAGGGGCCTCTCTTACTCCTTGCTGATGGAGAAAGAGACCAGTTGGATGGGGAGGCTGCTCAGACAAAACCCTGTTTTTTCCCTACCACGCATCACGCTGACCTACTAACATGTCAGCATGAGAGAGTCAGCCAAGAGAGTGAGCTGTGGTTGCTAAGAGCTAAGCTCCAGAAAGAGCCATTCACACCTCATTTATCGACAAGCTGGACCGTGTCCAGAGGCGGGTGACTGAAACGGCAGAAGGCCTGGAAACCACGAAGCCCGGTGCGGAGAGGCTTAGGGAGCTGGGTGTGCTTAGCCTGGAGAAGAGAAGGTTGAGAGGGGACATGACAGCCTTGTTTGAAGGGATGTTGTACGGAGGTCGGAGCAAGCCTGTTTTCTGCTGCTCCAGAGACTAGGACAAGGACCAATGGATTCAAACTCCAGGAAAAGAGATTCCACCTAAACTTTATTCCTAAGGGTAAGAGCAGTCTGACAGCGGAATCCGCTGCTGCATAAATGTCGTGTGGTGCAGTCTCCTCCTTCTTAGGAGGTTTTTAAACAGAGGCTGGGTGGCTGCCCATCAAAGGAGGGCTCGGACGGTGTCTTCCTGTGTGGCAGAAGGGGTTTGGAATGGATGGCCCCTGGGGTCTCTTCCAACTCTAGGAGTCTATTGTCTCTTCTCCATCTGGGTTTTCTGTAAGGCCTGGCCAGTGCCTGCTTGTGTGTGGTGAAACCTTAATCCTCCTGCAGGGATCTCTGAGGAGGAGACAACTCTGGAACTCACCTGAATGGGGGAGATACGGAATCTGCACAGATTCCACAAACGGTTTCTCTCTGAAGCCCCTTCCGTTTTGGCCCACAGCCATTCCCTCCAGAGACTAGCCAGATGAGCAGCTTTAATTATGCATTGCTAGCCTCACTTTAAATGACCTTGCAATCACCTTTGCTCATTCTCACTCACTCGTTTTCAATGTCTTAGCTGATGGTGAGGCCTCCGCAGTCAGGTTCAGCCCGCCCAGCCTCCCCACACCTTTGTCCCACAAGGGCCCTCCCCTCCCGCCAGCCAGCCCAGAAACCTTTGCCTTCAGGGCACACGAATGCTTTGAAGCTGCCCACCATCTTCGCTGGAGGTGTGGCTCCCTTGTAAATGCAAGGAGAACAGAAGGTTGTTTTTTTTTAAGTGCCTAAAGGTGCCAGAGCCACACAGGAATCTACAATCAGCTGAGAGCCTTGCACAAAGGCAAACCTTTTCAAAAACAGGTGCCATCTCAAGTGGCACCGCAGTTTGGGGAGGAGAGCAGCTGCACACGGATGCGCAGGACGGTTACCTGACCCCCACTGGGTCCTCTGGCATCTAAGTAAACACAGCAAGGGGAAGCGTCCTATGGATTGATCCCATTTGCGTGGCCAAAGAAGCATGGAATCCTGCAGCTGGAGGGGGCCTTGTGGGCCATCAGGTGCAACCCCCGGCTCGATGCCGGCTCTCCAGCTAGGGCACCCCAGCAGGGAGCTGCCCAGCCTCTTTTTAAGATGTCCAGAGGCAAGGGCTCCATTGCCAAACCGCTCTCATTATCAAGAAACTCCTTCTAATGTTCAATCAAAGTCTACCAGTAACTTAAAACTATAAGACCCACTTCTACCCTCTGGAGGTAGAACAGGCCTTCTCCTTCTTCTCTGTGGCAGCCTGTGAGGGCACTCCTGCCATCCTTCAGTCTTCTCTTCACTAGGCTGGACACACCTGGCTCCCTCAGCCTCTCCTCCTATGTTTTATTCTCCAGACTTCTTACCAACCTTGTTGCCCTTCTCTGAACCTGCTCCAACTTGTCTACATCCTTCTTAAAATGAGGCCCCCAGAACTGAACACAGTCAGTCCTCCAGATGTGGCCTGGCCAGCGCAGAACACAGTGCGACTACTACTTTCCTTGACTTGGAAACTATTGTTCTCTTAATGCAAACTAAAATTGCATTTGCCTTCTTTGCTGCAGCATTGTACTGCTGGCTTATGGTCAACTGAGAATCAACAATAATCCCAAGGCCCTCTTTTGTCATTTGGATTCAGGAAAGTCTGATCTGCTGAGCCCCTGGGGCCCCTTCTTTACTGTGCTGCAGACAGCAGAGGATATTTGGTGCAGGTGAGGGATCCAGCTAAGCAGAGCTGATGGGCCATGCTCCAGCTCCAAATGGGCATGGAATCCCAGGGGGCAGAAGCAGTGCTTCTCAACCTCTGGGCCTCCGGGTCCTTTGGACTTCCAGAAGTCTTAGCCAGCAGTCAGGACTACTGAGAGGTGAAGCCCCAAATATCTGGAGGGGCAAACTTTGAGAAGCATTGGACCAGAGAAAACAGAGCTGGAGGTGTTCTAGCAATTCAGAACCCCAACAGTGGGTTAAATCTGAATGTGGGAAGCTGCAATATCAACATAGCAAAGTTATCAGAAATACAGAAAAACAACAAAGACTAGACTCAAACATGAAAGAAGCAGCCATTTTGCAGGTCCTCTGTGCTGGTTCAGGAAGCAGTCAGCAACCACTCCGAATCTCTTGGGATATGAGCACTTCCCCAGTGTGCGGAAACAGCAGCTCACAGGGGCCCCTGTCCGAAACATCCCTGCTTCAGCTCTGCTGGGCAGAAAGAGATTTCAAGACGGCTGTCAGGTGATGGGCCTGGCTCATCCTTCCTAGCCACTGAAGAGAAGTAACTAGCCACAAGTCAAGCCCTGCCTAAGTCATGCTCTCCCTCTCCCACTGTTAGCCCAACGCGCATTCGCTGTGTGGCTCAGGAAGACACAGAACAGCTTCAGAGGGCGGCTTGCTCCTCTCATCAATCTCTGAGATTGATTTCAGGAATGCGGCTTCCTCCCCACAGGGCCCTTCATCTTGCACAAGAACTGATTCCCAAAGGACCACGGGGCGCAATCGAGCGTGCCTGGAAAAACCAGTCCCTGGGCTGGTTTGGCTTTCCCAGAGAAATCTGGGAACCAATGTGAGAAAACAGAGCGATGGACTAAGGAAGGAGGGAAAAATGAATTGGGGGAGGGCTAAGGTTTGGGGTCCAGACAGGCTGCCCTCCCCATTCTAACTCAGGTTACAGCAGGAACAGCTTTTGCAGTCCATACCTGGCTACAGGTTGGAGGACCCTCAAAATTAGGGTTCCAGTTGTGGGTCTACTCTTGTTTTGGTGTTCTGAAGGTACCTGAAGGTGTTCAGAAGGTTCCAAATGATGCTCTGTGCAGGCATAGACAACCCATTTCTCTGGGTCACAGGAGACCACGAAGAAGAAGCAACCTTCGGTCCTGGGATGAACAAATAGCTACGACTCAACGGAGTTAACACCAGGAAGCGGCCCCCTTTTCTCCAGTCCTTTTTTCTGAGAAGAGAAAGTGAGGCTGTCCCTCCAATCCAGATTCCTACCACCCACCGCCGTCCTTTCTTTGCAAACACAGTTCCCGCTCTGCAGTCGCTTTGCACAAGCAGGGCAAGACAGCAACTAACCTTCCCAGTCTCCGGCTGCTAGCACAAAGCAAAGCAGAAGGAAAGAGGACAGCAGGGAAAACTTGCCTTTGCTTGCTCTCAGAGCCGGCTTAATAGAACTTACTGCCGCATACAGAGCCTGGCCTTTTTCTCACAGCCAACAGAGCGACTTCAGCATTTTGAGTGACTTGACAGAATACTGAATTTAGTAATCCAGCAGAAGCAAAAGTAGAAAGGGAGCTTATACCAATAAACTAACTGCTGTCAGAGGTTTCAAAATGAAGTGCCAAACGGATGTACAATTTACTGCTTATGTATTGTAATGGTTTTACAATTATTTTAATTGGTACTTTAACAAGTGTAATTTATTGTGGGGCATTTTGTGTGTGGGGGGGACTTTTCAATTGTATTGGAAGCTGCCTCCCATCCCAAACCTTGGAAAAAGGTGGAATGTGAGCCAAATCCATAAATTATTGCATTGTTGCGACATGCCTCAAGTTGACTCTGACTTTCTTGGATTTTCTTGGCAAGATTTATTTCCAGGAGGTTTGTTCTTGCCTTCCTCTGAGGCCAAGAGAGTGCGATTTGTCCAGGGTTACAACGGCTGGGTGGAGGGGATGTGAACCCTGGTCTCACACTCAGGGCCTACACCAAATAAAATGCACCCCCTGAAACTGGGACATTAATTTTCTAGAGGAAATCACGTGGCTTTTCAGACGCCGCTGGTGGCAACTCCCACCATCCCCCACCACAAGCTGTTCATGAAAAACTGTCTGGCTTCACACTCTGCTTTGCATTTCTTTCCTCCTACAAAGGAACCAAGTGCATTTCATCTGAGAACATCATTACTTCTAAATAACAGATATTTTCAAAAAAATAATATTTTCAAACTTTTCAAAATTTATATTTTCAAAATATTTTCCTTCTTCCTCTCAGATACAGGAAACTACTCCATCACCTGCAATTTTAATGTCCACACCCTTTTCCTCCACCACCTGAATGTTCATGGCTTAAGACCAGTCATGAGAGCTTCTTGATGGCCACATCAGCTTCTTCCGCCTCCACCTCTTTCTCTAAGATCTCAAATGCCTGGATGTTTGTGACCTTGGGATCTGGCCTAGTTACCTGAAACGTAGCTTTGCAGCACAGACACAGGAATTTGCCTTCTCCAAACAGGTGCCTTCTAGATATGTTGGACTGTAATTCCCATAATCCCTGAACAGAACAATCACATTAGCGTGTGATGATGGCAACTGTAGCTGGGCACATCTGGAGCACATTATGCTGGAGGTCAGCTGTACCAGAGGCAGAGCTGCTTACAATAAATTAACTGGAGTGGCCTTTTGCTCTTTTAGGAACGGGGTGGGTGTGCGGGACATGGGTGAGGACTTTTTTGCATTACAACGTCCTGGGGACAGCAGGATGAGCT
Organism: Iguana delicatissima; assembly: GCA_948472985.1. Lineage (NCBI taxonomy): Eukaryota > Metazoa > Chordata > Lepidosauria > Squamata > Iguanidae > Iguana > Iguana delicatissima. The sequence continues at coordinate 69,840 of CAOKZL010001537.1, read as the reverse complement.
GCTGGTAAAAGCCACAAGGATTAAGAAAACTGTGATAGAAGAGCAAGTTGGCGAGCGCTGCAAGCGTAATGAAGAATCACAGCAGAAAAAAAAAGAGTATTTGGGGGGAAGTTATCTACTGTGGAGGAAAGCCACCAATTGAAGAGCAGTCCTACAAAGAGAGGAACAGCCTTCCTTCCTTCTGTAGCTTTGGGCACAAAAGGCCAGGTTTACGAGGGCTGCCACCCCGATCTTTGTCACACAGCCTGAAGTAATTTGCCTTGTGCTAGAACGGAGGAAAGCCAACCTGTTAAATTATGCAAGGATTAGAGCAGAGCAGCCTGGCCACGAGGAAAATGCCCTCCTTCGCCAAGCGTGTGCATTGCACGGCTTTGCTGGCATCGGCTGAGCCAGGGAGAGTGAAGGCCACTGGCTGACCTGCCTGTTGCATCTCGGTGTAGAAACCACACGTCCTCCGTGGGTCAGACGCACAGAGAGCCAAGGCTGCAACGACCACAAACCGCAGGAGGCCCACGGGGTACCTTTGGGGCAGAAGCCCCCCAATCCCTTTGGGCAGAACTTGGGGGACAGGCGTCCTCACTGGACGTCCAGATTCAGGGTTCCTTGCATTCAGATGAACAGCAAAAGCCCACCAATTCCATTTCCGAGGTAGATGGAAGGGAAGTCAACGAACCAGCGTTCTTCTTCAGGAGCCGTTACAGCCTGCAGAGGGAAACGATGGAGCGGGGCCCGGGGAAGTTACTTTTTGGCACTCACTAGTGCTCTCAGTACGCCCTGGCTTCCACACCTAACAAAATTTCCGGATTCAGGAGGGTGTGAACTGCGTGCAGTCGCTCCAGATGAGGTTGAACTGCAATACCCAGCATTCCCTACCACTAGCTGGGGCTGCTGGGAGCCACAGTCCAACAACATTCTAAGGGCTGCAGATTCCCACCCAAGTTCAAAGACAATGCCCCCCATTACTGAGAGCTATAGAGGGGTGTCCACCCCCTGCAGCTCAGTTCTACAGGGAAACTGATTCCATTTCCACGGTGAACAAAGACGTTTTTCTTGAGCTACGCAAGAGACAGAAAACAGCGCCTGGCATTTTATCCAGCCCCGGATGTGGGAGAGCTGCTGAGAGAACTGCTCCCCCGCCCACTTCCTCTACCATATTCACCCCCCCAGGATGGGAATCACGTGCCCTCCCACCATGTGTTTCAAGTGTACGCCCCCAGGGCCCTACCAGCCAGCAGAGCCAAAGGCGGTTAATGCTGGGAGATACAGTCCAAAACCCCTATTCTCCTCCTCCAGACAGAGAGCAATGCGTCCCAGAGGGTTCTCCTCTGGTCAGAAGCCACCGCAGCTGCTTGCCACTGGTCTGGTTGTGACCTAGAAAGCCCCTTCTGGCTCAGGGGTCCAGGTTACCTGCAGCAAGGCATTCTTCCCCATGAGCCTGCCCAGGTTTTCACATCTTCAGGGGCGGCCCTTCCATCCCTCTGTCTGAAGGGGCTGCCCTACAACTCTGGCACTCCCTCCTTCGTGAGGCTTGGCCACCATGCTCTCCTGGTGGGAGGCAAAGATTTTCCAACCCTGCTTCCACGGGCCTTTGCCAACCGTGCTCTGTAAGTCTGTATCTGTGTCAGCATTTCTAAAAGGGCATTCTGCTGGTGGCTGCAATATATTTTAATTTTTGTACATTTTTTTTTTTTGGTGATGTGAAGTTGTATAGGTCGCGCCTCCCTTATCCTGAAATCTGAAAACCCCCAAAACCTAAAACTTTTTAGAACAGAATGGAACTGAATCAGATCTGAGCTGTTGACTTAAAACTGGAAGCCAGTGTCTGGTGGCAAAGAGAGACAGAAAGAGAGATGGAGAATCTGCAAAATGGTGTGGATTCACTTCAGGTGCTACTTTTGGATTCCTGCCATTCCCCAGATCCTTGGTCTCTCTGCAGCCTTGCGCCTCATCCACAACACAAGCAGCAAACAAACAAGACAAAAAGGCATGCCAAAAAAGGACTGTATTCCAAACTCCAAAAAACCCAGAAAAACAGGCCACTTCTAGTGTCAAGCATTTCAGACAAGGGAGACTCAACCCACATAAGTATTTGTTTCAGTTTTCTTGGGAAAAGGGCAAACTACTACTACCGGTACTAATTCCCATGATAAAAATACCTTCCGCACTGCTAGATTCTAGGGCCATTTCTGCACTAGACTGTTATAGAGCTATTATTCCACTTTCAACCTCCTGTGGAATTTTGGGGTTTGTAGTTCACTGAGGCCAAATTGCTCTGTGGCTGAAAAGGCCCCTCCCTAAACTGCAAACCTCAGGATTATTCCATAGGATGTTGAAAGTGAAATAACAGCACTATAACAGTCTTGTGCGGAAATGGCCTTGGACACAATCTGAATCATTGATGGCCCAAAACTCTAAGTCACTAACACCTGGGAGATGGTGAAACCACAAAGAGGAGAAAGACGAGAGGAGCACTGTAAGGCAACTTAACCACAAAGAGGAGACAAACTAACCTGGCTAAGTCTTTGGTACCCATTCAGCTATGGAGCTTAATGGATGGCACAAGGTCCCTGCCCCAAGAGGCTTGCCTTAAAGACAGTGAAGGGGAAATGAACGTGGCTTTGCATGGACTCGCCTAGCAAAACAAAGTTTGCATTTTGTAGTGCTTTGGTGCTCCTTCAGAAAAAGAAGATGACGCTGTGAAGGTATATTCTGTTTCCTACGAGGCCAAAAGACCAAGGAATGTGTTACGTAGCAAGGACTGGAGAATGGCTGTTTACCTGACAGGAGGTGTACATAACCACCTGACGCCTAGAAGTTGTGACTTCTATCAAATTCATTAGCTTTCAGGAGAACTTGTGGTGCAGGGCTCCCATTCTCTCAGGTTATGGTCTGTCCAGGTGGGGGACAGAAATGCATTTCCCTAAATATAGTTGATACTGACAAGCTGGAATGTGTCCAGAGGAAGGCAACCAAGATGGTAAAAGGCTTGGAAACTATGCCCTATTAGGTATGGCTTATGGGTGTGGGGATATTTAGCCTACAATGCCTTCTTCCCCCTCCAGTGCCCGCCATGAATCATGCTGACCTACTAACACGTCAACACAGGAGAGAGGCAGCCATGGTCGCCAAAAGCCAAGCTCCAGAAAAAGCCATTCACGCCTTGTTTATTGACAAGCTGGAAGGTGTCCAGAGGAGGGAAACCAAAATAGTCAAAGGCCTGGAAACCATGAAGCTCTATGAGGAGCAGCTTAGGGAGCTGGGGATGGGGAAGAGAAGGTGAAGAGGGGACACGAGGGCCACGTTTAAATATCTGAAGGGGTGTCATGTTGAAGGACGATGGAGCAAGCTTATTTTCTGCTGCTCCAGCAGAGACACTATGGAGCCATGGCTTCAAATTTCAGGAAAAGAGATTCCATCTAAACGTGAAGAAAGACTTCTGGAGCGTTAGAGCTATTTGGCAGTGGAAGATGCTGCTGCCTCAGTGGAGCCTCTTCCTTCTTTGGAGGTTCTTGAACAGGGGCTGGGGGGCCATCTGTCAAAGGGAGGGCTTTGGTTCTGTCTTCCTGAATGGCAGAAAGAGGTTGGACTGGTGGTCTCTTTCTGCTCTAGGATTCCATGGATCCCTGACTCACTGGCATGGTCTTCATTTCCCCTGGATTGGGGGGGGGGAAGGAAAGTCCCTTTGAACAGTGAGGCGCCATCCACACTGACAGCTGTGATCTTGGCTAAAAACTCATCTCAGCACAATCTATGTTGCAGGGCGGTTAGAAGCAGGCACTTAGGGCTTCCCATGCATTGTGTTAGCAGGAAATGGACAGAGCAAATATAAAGAGCAAGCTGCCCCAGAGCCAATTTGTGCTTTGGGCCTTCTTATCTTGTCTCAGGATGCAAACAACTGGCAAACATTCTTCAGTTTATGCAGTATATTCCTCCTCTTGAGATGCCATGGGGAGCAATTTACTATGACTCTTCTCCCCTCAGTAGCAAAAAGCCCCTTATACAAGAGATTCCCACTTAAAGTCCTCCTAAAAGCCTGGCTGGGCAGTTCCTAGCACTCTAGTCATGGGCAGGTGGAGCAACGATTCATCGCAAGCATCAGAGAAGTGGAGGCTTCATTTTGTTTCTTTGCCGCTGTCTGCTGAGTTGTGAGGGGCAAGGAGATCAATTACTAACTGTTATGCTGCATAAATGCTCATATATAGTTTTAAACTGTAGTGCTTTTTTAAAAATCATCACCAGGTTTCAGATGTATCAGTTGTATTTTGTTTTAATCTGTGCTGTAAGCTGCCCTGCGTCCCATGCAGGAGAAGTTATTAGATGCATGCTTGTTGTTATGGGCCTTCAACTTGACCAACTTAAGGCAACCCTACCTCCTCCTTAGAGATTTGATATCACTTCCTTCCTCTGAGGCTGAGAGAGTGTGATTTGCTCAAGGTCACCCAGTCGGTTTCCAGGGCTGAGCTGGGATCTGAACCAAGGTCTCTTGGAATCCAAAGCCGACAGTCAAACCATGATGTGGCACTTGCACAGTATAGTGGATCTAATGGCACATATCTAACCTATCAGCCTTCCTCAAATTTTTACCCTGGAGGAACCCTTGAAATAATTTTCAGGTCTCACGGACTCTCTGCATAGAATCACAGAGCTGAAGACAGCGCAGGGGCCAAATCCAGTGCAACCCCCTTCTGCCATGCAGGAACCCACACCAAAGCCCTGATCCACAGCTGTTCCATCTCCTCTAGGAAGGCCACACTTGGAGGCCAAGAAGGTACAGGCTGAGCTTCCCTCATCCAAAATGCACAAACATAAAAAACACAGAAACCTCTGGCCAGAATCCTAGTGGTATCTTACTCATGCATGAACTCCCAAAGGAACTTGTGGTGGGACCGAGGCTGTCTCTGGGTTGGTCCCCTCCCTCCTTTCCTTTTGCTGCGGATAAGCATAATGAGAAAGGCTGGATACAAATCAAATAAATATATGCATAAATCATAAAATGGAAGCAGTTGGCTATTTTTGCCTGGGGAGAAATGTCCACACTCAGTTCAAAGCTGTGGAGGTAGAGTTGCCCATGCGGTGTGACTGTGCGTGTCGTTACCCCTCACATCACACAATGCTACCATCTGACACACCTGCGTGCTGAGGTGCACACAGCGTAATCCCAAAGCAGGATCTGGGCCTACGGGGAAAAGGGGTGATGCCGCTCCCCAAGGATGATTCACTCCACACTAAAGCCCAAAGAACTCATTAGCAGGCTTTCTTTGAACTGCCAGAGGAGATGAAATCTGGAAGCCAGGGAGGGCCCCGGCTGACTCCAAGCAGGGGCTGTTTTCCAAAAGCAGCTGCCAGACATCTCCCGTTAATTTGTTTGCCACGCACCAAGGTTGTGTGATACCCTAAGGGGTGCAAATTATTTATAGCCTTGTAAATCCCAAGGGAATTTTAAATGCTGTGCTGATTTAGGCCACCGCTCTGTACGCTGTAAGAAATGGAAAAGCCTCGAAGCAACAGCATCACCAGACCTTGTGGAATGGGCGTCCACGCTGGATATCTGAATTCAAGATTCCCTCCACCAAGACAGACAGCAAGTGCCCATCAATTCCACTTTTAAGGTAGATGAAAGGGAAGGAAACAAACCCGCACTTTCCTTCACCTTGGCCCATGGAGAGAAATAAAGGAGCCAGAACCTGGAGAACTTACTTTTGGGCACTAATGTTTCTAGGATCCCCCAGCCAGCAGGGCCAAAAGTCCTCAGAGCCCAAGGCAGAGGTCTGAGGCTACAGAAATGCAAATCAGTTATTTCCCCAGGTCACAGAGCAAATTGGTGGAACACCCCATACCACAGAGAAAAACCACCAGAATGTCTTTCCCAAGCTCTAAACCACATCTTCCCTCTTTGGAGTGTTGACCAGTCTTCTAGACTTAAGCATCCTTTCACAAATGTGCAACCAGACATTCATCTGTCATCCTTTTTTCTCCATACTAACTCATCACACATGGACCCAAAAAATGTGTGGACCAAAAATGGAAGGGGCGGGGGGCTCTGGCGATTCTTGCAGAGTCCACAACATCATCCCAAAGGTGTCTGTTCTGGGATGCCTCTCTCCCCTCCGGCCCCATCCACAGCAGAGTTTGACCACAGGTACGTCTGGTCTAGGCAAAGGCAGGGAATCTAAGACGTCCAATTCTTAGAATGCCCGGGCTGGAAGAAACCTGAGCAATCGTCCCATTTTCCCTGCAAAGGAGAAGATTTTCTGGCTTTCTGCTCTACTTGGCTCTGCTCCCAGGGACACTGAGCAAAAGATCAAAGAAAAAAGAGATAACAGATCCAACTGGAAGAGCAAATTCAGGCTAATATGGAAGCGAGAGCCAGCCTGGCAGAGTGGTTTGAGTGTTTGACTCCACACTCAGCCATAGAACCCACTGGGTCACATACTCTCATCCCCAGAAAACCCCATGATCGGGTTGGCTTAGCATCACCATAAGCCATAAATGACTTGTAGGCACACAATGACAATGTGGAACTCCTTATTTTATGTCAGCATCTCCCTGGAGGGCCAACATGCTGTAGTGGCTTGAACGTAGCAATAGCAGTTACACTTCCATACCGCTTATCAGTGCAAAGCACTCCCTAAGCCAGTGGTTCTCAACCTGTGGGTCCCCAGATGTTTGTGAACTTCAGTTCCCAGAAGCCCTGAGCATTGACCATAGTGGCTGGGGCTTCTGGGAGCTGAAGTCCACGAACATCTGGGGACCCACAGGTTGAGAACCACTGCCTAAGCGATTTACAATTTTTTTTTAGCTAACTGCCTCCAACAAGCTGAGTACTCATTTTACTGACCTCTGGAAGGATGAAAGGTTGAGTTGACCTGGAGCCCTGCAGGATCGAACTCGCAATGTTGTGGTTGCAGATTAGGACTCTGGAAACCAGGGTTCGAATTCCTAGCCTTGGAAACCCACTGGCCTAGTCACACTCTCTCAGCTCCAGAGGAAGGCAAAGGCAAACCTCCTCTGAACAAATTCTGCCAGGAAAACTCCATGATAGGGTCACCTTAGGGTCATCGTAAGTCAGAAAATGACTTGAGGGCACACAACAACAATCTCTAGCAACCTCTTAACCGCAACTTAGACATAATCAGAGAGAAATAACGAGTTACATTATGGGAGAACAATAACTACAACTGCAGTGTAACCAGGGAGAACTCCATGTTAGGGTGGATCCCAAAATTGGTGGATGTCAAAGTCCCATTATGCATAATGGTTTAGTAAAATGGCGTTCCTTATATGAAATAGCAAAATCAGTTTGTTTTTGGAGTTTTTTGGGGGAATATTTTCAAGCCATGTCTGGTTGAATCTGTGGATACAGACTCCACGGATATGGAGGGCCGACTTGTGGTCCATGATAAATGCTGACTGAGTAACACGGCAGACAGGAGGAAAGGCTGCCCTATCTAATCACTGCCGGCAGGTCACAGAATCACAGGGGCCAACCCCATCCTGCTGTGAGAAGGAATACACAATCAAAGCACTCCCTTTGACAGATGGCCAGCTCAGATCAGGACAAGTCAGTAAGTACATTTAAGAAACTAACTAGTTCTGTGTCACTTTTTAAAAGCTGCACCTGGAATGGCAATGGTGGGAGGCAGGCGTGAAATTACAATTATTACTCGTCAAAAGTAACTTTCCAAGTTCTGGCCTTGACCCCTCATACCTATGGGGGGAAAAAACAAACGTGTTGTCTGAAGGTGGAGTTCTGCTTGCAGATTAAATGCCGTTCAGAGGAAATAAACAGGCGTAGGTGTCCCTGCCACATGGCTGTCTAGGCTTTCATCCAGGTTTCGGAATTGGCCTGCTGATCGGGAGGGGCGAGGGGGGGTGCCCCCAGACAACAGCCAAACTGAGCCATTCAGGAAAAAAGGGACCAGCAGACCCCCCCACCTCCCCGTCCTCTTAAACAGCCTTCAGCTCCATCTGAGCATCCCTCCGCCTGCAGCCCTGCTCCTTCCTATGTCCGAGGGAAAGGAGAGATCACACAGAGGACTTTGTGTCCTGAGCAGAAAATCCAAAGTCACAGGATGGCAGGAGGAGCTACACAGACCTGGACTCTGAACTTTTAAGAAGCCACACAACTGCTCGTTGTTTCCTTGTGCTCACCACCCTTGCACACAAGAAAGGAGGCAGGGGAAAATCATCTACAGCACAGAATCCCTAAGAAAAGCTGGGGTCTGTAGCAGACGTGTTAGCTCTTGTTTCGCTTTTAGCAGGTTTTTGAAACTAGGCAACGAAGAGCCAAAACCGGAGAGTTGTTTCCTATCAAGGAATTTCACAGAAGGGAATGCTGCCCTTTAGAAGCTGCCAGACCACTTCCAGTCTCCTGTAGTTCTAGAGGCTTCTTTCTTAGTATCAAGACCAGCCTGGGCATACCGAGCACACAGAAAGGACTCTATGAAAGACCACATCCAGATCTGTACTTCGCAGCTTAGGACTTAATCACAGAATCACACAGTTGGAAGAGACCTCCAAAGGCCATCCAGTCCAACACCCCTCTGCCACCCAGGAAGACACGATTAAAGAACTCATGACAGACGGGCATCCAGACTCTTTTTAAAAACCTCCAAAGAACGAGACTCCACCATACTTTCAAGCAGAGGGGGATTCCGCTGTTGAACTACTCTTACCATCAGGAAGTTCTTCCTAATGTTTAGGTGGAATCTCTTTTCTCGAAGTTTGAAGCCATTGCTCCATTGTGTCCTAGTCTCTGGGGCAGCAGAAAACACGCTTGCTTCATATGACATCCGTCCAAATATTTAAACACAGCTATCATGTTGCCTCTTAACCTTCTCTTCTCCAGGCTAAACATACCCACATCCCTGAGTCACTCCTCATAGGACTTCATGGTTTCCAGGTCTTTGACCATTTTGGTCATCCTCCTCTAGATACGTTCCAGTTTGTCCATACTCTTCCCTAACTGTGATGTCCAGAACTGGACACTGGATTCCAGGCAAGGTCTGAGCCAAGCACAACAAAGTGGGACTACTACTTCCCATGACCTAGACAATATACTCCTATTGATGCAGCCCAGACCCACACCAGGTGTGGAGGGTCCAATACAAGTTGAACAGGCCAAGAATTGGATGGAAACAGGCAACGTAATGCTTTGCTCATGCAGTGGTACCTCTCTCTTCAACCCAAAAGCCACTCACTGGTCAAGAGGATCAAAATAAACAGGCTGACCACATTGCAATAAATGACTGCAAAAACAGCAGAACAGGAACAGGAAATATTAAGAGGAGAGAAAGATTAGGGCTGGATGGGATGGAAACACACTAGTAAAAACCCCGTGCAAGCCAAACGGTCTTCACCCAGCACCAAGCAGGTAGTGTGACCAATGCCAGGAAAGCCTCCCTGGGGAGGGCACCTGTTTCCTGCCTCCCTGCAGGGCAGTGGCACCTGAAGAGGGAAGGGCCTCCCAGGAGAACGAATACCCTTAATGCCTGGGCAGAGGCAGCGGCTTTGACATCCCCCCGACTCCCGGATGCCTGGTTCCATCTTCAGACTTCCTGCTAAGAGGGCAGCCTTCAAGAAGAGCTGGGAAACCACTCTCTTGGGCTAACAACCAGCCTCCTCAAACAGACAAGCATTCATCTGTATTTATGTATTTTACTCAAATACGGGCTTCCCTTGCTTTTTGAAAACTTGTTTTTTGACATTCCACTCTTTTGACTGTTGTAAATTATAGTTGCTTTTGTTGTGGGGTTGGCTCTTTTGTCAGTTGTTCTCTTCTTGCCTGCTTCCCGGAGAGAATGTGATGGAATTACGGAGGCTCGCTTGAGATCAACTGACAAAAGACTGGGTTCCTCTTTCCAACTAATATTTATATCACATCCCATATCAAGGGATCTCAGGGTGGCACACAACACAAGCCATTCAAAGCAACTCCACACTTTAAAAAAATGATGAATAACCATTCAAACAAGATTCCAGCTGGGAAATACTGCCCCGTGATGGGTGTGCTGCAAACCCAGGATTTCATTCCATAAAATCCTGCTAGACTTCCACTCCCATCAGTCCAAACCAGCATGATAAGAATTTAGGGGACTGCGTAGTGTCTGGAAGGGCTATAGGCTTAACTAGACTTAAGAGACTAGTTCACCTATGAAGCACTAAACTTTTGGGGAGGGGTTTTCCTTAGACCTTACAAGGGCCTCTCCTCTTTCCAGTCATCAACAGCAACGTCTTCCAAGCAAACCACATCCAGAGACCTCTTGGTTTCTGTTAACAAAATTCTCCTAAGGAATACAAATAAAAGCTGCTCTAGTTCTGGGTCTCATACCCTTCGCAGGAAAGACCTCCATGCACTTCCTTCACACACGGGCCCAGGGGAGAGCTCCAGCCCGTGATTTGTGTGTGTTGAGCAATGGTGGGACCTTCAAAGAAGCTTCATTAAAACTATCCCTGTGCCAGTTTTCATCTTGCAAGGTATACATGCGTGCAAGACGAAAAGGTGGGCATCTGCTCAGTGTTCTGAAATCCAGGAGTGTCTCAGAACATGGGAAGGTTGCTCTTTGAACTTCAAGGTAATGCAGAAGCCGCAGTAACTTTTCATCAAGGATAAAAAAAAGATGCAAGAAAACCATGAAAAATGAGGCAAGAGAGAGACACACATGCAGGCAATAGTGCTTTGGGTCCACTAAAAGCCAGCTTTGGCGCATATTCGCTGCCAAATAGTGAGCTTCTCCTGAGTGGATTGCTGTTATATGAGCTTGATGTTGTCTAACTCTGCAGCCTGGAAACCCAAACTCAAACAGCAGAGCAATCGCCACTGAGCACTTGGCCTCTTTGACAAAGAGAAAAGGAGTTCAGCTGGTTCACAGCACTGTAATTCCTTGCAGCCAGGAGTGCATGCAGGTTGAAAATAAGGAGGCGGGGGGGGGGGGTGAGGAGAAAAGAAATGTGGCAGCACTTTTAAGATTAACTGGTTTTTATTTTACCATGAGCTTTCATGGATAGAAACCCACTTCTCCAGAAGCAGTACCAAGTGGTATTAAGGCCTCAGGTAGAAAGCATATTTATACAGTAGTGGGAGTGGAACAGAAGGCAATGGGATCCAGAAGGATACAAATCATGTCCCTTACCCTATATTTTCAAAGGGCTAGATGAGGCCATACATGTTTTCACATATTTACAGTGGTCAATTGGTGTGGAAATGTGAAAGCAATACATCTGCTTACCAAAAGTCACTAGTCTTCCTCAACAGTTTTGCAAGGCTAACACCGCCCAACCGGCAAATAGGATGTCTCCCAAGAGGGTTTTCTCTAATTCTCACCAGAGCTCTGGTCCCATGATGCTCACAAGCCACTGAGAACTCTCTAATGGCACGAGGTCTCTCTCTCTCTCTCACACACACACACACACACACACACACACACACACACACACACACGTATCCTGCCTAGCAATTGGAGCCAATAATATAAACCAAAGCAAATCCAGAACACCTGGGAGCACCTGCAACCCATGCAGACAAGCATCTGTGCTTGGCTCAGCCAGAGGCAGCAAGTGTCGAAGGGGGAAAGCCTGCCTCTCCTCACTGAACAGGTTCCTGTCAGTGAAACGAAACATGAGCTTTTGACGCCTGGCTCGGCAGAGCTGTGGCCCACTCCAAAACACAGCAGGGAGGTGCAGAACAGGTTGTTTCCAAGCAAGCAAACTGACGCCTAAACCAAGAAGGTGGTCCTCTTGCACCCTCTCCAACAGCTGTGCCCAACATTTGGCAAACCAAGATGGTGTGGCTGGTGACCCTCTCAGAGCTGGATTTTCAGAGTGGGGTGTGTGTGTGTCTGCAGACACCAAGCCCCATGGGAAAGTCTTGCCTAGTTACAGAGCAGGAGGCTAAAAACCCCACTGAGTCCCAGCCCCAATGGCTCCCTTCAGGGCAGAGGGTTAGAAAAAAAGCAATAGACCCCCTTCTTGGAAAAGAAGGGGTGGGGCTACATGCACAAGCAAAACCCACCCCCACACACACACCTTTGCAGGGGTGGGAAAAAAGGAGGCCCAGCCCCCAAAGACCCAGAAAAACACTTATGGGACAACAGAGCAGAGGGAGGGAGACAGCATTCGAGGAGTGAACCATGCCGCTTGCTGACCAGAACCGACTATGCCAGCTCTTATCTCTGCACGCAGAGTGGAAAAGGAAACAGGTTTTCGGAAGAGGGAGGATGGGATCAAAGAAGCAGCTAGCAAGAAATGAAGAAGAGAAGGCAGAGTAATGAAAGAGCACCATGTACACAGCAGGTATGCAAGATAGTTGTCTTCTGTACAGGGCTCCCTTGTAATTCCCCAACACTGGATATCTCTCCAGGACCCATCCCTTCCCCCATGTGGCAGAAGCATCTCCAAAAGAGGATCAAGGCTCTGGACCGTGACTCCTCCAATGGGCTGGCCTCCTCATGTCACAGCATCCCTCCCCTGGGGCTCACACATCTTTCCTTCTTTCATTCTTTGTGTGTGTATTTAATTACCAGTTTTTACTCAAAGCTACATGAATTCCATCATATATTTCTAATGTTAACACACTAAATAAAATATCGAACAACAAACAAGAAACTCAGGAAAACTCTGACTTACAACTAAACAGCTGAACACTAAAATATGAATACACAAAAGAGCTCTGACCCCCTCCTGCAAATGTAATGAGAAAAGGAAAACATAAAGAAGATAATGTTTTCCCACCACCATAGATCCAGCTAAGAAAAATGTCTAATGGCTGTAACCCACAAACTGTTGCATCATTTGGATTCTTACTGCTCAAGAGGTCCATAAACAGTTTCTATTCTTTCAGGAAATCTTCAACTGGTTTGTCTTTCAAAACCCACGTTACTTTGCCCATTTGGGACAGTTCAGGAGCTCCCAGCATCTGACTGTCCTTCTCAGACTGTCAGGCCAAAGGCTCCCTTGGCCAGCCTCTGTCCCTCAGTGGTTTGTGGCCACAGAAGCCCACCATCTCCTTCACCTCCCAGAAGGAGAATGGTGGAGATTAACCATCCGTCTTCCCACTGCCTGAGCAATCCAGCACCCAGACTGCTCCTGGACTGCTGCCCCATCTGACAACCAAGGCAGGGGCATGGATCACTTGGAAACGGCTGGGCCAATTCCCATCCCACCCTCCAAGGCAGCCTGCCGGATGACAATGGCAGTTTTGCTACCGTAAGGAAAGATGGGGGCACTCCTTTGCCCAGCAAGCCCATGTCAGACTGTCAGACCCTGGCATTATGCTTGCAGCAGCACTTTCCCTGGTCCTGCAGAGTCCGCCCTCCGGCCACCTGTCTCATGCACCAGCAGGGCTCTGGCCTCAGCTTCCAAAAGATGTCCAAGAGAGCAGCGCATGGCCAAACAGCAGAACCACACTTAGGCCTAGAAGCAGAAACTGCATGCCTGTCCCCTTGGCACGCCCAACAACATTTGGCTACTCCCCAGTTCAAGCAGGCCGTCAAGATCACCCCTTGCAACCACCGAGTTCCAGAGGGATTTTACAGGATCAGAGCCTCACCTGCTGGCACAGCAGGACGTTCATCGCCGCGTCAGGCAAGCGGAACAAACACAGACCTTTAACAAGGCCCTGGGAGTTCCCAGAAACCTCACCGCAGCCTGCGTGATGAATCTGAGAAGCTCTTGTGAGGCAAGTGGACAGAAAAGGCTCTCAGGAGCCTACCCAGCTCCTACGTGTGTCCCTGGTCTGGTGCATGTGGGGATGGAGAGAACCAACTGCACACTGACACCTGCAGCTCTCTCCCTCTGCAGCCTTCCCAAAATCCAGGAACAGACTCCACCTCCCTCACAACAATCCACTCCCCAACTAGAAGTCCAAGGAGTAAAGAAAGGAGTCAAGTGGGGGGGATATTTAAATTTATTCACTGGAAGAGCCAGCTGCGTGGTCCCAATTCACACCCACAGCACGCTCCTCAACTACCACCCTTCTACGGCCAGCAGGATGCTGGGAAAGGTGAAGCTGGGGAAGATCTGACCTGCCCTCTCTCATGAGCCCCTTTCCTTGTTACAAGGTGAAGGGCCAGGAAAGCATGCCATTTGAGGAGCAGCATGGGGAGCTGGGTCTGTTTAGTTGGGAAAGAAAAGGTTAAGAGGTGACATGATAGTCACAATTTAAATATTTGGAGGGATCTCTCATGGAGGATGGAGCAAGTTTCTTTTCTGCAGGTGCTCCAGAGACTAGAACACAGAGCAATGGCTTCAAACCGCAGGAAAAGAGATTGCACCTAAACATTAGGAAGAACTTCCTGATGGTAGGAGCAATTTGACAGTGGAATCCACTGTTGCGTCAGTGGAGTGTGGTGGAGTCTCCTCCTTTGCAGGCTTTTAAAGAGAGGCAGGGTGGCCATCTATCAAAGGGAGGGCTTGGACAGTGTCTTTCTGCATTGGACTGTATGGCCCTGGGGGGCGGGCTCTTCCAACTCTATGAGTCTATGATCCTATGCAAATTGAGGGGTGCAAAGAGACACCCACCCACTGTAGAAAGCCCCTTTTGTCTAGCACCATGTGGGCCTGCTCCCTTCCCCTCCCTATCTGCCGCCAAGGGGGATCCCAATGCTGCCATCACTGCTGTTTCTGCTTCCCACTGGATGGATGAGAAGGGGGATGCCAGAGAAGACAGAGACAAGGGGCGGGGGTTACATGCCAACTGGAGACAGCTCTGATGCCACTACCACTCAAGGACACACAGGCCTGCCTCCACCCCAGCCTCCTTGCTGCAACAGCTGAGTTGTGCATGCCTCTACAGGTGTTCATTAGCTTGTCAGGGCTACAATTATCATTACCTCCAAGTACTGCTTTTGTGGAAGGTCGCTCACGGCTGTGCTTTTCCCTTTCCAGTAATTCAATCTGAGTCTCTGCTTTCCTTCCCATGGCATATGTATTTGGTGTTCCTCCCACTAAAATGTATACACTATTAACAGCTTATAATTCTGTTTTTTCTCTTTTACTCCCCCCGCCAAAAAATATATACATCCTCACCAGGATGAAAGGTTCCAATGGAAGAGAAGTATTGTGAAATCACAAGAGAACCTTTAAGTGTGGTTTACACTTGTGTGTTTTAACAAAGCAAGCAGTGCACAGCTGAGAAGGGACAACAATTTGGAGACCTTACATAAAATTGTAATTTAAGATGGAATTTGTAACTCTGATTAAATCATTATTTTTACACTTATTCTTCAATACAGATGCCTTTACTTACCCTTCAAATAATCACAACCACCATTAGCTATTAAAAGGTATATACATTTTTTTGGGACACCCTGAATATGTACACATACAAATACCCCCACACTTCCTGCCAAATGGGGATACAAGGAAAGGCAGCCCTTTAAGCAGACTCTAGACCACCATCAACAGCCTTTAACAAACTTGCTGTTAAGGTGCTACGAGACCCTCTTGTTTTTTGTGCAGTCATAGGGGCCTATAGAAGATGCAGCGGTGCCTCCAACCCCTGTTCCAAAGGCCAGGAAACATGGTGCATTATACAAACCCAGTGAGGCCAAATACCCTCAAGGCACAACTCAAGGGGGAGACAAGAGGGAAATGGCCCCTTGACCCTGCAAGGGAAGAGACTGATGATTTGGGGAGGGGGACAGAGCAGAGGCAAGGAAGAGCACGAGTTTTTTGCTTGAAAGAGCAGGAAGAGAGCAGGCCGGGAGGAACTCCTGCAGGGAGAAAGGGGGTCCCCCTTTTCCCTATCCAAGAAGAGACCTGTCCCTCAAAGACCCCGATGGAGCCTCCTTGTGCTGATCCATGGACCCTCCAGGCAAGGATCAGGTATCTGGGCTGTGGGGAGGAACAAGGGAGGATCCCAGCTCTGCCTGCAGAAGAGCAGCCCAGGGTCAATCCCCCCGGGGTCTCCAGTCTGGCTGGGAGAGACCCCCACCTGAATCTCCACCTCAGCAGAGGCTGTTCCTTCCCAACCAGGGCAATCAGGAGGCACACCACATATGCCCCTACTGCAAGGCCCAGCAGCCCCTAACCGGCACAGGCTGCTGGGAAGTGCACTCCAGCACCACCTCGACCCTCACCCAATTCCCAGCCCAAACAAGTGGGTCTGGAACCGCTGCTGACACATGGCAGTGCCACCAAGCCAAGCCACAGGTCTCCCGCCAAGGCCCACCGGGGACAGAGGGAGGTCACCCGGGCCCCAGATGTCCGGCAAGCCCCCCGTGGGCCAGCCCTCTTGGTCTGGGAGCCGGGCGGGCGCCCCAGGCATTTCCTCCAGCTCCAGCTCCAGCCCCAGCTCCACCCCACCCACCCCGTCCAAGCAGGCGGGCGGGCGGGCGTCAGAGGAAAAGGTTTTGGCTCACCACACCCTTTGCCTTCGCCGACGGGAGGGCACCCTCCGAGTTGCACTACAGCACCCATCATCCCCTGTCAGCGCAGGGCGAGCACTGCCGCTGCGGCCCAAGGCAAGGGCGAGGCGCGGGGCTGGCGGGAAGAAAGCCATGCTGGCTGGCTGGCTGGCTGGCTCGGGGGGGGGAGAGGAGGCTGGGAGCTGCAGTGCTCGACAGCAGCAGCGGGGTGCTGCTTCGGAGGGGGAGCGCTGCAGGCGGGGATGATGGAAGCTGCAGGGAGGAATCCCTGGAGAGCGCTAGGTTGGGGAGGGGGGATGCCACGACGGCAGAGGATGCACAACGGGAGGGAAGGACCGTGGTGCCTGGGGATAATGGGGAGTGGAGTGCAACCTGCAGAGGCTGTCGAGCTAGGAGGGAAGCTACGCCAGCAAGGGGGTAATGGGAGTTGTAGTGCAGCGCAGCGGCCTGGGGGGGCTGCAGTCTGACACAGCTTGAGGGAGGGCATGCGGGTCCCGGGGCGATGGGATATGCAGTCCAGGGCGCCCGCCTGGGGCTGATGCGAGTTGTAGCGCGACCCGCCTTGCAGCCCTACCTTGTACTTGTCGAAGCCGGCCAGCTGCTCGGCGCTCACGTACTCGTAGCCGGCCATGGCGGGGGCCCTGCGGGGGTCGGTGGGCGAGAGCGACCGATGGAGGGAGGGAGGGAGGGAGGGAGGCCCGGCCGCGCCGCCTCGCCTCGCCTCGCCTCGCCTCGCCTTCCCCTCCGCCGGGCTCCGCGGCTCCGGCCCGGCCCGGTCCGGCCCTTCCCGCCCGCGCACTGACAGGAGAGCCCGGGCCCCGCACGCACGCACGCGCGCGCACTCCCTCCCTCCGGTCCGCTCCTCGCTCTCGCCCGGCTTCGCCAATGACCGAGGAGGAAGACGCCCGACGCCCGACGCCCGGCGCCCGCGTGTCCCTCGGCGGTTCCCGTACGTCACCTCGCCCCGCCCTCGCTCACGCTAGCCGGCCGAGATCAGCCCACCCGTGACGTCACCCGCACCGCCCCCTTCCCCGCCCCTTCCTGGCTCCCTCCAGCTGTGCCTTCGGCGCCATCTTGCGAGAGGCACTCAGGCGGGCGCGGCCATGCCCCTCTCCCAGTGACGTCACGGGACCCGCCAGGACTCCGCCTTTCGCGCTGCATTTCGCCTGCCTTCCCTTCCTTTCTTGTTTCCGCACTAGGCTGTTATAGCGCGATTATTCCACTTTCAACATCCTATGGAATCCTGAGGTTTGCAGTTTAGGCCAGGCCCCTCCCTAAACTGCAAACCTCAGGATTCCATAGGATGTTGAAAGTGGAATAATCGCGCTATAACAGCCTAGTGCGGATCAGCTCAGCTCTTTTGCTTTCTTTTTGCTCTTCCTGCTGGGCAGAATAGAAGGAAAAAAGAAAGACGTGGGGGGACTCGTTAACGACATTGAGGTTATGGGGGGAAGGTTGGTCCTGTCACTTAAACTCTGGAGCCCAAATCACTTTGGTTTACAAACTGATTAAGTGTGGAATGGAGACTGAAACACCATCAGGTGAAGCTGTCATTGGTTGGAAAATGTGCTCAAAAAATCATCCTCAGTGGCATGCTTCAAACGGGAAGGAGATCTCAATTAGAGAGCTGCAAGATTCTGTCCCAGGGCCATTGCTCTTTAAATTTAAATGAATTTAAATTTAATTTTAATGAATGACTTAAAGGGATGGGGAGGAGGAAACCCTTATCAAGTTTGCAGGTGATATAAAACTGGGAGGGGTGGCTAAGAGATTGAAAAACAGGAACAGAATTCAAAAGGACCTTGATAAACCAGAAAATGGGGCTGACATTAATAAAAGGAAATGCAACAGAGACAAATGCAAAATGCTACATTTAGGCCACAAAAACCAAACACACAGATATAGAATCGGGGCACACACATGGCTCAGCTACATGGGACAAAGACCTTGGGATTATTGTTGATCGGAAGTTGAGGATCAACCAGTGGTGTGATGCTGCAGCAAAGAAGGTGAATATTGTTTTAGCCTGAATTAATGGAGTCATAGTTTCCAAGTCAAAAGAAACGATTCTGCATTGGTCAGGCCTCATCTAGAAAGTTCTGGGTACCCCATTTTAAGAATGATGTAGACATGTTGGAGCGAGTTCAGAGAAGGGCAGCAAGAATAATAAGAGGTATGAAGGACAAAATATGGGAGGAGAGTTGGGAACATTCAGCTTGGGCCATTTCTGCACTAGACTGTTATAGTGCTATTATTCCACTTGCAACGTCCTATGGAATCCTGGAGTTTGCAAAAACTGCAAACCCCAGGATTCCACAGGATGTTGCAAGTGGAATAATAGCACTATAACAGTCTAGTGCAGAAATGGCCTTGTTGGACCGAGGGGTGAATTGCAGTCTCTCTCTATGGCTGTCCCAGAGAGAGGGGCCAGCCTGTTCCCTGCTGCCCCAGAGTATAGGACCAGGTTTGGAGACTGGGGCCATTTCTGCACTACAGTGTAGAAGTGCTGCTATTCTACTTTCAACCTCCTATGGAATCCTGGGATTTGTAGTTTAGGGAGGGGCATTTAGAATTCTCAGCCAGAGAATTCTTTGGCCTCAGTAAACTACAAATCCCGGAATTCCACAGGATGTTGGAAGTGGAATAATAACACTATAACAGTGTAGGGCGGAAATGGCCTGGGACATGACAGAGCAATGGCTTCAGGCTATAGGAAAAGGGGTTCCACCTAAACATTAGGAAGAACTTCAGGACAGTGAAAAAACCAACCAGTTTGACAGTGTAATACACTGCTTTTTAGGAATCTCCTAAACAGAGACCAGGTGTCATCTGTCAGGAATTGCTTTGGTTGTGCAGAATGAGGTTGGACTAGATGGCCCTTGGGGTCCCCCAGCTCTAGGAGTCTATGATTTTATGGTTTGTGCCAATGTGAATCAGAAGGAAAGGGTAGTGGTCAGGGGTCTTGATGAGTCCTGCCAGCCTCTCTGTCACCTCTTTGCCCTTGGAGACAGCACGGCTCTTGAGGCCCCCACACCACCAATTCTGTTCCTCTCGGTAAGGAATCACCTACTACCACCACACCTCTGCTCTTCCTCCGGGAATCGACAGAAGCTCTTCCACCCATAGAATGCTCTGAGGTTACCTCCATGATTTCAGAGTCCCAGTGCGGGTGCCTCACAATCACAGATTAAGGGGAGAGCTTGGAATTGGTTGTGTAGCTTGAAACTTGAAGCGTGGTTCTTCATAATCCTGCTTCTGGGTGTCACATTCTCCAAAGATCTTAGAAGTATAGAATCATAAGAGTTGGAGGAGACCCCCGGGGCCACCCAGTCCAACCCCCTGCTATGCAGGACCACCCATCAAAGCCCTCCCAACAGATGGCCATCCAGTCTCTGTTTACAAACCTCCAAAGAAGGAGGAGACTCCATCACACTCCATGGAGGCAGCAGCAGATTCCACTGCCGGACAGCCCTGACCGTCAGGAAGTTCTTCCTGGGGTTCTGGTGAAATCTTTTTTCCTGGACGTTGAATCCATTGCTCTGTGTCCTAGTCTCTGGAGCAGCAGAAAACAAGCCTGCTCCCCCCTTGACATGACATCCCTTCAGATACTCAAACATGGCTATCATGTTCCCTCTTCTTTTAGTCAGACTAAACATACCCAGCTCCCTAAGCCGCTCTTCAGAGAGCTTCATGGCTTCCATACTCTTCACCATTTTGGTCACCCTCCCTTGGACATGTTCCAGCTTGTCGATCTCCTTCTTGAATTGAGGTGCCCAGAGCTGGACACAGGATTCCAGATGAGGTCTGACCAAAACAGAACGGTGTGATACCATTACCACTTGTTCCATCTTCAACATGACGCCCTTCAAATATTTAAACTTGGCTCTCATGTCCTCTCTTAACCTTCTCTTCTCCAGGCTAAACATCCCCAGTTCCCTCAGGGGGCTTCATGGCTCCCAGACTTTTCATCATTTTGGTCTCTCTCCTCTGGACACATTCCACCTCCCTCCTGTGTTTGGGAGTTGAGACATCCCTCAGTTCTTGCTCTTCTCGGAAATGTGCTCCACACCTTCCAAAAAAACTGCAAGCCCCAGGATTTCATAGGATGTTGAAAAGTGGAATCATAACGCTATAACAGTCTAGTGCGGAAATGGCTCAAGTTGCTACATGGCCAAAAATGAAGAAAAACATCCGCGCAAGCCCCCAGACAGTGCAATCAATGCTGACCTTCCAAAACACAATCTTGCTGCCTTCCTCTCCTCTTTAACATCATCCACATTTACAGTCAATAGACCACTAACTATTTAATGTTGATGTGTTGGCGATATCACAAATGTTTCCAAGGTGTAGTTCAAAAATGCCTCGCTTTCTGTTGGTTGCGGGCTGGTGCACCTTTTGTGTTTCACGTAACTTGCTAAGAATTCTAAAGAAGAGGCCAGCTGCCGTGCCTTAAAGATATAGATATATATTTAAGGAACAAAGTGAAAGGACCTCATTGCTCCCAAAGGTGGTGAAGATTCTGGGCCTGCCGGTGTGGCAGAATAAAAAGAGGGGCAAAGGGCCCTCTGTGCACATGCACACGTGCGCACTCTCTCTCTCTCTCTCTCTCTCTCTCAACCTGACTGTGACAATGGATGCTGCAGACTGATGCTGCCCCTCTGTGGCAACAGAGATCCTGGCAGGCCCTGGAGCAGAGCTGGCTTCAGGAGAGATGCCCACTGGCTCGGACAATCACTGGCTCTCAGAGTAAGCCACCCATGAATGGAGGATTCCTGACCTGGTCTGGCTCAATATGGCTTGTAGATGGCCAAGGAGAGGGACTTGGTGGGCTTCCAGTTTTGCTGCTTAGTTGGCTCTCTAAATGGGATGTGTATGTATGTGTGGTGTTGAGAAGAATCCTAGAGGTGGAAGAGAGGGCCATCCAAGGGCCGTCCAGGCCAACCCCCTTCAGGCATGCAGGAGGACGCAATCCAAGCCCTTCTTTTTGTTACCACGGCAATCTGGTCTGGTCTTTGGTGAACTAAAGATATCATTTTGATATCATAATTCGGCCCTTTTCCCCGCCACCAGCTAAGTGTTTGTGAGGCTCCGGCAAACAAGCACGAAGCTAGGCATGGGCGATACTTGTACTCTCATCAAAAGTGCCAGATATGGCCAGTTCCGCTTCAGGGGGAAGCCACCCGACACAAACACCTTGATTACAAAAACAAAAGGATGCTCTGCTTGAGAAAACACCCTGGCAAGCCAGGCACTTAACAGCCGAGCTAGCCGCATCTACATACCAGCTATACCATTGTCAATTCGGCTCATAATTCAATCATGTAAATCCTGACCTTTCGGAGGCTTTGTCTCCAGCCCAAAACTTATTGTTCTCCTGTAAAGACCAGACTAGCCTGCGGTTGTTCTTTCCCCTATAAAAGATGCCCCGTTCTGAGAGCTCTTTGGAACTCTCGCTGGACTTTGCTGAAATCACTTCAACTCTTGCTGAATCACTGGAACTCTCGTCGGACCTTGCTGAAATCCACTTGCTGAAATCACTTGAAGCTCCCGTTGGATCTTCTTCCTCGCCTCACTGCGCTTGGTCCAGCAGATTCCCCTCGGTCTCCACGCCGGGTTTCCTCCTCTTCAATTGGTGTCTCCAGGACTTCGGACAGGTGGCGTATTGCCCATTCCCCAAATTCTCTTTCTTTCCTTTTCTAGTTAGGAGTGTGCTTGTGTTTTCATTATTTTGTGTCTAATAAATACCGCTAGTATTTTGAAACTGCTTGACTCCGCACTGACTTGAGCCGGTATACATAGGATAAAAGATCCTGCTGCGTTGCCCTGCCTCTCGTTAGCCAAGAGAGTGCTCCAGCTAATTTTCCCCATCTTTGCTTGTTTGTTTTGGTGTTTGGGTGCCCCTCCTGGGACCCCCAATTTACAGGGTAACATTTTGACTGACGGCCATCCAGCCTGTCCTTGAAAACCTCCAAAATGATTCCACTGTTGAATTGCTCTTACCTTCAGGAAGTTCTTCCTGAGGTTTAGGTGGAATCTTATCACTCCATGTCCTTGGCAATTTCCACACTACACTCTTATAGCGCGATTAACCCACTTTCAGCATCCTATGGAATCCAGCCAGCCCCTCCGTAAACTGCAAGCCCCAGGATTCCATAGACTGTTGAAAGTGGAATAATTGCACTATAAGCGTGCAGTGTGGAAATGGCTCTAGTCTCTCGTGCAGCGAAAAGCAAGCCCCATCTTCCATGTGACATCTTTTCAGATACTGAAACGTGGCTCTCATGTCCTGTTACCCTGTTTACTGGGGGTCCCGGGAGGGACTCCCAAAATATGCTCAACTAGAGGTGGGGAAAATTAGCTCTGACCACTGCTTTAGCGTCACGAGAGGCAGGGTAACTTAGCAGGATCTTGTAACCCAGTGTTTACGGGGTCAGGCCAAGTCAAGGAGCAGACCGGTTTGAAAACAATGAATGATCGTTATTAAATACAGGCACACAATGTAAACAACACAAGCACACAGGTAACTAAGAGAAATAAAGGTGTGAGTAAGATAGCGGGATTTTCAGAGGGATAGTTGATTCGGGTGATACGACACCTGTTCCTGAAGCCCGGAAGAAGGTAGAGAGCGATGCTGGGGTTCGAAGTATCTCAGCGCGTGGAGCTGAGGGGGGCTCGCCAAGCAATGCAGCCAGCCCCTCCCGAAACTGCAAACCCCAGGATTCCGTAGGAGGTTGAAAGTGGAATCATCGCGCTATAACAGCCTAGCGCGGAACTGGCCTTAGAAAGGAGGCTGGCCATTTGCTGTTACAAGTGAAAAGAGCACTTGCTTCTTCCGAGTGCTGGCTCACCCACTGGCTCAAGTTACACCGTTAGAGGAGAACAAAGGGAAGGGAGATTTGCATTATGGCCGGTTGATAAGGAGGGAGGGACCTGAATGCTCCACCTGTGGTCAGAAAGGCACGCAAGAACAACAGCAACAAGAAGAGTATGTGTGCAGCGGCATGCTGTATATTAATTTTTAATCTTTTAGTAGCAACTGTGTGTTTTTTAATTGTTTTAACCACGGTTTTAATAATATGGTTATTTAATTCTTTTTTTAACTTTGTAAAATAAGGTTTTAATTTAATCCTGTTTTAAATTTCTGTAAGCCGCCTTGGATCCCATCCCAGGAGAAAGGCAAGTTATAAATCAAAGTAAATGAAGAAATAAAAACAATGGCTATAGCACTTCCTTCCACGTGCCTGGGCAAAAAGCAAGTGAAGGGGAGGGGGCGTGCACATGACCCCCTGCCAGCCTCCCCCCGCCCGGTTCTCTTGCCTTTTGCCCGGGTGCACTGCCTGCCTTCCGTGCTCACCGGGAAAAGGCAAGGTAGTAGGTTGGGGCAGCCCCACGTGTGGTGAAGGTATGGGCGCGCCTTCCCCGCCTTCCCTTGCATTTCGCCTGAGTGCGCTGCCTCCCTTCCACGTGACCCAGCGACAGGCAAGCAAATGGAAGGGGAAAGCCCTTCACGTGGATAAGGTGTGTGTGTGCCTCCCCCCACTGCCCCCTCTGATTCTCTTGCCTCTTCCCCAGGTAAAAGGCAAGGGAATGGGAGGGGTAGAATGAGGGGCAACGCTCGTGTGGCCCTTCCTTCTCTGCACGTGGGGCTCCCTGCTCCCGTTTGCTTGCCCTTTGTCTGGGTACGGAGGAGGAATGCAGCGTGCCTGGGCAAAAGGCAAGAGAATGGGGGGGACAATGGGAGCAAGGGAGGGGGAGGGGGAGAGTGCAGGGGAGGCAAGCAGGCACCTCGCAAAGAACCAAATTTCCTAAGGTCAAAGCCGTGGATGTGGAGGAAAGACTGTAATAACTGCACAGCTTAACAATAGTAAGTAAGAAAAAAAATAGCTATATATGGAAAAATTCCCTTCACTGATGGATCCACCCCCAAAGTTGTCAGTGGTGCCCCTGTTGGTAATAACCAAACGCCGAAAGGAATTTACTGGGCATACAAATTGTAATCTTTATTATTCTACTAACTTACGGGGCTCGGTTTTAACCCACTCTTTCTCAGCACAACTCGGGTGACTCCGGCGACTCTACCTCTTGCCCCTCTGGGTGCATCACTTCTCCCTCTCCTGGATCTTCCCAAGGGACAGCCCTGCCGCAGTCTCTGTTTTCTCCACAGTCAGGGATTGCTGTCCATCCGGCAATGCTTCCCGTGTTCTGCGAATCGTTTAATCAGCCAAAGTCCTCGTGGGCAATCAGGAAGTCCCCCAGCTGAGCTTCTTGATGTTCTTCCCCGGAGCAGCCTGCATGTAGCTTCCAGAGCTAAAGCCCTCGCAAACGCTTGTTGTTCTTCATTCTCAGGCACCTTCTGAGAGAAATAGGATATATTTTAGTTTCTGCAGTATTATTCACATGTATTACTAACACATATGTATTAGCTTATAAGTATAACACATATTAGACATATTTACACATATACTTCAATGTATTTAGTATTTGAGCTTCAGTAGTCCAATAAGTCTAAGAAGGAAGATTTTTTAGGGATGGGAGTTGAGCGGGGGCCTCCCAGAGACCTTGGAGGGCAACTGGTATATTCCAGATAACACAGGAGACAAGACAAGGCCGCTGTTTGTAAAGGAGTAAACTGATTTATAGGGACAAGGAAGAAGCACAAAGGGGTGCTATTGAAACTACTGATAAGACACCTGGGATGTAACATGATGCACGAGGGAAATGCAGGATCGAGTGCGTGATCACTCAAACTGTAAATATGGGGAAGGGGGAATGTAACTTCTTTGGTGATCCTGATAGGCTGTAACTTTTGGGGTCCTGTCCAATGGAATCCAAGGGGGAGGGAAACCTGCATCGGGCAGGGGGATAAAACATGAGGTATTCCATAGTGGGGGTGTCCTCCTCTCTTGAAGGCACCCAGCTCTGCAGAGACATATTCTTTTAAATAAACATTTGATTCTTCAGCCGATCCTGTGTTAAATTGTTTTATGAGTCTTATCAGCAATTTCTTACACTTCGGACCAGAGAAGATTTTCTCCAGTGTTCCTGACACCTTCTCCAGGTAGGCCCATAACCTGCCCGGACTTCAGGATGAAGGGGTTAAATCCAAGGAATTGCTACTTGAATAGGAAAAATAAGCGAATTGAATTGAGTCTCTGAGTGAAATAGCAGATGTCTTTGTCTTATCTCAATTTTAAAGAATGGCCTTGCAACACTCACTCAGGCGTCTGGGAACTAAGAGGGAGTAGGCATACTCCCTCCTATCTCATTTTGGCCATATGCATCATTTTGTATCATTTTCTAACTAACTCATTGTTTTCTTCTGTACATGTGTGTGCTAAGTTAATGATGTAATGGAAAGTTAACCAAAGATCTTTTTCTTCTGTGATGGGCTGGCTAAATGAATGATTGATTGCTCACATGGAAGACCAAAGGTATATAGTGATGCTACCTTAATTAATGGGCACGACAGTTCTGGGATAGCTGTCGTCCTTGCGCAAGTAATTTGTTGACAATAAAAAAAGGCTTTTTGATTTTTCCCTGGAAACCTGGTCTTCGTCTCTTTTCTGGCCACAACATTTCTGGTGCATTGGCCGGGAAAGGGGGGAAGGGGCTATTCTGTCCCCCTTGATGGACGTTTGGACATCGGGGATTGCGGCCCCCCCTTGACAAAACCCAGGGCGCCCTCGACCTTTTGTCGAAGAGGTTTGGTTGGGGGAGTGGTGGCATCCCTGGCGACAGCGATCCAGTCAACGGACCTTGGGTTACAGCTGGAAACCAAGCCTCCCATGACCCTCTGGTGAGTAGACCCCCCTCATGTTTGGGAGGGGGAAGGGGAACTGATCACTCCCCGAGTTTCAGCCGAGTACCTCTCAGCAGTGGAGAGCGAAACCCCGAAAACTCTTGGTATGGCGGAATAATAAATGAGACGTCTCAGTTGTGGTTTAATGGGCCTGATGGGAGGTTGTTCGTCTGAATGAAAGATGCGTGCATGAGTTGAGTGAATACCGCAGCTCCTACAACCATACTGTTGGAACGTCCAGATGGCTAGGTTGGTATTAGAGTGATTGGAGTCGAACCTCCTTTGTGTGGGCGCACGGGACCCCCTTCACCCGTGTGTCAATCCCATTCCCATTGTGTCTTGTCTGGAACTTGGGAGGAAATGGGAGGGGGAGAGAGCCGGCAGACTCCTCTGGGCTGTATGTTAAAGAATTTAAAGGAGGATTTAGTGGAAACTTTACTATTGCTGCTGTAGTGTGGGGAAAATGGTTTGTTTCCTCTCTAGTTGTCTCTCGGCATTTGAAGCCATATCCTGAAGCCCCTCCTCCTTGGGCTCTCTGTTGTTTTAAGCCAGAAGTCAACTCAGCCAGAGGCTGGGAAATGGCAGAAATTAAGCCAGTGCAAAACCTCAGGTGTTAATGAGAAATAGTAAGGAAGCAATGCAGAATCTCATTGTCTTCTCTAAGTGTAAGAGGAAAAAAAAGAAAAAGCCTGATTTTGCAATTCAGGCAGTGGGCAACTGTTTCAGCCTGAAAGAAAGTAAGGCATTTTCCAGGACCAAGTCTGACCTCTTTAATGGAGATTTAATGGGCCGCCAATTAACAGTCAAAGGGTTTCAAGGAAGAATGAGGAAAGGCTAGCTCTTATAAATGGTTACCGACTCAGAGTAGGAAAAGGGAGGCTTGATTTTGAATAATGAGAGTCATGCCAGGAGTTGGAAAAGATTCTCCTCTAGTACTTTTGCAACAGGGCTCAGCTCAACGAGTCCTATTGTTTAAAAGCTGCATCTGTAAAGGAAAAAAAAGAGAACTCTGTGCTCACCAGGAATTCCCCCTCGCCCCTCCCTGTTAAAAGAGGAAAGAAAAACAAACCTGACAGCCTGGAGACTGTAACACTAAAAGGGAGAGGGACAGGCAGCTTCCCCCCCCCCATTTAATGATAGAAGCAAAGTCCGGTTTCCTAGTAAATTCTCTCATGTCTCAGAAAAGGGAGAAAGGAAACTTCACTGAATATTTAATGAGCTGTCAGTTTGCAAATTCCCATCCATTCACCATCACTTAAGGCTGTGTATGAAGTGGTTGTACAAGACTCTGAGGAAATTTGGAAGAGGTCCCATAACTTTAGATAGTCCCCCTGAGGACCCAGACCCCCGCCATATGCTCCAGCAATTTACAACCAGGAGGCACAGGCAGAAGAGGTTCTAGCAGTGCCAGCAGCAGAAGTCCAAGTGGCCCCTATGGTGGCACAAGCCACTGGACCTCCACCTATGCAACCAGCCAACACTAATGACCCCAGGGGAAAGATATTACTGGGAAGCTCAACGAATCCCTTCATCAATCAACAGTCCGTGGAAACACAAGGCCCCCCCGGTACTTCCTCCCCTTCGGAGATAAATATGCAGGTTCCCCAAGAATCAAGAAGAAGAGGTAGTGGCCCCACTCAGACAGATCAGCTGGTAGATGATGCTCAGCAGTCAGGGGGCTACCAGTGAGTTCAGAGTTATTAATATACACCCTTCATCACATCAGACCTACTAAATTGGAAGACACACCGTGCAACTTATACGGAAAAGCCACAAGAAATAATAGAACTTTGCTCCAGTATCATGGCCTCATAGGTACTTTATTGGCAGGATTGTCAATAGTTGTTTTTGACTTTGTGAAAAGAAAAAAAAAGGAAAAAGCCCAGCTTGGGAGGCCAGCCCTTTCTAATCCAACAAATAGAAAGGAGGAGGAGAAGGGGGAAGTTCAAGAATGATGGACTTAAAAGCTGCAAAACTCTATCTGACAATGAGTTTTTGGAGAAGCAGTTGACATAGGAATCTTGAACACATGGGAATTGTAGTACCTGAATAAATTTCCCCCAAGAACCCTTGGGAATTCCAATGCAAAAGAACAGAGAAGTAGAGCCCCCACAGAGGCTTTGAAGCTGCAGCGGCAGCTTGTTAGGAGACAGCCACGCTTCACCCCCACCGGTTCCTTTACTCAGGTGCCTGCATGCCTGTTTGCCTGTCCCTCCCCTGAGGAGACAGATGGGGGGAGAGCAATAATACCAGCAATAAGGAGTGAGAGCCGCTGCCAGCATTAGTATGTGTGGCAGATGAGAAGGGAGAAGAGGCTTCCTGGAGGAGAAGCGATGGCTATGGCAGCAGCCCTCCCCCCAGCTGAGGCGCCGGCCAGGGAGGCCAGGCAGGTGACGGGGGGGGGGAAGGGAAGTGGCGGCAGATGCAGCGGAGGCTGCTCCAGGGATGTGAGACTTTCCCCCATGAGCGGCGAAGACTGGAAGGTATGGGTACCGTTAAGCCTAACAATAAGTAGCAGGAACAGAGGAGTCAGTCCCGAAAAAGGGGGGGGCTCACCCCCTCCCTTCCTTAGTCCGTCTGATGTTTGGAATTTTAGAACTGGGCGGAAGAGAAAATAAAATGCAGCAGAGTCAAGCGGCTGACAGAAAAAAGCTAGCAGGGCAGCCAAAAGTCCAGGAGCTGCAAGGGGCTGAAGAGGGGAAAGAGGAGCGGCTCACCAGCCTACGGTCATACCACCCTGAACACACCCGATCTCGTCTGATCTCGGAAGCTAAGCAAGGTCGGGCCTGGTTGGTACTTGGATGGGAGACCGCCTGTGAATACTGGGAGCTGTAAGTTTTTGTAAAATCCAAAATAAGGTAGAGGTCAGAAGATGAGAAGGTGATAGGAGACCCCAGAAGAGGAAGAGGGTCTCTGGGAGTGTACCAATGTGCCCAGTGTGGGCAGAAGAGGCATAGGCGAGAAAAATCTGGACAGATGGTGAAGACAGTCAGAGAAGGATGTGGATATGTGGCAGATATGGAAGAGGACAGCAGAATAGATGGTCCAACTGGCATATGCAGGGACCAAGTGAGAGGTGATGTATGGTGAGAATCCTTTGGTGGAAGATGACAGCAGAACTCCATGAACAATGTCAGTGGTCAGCAGTTAAGAGGAAAAGTTTTGTTTCCTCGCCCCATAAACTGCACAGGGCAAGGGCTCGGAGTTGTGACATTCTGGTGAGAAACGTTGGCAGCAGAAGTATGGAGAATACGGGAAAGGGCCGAGTCAGAACTGCAAAGTAGCACCCCCTCACCAGTTCCCAATAAGGTGGAAGCTGGAAAGGCTCCCTGGCGCAGTCCCAGCAGGATGGAGGAGGTGATGGAGCACCCCTACAAGCAAGCTGGGAGAAGAGGTGACGGCGCACCTCTGAGTTGGGAGGGAGAAAATAAGGGAGCATTTCTGAGAGGCGGTAGAGCGCCTCTCCAGTTTGGCAGTGGAGTTGCAGTTGAGGGACTCTGGCTGAAGAAGGCAGAGGAGGAAAAGAGATGCAAGCTGTGAGACAGCTAACAGACCGACAACAGCCCTGAAAAAGCCCACACATCATACAGGCTCAAACAACAGACCTGCATTTGTCCACAAGATCATCAAAGATTAGACCACTGTTCTAGGAGTCTCCCGGAGGAGTCACATTGTACCTGCAGACCTCAGAACTAAGGAAACTGGAGAAGATGAAACAAAATCCTGAAGACACAGTAGTTCAACGTGTATGGCCCAGATAACAGCCCTGGCTATGTTTTTGGACTGGATGCCAGCACAGGGCAAGTGGCATGATACTACATTCATCTTCTTAGCCCATTTTATAGAAACCTCTCACTCTCATTCCATGTGCAGCCCACAACAGAGAAACCAGGAGTGTTTTTGTTTTTCCCAGAGCCCCATTATGATGGGGAAGAAGATGCAGTACACACCTCACAGAGTCATAAAGTTGTCACCTTTCAGCAAAAGCCCTTTTGGATGGATTAAGGGAACATAACTCTACAGGAAAGAGCTAGTGCATTAGGGAAAGCTCTGAGTACGACAAGGGAGGAAATGTTAAAACAGGGGCTTCTTTCCCTACAAGCACAGGCACATCCTCTCAAACCAGGAGACATGGGTGAAGGATTGGGGGCAACCTGGACATGGGTGGAGGAGACCTATCAGGTAGTAGTGACAACCCCCACTGTGGTAAAGGTGGCCAAGATGTGGTGGTTGCAACTTGGGACACATGCATCATTCTATGCATGATTAGATTTTGAATGTGGAAAAATACCATGGGTTGAGGTAGGTATAGGAGGGGCAGGAAGTCTGGTTTACCTGTTTTATCACTAGGGATTGGAAAGTATGTGTATATGGCAAACAGGCATACCCAGGGAAATGTCTCAATGTTAACTTCTTTTCAGTTACAGCATTGGTTTTATTGAGTTGTGTGAGAAAAGAGGGGTTGGTCCTCCATAGTCGGTTCTGGAAAGCAACCAGTTTTTACAGTGGTAAATAGGTATATGGTTCATCTTCTGGGATGAATTGATTTGGCCACTGAGGGAATCACTTTTCACTCGGTGCACAAATTGATATAGTTTGGCTGGCCAAGAATGAAAAGGATTCACAATAAAAGCAACACGTATAGTACTGACAACACATGATCCCCATGGAGGGAATTGGTTTTCATGTAAGGCAGATGCGTTGTTGGCTGTCAGCCCAGCATGAAATAGGTTTAGACTATCTCTTCAGTTGTGAAGGGGTACTCAGTATTTTGGTTAAATACAACCTGTTGTCATTATGTAAATGAGTTGAATGCAAAAAAAAGGGATAATGCATTTTGAAGTATACAATATTAGAAGATCATTCTAGTGGTCTGCAGGCATGTGGACATGATTATCGGGTTCCCTAAGTGAGTATGGGTAAAGGCACTGTATGCAGAAGTACTTTGTACTAATGTAATGGCCTTCCTAAATCTGCCTGTCTTTACTCTGCATGTTAAAGTGTTTTCTAATCTGTAATGCTCAAGTCAATGGAAGGAGAAAGCTGTTGTGTATGCCTAAATGGTGATTGCAGAAAAGGAGGGTCAGAAGAATTCTGGGCTAGACAATGCAAGTGGCACTCCAGGGCTGCCAGGCGACACATGTCAGATCCAGCAACTGCTGAGGAAAGAAGGATTCTGGGCTAGATGATACAACTGGCACTCCGGAGGCTGCCAGGCGTCGTACATCAGACCCAGCAACTGCTGAGGAATAGAAGATTGGGGCTAGATTTCTGCTGGGGTTACACCAGGAAGCTAACCTCTCTACGCACAAATCAGACCTCCTCCGTTATTGGGATCAGTGTGTAATGTGTGTTAGTGAATCCTAGTGCTGCTATGTAGTTTGCTGCTATATATTACTTGTGCTATAAGGAAATAGGAAGTAGTACATGCTTGAAATTGCAAAGTTTTGAATTTAGCATGAAGGGGGGAATGAAGGGGTTAAATCCAAGGAATTGCTACTTGAATAGGAAAAATAAGCGAATTGAATTGAGTCTCTGAGTGAAATAGCAGATGTCTTTGTCTTATCTCAATTTTAAAGAATGGCCTTGCAACACTCACTCAGGCGTCTGGGAACTAAGAGGGAGTAGGCATACTCCCTCCTATCTCATTTTGGCCATATGCATCATTTTGTATCATTTTCTAACTAACTCATTGTTTTCTTCTGTACATGTGTGTGCTAAGTTAATGATGTAATGGAAAGTTAACCAAAGATCTTTTTCTTCTGTGATGGGCTGGCTAAATGAATGATTGATTGCTCACATGGAAGACCAAAGGTATATAGTGATGCTACCTTAATTAATGGGCACGACAGTTCTGGGATAGCTGTCGTCCTTGCGCAAGTAATTTGTTGACAATAAAAAAAGGCTTTTTGATTTTTCCCTGGAAACCTGGTCTTCGTCTCTTTTCTGGCCACAACAAGGAAATCTGGAAGTCTCTTTTTGAGTGATGGTAGATACGTATGGCCACAACAAATCCCCATCCAGTCCTATCAGATCATGCCACTCAATATTTTTAGGTAAAATGATATCAGCTGTTGTTACCACCATGTCCTGGCCTGGCCTTTGGTGAACCAGAGATATCATTTTGATATTGCAATTCGGCCCTACTCTGCCACCAGCCAAGTGTTTGTGAGGCCCGCCGAACAAGCGCGAAGCTAGGCATGGCTATTGCTTGCTGCTCCCACCAAACCAAGCCAGATATTGCCAGATCTGTTTTAGGGGACCTCCCGAAACAACCACCTTCATTACGAATGCACATTACCACAAAGAGACCCTCTGCCCTGAGTGGGCACCCTGGCGAGCTAGGTACTTAACCGCTGAGCGAGCCGCATCTACATACCGGCCACACCATTGTCAACTCGGACTTTAACTCAATCATGCAAATTCTGACCTTTCGGAGGCTTTGTCTCCAACCCAAAACTTATTGTTTTCGCCCAAGACCAGACTAGCCTGCGGTCATTCTTTCCCCAATAAATATCCCCCGCTTTTGAGAGCTCTTCGGAACTCTTGCCGGATCGCTTGGACGTCACTCTGCCTTGCTGCCGCTCGGTTCAGGAGATTCCCCTCGGCCGCCACGCCGGGTTTCCTCTCCTTCCATCAGGCTTCTCCAGGACTGCAGGACAGGTGGCGTATCCCCCATTCCCCTTGAAACTCTCTTTTCCTTTTCTAGATAGGAGTGTGTTTGTGCTTTTCTTTAATAACTGTTTAATAAATCTTAATTGCTGTTTGAACCATTTGCCTCCTCACTGACCTGACGCTGTAGACATAGGGTAAAAGATCCCGCTCCGTTGCCCTGCCTCTCGTTAGCCAAGAGAGCGCTCCAGCTAATCTCCCCATCTTGTTGTGTTTGTTGTGGTTATTTGGGCGCCCCTCCCGGGACCCCAATTCACAGGGTAACAGTGGGATGAACAGCCAAGGGCGTAAGCCTGTTATTTTGGGAAGGGATGCGATAGCATTGCCAGGGCAAACACAAGCAGTAGCAAGGCGGCAGACGGCGGGATACCGGTGTCACTAGAATGGCACCGTGGTAAACGTGGGGCAAGGCGAGATTGCTTGTTGCCAGTGGCATCTGTCTCTCTGTCGGCCTGTTTATTTATCAACCTATCTATCATCTAATACAGCTGGAAACAATCTGGAATACAAAAATTTTAAAGCATTAAGTACAGTCCTTTACATATAATGACGATAAGTAGGGTGCAATTAAAACTAAAAATACAACCTGCTACAGCTAGTTGCTTATTTATGGAGGAAGTACTTGCGTTAAGAGAAAATTTAGCTAAAATTGCAGGAAGTATGAAACGGCCTGTGTGCCAGAAGGACCCAGCGCTAAAGGTTTAGGGCCGCAGGGTTTTTTTTCTCTGTGATTTTTATTATAAAAATACAACAATACAATTATAAAAATCAGATACAACAACAACAAAAAAGAAAACATGTATTAAACTGTTAGGTTGCATTCAAAAGTTCCTTCATACTTGCTTCTTGACCTGTCTACCTTCTTCTTCTATATTACCAACACTCTTAATTCTTAATCATTACCCTATAACATACAAATAGATATACATTTACTTACCACCTACTCCTTACTTATCTTTGTCTGGCTTATTCTTGAGATATATTATAATTCATGTTACCTCTCTATCTTCCATCTCCTTCCAGTATGCTGCTCCCTTCAGTTCACTCATCTTTATTTTAACATTTTTTAACATTGTTTAGCATTGTCTCTTTACTGTCTTAATGTTGGATCATTCAAAAAAAAATAAATCCTGTGCTTTTCTCCTCCCCAAAATACCCTTTTCATTTTGGGTCCCTATCATTTTCCCCATATCTGGTACACAGCTGTGATTCCTAAAACTTTATATAAATATTACGTCACCATATCTTTTTTTGAGATAGTTTACTATCGGCGTCCATGCTGTCTCATATATAGTTCCTTTTTCTTCTTTCAGCAATTTAGATAAATAGTCACAATTCTTCATTTCATAAAGCAAAGCAAGCCACTCCTCGACATCTGGAATATATTGATTTTTCCAGAATCTTGCATACACAATCCGAGCAGAAGTGACCATATACAGTACAATCCTCCATCTATTTTTGACATTTAGTTGTTGTATATTAGCTTTATGTTCAATAAATACAATTCCGGGAGAACTGGTATATTAGTTTCAAATATCTCTTCCATAATTTTATTGACATTATTCCAGTACTTTTTTGCCTTCTTACATGTCCACCAGAGATGGTAAAATGTGCCTTCTTCTTTTCCACACTTCCAACATTCTTTTTTTCTGGTTTTGTACATCATATCTAATTTAGATGGGCTCAGGTACCATCTATGGAACATTTTTAGACAGTTTTCCTTAAGATTCTGAGAGACCGTGAACTTCTGAGTTCTTTTCCAACTTTTCTCCCAGTCTTCAAGAGATATCACTTTACCTATTTTTGCTGACCATTTCAACACTGACTGTTTAATAATTTCCGTTTCCAATTCTCTGCTTATTAAAAATTTATATATTTGGGACATCAAATGTCTTGGTCGTTCGAAAACGCTATTTCGAACTCATTTTTCTCTTCTTTCGCGAGGAATCTTTCCAATTTTAAGTCCATTTTAAACCTTTCCTTGAGCTGTCTGTATAAACACCACTGGGTGGGAAAACCTTCTAATTCTAATTCTGATCTTTCCTTTAACGCAGTGGTTCTCAACCCGTGGGTCCCCAGATGTTTGTGGACTTCAGCTCCCAGAAGCCCTGAGCATTGACCATAGTGGCTGGGGCTTCTGGGAGCTGAAGCCCACAAACATCTGGGGACCCACGGGTTGAGAACCACTGCTTTAACGTAAAGTGTTCCCCTTCGATTATAATGTCTTTATAGAAAATCCATTTCTCTTGCTCATGTTTCCACCTTCCAAAAAAAGCCTCACGTAGCGAGATCCGTTGGGGAATTCTTTGGTAGACTCGTACTTTAATTTTTTTCCAGATTGATAATAAAGATTTCCTTATATAATGGTTTGTAAACTCTTTATCTGCTTTCTCTTTCCCATACCACAGGTATGCGTGCCATCCGAATTTATTGTCTGCTCCTTCCAGTTTCAACATCCCGTCATCTTTTAACGTTATCCAATCCACAATCCACGATAATCCTGCAGCATAATAATATATCTTCATGTCCGGTGGAGCACACTCTCCTCAGGGCCGCAGTTTTACGACTGGTTAATTGAAGCAATGTTTCAAATTCAGTTAGAGGTCAAATAGCCTGGGATTCTAACATCAAAGAAGAAATCTCAGGGAAAGAGTGGTCTAGGACGCATTCTTTAGTCTTGCCAAAGCCAATGCCCACAACAATAAGAGCAGTGGTTCTCAACCTGTGGGTCCCCAGATGTTTTTGGACTTCAGCTCCCAGAAGCCCTGAGCATTGACCATAGCGGCTGGGGCTTCTGGGAGCTGAAGCCCACAAACATCTGGGGACCCACAGGTTGAGAACCACTGAATAAGAGAATCCACGCTGAAAATCATATATGGATGGCATTACATCCCAACATGAATGAATAACATTTGTTCTAGCGCGGCACCATTTTATTGGCCTGGATTGTCATACATTAGCCACAGAAAACACCATGAAAGGGTCTCCTTAAGTCGGAGATGATGAAGGCACACAACAACAACAACAACAAACAACAGTTGTATATCATGTGGATTTCATGTAACAAAGTTAAGTAAATTTGGTTGGATGCAACTAACTGCATTGTGGAAGTGGTAGGATAAGGCAGTGATTTTTCTGTGAAAAAGTATTATTTTCAGTTCTTACGAATAATAATGAATGATAATGGACATTTAAAAAACAGATTCTGAAAAAAAATTGCTCATAAGTATGCTATTGATAGCAGTGAGGCAGGAGATGACAGATTGGAAACTGCAAAACCATTTATGTACGAATAAATGGCTATGTAGAGTTTGGTGAGTTCTGGGCAATTTTCTGAAGTAGAGGTGCTTCACCTGGAATGGGTACAAGAAGGCAGTTTCTAGGGAAATCAACATTTCATACAAGAAAACTGGGATATACGTGGCCAGGCAGCTTCAGAGTGTGATCAAAATGGCAAAAGTTATATCGATGAGGAAGAAGACGCAAGCGGGGAGAGGCTGCAGGAGTTTGCTTTTCCCTGAGCCTCCAGGGAAGGGCAAGATCCAGCCCTGCCTCCCCTCTCTCCGCTGCTGAGACAATGGAGTGTGAGCTACTTTTGCACTGTGGACTCAGTTCGCAACAACTGAGGCCATTTCCGCACTAGCCTGTTATAGCGCAATGATTCCACTTTCAAGGTCCTCTGGAATCCTGGGGTTTGCAGTTTCGGGAGGGGCCTCAAAGGCCATCTGCAAAGGCTCTCCCTAAACGGCAAACCCCAGGATTCCATAGGATGTTGAAAGGGGAATAACAGCACTATAACAGGCTAGTGCGGAAATGGCCAAAATGTCATTTTGACTTGGCACCAGATAAAAGCCAGCACTAGTCCCAGCTGGGCTTCCAGCAGCCCTGGGGGGGCATTCCAGGCCCTCTCCCATAACTTCACACACTGTCAGGCTTCCAGGGGTAGGAGCCGGGGGGGGGGATCTCTGAACACACCTCAGTCTTCAGAGAGGCATTTACAGGAACGATTGCTTCTTCAAAGATCAAGGCTCCAAACAGTTGAGGCCTTTAAAAGTCACAGCAGGATTCAGAACAGAAGTGTGCTGGCAAATTCCTTTAAAACCAGTATTGTATGGTAGACCTTATGGATTCCTTAAGGAATTTGTGCCACTGCTCCAAATAAGACTGGTGTCATGTCCTAAGTTACTCTCATGGGGATGGGGTGGAAGCTGACCCAGAAATGTTTATTTAGCATAACGTTACCCTGCTTACTGGGGGCCCTGGGAGGGACACCTAAATAACCAAACAACAACACACAATTTTGGGGAAGATTAGCTGGAGCACTCACTTAAGCTAGCGAGAGGCAGGGTAACTTAGCAAGATCTTGCAACCCAGCGTCAATGGGGTCAGGTCAGTCAAGCAGCCAGACAGATTTAAAGCAATAGAAATGATATTTTATTACATACAACAAATATTAAAGACACCACAGTCACACCGCTAACTAAGAGATTAGCGACTGAATTAAGGATAGAGATTTTCAGGGAAAATGGGTGATGCGACACCTGTCTCGTCGTCCTGGACTTCGGGAGAGAAGCCGGGGGTGCAGAGAAGAAGCTCGGCTCGATTTGCTGAGGGGAGCTCGCCAAGCTACGCAGCCGCAAGACGGGATGAAACTCAGGAGCGGTCCGAGGTTGCTGCGGTCTCAGCTACTGGAGCTGCGGGGAAGGCTCGCCGGATACAGCGGCAGCAAGGCTGGATGGAACTCAGGAGCCATCCGAGGAAGGTCTCGGAACCAGGGGCTTTTATAGGGAGAATGGGGACTGCAGGCCATGCCTTACTCGGGGAAAACAATGAGTTTTGGCTGCGAGAGAATGTCGCGGAAAGGTCACAACTTTGCATGATGGAATCGGAGCCGAATTAACAATAGTGTGGCCAGTATGCAAATACGCAGCGCTTGCCAGTGGACAGCACAACCCTTGTCCAGTAGCCTGCTCAGGACCAGAAGCCTTTGTAAACAGCGTGCATACATAATGAGGGTGTTTGCAGAGAGGTCTCCTAAAGCAGTGATCTGGCTATTTCTGGCCTGCCTATATTGTTTTGGGATATCGCAGCGTCTGATGGCCGAACCTAGTTCTGTGCTTGTTCGGGGGCCTCGCAAACACGTGGAGAGGGGTGGTGGAAGAGAGCCAAATTAATGATATCAAAATGATATCTTTATGCTATCTCCAAGGAGGCCTAACCTGCAGTAACAATAAAGCAAGCAACACGACAACCTTTGGGAAAGTTGCTGAGACTATTGTATGTTGGAAGGTTACTGAACTTAATCCTGGCCATACAAATTTTAGGTGCACAAAGTCATGCTCGGTGAAAGTTGTAAATCTCACCTTCCCCATCTGTTCCCACATTCTCCTCTGTTTAGATATTTTGCATAACTTTCATCTTGAGAAGTAGGATGAGTTTCTGTCTTGTTATCTATCTGCTCTGACAATTCCCATAAAATATTCCTGCTAGTTTCTCATTCTCCCTGTCCTTCTGCAAAATACAAAGCAGCATCCAACAATCCCTTTTGTAACCATATGTCCCCCCGGTGATTTTGACACTTCCACCTGGATACAACTTTGCAAAGAGTAATTAGCAATGAATACCTTTAGTGCTGAGCTTCATCTAAGCTAAGCTGACAGCTGGTAATTGGCTCTGCAGGCTGGTGGAAACCATTAATACTGAGTGGCATAGTTAGAGGCGTTGTGGCAGAATGCTATGCTAACTTCCTGGGCAAGTGGGTACGCTGGATGTCATGGTGGCCACCAAAGCCAGATTAGAGCAGCTTCAAATACAGCCCCCCCCGCTTTGCATGACTGTGCAAGCTCCCCTTGCAGGCTCGGGGGGCTGGAGACTGTGGGCATCCCCTTTCCTGGGTCCCAGCTGTTGTGACAGTGAGCTCAACATGCCACCCACTTCTTGGTGATCTGCAGCTGGAAAAGTACATACTACCAATCCTTGGGAA
Organism: Iguana delicatissima; assembly: GCA_948472985.1. Lineage (NCBI taxonomy): Eukaryota > Metazoa > Chordata > Lepidosauria > Squamata > Iguanidae > Iguana > Iguana delicatissima. Next base: position 31,022 of record CAOKZL010001537.1, on the reverse strand, counting down.
GGGTGAGAAAAAAAGGCATATAGTCTTCCCCAGTTGCTGGGACAGTTTCTCTTGACGGAATCTCAGACCCTTTCCTCATGGGGGGGGGCCGAAACGGGGCGGCGCATGCAGGGGCAGAGCTTACCTGCTAGCGGGTTGCTCTCTCCCTGCAGGGAGCGCGGTTTTGCCGCTCTATACGCTGCCAAATTTTGGCGGCGCTTGGCAGCGTTCGGCAGCGTTCGGCGGCGCCCAAAATGGCGGCCGGTGGCTTCCGGCGGTGCTCCGCCAATCAGGGCAGCGAGCCAGCCGGAAGCCCGCCCCCGGGCAGATCTGCAGGGACGCGCTACCACGTCTCTGCAGTTCTTCACCGGGGGCTGCCACGGAGCAGCGCGGGCGAGTTTCATAAAAACCACTTGGGAAGGTGGTTTTTATAAAACTTGCAGCGCCACCCCCACGGCTGCGTTGGAGCAGTTTGAGGTGTAGAGCCTCACTTTTTCCGCGCACCCCGCGGTGAAGAAGACCTCCTGGAGAGGTCACCCTAGCGTGGGCAATATGCCCGCGTGGAAAGGGCCTCAGTGTAAGAAGTGCGAGTGTGTGCATATGTACCTATAGATCAGTGGTTCTCAACCTGTGGGTCTCCAGATGTTTTTGGACTTCAGCTCCCAGAAGCCCTGAGCATTGATGGAAGTGGCTGGGGCTTCTGGGAACCGAAGTCCAAAAACATCTGGGGACCCACAGGTTGAGAACCACTGCTATAGATGGTGCCATGGAGTGCCGGCCACTGCCGGCCCTGAATCATTTGCTCCAGCTGCATTATTTATCATTTGAGCTTGATGGCCACCATTTTTTGAGATGCCAAGGTGGACACAGCCAGTCCCTCTGCTCCTCTAATCCTGCCCCACCTGACAGGCCAGGGCCCTACCACCACGCTGTAAGAAATAGCTGATAAGACTCATAAAACAATTTAGCACAGGATTGGCTGAAGCATTAAATGTTTATTTTAAAAAAATACGTCTCTGCAGAAGCTGGTGCTCCCTAGATAGGAAGACCCCCCCCCATGGAATACCTCATATTTTATCCCCCTGCCCCATGCAGGTTTCCCTTCCCCTTGGATCTCATTGGACAGGACCCCAAAAGTTACAGCCTATCAGGCTCGCCTAAGAAGTTACATTCCCCCTTCCCCATATTTACAGTGTGAGCGATCACGCACTTGATCATGCATTTCCCTCCTGCATCCCAGGTTTCTTTATCAGTAGTTTCACAGTACCCCTTTGTGTGCTGGTGTGTCCCCATAAATCAGTTTACTCCTTTACAGATGGTGACGTCGTCTGGTACCGAGGCCTTTCCTTTCCCTCCTTACCAATTACTTTCAAGGTCCTTTTTGGGAGGCCCTATCATCTCTAAAAATCTTCCTTGTTCGACTTTATTTTATTACTGGGGCTCAGATACAAAATATACTAAAATATATGTGTAAATGTGTCTAAAATATGTTGTGCTTATTAGCTAATACATAGATGTGAGTAATACATGTTAATAATACTTGCAAAAACTAAAATGCATTTTATTTCTCTCAACGCTCGTCTGGCTTACAGGGTTCCTGAAGCCAGTGGTGGGCAAGGGACGGAGGGCCGCCTCCTCCGCTTCTCCAGCATCATTGGGTTGCTCCGGTTCCGGTGAATACTGGGGGGGTGGGCAGGGAATCCTGTGTGTCTCTGAGGGCGGTGAGCTGTCTTTCCCCAGAGGTGAGGACGTAGCTGGAGTTGTGATGGCGGAGGCAGACAGGCTCTTCTTGTGCTGGTGATGCTCCCGGGTGGCAGCTGGCGGTGGCCGCTGGTTTTGGCGGTGAGGGTGTGTGTGGGTGTGGCAGCTGCAGGATCTGTGGATGGGAGAAAGAGCCACAAGAAAATGTACGATTCAGGTCAGGTTGAGTTCTTTATTACAGTCCACAATCCATATATAAAAGCAGAATAAATTATTCATTAAAACTCATTTTAAAAACATCAAAATATGGTTCAGAAACTTGCAGGATAGGGCAGGAGAGCTGTCTATCCTATTCTTTGCAAATTAGCTTGTCTGCCAAACGGCTTCTGGGTGCATTCAAAATGTCGGCAGGGACCGGCTGTCTGAGGGAAGGTTTCCCTCTGTACAAGTCTGCTGGGTGTTACCAATGACTCAGCCAATGCATCAGTAAATAGGTGGGACCTTGCCGGGAGGCCTCTCCTGAAGAGATGATGAACTGGATTAACACCAGGAACAGGGCATTATCTGAACCAAAACAACACCAAGAGTTGCTCAGCGTCTCGGACTGACTTAGTGGCTCTTGACTTTCGTTTCCTTTGTCAGTTGTTCCAGGAAGTCAGTCTGCCGTGCGTAAATATTTAACAAAGCAACATGAGAAGAGGAAGCAACACCTCACCCTCCAGCCCCCCTGTTCCTACTAAGCCCCAGCCCAGGTGAAACTGTAGTTGTGCCAAATGGGTGCCGAGCAAGCTGGGTAGGGCTATCCGACTGACGCACCCTCTCTGATGTTTTCCCCATTGCCCATGGGGAGATCAGAGGAAAGCCAACTCCTCCCTCCAGAGGTCCACAGCCTAGTGGTGGGCAATAGCAAATTTGCAGATGATACCGAATTGGGAGGGGTTGCTAATACGCCAGAAGACAGGATCAAAATTCAAAATGACCTGGACAGATTGGAGAGCTGGGCCAAGGCTAACAAAATGAAATTCAACAGGGAGAAGTGTAAGATCCTACACTTAGGTAGAAAAAATGGAATACAGAAATATAGGATGGGGGACACGTGGCTGGATAGCAGTACGTGTGAAAGGGATCTAGGAGTCTTCATAGGCCACAAGCTGAACATGAGTCAGCAGTGTGATGTGGCAGCCGAGAAAGCCAATGCAATTCTCGGCTGCATCGGTAGGAGTATGGTGTCTAGATCGAGGGAGGTACTGGTACCACTCTACTCCGCTTTGGTTAGACCTCATCTTGAATACTGTGTCCAGTTCTGGGCACCCCAATTCAAGAAGGACATGGTCAAGCTGGAGCAAGTCCAGAGGAGGGCGACCAAAATGGTGAGGGGCCTGGAAGCCATGAAGCCCTATGAGGAGAGGCTTAGAGAGCGGGCTTAGAGTTTAGTCTGCAGAAGAGAAGGTTAAGAGGGGACATGATAGCCATGTTTAAATATTTGAAGGGATGCCATGTAGAGGAGGGAGTGGGCTTGTTTTTTGCTTCTCCAGAGACCAGGACAAGGAGCAATGGATTCAAGCTGCAGGAAAGGAGATTCCACTCGAACCTCAGGAAGAACTTCCTGACAGTCAGGGCTGTCCGGCAGTGGAATCTGCTACCTCCATGGAGTGTGGTGGAGTCTCCTTCTTTGGAGGTTTTTAAGCAGAGGCTGGATGGCCATCTGTTGGGAGCGCTTTGAGGGTGTTCCTGCATGGCAGAAGGGGGTTGGACTGGATGGCCCGTGTGGTCTCTTCCAACTCTACATTTCTATGATTCTATAATAATCAGAGGCATGTAGGTCTTGGGGAGAGGGGTGAGCCAACTCCCCACCTTCCCCACCACAAACTATGATGCTTTGGGGAATAAGCAGTTTACATCACAACAGTCAATATCATTTCCAGTTACCATTGGAAAGGAGCAATCTGTCTGATCATCTGAAAACATTTTCCAGTTTATGCTGCCCGTTCTTCGCTGTGGGATTAAGCCCACTCTCCCACCCACCAAATTGGGTGGCTACTTTTTTCACTCTTTTGTTTGGAAATTTTGCATTTAATAGCATTTGGCAGTTGTATAATCCATCATTCAACAAGTGGGGCTTTCTCTTATTCCACCAACAAACCCAACTGCACAGAGAAAGTAAGGTAAGTCAAGGGGCTTTAAAGTCTGGACAGTGAACAGCAGGAGGGGGAGTCCATGAAAACAGTATTCAAATGTAGAAATTACACTAGAATCTGAAAGCACTTCTTTCACAGTGAGTAGCTATTTGAAATTAATTTTGTTCCGTTTTGCCCCAGTTCTCCACAGTGTCATAGTAATTTTGGATTGTGGTCCTGTCCTGTGGGATATTAACTGTTCATGCTCCTTTGGCGTCACCTGCACATTTGATATGCATGCTTTTGATTCCACCACCGAGATAATTTATCACGATGTTAAACAACACCAGGCCCAGGACAGAACCTTGCGTCTAACCATTTCTATCCAGAATGAGAAGCAACCATTGGTGAGCACCCTCCGGGTTTGGTCTGTTGGCCAACTACAGGCCCAGCTGACTGCAGCACTGGGGGATCTTCTCTTCTTCTTCTTCTTGCTGCAGAAATCAAAGTAGATGGCCTCTTGAGTGGCAGATGGCTCAAATCACCTCTGCAGATAAGAATACACAGTCATTGGCAGGCTGAGGAGGTGGCCATCCCAACTTAAGCACAGTGATCAGGATGCCTCTGGTCGTTCTTCTGTGGGGTGGCCAACCTTGAGTCTTCCCTGCCACAGGAGAAGGGCACCCAACTGGGATAGCTTGAAAAAGGGAATAGTCAGATTTAAGGAAAATAAGGCAGCTGATGGCCACACCATGGTCTCTGAATACTGTTTTGGGGTATCTCAGGGAGTATGTGCTTGGCAGGGAAGACACAGTCAAGCAGGTCAGCCACCTCACAGAGGAACAACCGGAGGCATCAAGATCACTGGGCTCGTACTCTACTCTGGGGCTTCCAGAAGGCCTCTGGCTGGCTACTGTGAGAAGAGAATGCTGGGCTAGAGATCTCCTTGAGTCTGGGCGTCCAGTTCCAGGGCTCTTCCAATGTCCCTAATGTCCCAATGGCAGTCTGCTTTGGTCAGACCTCATCTGGAATTCTGTGTCCAGTTCTGGGCACCTCGTTTCAAGAAGGATATTGACAAGCTGGAGCGTGTCCAGAGGAGGGTGGCCAAAATGGTGAAGGGTCTGGTGCCATGAAGCCCTATGAGGACTGGCTCAGGGAGCTGGAGGTGTTTAGTCTGCAGAAGAGAAGGTTAAGAGGGGACATGAGAGCCATGTTTAAATATCTGAAGGGATGTTATGTCGAGGAGGGAGCGGGCTTGTTTTCCGCTGCTCCAGAGACTAGGACAAGGAGCAATGGATTCAATGTGCAGGAAAGGAGATTCCACCTGAACCTCAGGAAGAACTTCCTGATGGTCAGAGCTGTCCGGCAGTGGAATCTGCTGCTGCCTCCATGGAGTGTGGTAGAGTCTCCTTCTTTGGAGGTTTTTAAGTAGAGGCCGGTTGCCTATCTGTCAAAGGGAGGGCTTTGATGTGGGTTCCTGCATGGCAGAAGGGGGTTGGACTGGATGGCCCCTGGGGTCTCTTCCAACCCTATTATTATTATTCTATGATTCTAAGTTCCCTTTTCCATTGTGTTGAAAGGACCTGTCAGAGGGTGTTGCCATGGAGCTTGTTCTTGGACTCTGTTATCTGTCACTGTGTGCATGTTCTGAGCATCCCTCAAAGCACTTATGTCTCCAGGGAGGAAAGGGTCAACCCCCCCCATGCTTCTGGTTCCAGGGCCCCACACGATTATTCGTATTTGAAAGTGAAAGTGAACATCCCTAAAGAGATCTTTTGAAAGCAGTACGTGCGAAAGGGATCTAGGAGTCTTCATAGACCACAAGCTGAACATGAGTCAGCAGTGTGATGCGGCAGCTAAGAAAGCCAATGCAATTCTCGGCTGCATCAATAGGAGTATGGTGTCTAGATCGAGGGAGGTACTGGTACCACTTTACTCTGCTTTGGTTAGACCTCGTCTTGAATCCTGTGTCCAGTTCTGAGCACCCCAATTCAAGAAGGACATGGTCAAGCTGGAGCAAGTCCAGAGGAGGGCGACCAAAATGGTGAGGGGCCTGGAAGCCATGCCCTATCAGGATAGACTTAGAGAGCTGGGTATGTTTAGTCTGCAGAAGAGAAGGTTAAGAGGGGACATGATACCTATGTTTAAATATTTGAAGGGATGCCATGTAGAGGAAGGAGAGGGCTTGTTTTCTGCTGCTCCAGAGACCGGGACAAGGAGCAATGGATTCAAGCTGCAGGAAGGGAGATTCCACCTGAGCCTCAGGAAGAATTTCCTGACGGTCAGGGCTGTCCGGCAGTGGAATGCGCTGCCTCGGATGTAGTGGAGTCTCCTTCCTTGGAGGTTTTTAAGCAGAGGCTGGATGGCCATCTGTCAAAGGGACTGCTTTGAGGATGTTCCTGCATGGCAGGGGGTTGGACTGGATGGCCCGTGTGGTCTCTTCCAACCCTACATTTCTATGATTCTATGATTCTATGAAACATCTGTGCCCCCTTCGAGCAGGGGAGAAATGCAGCTCTCCCTTCCTCCTCCCTCTTGTGCTTCCAGAAGTGAGTCAGAGACCCAACTCCACCCAGATTTCCTCATAATAGTAAATCTTTGGCTGAAGAAAATAAACCCTGGAGAAAGAAACAGGACGAAACCTGTGGGTGGGGCTGAAATCATCCTCAGCTCCTGACTAAGGACCTGTCAGTTGTTTCCTAACTGAGTTAAAGTCTGTAGAAAACGCTTCTCTGAAATCTCCAGGTAAGATTTTCTGTTTCTACTAATCTCTGCTGTTACAGGGCTGCTTTACTGAGGACTTGCAGGTAGTTTTCTCCGGCACATTTTTGTATCCTTTGCAAACTGCCTGTCTGCATGCTCCACCAGCGTGCCGTCTAAGCATAAACGAGGTGCTTCATTGTGTGTGCAATTAGTGGGTGAAACTAAAGTCCGGGAGAGTCACATAAACTGGAGAGAGTCGGGCCATGCTGCTACCTCTGATGCCATCTTGTCTCCTTCCCTCTGTTTAAGAAATAAATTGTTGCACCTAGAAGTTTCTAAATACTTCTTTTCACCATCAGTTCACCTTTGTTTTTTAACCAGAAAAAAAATCAGTCTATGGCTTGGAGGTGTTGAGGGCCACAAATATATCCCCGAGAGGCACACGTGCCTTGGGAAACAACCTTTGTGCACCCCTACAGTAGATGCCTGGGAGACTCAGATTCGAACCCTCACTCAACTCCGAAGCTGCGGGAATAAAACTGGCCAGATGGAGACCATGCTTTCACTCAGATCTCTTCAGAGCGAGGGTGGGTTAAAGGGGAACGAACAGTCCATTGACTTCTGTAGCCCATCCTTCTCAGCAGAGCCAACAGGATGAGCCAAGCTGGGGAGAAGGTCACGCGGAGCAGCAGTCGTGACACCAGCCCACCGAAGGTCGCTCCAGCAATAATGGAGCTGGCTCCTAGGAGGAGCTGGGAAAGGCGACCTTTGGAAGCTGTCTTCTTCCCAGAAAGCTGGATTCCATCCTGGTCAGAATTAACAGGACTTACTCCATCACGTTCAAAGCATGCCGGGCTCAGCAAAATGTCTAACTTTCTGGGTGGAAGTGTGGCTGTTAATGCTTTAATGCAGGAATAGGGAGTGCGTGGCCCTCCAGCTGTTGAACTCCACACCCCTTGAACTCTAGCCAGCCTGGCCAGGGATGAGTGTGATGGGAGCTGGGGTTTGTCAACACCTGGAGGGCCACACATCCCCCACCTCTGTTTTAACGTCTGCAAAATAGGCACTGCAGACTGACCATTTGCAACAAGGAGGAACTGGAGACGATGTAAATATTCTGGCGTTGCAAAGTTAGTAAACACCCTATAATCAGAGGGCGCTGGGGGTTAAATTAGTAGTTTGTTGTTAATTGTTGAACTTCTCAAACAGTTAATTCTCTCCTGGTTAACTTTGTATTGGCACCTTCTTTTGAAGTGTTTTTTTTAAGTTTTTGAGGTCAGCTACAGAGAGTCTTAGTGATGCAGGAGCCCAGAGAACACAGAGACCACAGAGCAAGAAAAAGAGTAATTTATTACGCGCGGGCTTTTTATATCATTAGGAGGCTAAAATGGCCCTGAGGAGTTACTGAGTTGGACACTCTGTATGGTAGGTGGATGTCCATTTGTTGTTTTGCCCGGAGGCTGTCTGGGCGCTCCTAAGGTGGAATGCAGAATGTCCTGCCGCATCGCCAAATTCCACATCACGTGCCAGGGAAGCTGGCGATTCTGCTGTCAATGGAGTGGCGAATCTGCTTCAGCTTCTAGTACAAGCTTTAAAGGAGATAATCCCAGCTGCTGAACTCCATCTCTAAAGCCAGTTCAATATCATGGATAGCTCCTTTAAAGTTCGGACTAAAACCTAAAGGAGATTCACCATCCATTCAAGACTGTGAGACGCTGCAGGGCGGGAAAGGCAACACGCTCCGGCTGAGCAAGGGGAACTCTGTCCACTTTCTCAGAAGTGAAGACACGGCACAGTCCTTTGCTTTCCCATCAATATCTTTCATCCACAGGACTGTGAAGAAACTTGCCGGAGGGATTAGATTTTCTTCTCCATGTGTTCCTAATTATCCAGCTGAAAAACGAAACTTTCAGCTCAACAAAAGAAACAAGAGTTAAAAAATGAGTGCGGCAAACGGAAGTAGCCAAGTCCATGAGCAGAGTTTTAAGCTTACCGCCTTGCAGTTTTGCACAGGTTTGGCTGTGGAAAACTTTAAAGGAATCTCCACTCTCCTGACGTTCAGACAGGCAGAGACCCCTCTGTTCCTTTTAAAAAGCCACTCCGTTTGAACAAACCATTTTGTTGATACTTAGAAACCATGAAAGAGCCAGTGTGGCGCAGGGGTTTGAGCATTGGACTATGGCTCTGGAGACCAGCGCTTGAGCCCTCTCTTGGCCATGGAAAGCCACTGGGTGACCTTGGGCGAGTCACATTCTCTCAGCCTCAGAGACCAGAAAAGGCAAACCTCCTCTGACAAATCTTACCAAAAAACCCTGAGATAGACCTTAGGGTCACCATAAGCTGGAAATGACTCAAAGGGGCACAACAACAGAGACCATATAGCTGTGAGTCAAGCCCTGGTCCCTGGTTTCTCTGGATGTTTCCACCTTGACCGGGCAGGTGGAGTCCTGTTCTTCTCCAGCCACCCTCTGATTAGGGAGCCGTGGACTAGATGCGTCAAGGGACCGTTCTTACGAGTGAGATGGGAAAGAGCAGACTTTCTGAAGGCTTTTGCTCTGGAGGATCCTTAGCAGCCGGCACAGAGGTCTGTCTTTCTGAGCTTGCCAGGAGACATCTGCAGATCCAGCCCTTCCACATCCATGTTACAATTGGTTTCAAAGAACCATGGAATTATGGGGTTGGAAGGAGCCTTGTGAACCATTGAATCTGTGGTAATGGGCTCTCCTGTTATCTGGGCAACACAGCTGGGGAGTTTAGTCTCCACTCCACGTAAACAAAGGCTTAAGGATGTGTTGGTTTTAAGTTACATTTCTTGATGGCCAGCATCTTGGAGCAGGAACAGAAGTCACGAGAAACAAGTGCCCAATAAGGATGACCAGTTGGGGAGAAGTGTTGAAGCTTCAAGATGCTTCCAAGAGGGAGGTTCTAAAACCTCAGGGTGCCACAAGGCATGGAGAGAGACAAAGGGGCTGACGTGGCCTAACCTCCCCTGGGGAGTCCTGGTCATAGGCTGGACAGAGGGGTCCAGACTCCCAGCTCCCTGTGACCACTGAGGACCAGGATACCATCTGCCTTGTGAGTAGGACAGGAATGTCCAGCTGGTTGTGGCTGGGCTCATGGTTCGTCTAGCCTTGGCTTTTTTTGTAAGTACTACTAAGTAACACCTGAAGAAAGGTGCTTTCATGTACAGGGTCCCCTTTTCTGAATGTAAGATTGCTTGCTTAGAATAAAAGCTTTCCTTTAAAACTCTCCTCCTTTCCATGCTCTCTTCATGTGCCTTTGCTCAGTGCGCGTGCGTGCACACGCTGGTAGGATTCTCATCCCTCCCAGGAGTGGGAGAGAAGTACTTGGCCATTTTCACACGGGGGTAAAACCCCGCAGTGCGACGACCAGAGACGGAGGTCATTCACATCGCAGGATGAGCTAGCGCGGTTGGAAAAGGTGAGGCGCCACACCTCCAACCGCTCTAGCGCAGCCGCAGGGGTGGCGCTGCAAGTTTTTTAAAAACCACCTTCCCAGGTGGTTTTTATCAAACTCGCCCGAACTAATCCGTGGCAGCTCCCGGTGAGAATCTGCAGAGACACGGTAGAGCGTCTCTACAGATCTGCCCAGGGACGGGCTTCTGGCTGGCGCACTGCCCTGATTGGTGGAGCACTGCCGGAAGCCGCCGGCCGCCATTTTGGGCGCCGCGGAATGCCGCCAAACGCCGCAGAGTGCCGCCAAAGTTCGGCGGCATGTGAAGCAGCAGAACAGCGTTCCCTGCAGGGACGGAGCAAAACGCAAGCAGGTAAGCTCCACCCCTGTGTGCGCTGCCCCGTTTCAGCCCCCCCACGTGAGAAAAGGGCCTTAGTCCCTGCAGAAGCAGAGCTGGAAAAAGGCACGTTCATCCCCTCAGTAGCTGCCACTAGGTGGGGATGGCACCCAGATAGTCTTTGGGGGTCCCCTTTCCTATGTGAGAGCAGGAGACGGGCTGGATGGTCTGTCCAGCCTTGTTGCTCAGTGCAGGTCTTCCAGCTTGAGGTAGGTGCTTCCAGCAGCAGGTTGGTGTCCAGTCTCTTTTGGAAGACATCCAGAGAAGGAAACCCACACCACTGCCACCACCACCACCTCTCTCTGGAATTGGTTCCACTGCCAAAGAAGTTCCTTCTAGTGCTCAATCCATATCCACCCTCCTGTAACAGAAAACCATGAGACTTACTCTTACCTTCTGAGGCAGCAGAGAGGCCTCCCGCCCCTCTTTGTGGCAGCCCTTGCTGTGTTCCTCCTCCTTGGTCCAGGGTGAATTGGAGCAGTGTAAGGTCTGTAGATCCGCACTGCTCTGGCTTCCAAAATCATAGAACCATAGAATCAGAGAAATGTAGAGTTGGAAGAGACCAGAGGGGCCATCCAGCCCAACCCCCTGCCATGCAGGAACATCCTCAAAGCACTCCCGACAGATGGCCATCTAGTCTCTGCATAAAAACCTCCAAGGAAGGAGACTCCACCACACTCCGAGGCAGCATATTCCACTGCCAGACAGCCCTTTTATGGAATCTCCTTTCCTGCAGCTTGAATCCATTGCACCTTGTCCTGGTCTCTGGAGCAGCAGAAAACAAGCCCTCTCCTTCCTCTACATGGCATCCCTTCAAATATTTAAACATGGCTGTCATGTCCCCTCTCACAAAGACCTCCCTGCCCCGAGCAGGCAGCTTGATTAGAAGGATCCTCACCTGTCAAGCACTCTGCGTTTGCATACTGTCTATTCCATTGTCTCTTCGGAACTAACTCAATCATGCTAAATTTTGACCTTTCGGAGGCTTTTGTCTCCAGCCTGAAACTCATTGTTTTCCCCAAGTGGGGACTAGCCTGTGGCTACATTTCCCTCTTTAAAAACCCCTGACTTGGTGAGCTTCTTCGATCGCTCCCGATTCCCATCCCGCCTTGCTGCCGCTGTGCCCGGCGAGCCTTCCCCTCAGTCCCACGTACTGAGAACCTCCATATCTTCGAACTTCTGCTGCAGACTGCCCGGGCTTCAGGACCGGTGTAGTGTCACCCAAACCAACAACTCCTCTAAAAATCCCTCTATCCCACTCCAACCTTTATTTCTTTAGTTCTCTGCATAAGTGTGTTGCATACACTGTTTGATTGTATTTTAATAAAAACCACAATTATTATTTCAATTCTGTTTGCTCCTTGACTTGGCCTGACGTTGGGTGAAAGATCTCGCTGTGTTGCCCTGCCTCTCGTATTGCTAGCTTGTGCTCTTGGCTAATTCCCCCAACTTATATAATTGAGAGCGCATTTAGGTGTCCCTCCTGGGACCCCCAGAAAACAGGGTAACAATTCTTATGAGTGGAAAACTGTTTCCCATATCTCTGCAAAACTGGATGAATAATGCAGGGTGGTGAGGTGATTAAAACCTTGCCCGAAATCACCCAAGGTGGTCTATGTGTCAGAGGCAGGGGGTGTCAAACTCAATTTCGTCTTGGGCTGCATCAGCATTACGGTTGCCCTGAAAGGGCCAGTTGTATCTGTAAGACTATATAAATGTGTCTACTCTTTTATCATATTAAATAATTGCATGTGCATTCAATCATTACTGGTTTTAGTAATAACTAGATCTCTGTGCCTTTTCTGCCCCCCAGATCCTCTTTGTGCCTCTTTCTGCTCCCCGCTCCCCTGTGGCTCTTTCTGCCCCTCTCTGTACCTGGTGAGACCAATCCCCACATTGCAGGCCGCTGGCTGCCGATATTCTTAAGAGGGGGCCGGCAACCAGCACTCACAATCTACTTCTACTTCTGACTGCTCCTCTGTCCAACTCTCACAAGTTGTGCTGAGCATTGCGATGGTGATCTGCGGCAACACTCTCAGGGTGAGACTTGGCCAGAGGAGCAGTCAAAAGATCAGAATGGTGCCTGGCTCAAGAGTTAAGGCATTTAGTGGGCAGTTGTTAGAAAGATGACGCAGGGCAGTCAAAGGTAGGTAGGACTGTTAAGTGGCTATTTCTTAACCATGTCAAGCTAATGTGAAGGGTCTGTGTGAGTAGGGTTGTTAGTTAGTGAGATTGTACAGATTTGAGCTCTTTAATAACTGTGTGTCTCTTCTTTATTTGCTGCTTCCAGACAATGGCATCTTGGATGCCAGTGCTGACACCATAAGAATTGCCGTGAAGAAAGAAGAGGAGGAGGAGATGGTGGTTCCACTTCCGAGTGGTATGTCAAAAAGGGGGCTCATGTGTGTTGTTGTTGACTGCTCTCAAGTTGAGTTCGACTTATGGTGACCCCGTGGATGAGGACCTCCAAGCCACCTTATCTTCAGCCGCCCTGCTCAGGTCTTGCAGGTCCAGGGAAGCATCTTCTTTGATTGAGTTCATCCATCTGTAGTGCTGTCTTCCTTTTCCCCTACTACCTTCTACTTTACTGGGCATCATTGTTTGTTCCAGGGAGCCATGTCTTTTCATGATGCGTCCATAGTACGACAGCTTCAGTTTAGCCACCTTGGCTTCTAGGGAGATTACGGACTTGATTTGCTCTAGGACCCATTCATTCATCTTTTTTGCAGTCAAGGATATCCGTTGAGCTCTCCTCCAGCACCACATTTCCAACAGAGTTGATTTTATTCCTATCACCTTTCCTCACTGTCCAGCTTTCACACCCATACATAGAAACCGGGAGCACGATGGCAGGGACCATCCTAACTTTTTTATATACTTGAGGGTCTCGCCTAGTTCTGCCCTTGCAAATCCTAGCCTTCTTCTGATTTCTTGACTGCAGTCTCTGTTCTGATTAATGACTGAGCCAAGGCGTGGAGAATCTTGTTCCCCTCTCCTTAATAGATAGTTTTCTGCCACTTTGCTCAAGGTGGGGACGAGCCACCAGCCACTGGAGAGGGAGATGAGAGCTTTTCTTTGTGTCCCTCAGCGGGCAAGGGGATTTTAAGGCCACGAGGCTTCTTCCCACACACAACCCTGGGCATGAGAAAGAGAGAACTTGCAGGCTAGAGATGAGCACCCAAACAGTCACTTGGCTTAACAGTATATCTGTAGAAGTGCTGGTGCTACAATGCGCTCCCCCAGAGGTGTGCCACAAGAACCATGGAATTTCATGGAGGAGGCTGGGGCCAACACAGCTGCTTTTAAGGGCAGAAGGTCTTGGAGCCAGTTCCAGTCTGTCTGCTGCAAGCATTCTTGTTACACCTAAAGTCAATCTGGAGCACAGCGGAGAAGGAAGGAGAGCATCAGTCCAAACAGCCAGGGCAGAGAGGTCCACTTGGAGAAGGTAATGGTAGAAAGAATGGTAGCTGATGGAAGGGCCCACCAATGGCCAGCAGCCAGAAGGGAAGAACAGGGATTTTATTCTTGGGTTTACTGAAAGATTAGTGTGCATAGACTAAAGGGCCTGGGCTGGAGGAAACGGGAGAAAAGATACAGGAAAGATAACTATGGAGTATATGCTTATATATGTGTGTGCCTGTGTGTGTGGTGGGTATTAAAAATGCATGACTAAAAATACTTATTCTGGAAAGATATGCACAATCGTGCTTTAGTCAATGCTTAGTAAACATGCATGCACAGATGTGTACAATTTAGGGCAAAAGTACAAAAAAAATACCCATGAATTGCCAGGCAGAAAGGGATTTTTTTTTAAAAAAAAAATAAACATAAGTGAAGATACATAAAGAAAACACATAAGGGAATAATTTAAAAGACCACAAGATAAAAAGAGATACGCCTCCCCCAAAAAAACCCTAAACTAAGACGAGGCCAAAAGGACAGGCCCATGACTTTCAGCCCCTCAGCTGATAGTGCTAAATATTCTTCTTCAGCATTATATGACTAAGATATACTTCTGCTTATTGGCAAAATCTGAAATGGAGGTAAACTGGGGTGGGAGTTGAATGCCCTTGACGTTCCAAGCACACGACAAAATGGAGGTTTTCGCATCTGTGTGGAGAACAAGGCCCTCCATGGCTGTTAGCCCCCCCGGCCGTGCCTCCCCTCCAGTCCTGGGAGCAGCGTGCCTCTGAGCGCCTCTGGCTCAGGGGCAAAGAGGGCTGGAGGGCCTCGTTCGTGCCCCTGTCCTGCTCGAGGGTCCTTCTTCCCACTGCGGGCGTCTGGCTGGCCTCTGAAGGAAGAGAATGGTGGAGCAGGTTGGCCTTGAGCATATCTGGGGTTCTTGTCATCCGTGACATTCTGGATTAGAAAAGATGATGGTGTTGGTGGGGAAGGAAGTGATGATGATGATGATGATGATGATGATGACCGGAACTAACTGGAGCACTGTTTGTAAATCTGAGAAGGTGCTGAGGAAAACTGTACAGGTGGGACGGTGGCCAAGCGAAAGAGGAAGGAAGACAAATACCAAGCATTTGAGCCAGAGGAGAAAGAGCGCCTGAAGATGTGTGAGTAGGAGGAGGCCTAAAAGGGGAAGGCAGGAGGGGAACAAGGTTTGGAGGGTGTTGGGGGGCGAGGGGATTCCCAAAGCAAAGCCAGGAAGTGGAGGTTCTTCTTCCCATTCGTGGGCTATAAAGGTCTGCTTGCTGTGTGGACCACTTGAACTGTAGCAGTACAGGATGCCTAAGAAGTAAAAAATGACTTCATTATCTTTTGCCAAAAATGGCGCTGAAGATGGTTCTCAAGATTTCCCCCGTCACAACATATGTAAAAATGTTAGCTAGCACCACACTGAATTCTGCGGAAGGTATCAGATCATATTTACGTGTGTGTGTGTGCGCCTTCGGATGCCTGGAAGCTTTTGGTGACCCCATGGATTTCATAAGGTTTTCTTAGGCAAGGAACCCTCAGAGATGGCTTGCCCGTTCCTTCCTCTGAAATGTAACCCACAGCGCCTGGTATTCGCTGGCAATCTCCCATCTACATACTGACCAGGGCTGGCCCTCCTTAGGCGCCAAGATCAATAGCAATGGCAGTTACATTTCTATACTGCTTATCAGTGCAAAGCACTCCCTAAGTGGTTTTAAATTGGTGTTTTTAGCTAATTGCCCCCGAGAAGCTGGGCACTCATTTTACCGAACTACAGAAGGATGGAAGGCTGAGCCAACCTGGAGCCCTGCAGGACTGAACTCACAATCTTGTGGCTGCAGAACCGGCATTTAACCACTGCGCCACCAGGGCTCCTGATCAGAAAGGATCTTGTGCCTTTAGCTATTTAGGCCCTGAGTGGGTATGTGCCTTCAGGTTGTCTGCGGACGTATGGTGGCCTCATGAATTTCATAGGGTTTTCTTAGGTGAAGAATCCTCAGAGGCAGAGTTGCCAGTTCCCTCCTTTGAAATAGAGCCCACAGCACACGGGATTCATTGGTGGTCTCCCTTCCAAATACTAACCAGGGTTAACCCTCTTTAGCTTCCAAGATCAGATGGGATATGGCGCCTTTAGGGTATTTAGGGCAGATCTCATGACATCATAAAAATTTTGTTGTCACTTTCTAAAATCTGCTTTGTTCTCCGTAACAATTGTTTTGCTTGGTCCAGTTTCTCAAAACCAGATTTCCCTTATATGTTACAATTAATATTTATTCAGTTTGTATTCTGCCTTTCTCCCAATATGCAACTCAAGGTAACTTACAGTGTAAGTTTGAAACAAAATACTGTTAAAATAATGTATAATACAAAAATTTAAAAACCCATTCAACAGATAATACTGTTAAAATTAAGCTAAAAAGGAATTTTAGAGCCTTTAAAACACATTTAAAATGTAACGGTCAAAATCCCGCTGCCCCGTTGAGAAATCCTGCAGAACTGATCAAACATCAAAGTGCTGTCGAAATGAAAAGTTCTTTGCCTTCCAGAAGAAGGGCAGCAGAGAGGGGGCCGATCGTGCCCCCACGGGAGGGACCCCCATCGCCTGGAAGCAGCCACCCAGAGGGCTCCCTCCTGTCTCCTCGCCAAGCACACCTTCCAACGTCTCACAGGAGAAAACTGGGACACACGTGGCTGAGCAACACCAGCGTGGGGTCAAGATGGCCAGAGTTATTAATGAGGAAAAGTACACAAGCTGGGAGACGCTGCAGCAGTTTGCTTTTGCCTGAGCCTCCCGGGAAGGGCAAGATCCTGCCCCCCTCCTTCCAAGTGAATGACTGTGTCAGGGTGGCACGAGGTAGCTCCTCAGAGCATGCGCAGAGTGCTGACAGGGCAGCGACATCCAGCTGCAACCAAGTGGCTCCGGGCAGGCCAAAAAAGTTCCAGAGACTCATAGAGATAAACTCAGGGCTGTTTATTTGGTTAAGCACACTGAGGTTAAAAAGGTTAGGGCTTCTGGCAGCATGCCAGGAAGCCAATAAGTAAGACAGGAACAATAAATCAGCAGGTAAAGACACAAACCGGCAGCATGTCTAGATACATTCCATAAATCAGCAGAGCGGCATGACCACCGGGAATTGACCCGAATGGCCATACCCAAGCCTTTTTAAGGGCCTAACATCGCCCCAGACCCTACGGGGTGATCCAATCCTGTTTACTGCAGGCAACCTTCCCATGCTGAGGAGGCAAGACCTTCCGAGGCTGGCTAGCCAAAACATTCTTGCAGCTGCACGCAAGGTCACCTCACCACATTCCTGCCGTCCGCTGAGAAAAACCTTTTTTGCCGCACCGCACTCACACTGAATGCCTCGCCGTAATGGAGGGCAGACTCCTTTTCCCTTTGCACTCAGTTTGCAGCCACTGAGCTAAGCTGAGGAGAAGTGGGGAAGTGGGAAGAGGAGACAGAAACTGAGGCCCTTTCCACACGTTCCGTGGAATTTGCGCTGCAATGTTTCCAGGTGGTTTTTTTTTTGGTCCGTGCTACTGCGGACATATTGTACAACAGTCTATTGCCATTTCCACATGTTCCGTGGAATTCGCACAGCGGATGTGATTGGCAGCTCTTTTTTTAAAAAATGGCCCCGTGCGTCATGACGTGCGTGCTCACGTCATGCCCCGCAGTTCCTCCCACGATGACTCCCTCCTCCCATTCCTCCTGCTAGCCTTAGAATGAACCGTGATGATTTTTTATTTTCGCACCCTATCTCGGGGGAATGGTTTTCCACGCCATAGCTGGGTGGAGTGCAGTTTTTCTCCCTGTCTCTGGTGGGTTCTCGTGCCCATTTTCTGCTTTTATCTTTCCCTGTGAGTGATGGAGGAAGAGGTGTTTCCTGAAGTTGAACGACCCATTTTAGCTGTATTCTGGCTTCTTGGAGTTGTGCTGGCTGAACTGGAACATCTATGGGCTTAAGACCGCGCGAGGAGGTACCAGCGATTGGCCTTTTATTGGTAATGCTGCGGAGGATTTAAGCTTTTTTGTGCCGCTGCTTGGAGGCTTCTCGTGGTGCGTTCCAACCACTGAAGCTGTCCATGCCCACAGCTCGCCCTCCGAATCAGCATGGTATGAGGGGGAAAAACCACCTTTTCCCCGTTTTTCAGAAAGCCCGCACGCTGACTGTTGGCGGCTTAACCGGGTGGATTAAGGTGTGGAGCTTGCCAATTATGTACGAGCTAGCGCACTCGAACTTGTGGGCGATGTCTGTCAGAGCTTGCGCTGCCCCATTTTATTTACCCCGTGTGGAAAAGGCCTGAGATGTTTTAAAGGCAGCTGAGAAAGTGGGGTGGCAGAAGATTAATTGGGACATTGGAGGATGTGTGGTGGTGGGACAGAGAATAAGCCCTCCTCTGAAGACCTTAAAACTGGAGCAGGCTCGTATAAGAAGTTATGGTATTTTAGGCAGAGTGGACCCAAAAGGTGTAGGTTATAGCCAGCACTTTGAAACGTGTTCAGAGATAGACCAGTAACCAACAAAACTAATTCAGGAAGGGAGTTACACGTTCCAGCCCCAGTCAGCAGCCTGAGTCATAGAACCATAGAATCATAGGGTTGAAAGAGACCCCAGAGGCCATCCAGTCCAACCCCCTGCTAGGCAGGAACCCACATCAAAGCAACTCCCTTTGGCAGATGACCACCCAGCCCCTGCTTAAAAACCTCCAAAGAAGGAAGGAGACTCCACCACACTCTGAGGCAGCAGATTCCACTGCTGGACAGCTCTGACCGTCAGGAAGTTCTTCCTGAGGGTCAGGTGGAATCTCCTTTCCTGCAGCTTGAATCCATTGCTCCTTCTCCTAGTCTCTGGAGCAATGGAAAACAAGCCCGCTCCCCCTCAACATGACATCCCTTCAAATATTTAAACATGGCCATCATGTCCCCTTTTCAGTCCACTGGGTTTTCGGAAGAGTTTCCAGAGGCAGCTCCAGATAGAGCCTCTTAACAGTAATGCAAGGAGGATGGATTATTTGCATACTTTGACCCGTTTCTTATCCAAAGATGCTTCAGCTGCAAATTCTGTGTGTGTGTCAATTGTGTTCTCTAGATAAATGACTGGAATCCAAGGCAAAGAAGATTCTCCGTGAAACTCACAGGAAATTGTTTGATGTTTTGTCCCGGGGCAACATGCCAGAAGGAATTATGTATCTCAAGTGAGTCCTTCTC
The DNA here is from genome assembly GCA_948472985.1 of Iguana delicatissima. NCBI lineage: Eukaryota > Metazoa > Chordata > Lepidosauria > Squamata > Iguanidae > Iguana > Iguana delicatissima. The sequence continues at coordinate 12,070 of CAOKZL010001537.1, read as the reverse complement.
CTGATTTCTTAACAGATTGGTAAAGGTGGTCTTCCACTCTTCATCTTGCTTCCAGAAGCTAAAAGCTGTAGGGCTGCTGAGTGAAGCTCTCACATTGCCTCTGGGCCTGTCACCACACAGGAATGGAGGCCCTGCATGGCCCTCTTGCCCTGGACTTCATGGTGATCCCATCCAAGGGGTGTGGTGGTCAGGACCAGATCCCTGGAAGAGAGCTTGGGTAACAATAATGAAATGAAAAAGGCAGATGTGGGATGATGGCTAAGCTTGAAAACAAGGGTGGGTTGTTTTGGGGGACTGGTCAGGGCTGCCTTGCCTGGACCAACCACTAGGAGATGCCCACCACTGCTTTCAGAGGGCCTCCACCTCACCACCAACGCAAGAAGCGGCACCTTCCCTGTAAGAACACCATCTGTCTCCAGAATAACCCATGTGCCCCTTTTGTGTGCCCCTTGCTTGTAAGTAGAGTAGGGCTTCCAGGAGACTTCTAAACAAATGCTTGTGAGGAAGGCAGATAGGGAGAACACATATTGTCACAGGGAAGAGGGAGGAAGCTTGTTTTCTGCTGCTCCAGAGACAAGGACACTACGGAGCAATGGCTTCAAACCCCAGGAAAAGAGATTCCAACTAAACATTAGGAGGAACTTCCTGGCAGTATGAGCAGTCTGACAGTGGAATATGTTGGTGCCTGAATGGTGTCTGAAGGAGTCTCCTCCTTCCTTGGAGGTTTCTAAACAGAGGTTGGGTGGCCGTCTGTCGGAGGGAGGGCTTCGACTGTGTACTCCTACAGGGCAGACTGGCATTGGACTGGATGGCCCTTGGGCTCTGTGATCTTTTCCTGAACAGAAACTGTTGAGTAGTGTGTAGAAATCAAACTTGTTGTTGCGCTGTCTCCTCTGGGACCTTGTCCTTGTGTACGTGGTGGACAAGGTCGCACAGCTGTGTCTGTGTTGTGGGGCAGTCTAGATGTTATGGCTACAGAACGTGGAATGGACCTGATGCAGGTCAGCTGTAAATATGTATATATAAGAGAGCCATTTTGTACATGCTCTCTCTCTGTCTTCCTGCTGTCTGTGTTGTATATTTTTCGCTGCTGCTGCTGCTTCTATTTTTGCGACGAGGCTATCTATCTCTCGCCTCTGTCTGCTTTACTACCCGCAATAAATCTCTCTTTGTTTTCCCCTATTGCGGTGTGAAGTGGCTATTTTCTCCTGGCTAAAGAGGTGAAGAGGTTGTTAACCAGCCTGCCTGGTGGTGCTTGTTTGTGGAAACAACCACCCCATTTCCAATATTTCTGACAGGTTATGGGCCCAGCACGCTTCCGCTGCGCTAACCGGGTGCCAGGAGCCGCCACTGTTTTGCTTTGAGGCGCGTTTTTGATTTATGAGGTGCAACTGGCTGAGGAGTCATTTGTGTGCTGACATGGCTCACGCTATGCCCAGTGGTAGCCTGCCTCTCACAAGGCTGAATGGCTCAAATTACCTCGCCTGGGCGGCCAGGAATACCAGCGATTTCTCCAGGGAGAAAGTGTTTGGGGAGCGTTTACAGCCCCACTGGATCTCCCGACTAACCAAGCCGAAGTAGCCAGGAAAATGGCCCGAGCCATGTACTCCTCTTCCTGTCTGTAGAGGATGACCAGCTCACGCACATTTGGGACTTGCTGTTGGAAAACTCAGCATTCTCTCTCCCCCATCTTGTTTTTGGAACAAGTGGGTCATAGCCAGATAGGGTTCCCTTTGTTCCTGCATGCCAGATCTTCTCCCCATTTGCCTTTTCTGTCTTTTATTGCATGATCATAAATACCTTTGGTTCTCAGATGATCAGATCATGTGACCCAGGACTGTGCTTGGGTCATCGGTCTTATAAAAGTTAAGACTCCTCCTCTCTCTCACTCTCTCCTTCCTTTGCTCTCAATGGCTGCTTCCCTGAACTTCTTGCATGCTTCGAGTCTCCATCGAGTAGGATGGTGCGTAAACCGAAGAATCTCCTATTCAGTAGTTAGACAGGTAGCAGGCTCTCTCAATACAGATGTAAATGAAGAGTCATTAGTAAAGTCTTCAGTCTTTTATTTAAAGCTACCTGTGTCTGTGTTTATTCCAAGTACCAGTCTGAAGCCACAAGTCATTAGACAAAACTTTTAACCGTTTCTCTGTGTGACTCTGCTAAATGAAGGCTGGATCCTGACAGTTTCAGTCTGATTTTTTAATTTTTCCCACATATTTGGGTTACAGGGCCCAGAATAGAAGTCCTTTGTTTGATGACCACGTGGCACCCGGCGGCAGAGACTAACCACTTGGACGGGATACGGCTTCAGCTCATCTGAACCAATTTCCTACTATTGAAAAGTTAAATGGTACCAATTACCGAAATTGGTCTTGGAATATGCAAATGCAATTAAGTACAATGGGACTGTTTAAGGTTGTGGAAGGACAGTGGCCCACAGAAGATAGAGCAAAGCAAGAAAAATTTGACGAGGAAAATGATAGAGCAACAGCTTACATTTGCCTTGCTATAGATTCAAGCATTGTTCACCATATCAGAGATTTGAAAAGTGCTAAAGAAATATGGGAAAAACTGAAGAGATTATTTGACTGTCCCAGTATTGCAAAACAAAGTGGTGTTATAATTAGACTCACAAAAACAAAACTGTTAAGTCCTAGATTTTGAATGAATATATTAATAAATTCATGACTATGCTATCAGAATTTCAACGTTCTGGGGAAAATCTCCAGAATCTGTGAGACTTGACTATTTTTGGGCAGTTTGCCAGAATTTTATGGACCAATAATTGATGCTCTACAAATTAAGGGAGATGTAAATTTGGAAACTGCTGTTGCTGAAGTTATAGAATATCAAAATAGGAAAAATTTAACGAATTGTAAATTTGAAGCAAAATCATCTACTGGCACAACATTAGCTCACCTCACTGAGAATTTGCATATCAAAGAGTCTTCTTCACAGAGGACAAATGGCCACCAAATTAACAAATCAAAGCCTAAACAGCAACACAGAAACCGAATGATAAAGGTGGTTTTAACTCTAAGAAGAAATCTTCTACAAATTTTAATGTTGGTCTAATTAATGAACAGTTACTTCGATCTAGTGAAAATGAAAATCACAATGTGATTGTTATTGACAGTGGTGCTACCAGTCACTATTTTAATCGGAGAGAAATGTTTGTGGATCTTGATACAAGCATAAATTTTTCCGTTTATCTTGCTAATGGGCAATCAGTGGTTGCAAAAGGGAAAGGGACAGTTCTTTTGCAAACAAAACTTGGCGCCAACAGGATAGAGACTTTAAGAATTTACGATGCTTATTTTTTCCCAGATTTAAAAGTGTCTCTTTATAGTGTCAGAACAACTACAGCAAGAGGAAACAGAGTTATTTTCAAAAAGGAAACTTGTTTTGGTCTTCATGGCAAAAATTTAATTTTTCGAGGAATCCTAAATGGTGACTGTTACCAAATTTTGGATTCATATGCAAATAGTGTGATCCAGTGTAATAAAGACTGTTTAAATTTATGGCATTGCCGATTTGGGCACAGAAATGTCAAATGCATTAAGAGACTGGCTAATCAACAGCTTGCTATAGATTTTAATTTCAAAAATTGCTCTAACAATGAGAGACGTGAAAAGTGCTTAAAGTCTGTCAGAAATTCACATCCGCCAGTTACTCAGAGACTATCCACCAAGCCACTGGACCTTTTATGTACTGATCTTTGTGGTCCATTCAGCCAAAAGTCTGCAGGTGGAAATTCTTACTTTATGACTATTATTGATGATTTCAGCAGATATACCTACACTTACCTTCTCAAAGAGAAAAGTCAAGCTTTTGAAAAATTCAAGGAATACTTTAATCTGGTCTCTAATAAATTTGGCTACAAACCTAAAAGCCTACGTTCTGACAATGGAAGTGAATTTGTTAATGCAGAGTTTGATGAGTTTTTAAAGGAACATGGCATTGAACATCAAACTACACAAGTTTACACACCAGAACAGAATGGAGTGGCAGAACGAATGAACAGAACTCTCAAAGAGATGGCAGTCACAATGCTTTTAAAGGCTAACATGCCTAAATGCTATTGGTCTGAAGCTATTATGACTGCCACATATTTGTGCAACCGTCTGCCAACCAAATCCAGAGATGCAACTCCATTTCAGTTATGGAATGGAACTAAGCCCAAGTTGAATCATCTCAAAGTTTTTGGAAGTAAAGCATATACCTACGTTCCCAAGCAGAAAAGAGACAAACTTGACTGTAGAAGTGAAGAGGGAATTTTTGTTGGTTATGCTGGAATGGTTACCGAATTCTGAATCCAGATGGGCGTACAATAAAATTAACAAGTGCTGTTTATGTTGATGAAAGGCCACAGCCCAAATCTAATCCAAACCAAGATGTCTATCCAGATTTGTTTGCAGTGGCAGGAGACTCCCACCAGCAACCAGAGTATGTGACACTCTACCATCCTCCAGATGTCTTGCATCCAGAAGGGGCTACAGATGTGGTGAACCAGCCAGAGGACAAGGACCAGACAGGCGCTGAAGGAGCAGACCCAGGTGTCCAAGTCCAGGTAAGAAGATCTGAACGCAGCAACAGAGGCGTACCACCTGACAGATTCTCTTATCTAGCCACAGAGGAGAAGATTCCACAACCCTCTGACTGGCAAAAGATCAAGGGACTACCAAAGTCAGATTCTCAAAAGTGGGTGGAAGCTGCTGTTGAAGAGATGCAATCTTTATATAAAAATAAAACATGGACTTTGTCAGAATTGCCAAAAGGAAAAAGGAAAATTGGCTGTAAATGGGTCTTTACCACAAAGCAAGATGCAGAAGGGGAAATTCAGAGATATAAAGCCAGGTTAGTGGCAAAGGGATACACCCAACAATTTGGTGAAGATTACAACGAAATTTTTGCCCCTGTTGCCACAAACACAACTGTTAGAACTCTCCTAGCTGTTGCAGCCTCTAAGAAAATGCATGTTCAGCATCTTGATGTTAAAACAGCTTTTCTTTATGGACAATTGGATGAGGAGGAACTGTACATGGAACAGCCTCCGGGATTTCAAGTTCCTGGGAAAGAGCATCTTGTATGCAAATTGAACAGCTGCATTTATGGCTTGAAACAGGCTGCCAGAGCATGGAGTGAGAAGCTAAGCCAGCTTCTTGTCAAACAAGGCTTCACTCCAGGCACTGTTGACAAGTGTGTTTACAAAAGATTCAGAAACAATAAATGGACTTATATTGCATGTTATGTTGATGATTTGATCCTGTGCAGTCAAGATAAAGCAGATAGTGAGGAGATAGTCAACAATCTCAAGAAAGACATAGATATCAAAAATTTGGGAGACATCTCACACTATCTTGGAGTTGGATCAAAGAGACAAGATGATGTGAAAAGGCTCTCTTAACCAGAAACAGAAGATAATAGATCTTCTGGACTGCCTGTGACTAAAGGATGCCAATATTATGGCAACCCCAATGGAAGTGGGTTTCTTAAAGGACACTAAGAAATGTGAACCCTTGAAAAATGGAGACAAGTATAGGACTGCAGTTGGAAAACTCCTGTACATCGCTAATTTCACCAGACCTGATATTGCAAATGCTGTTGGTATCTTATGCAGAATGGTTAACTCTCCTACTGAAAGGGATCTCATTGCAGTGAAAAGAGTTGCCAGATATTTGAAAGGAACTGCAGATTACAAGCTGATGTTGCCAACCTGTGACCAACCATGACTGGTTGCTTATGCGGATGCTGACTGGGCTTCAGACCTAGCAGAGAGAAAATCAACCAGCGGAAACCTGATCTTCTATGGTGGAGGAGCTAGTTGGTCAAGTAAGAAGCAATCCACAATTGCAGATTCTTCCACAGGTGCTGAGTGTGTGCTTCTGCAAAAGCAGCATGTGATGATATAAAGTGGCTGCATAATTTACTTCTGGACTTTAGGGATAACAGAGCCCAAGTCAACCATTTTGATGCAAGATAACCAAAGCTGCATCAAGATTTCTGAAAGTGAGAAGCCACTCAAGAAGAACATTGACATTGCTTTCCATAAGGTGCAAGAGATGTGCAGGAATGGACTTGTTCAGCTAGAATACTGCAATACAGAAATGATGCTTGCTGATATTCTTACCAAGCCTCTACCAAGAGATTAATTCCAGAGACTACGAGAAGGCATGAAGGTCCTCGATGTGGGTCCAAGAGAATGAGAAGGGGACTGTTGGAAAATCTCAGCATTCTCTCTCCCCCCATCTTGTTTTTTGAAGCAAATGGGTCATAGCCAGATAGGGCTCCCTTTGTTCCTGCATGCCAGATGTTCTCCATTTGCCTTTCTCTGTCTTTTATCAGCATGATCATAAATACCTTTGGTTCTCAGGTGATCAGATCATGTGACCCAGGACTGTGCTTGGGTCATCGGTCTTATAAAAGTTAAGACCCCTCCTCTCTCTCTCACTCTCTCCTTCCTTTGCTCTCAATGGCTGCTTTCCCTGAACTCTTTGCATGTTTAAAGTCTCCATTGAGTAGGATGGTGAGTTAAACCGAAGAATCTCCTATTCAATAGTTAGACAGGTAGCAGGCTCTCTCAATACAGATGTAAATGAAGAGTCATTAGTAAAGTCTTCAGTCTTTTATTTAAAGCTACCTGTGTCTGTGTTTATTCCAAGTACCAGTCTGAAGCCACAAGTCATTAGACAAAACTTTTAACCGTTTCTCTGTGTGACTCTGCTAAATGAAGGCTGGATCCTGACAGTTTCAGTCTGATTTTTTAATTTTCCACCACACTTGCAGACGCCCCGTGCCTGCTAGATAGCCATTAGAGAAGTGTATCTCTGTCAGTCTGCAGCAGCAAAACACTCCTTATTGCTCAAGGCTCTACAACCTGAAGCTGTTACCTTGCGTTCCGATAAGGCAACACCTGGCAGAATTGGCCAACCTGTTTGCAGCCCTCCGGGAATGAGGAAAGGTGCTGGATGAAGGTGACAAGGTCTTCTGCATTTTGAATTCCCTAGATTCCAGTTGGGAATTGGTGGTGTTGTCACTGCAGTTCGTTTCAGAGAGATCTCACTGTGTTTCTAGTATCAGCCAGGCTACCGGAGGAAGAAGACAAGAGAGCGAGGAATGTGGAGATGCCCACGCATACAGTGCTGGCAGCTGCAGAGTCCAACTCCGGGAGAGGCTTCACAGGCTGGTGAAGGCAAGCAGGAGGGGCTGGTCAGAGCCCATGCCGTCCGGAGGTGTTTCCGATGTGGGTCCGTGTCTCATCTCAGACGTGATTGTCCGTTGCTGAGACAGAGCAGGGAGCAGAGTGCCAGAGGTGCTGGAGGTCGTGGAAGAGGTGTCAGAGGTCGCAGGAATCCCCCATGGGTTGCTATTGCTACAGACTGCGCCGTTGCTGACAGCTCCTGGAATCCAGATGTCTCTGTATGGTTGCTTGACAGCGGTTGCTCCCAGCATTTAGTCAATACTGAAGCTGTGTTTGACTCATTGTCTCATGCAAGTATCTCCACAGTGATTTTGGCAGATGGCACTAAAGCCCAAGTGTGTGGTGTGGGTAGTGCGCTTGTCCCTGCTTTTGGGATGTCTCTTGCCAATGTTCTGTTTGTGCCTTCCCTTGACTTCTGTCTTCTCTCTGTGGGTGAGTTGACAGACTCAGGCTTTGAAGTCATGTTTTCTGGGAAGCAAGGGAAAGTACTGAAAAATGGGAATGTGTGTGCTGTGGCTTCTAGGAAGGATAGGCTGTATGTGCTTGTGCCACAACACAATGTTTGCAATGTTTTCAGCAACAAGCCAACCCACGATGAGTGCCTACACTGTTACATCGGAGACTGGGGCATGCAAGCTTTTCTGTGCTCAAGAAGGTGGCAGGCTGGGGTGTTCCTTGGAGCCTTGTAATGTGTTCCTGGACTGTGCCATTTGTAAGCAAACCAAGTCCAAACAGTTGCCTGCCCCCAAGGTCAGTACGCGTGTGCCAACTGAGCCATTCCAGCTGGTACACTGTGACGTGGTTGGTCCAATCAGCAAACCGTCTTTGGGAGGCACCAGACTCCTTCTCATTCTAGTCGACGACTTCACCAGGTATACGTTTTGTTACCTGATGAAGCAGAAGTCTGAGGTCTGCCAAGTCCTCGAAAATTGGCATGCTCTAGTAGAAAGGCAGTTTGGTTACTCCCCAAAGCGGTTACAAACTGATAGAGGAGGTGAATTCCTCTCTGAAGGTGTGCAGGAATGGTTGAACAAAAAAGGTATAGTGCACAGGACGACTGCTGCTAATTCCGCTTTCCAGAATGGGGTGGCTGAACGCAATGCTGGTGTTATCCAAACACTCATGCATAGTCTGCTTGCAAATGCAGACCTCCCTTTGAGTTTCTGGGGTGAAGCAGTTCTGACTGCCTGCTACACACATAATAGGTTATGGAGTTCAGTACTGCAGACCACACCCTATGAATGTATGTTTGGAAAACAGCCCTCTTTGGCACATCTTAAAATTTTTGGCAGTTTTGCATGGGTACATGTACCCAAGAGCCAAAGGAAAAAGGGTGAACCCAGGGCTCAGAGCATGAGGTTTGTTGGGTATGAAAACTACTGCAAAGGGTACCATTTTTACAAAGGTGGCACCAGCTGTGTTGTGTCCAGAAATGCTACCTTTGAGGAGCACTCGAACTGGGCTTGTGTTCAGGCAGCATCAAAAGTTCATCTCCCTGTCTCCAGTCTGCCCTCTTCTCAGCCAGAACAGCCTTCAGCCTCTGCTCCCAGTTCCTCAAAGGTTAAGACTGAGGAGGGAGAAGTTCTGTGAGGGCAGAGCCGCAGACAGGGGAGGAAGAACAAAAGCATGCTGTAAAAAGATCTCGGAGTGCCGAGGGGAGTGCCGAGTTCTTGCCAGAACGTGCACGTCCCAGACGGTCAAGCAGGAAAACAAAAGGTGTTCCCCCCAAAAGGTTCACACCGCAGTCTTCTATGGGGCGTGTGTGCCAGGTCATTTGTGAACCAAACAGCTTTGCAGAGATTAGGGAAATGCCTGATTGCCAAGCTCAGCCCTGGTGGAATGCAATGCAGGAGGAAGTGAATTCAATTGTACAGCACAATGTATACTCCCTATGTGAATTACCAAAAGGTGTAAAACCAATTGACTGCAGGTGGGTTTACAAAGTGAAAACAAATGCTAAGGGGCAAATGAAATGCAAAGCCCGCCTCGTGGTGTGCGGGTACAAACAAAGTGAAATGTCCTATGATGAAACCTTTAGTCCCACTGTAAGAATGCAGTCAGTAAGGGTAGCTCTTGCAATAGCAGTTCAAAGAAACGCTCTGGTAACACACTTTGGCCCTTTCCACACGGGGGACAGGGAAACGGGGCAGCACATGCAAGGGCGGAGCTTACCTGGAAGTGGGTTGCTCCATCCTTGCGGGGAGCGCGAGTTCACCGCTCCACACGCTGGCGAATTTCGGTGGCGTTCGGCAGTGCCCAAAATGGTGGCTGGCGACTTCCGGCGCTGCTCCGCCAATCAGGGCAGCGCGCCAGCTGGAAGCCCGCCTCTGGGCAGCTCTGCTAGCGCGTCCCTGCAGTTTCAAACGGGGTGCTGCAACAGGTTAGCGCGCTCGCGTTTTTTAAAAACCACATGAAATGTGGCTTTTAAAAAATACGCCGCACCACCCCTTGTGGCCGCGCGAGGGCGGTTTGAGGTGTGGAACCTCCACTTTTCAAACCGCCCTAGCGCACCCCATGGTGTGGACGACCTCCGGGTGAGGTCGCCCTCAGCCGTTTTTTTTGCCCCGTGTGGAAAGGGCCTTTGATAAAACCACTGCTTATCTGAATGCAGAGTTGCAAGAAGATGTGTACATGACACAGCCTGATGGCTTTGTGGTGAAAGGGAAAGGGGAGCAAGTCTGGTTTCTGAAACGTGCGCTTTATGGGCTACGGCAGGCAGCCCGATCTTGGAATTCTTGTCTAGATAAAAGGTTACAAGAACGTGGGTTTCAACAAAGTGTTGCAGACCCCTGTGTTTACATTTGGGGAACAGGGGAGAGTCTGGAAATCCTTCTTGCTTACGTGGATGATTTATGCTTAATCTGCAACACCAAAAGGCAGATACAAACATTTGAAGGTGAACTGGGAAAACAGTTTCAAGTTAAAAACCTGGGTCCAGTGCAAAACTATCTGGGAATTGGAATGCAAAGGGTTAAAAATGGGCTCCTGTTGTGCCAGAAACAAAAGCTCTTAAACCTGCTGCAGAAGTGCAATATGACAGAGTGCAAAAGGGTTAACACTCCCATGGTGCCTGGGTTTCTAAAGAGTGTTGAAGGGGAGCCATTCCCAGACAAACATTTGCACCAGTCCATTATTGGGAGTCTCTTGTACCTCGCAGAAGCCAGTAGACCTGATATAGCCCTAAGTGTTAACATTCTGGGCAGGGCAAATGCTGCACCCACACAATATCATTGGCAAGGGGTTAAAAGAGTACTAAGGTACCTAAAAGGCACTATGGATCATTGCCTTCACATAACTCCTGAGCAAAAGCCAGAACTCACTTGCTACTCAGATAGTGACTTCGCTGAGGATGTGACAGACAGAAAAAGCACTTCTGGGTATGTAATAAAATACAGTGGCACAGTGGTAGACTGGAGAACCAGAAAACAGGGGTTTGTTGCAGTCTCAACGGCTGAAGCAGAGTTTGCCAGTCTGTCTGCCCCGTGCAAGGAAACAGTATGGTTTGTGCAGCTCCTCAGAGACACGAATGTGCCAGTGAAAGAACCCATACAGTTCTTCTGTGACTATCAGGCACGCATACACATGGCCATATCAGAGGGAGTGAAAATGGGGACAAACACGTGGACATTCAGTTCAGGAATGTCAGAGAGAATGTGCAAATAGAAAGATAACACTCACATATGTGTCCTCAGAGGAGAATGTGGCAGATCTATTCACAAAGCCTCTAACAGTCACAACACATAACCAGTTCCTCAACAAGCTGGGAGTGAGGGGTCCTGCAGTTGAAGGAGAAGCTACACAACAAGTAGGGGAGTGTTGAGTAGTGTGTAGAAATCAAACTTGTTGTTGCGCTGTCTCCCCTGGGACCTTGTCCTTGTGTACGTGGTGGACAAGGTCGCACAGCTGTGCCTGTGTTGTGGGGCAGTCTAGATGTTATGGCTACAGAACGTGGAATGGACCTGATGCAGGTCAGCTGTAAATATGTATATATAAGAGAGCCATTTTGTACATGCTCTCTCTCTGTCTTCCTGCTGCCTGTGTTGTATATTTTTCGCTGCTGCTGCTGCTGCTTCTATTTTTGCGACGAGGCTATCTATCTCTCGCCTCTGTCTGCTTTACTACCCGCAATAAATCTCTCTTTGCTTTCCCCTATTGCGGTGTGAAGTGGCTATTTTCTCCTGGCTAAAGAGGTGAAGAGGTTGTTAACCAGCCTGCCTGGTGGTGCTTGCTTGCGGAAACAACCACCCCATTTCCAATATTTCTGACAGAAACAGCATTCCTAAATGTGAAGTGCTCTCTCCCTCTTCTGCAGGGAGCGCCTGGACACCTTGGAGAAGAAGCCTTCCTTAGACCCCATTTGCATTGGGTTTCTGGGCGCAACTGGGGCTGGGAAGACCTCCCTGCTCAACGCCCTGATAGGGAAGCAGCTCTTCCTGCCGGTGTCTGGGAGCAAAGCTTGCACGTCGTGCATCGTGCAGGTGAAGAGAAGCAGGAGCGAGCAGTACGAGGCTGTAGTACACCGTCTCTCAGAAGAGGTGAGTACAGTTTCTCGAGGGAAAGGAAATGGTCATTTTTTCATCTCATTTTATAGTTCCCCCTAGCTTGTTTTTCTTAAAGGAAGCCCAAAATAAATGACAGTAAGCACAGAGCAAGCAATGTGTAGGGGAACTGTCAGCTCATTCTCATTCTCATTTCAGATTGCTAACTGCAGAGATTTTTGTGCAGAAGGAGCCTTTGAAGAGTCTGTAAAAATGGGCACAGGGTCCTTTACACCAACTATAACACACTGACTTCCTTTTTACTGCCATGGTTCCATCGCATGGAATGCTGGGATTTGCAGTTCGGAGGGTCACAGCAGAGAGTCCTAGT